>OX645064.1:56302426-57502426 GCA_951905685.1 Eumerus sabulonum | reverse complement strand
TTATTTATAGCAGTAAGAGAAAATAGTTTGCTAAAGCTTCAACCCTATTGTGTTGCAAAGGATAAGCTGACACTTCAAGGGCAACAAATTTACTCGTCTAAAGTTCATGCTTCATATACCAGATTAATTCATGGCTATTACTTCAAAATGTAATTCCGCAGGCTACACTGCAATACCATGGATCATATGCCGACACTTTCAATCAAGAAATGAATGAGTTACTAGAGCAGATCAAACTTCAACAACTAGAATTACCCACTCAGATCCAATATCACAACATTCCTCACACTATCATAAGCTCAATAGGATTTCTCATCATCATCGTAATAATTGGACTTTTAGCTTGCAAGGAATTCAATAATGGATGCCGACCCCGTCAGATAACCTCTCCACCAGCACCGTCCCCACGGAAAATGCGATCTTCAAGTTATGCCATGTCGGTTTAAGTTCATTGTTTATGATGAACCCACTGATCATCAGCGCGGGGCAGGATGTGTAGTTCCTAAACACTTTATTCTTTACCTTTTTATTTATCTTAATCATTATGCTATTTTTTATTCTTCAACTCAATAACCAACTCAACTCACCCCCTTTGCCGACCACTTCTCCTGTAAATAAGCACCCACCGATTTTCGATCCACTTCTTACTCCCTCCGCCAGACTAACTTTCAAGCGAATTGAGAAGACCCCGCCGCCTAATGACCGTGATGTCGAGACTGCGTGATCACCGCCTATATGAAAACATCCGTCTCTACCTCGCCCATATTTATGACAAGACGAATACCGTCTGTATTGACAGCAAAACAAGGATCGTTAGGGTCACCAGAGACGTTATGACTTCCATCCATCCAAAATTTGCCTACTGATCTTTGAGAAAAATCTACGATCGCTTCCATGAGAGTTATAACATCTCTGCCCAAACCAGTGATAGAAATGGTACGACAACTGCTAACACAAAGACTCGTCAAAGCCAACTTCGCTGGTGCCGTCTCAACCAGAATGGTCAGCAGAGGCACACCATAGGGTGGAGTACTGTCCCCCCTCCTCTGGAACGTGGTGGACAACGAACTATTGCGGTTGCTTGAACAGGAAGGATACGCTGTGACCGCCTATGCAGACGACATTGCTATTGCCGTCACAGGTAAATTTCCCAACACTCTATGCGACCTTATGCAGAGTGCATTACATACAGTAGAAACCTGGACGTAGTACTGTGGACTTAGGGTGAACCCTAAGAAGACCGATTTAGTACTGTTTACAAATAAATACAAAATTCCGCCCCTCAACCCACCGAGGCTGGGTGGAACCCAACTAACAATCAAAGGGCAGGCTAAATATCTAGGCCTAGTCCTTGACAGGAGGCTGAATTGGAAACCCAATATTCTTGATCGCGTCAAGAAAGCAACTACTGTCCTATACAGCTGAGAGAAAGTGGTGGGCAGGAAGTGGGATCTCCAACCAGGCATTATGCACTGGCTCTACACAGCAGTCATAAGGTCCATCCTCCTGTATGGCGTTGTAGTCTGGTGGACTGCTCTGGACAAGGCAGTCAATCGAAGCCTTCTGGGGAAGGTACAAAGATCGGCCAGCATATACATAAGCGGAGCGATCAGATCAACCCCCACGGAGGCCCTAAACATTCTATTACATCTTCCACCTTTGAACTTTTTTCAGCAAGCAAGTTGCTGCCTGCGCGGCCCTAAGGATGAGGAGCTTAAGAAAATGGCCCACATCACAAAAAGGCAATACCTTTGTAGTCCGTCAAAGTACCCGTGAACACGGACTACATCATCCCGCAGAATGTGTTCACTAGGAACTTCGAAGTTGTCTTTCCATCCAGGGGGGGAATGGGCTGAAGGGAAAGTAATACCAACGGACTCGATCTAACTCTATACCGATGGCTCTAAGATGGAGTCGGGTGTAGATAGTGGGGTCTTCTTCAAGGAACTTAACCTCAACCTATCTTTCAGACTCCCAAATCACTGCAGTGTGTATCAGGCACAATTAACAGCGATAGCTGTTAGCCCTTGCATGGCTCAGGATCAATGTAATATCCGCTAAGGACATTATCATTTGCACGGACAGCCAAGCTGCGATAAAGTCCCTGGCAGCGGTAACCCACTAATCAAAGATATCTCTTAACTGTCGCCTATCTCTAGATGAGATGGCTGAACTGTTCAACATTAAAATACTATCGGTTCAATATAAAAATACTATCGGCCGACGAACTCGCAAAGTTAGGGTCAAGCACACTCAGCCTACCTACCCTCGGGTACATAGATACACCAATAAGTACGGTAAAGCACATGATAAAATTTCAAACCATAGAGGAGACCAACCTTCAATGGAATGAGAGCAATATTGGCTTTATCACCAAACAATTAAGTTAAGCCTAGGACGAACCAGGGACCTAGTGGCAGCCAAAAGGGCAATTTTAAGTACTTTAGTGGGTGTCATTACAGGTCACTGCATCATCGGAAAACACGCCCCCAGATTAGGACTACCCTCCAATGACTTCTGACGCGGCTGCATGGACGAGGAGGAATCAGTACACCACCTCCTCTGCTCATGTCCCTCTTTTGCGAATCGCAGGAGGATCTACCTCGGCCCGCCCTTCTTTGACAATCTAAGCGAGCTAGCATACCAAAAGATAGCTCAATTCCATCGCTTCATTAGAAGCACCGGTTGGTTCTCAGGTAGCGGATCAGGGTAACTTGATCCAGGTGGTATCACAGTGGGCCGACTTCGGCCTACGTGTGGCTTATGCCTACCGCGTTAACCTAACCTAACCTTGACTTATGCAAACTATTTGTCAATTTCCTTCAAAACTAAATATTTTTAATTGGTTGCTTACGTATTTGGAGATATAAGAATCGATTTATATTGGTTTCCTAATTATAATACACGGATCGTTTTTTAATCAGCCATCTATATATATCACCCTACTACCCAATGCTTCAATCATTATTTATTTTAAAAAGAGGACCACACTACGCAGAAAAAAATGGGTATATAACATATTTTACGGACTATAAGATGCACCGGGCGATAACGTTCGTATTTCGCCTGAACCATTGTAATTACTCGGGACTGTAAGATTAACCTCAAATTTAGAGGCGATTAATTGAAAAAAAATGTTGTCGGCTAGCATAAAATGCATCCAAAATTTGAGTTAATTTTTTTATTCCAAAAGGTGCATCTTATAGTCCTAAAAATACGACACATATATATGTATATTGTACACACATTTTTACCTTTAGGTTATTTTGGCAAACTTAATTATGTACTTTTAAGAAGTACATCTTATCTATATAAATTCGCTTTTAAGAATATTTCTTTTCCAGGTTATAAAATGAGTTTCTTTGGGGAATTGTAGAATTGTACATTTCCTTTACTTTTTTTTTATACGTATATTTTTAAGATTCTATCTTTTGAGCGTACTCGCTGCAAATCCCAGTATTCATTGATCGCTGCAAATCCCAGTATTCATTTTCGTACCAATACCAACTACCTGTATACATTTATCATTTATCTGTATACATTTATAGTATCTAAAAGATACTCTTTGTCTTATTATTACTAAATACATATGTATGTATATACCCGTTGGCAGCAGTTATAGGTTTCCATTTCGTCAGGAAATCTCCTGAACTTTACAGATACTCGATGCCGATGATTTTTTTGTTAAGACTCACTCATTTACGACTATTCCTTGCAGCAAGATGCCAGCCAAGCAGAGGAGATGAACTTCACCGTAAAGATAGTAGCACAATTGTAAAAGCTACTAGTGAATTACATACATAATTCATATGTTGATTTCAAAGTCTTATTGTTCGTGAAGACTCACTATTAAACTGTGTGCAACATTTTCAGTTGACATTAGATACAAATAGCACTTAGTCAAAAAATACATGGCATGGTGACCGAATGAACATTTTAATTTAGAATTCTTGTTGTTTTCCGTTTTGTTTTTATTCGCATTCAGAAATGAAATCCTGCAAAGTTAAGTATGGTACCAAAGAAATAAATTACAAGCCGATTCAGCAAGTAAACACTTTGCACGTTAACTATATGAACGCCTTCTGGTTCGGAACGACTTAACACAGACACATATGTCACCGAAAAACACATAAAACATGTTGGGCACCAAAACATGTATGTTTCAAACAAATTGTTAAATACGTCCTTAAGTTATGATGAATTATAATTCTCGGCGGGGTTCTCTTATTGTAAAAAATGTATGCACCTTCACACCACCTTACATATACAGTTCCAGTCGACGACTAAACGGAAGTCTAAGTGAAGCATTTGCCGGCAAATGAATTCCACCACATTTGACGTGACCAGTGATGCCGTCGACTAGGTCTTAAAATAGTACAATGGCATGTCACCACGGTCTGATACCGTTTTTCCGATGTTAATTAATTAGGTGTTTGAATTTATAGGAGCATATGTATGTATGTGCTTCCGTACAGTGGTGTTTACATAAACAACATATTTTATTATGCTTAGTACGTTGTGAAAGATTTGCACGCATTTTTAGCTCTAACTCATATAAATATAGTTATTTTAATAACTGGCTGTGCCCCGCGGTTTCAGCCGCGTCAATTCGAGGAAACACCTACTAAATTATATTCCATTACTGTAGAAGTATAACTTAGTACATTGCTTTAAGATGCTATTTTAGGTAAATCACGCTAAGCGACAGCCTCGAACTCAGCTGTAACAGCCTGAATGCTACCATCCTACCTGCCTTTCACAACGCTTGCCCAGAGAAAGTCAAGTCAGGCAATCGTACCACTCCGTGGTGGGACAGCGATCTGCCCCAGCTAAGAGCACTGACCAGAAAACTGTTCAACAGAGCTAAACGGACTGGTGACTGGACACAGTACCGTGCTTCACTCACCAACTACAACCAAGGGATTAGAAGAGCCAAAAGGGAATCGTGGGAAAAGTTCTGCAGTAGTCTATCAGACATACAGAGCAGCGCTCGCATCCACAGAGTTCTCGCCAAAGAGCACACTAACCAAATTGGACTGTTGAGGAGAGCAGATGGCACTTACGCGGAGAATGGTACAGAAGTACTGAAAATTCGAACCAGTACGCACTTCCCAGACTACAAAATCATTCCCTCTAATCTCCCTAACATACCGCCGCAGATCAGGGCAACTAGACCCAACAGGGAGGTCTGGGAGAGAGCACGAAAAATTTTCCACGAGGGAAGCATAAAATGAGCCATTCATTCTTTTGACCCGTACAAATTCCCGGGGGAGGATGGCATCTTCCCAGCTATGCATGGAGATACATACTAACGAGCTGGAGAGAGGTAACGATAAAATTCATTCCCAAAGTAGGCCGTAGACCCACAGACCTGCCTAAGTCCTACAGACCGATACGCCTTACCTCTTTCTTCCTAAAAACCATGGAAAAAATTCTGTATAGGCATATCAGGGACGGTGCCCTGAAAAGATCACCACTTTACAAAAACCAATATGCCTACCAGCCTGGGAAATCGACCACGCATGCTCTTCAGGAGCTAACAGCCCGGATCAACAAATCCCTGAGCGACAATGAAATTGCGATAGGTTGCTTTCTCGATATTGAAGGTGCTTTCGACAACACAGACTACACCCAAATAAAACGTTGCATCCTCAGCACAGGGGTGGATAACACCACATGCAATTGGATCCAACACAGGCTTAGCAATAGAAAAATAAACACCTAACTAGGCAAAGATAAAATCAGTGTAAATGCCGCGAAAGGATGCCCTCAAGGTGGAGTTCTCTCACCTCTCTTGTGGTCCATCGTGGTAAATGAACTGATTAACATACTCAGCAACAATGGTTTCTATGTCCAAGGCTATGCTGACGATATAGTGATCCTGGTTAGAGGCAAATTCGAAAACACAGTCTCGGAACTCCTCCAACGAGCAGTAAACCTTGTTGCAAACTGGTGCATAAAGGTTGGACTAAAGGTCAACCCTAGGAAAAGCACTATAGTCGCCTTCACCAAAAGGAGGAATAGGCGCAAACTTACCAAACCTACCCTCTTTGGTGAAGCGATAGAGTTCTCAAAAGAAGTAAAATACTTACTCACTTACTTACTTAGGTGGCGCTGCAGTCCGTGGTGAACCTGGGCCTCAACTAACAAGCGTCTCCAGCTGGCACGGACTTTGGCCAGCTGTTTGCAGCGCCGCACGCCCAGTTGGTTAAGGTCCCCTTCCACCTGCGTGCGCCATCGATGATGCGGCCGTCCTCTGCCGCGCCTTCCTCCCGGAGTGGATTCAGCTTCGGGGCGGAGCTATATTTTCCATTCGCTCTACATGGCCTAGCCACCTTAGACGCTGTACCCGCAGACGTCGTACCAGGCCGATGTCGCTGTACAACCCGTACAGTTCTTCGTTATATATCTCCTCCGCCGTTTGAACAAACGGGACCGTAGATAGCGCGCAGAATTTTCCTCTCGGAACGACCAAGGGCATCTTCATCCGCTTGTGTTAAGGTCCAAGCCTCTGCGCCGTAAAGGAGGACTGGGATGATTAAAGTCTTATATAGTGTCAGCTTGGTTTTCCGAGAGAGGGCTCTACTTCTCTACTTCTCAATTGCCTGCCAGCCAACGTGGACACCAGCAAACCAACCTCCATCAGGAAGAAACCCTGGCAACCGACCAGCCATCCTGGCCACCAGCCAACCAACCAGGCCATCAGCCAGCTAATCTGGTCACCAGCAAGCCAACCTGGCCATCAGAAAGCCACTCTGGCCATCTGCCAGCTAGGACACCAGCCAACCAACCTGGCCATCAGTCAGCTAAACTGGCCACAAGCCAGCCAAAGTAGCCACAAGCAAGCCAACCTGGCCATCAGACAGCCAACCTGGACACAGGCCAACCAACCTGGCCACCAGCCAGGCAACCTGGCCGCCATCCAGCCAACCTGACCACAAGCCAGTCAACCTGGGAGCCATGCGGTCAACTCAACTAACAACCAGCCAACCCGTTCTCCAGTCTGCCACGCCGGCCACCTGCCAGCCAACCTGGACACGAGCCAGGTAATCTGAATGTCATCCGGACAACGCGGCCAATTACCGACCAACCTAATCACAAGCCAGCCAACCTGGTGAACAGGTGGACGCCATCCGGTTCAACTATCTAACAGCCAGCCAACCTGTGCTCCAGTCAGCCAACCTGGACACCTGCCAGCCAACTTGGACACCAACCAGCCATCCTGGTCACCAGCCAGCCAGTGAAGCCACCATTTAGCCAATCTCGCCACCAGCCAGCCACCTTGGCCACCAGCCGGTCAACCTGGCTACCAGACAGCCAACCTGGATACAAGCCAACCAACCTGGCCGCCATCTAGCCAAACTGACCACCAGCCAGCCCACCTGGCCACCAATCTGCCACCCTGACCACCTGCCAGCCAACTAACCTCCATCAGGAAGAAACCCTGGCAACCGGGCAGCCATCCTGGCCATCAGCCAGCCACTGTGGCCACCTGCCAGCCAACCAACCTCCATCAGGAAGAAACCCTGGCACCCATCCAGCCATCCTGGCCACCAGCTAACCAACCCGGCCCTCAGCCAGCTAATCTGGCCACCAGTCAGCCAAAGTAGCCACCACCAAGCCAACCTGGCCATCAGCAAGCCACTCTGACCTGGCCATCAGCCAGCTAATTTGGCAAGGTTGGCTGGCTGGTTCAGGGTGGCTGGCTGGTGGCCAGGTTGGCTGGATGGTAGCCGGCTTGGCTGGCTGTTGGCCAGGTTGGCCGTATGGCGTCCAGTTTGGCTGGCTGGTGGCGATGCTGGCTGCCTGGTGGCCAGATTGGCCGTATGGGGTCCACGTTGGCTAGCTGGTGGTCAGGTTGGCTGGCTGGCTAGTCGCCACGTTGGCGGACTGATGACCACGTCTGTTGATTGCAGACCAGGTTGGCTGGCTAGTGGCCAGGTTGGCTGGCTGGTGGTCAGGTTGGCTGGCTGGAGGCCCAGTTGGCGGACTGATGACCACGTCTGTTGATTGCAGACCAGGTTGGCTGGCTAGTGGCCAGGTTGGCTGACTGGAGCACAGGTTGGCTGGCTCTTAGATAGTTGAACCGGATGGCGTCCACATTGGCTGGCTGGTGGTCAGGTTGGCTGGCTGGCGGCCGAGTTGGCTGGTTGGCAGCCAGGTTGGCCGGTTGGTGGCCAGATTGGCTTCCTGGTGGCCAGGTTGGCTGACTGGTCTCCAGGTTAGTTGGCTGGTGGCCAGATTGGCTTCCCGGTGTCCAGCTTAGCTGGTTGGCTGGCTGGTGGCCAGGTTGACTGACTAGCGGCCAGGTTGGCTGGCTAGTGGCGTGGGTGTTTGTCTAGTGGCAGTATTGGCTGGTTGGTGGCATGGCGGGTTGGCTGGCCTGTGGCTATGTTGGATGGCTCGATGGATCAATGGTTGGTGTCCAGGTTGGCTGGCTGGTGGGCGGGGTGGCTGACTGGAGGACAGGTTGGCTCCTTGTTAGTTGAGTTGACCGGATGGGTTCCAGGTTGGCTGGCTGTTGGCCAGGGTGGCTTGCTGGTGGCCAGGTTGGCTTGGTGTAGGCTACTTTGGCTGGCTGGTGGTCAGATTAGCTGGCTGACGGCCAGGTTGGTTGGCTGGTGTCCTAGCTGGCTGGTCACCAGCCACCAGGCAGCAAATCTTGCCACCAGGGAGCCAGCATCGCCAGCAGACAGCCAAACTGGACGCCATACGGCCAACCTGGCCAGCAGCCAGCCAAGCCGGCTACTATCCAGCCAACCTGGCGACCAGCCAGCCAACCTTGCCACCAGCAAGCCACCCTGAATCACATGTACATATATGTTTGTTTCCAAAACACCAAGAGCTCAACATAAACAGGTCCTTATTCTTTCGCTTCCAGATTAACAATAATATTTCTCTTACATATTAACTTACATAAACTAACAAACAAGTAATGCAGTACACTTCAATTGGATGGAACGAGACAACGAAAAGAGCGAGCGCAACGACACGAGAGACGCCATATAGAATCTGCAGCATCGTGCACTGGGTTTTACCCAACGTGCTTGGCATCAGGCTGTTTACCCAAGCTTGGGTTTTGCATTCAATGCATACATACATTCTGCGGGCAGCCTACCAAGCAGGTTCGCTGGTATGATGATATGCTGCTCCCGCTCCTATCGTCGAAAGATTTGTTATATATGCAGGTAATATAATTGAGAGCATATCACTCCTGCCGAAGTTTCGAAGTGACGTGAACGTCCATGGATATTGTAAGCATATTGATTTGTATATGTATGTGTACTGTGGCGTATGCGAACTCTTTTAGTTGCACTAAGTAAGTTATTTATTATCTAATTTTGTTTTTTGTTTTTTTTTTTTTTTTTTGCTTATACTGCATTAGGCTGTGTACAATATTTAATTAAATAAGTAAGTAAGTAATAATAATGATAATGTGATTTATAGAAATTATGCTAACTACTTGCTATGATTATTATAACTAGCTTATCTTCTATTAATTTAAGTCTATTTAATAAGTCTCATTCTTCAAATAACATTTTAATGTTTCTTAATCTACAACCAATTTTAAAAACAATATGAAAATAGGAAATATCAAATGGTTAAGGATAAAGGCTTTAGTTTATGTTCTTTTTTTTTCTGTTACGTTTTGAGTGGTCTCGCCCGGTTAGTTTTCTGTCAAATACAATACTTTTGATTGTAGTCTGGTGCTTGTAAGGTCTTTTTATGATATGTCTTTCTCGTTTAAAGCCGTCTTTGTCTCTAAAATAAGTGTTGTCTTTTTCTTTTACTTCTTTAATTATATACCATGGTAAGTGTTGAACATTATGGAAACCTATATTTTTTACTAGTTCTCTATTCTTAAATTAATGGGTTTCTTTTCGTACCTCATTCATTTTACTGATTTTCTTTTCTTTAGCTTCGTGGATACGTTGCCCTAGTTTTCTCCAATCAGAATTATTTAGTGTCGAATGCAGAAGATCGTATGGTTTGTTCTTAGTGGTAGAGTGAATTATGTCGTTATAAAATTGAACTGCCTTAAAGACTAATATTTTTTCATTTGTATCTTTATTTTCCTTACTAAGTCTGAGTAGTCTTATGTGCTCATTGAGTGCTAAGTGAAACCGTTCTATTACAGAATTACCTGTGTGTGTGTTAGGGGATGTAGAGTGGTATATTACATTTTCTTTATTGAGGAAATCCTTAATAAATGCGGTATTAAACTCATTATCAGCAATAATTTTCTTTGGTTTACCTAATATTGAAAATCTGTGATGTAGAACATCGACTATCGTTATAGAATTCCTGTCTGTTATAGGGTGGATATAGACGTGTTTAGTTAAATTGTCTATGCACGTTAAGAACATGCAATTTTTGTTCAGGAACCATATGTCGATATGTACGATTTCATTTGGCTTGCAAGGAGTCTCTGAAATCATAAGGTTGGGTTTTACAGGTTTTCTGTCATATTTACACATATGGCAAAATATGCAGTTATTGATAAATTTGTGAATTTCTAGTCTAAGGTTTGGGTAATAGTAAATATCTTTTCATTCTTGGAAGGTTTCCTCGATTCCTCTATAGTTCTTGGCAATGTGGGTTTTTTCGATTAATTCCAATAACTTTTCCTTACAAGTCAGGTCTTGGAGAAAGTTGGTGCATTTTACATTTTTCATGCCCAGCGTATTTGAAAAATACTTTACTACCGTATTCTGAAATTTTACAAAAAGTGCTTCGTCGTTGCAATATAGGCCAACGGTTCCTTTAATTGGAAAAATCGACTGGAGAAAGTTAAGAACGTACTCTTCGTTGTAATCTACTATGTATATTATTGACCTGCGTTTCTTTCGATATATAATGTTATTTGTATGACTGTTAATATTAAACTTTTTTGTAATTAATTGATGTCTATAGATATTTACTGGAGTTTCTGTGATAAAAATATGGTCGTTCAGATTTTCGACCCCACTATGAAGTGTTGCTATATCAGATCTCACATCATCGTTATCTACACAATACGTCCCTAGTCGGCTTAGAAAATCAGCAACTGTATTCTCTTTGCCTTTGATGTATTCTATATCGAATTCATACTCATTTAATTTAATTTTCCAGCGCTGCAGTTTAGAGTTGGGTTCTTTGAGCGAATTCAGCCATACCAAGGGCCGATGGTCCGTGTGAATTTTAAATTTGCGCCCAAATAGATATGGCCTAAAATGCTTCGTTGCCCATACTATAGAAAGTAACTCTTTTTCCACCGTACTATAGTTGCATTCATGACGATTTAAAGTCTGAGATGCATAAGCTATTGGGTGCCGATTTTGGGAAAGAACCGCTCCCAAGACTGCATTGCTGGCGTCGGTTGTCAAGGTAAAGGTTTTTTTCAAAGTCTGGGTACGCTAAGACTGGACATGTACATATAAGTTCTTTAAGTTTATTAAAGGACTCAATGTACAGTCTATCTTTGATGTTAATTTTCGAACCTTTCTTCAGACATTTAGTCATCGGGAGGGCTACCCTGGAGTAGTCCTTGCTGAACTTCCGATAAAAGCCTGTTATTCCAAGAAAGGATTTTATTTGACTTATTGTTTGAGGCATTTTGATTTGCTTTATTATTTCTATCTTATTAGGATTGGGCTTTATACCATCCGCCGAAATAATATGCCCCAAGTACTCAGTTTGTTGCTTCAAGAAGCTACATTTATCAATTTGGACTTTTAGATTATAATGATTTAAAAAATTTAGTGAGCGAATCCATGTGCTCTTGAAGTGAGGTAGAAAATATGAGGATATCATCCAAATACACCACGCAAATGTTGTTTATATAATCGCGAAGGACTTCGTTCATCATCCGCTGAAAGGATGCTGGGGCGTTTTTTAAGCCGACCGGCATTCTAGTAAATTCATAGTGCCCACTCGAGGTTGAAAAAGCTGTCTTGTGTTGGTCTTTTTTTCTTATTGGAATCTGACGAAATCCCTTTGCGAGATCGAGGGTGGAGAAATAGAGAGCGTTACCTGATTTGGAAAATATGTCTTCTATGTGGGGAATGGGAAACCTATCATCTACCGTTATATCGCTAAGTTTCCTAAAATCAACTACGATGCGCCAATTTTGCTCACCAGAATTGTCAATTTTCTTTGGAGCGATCCAAATTGGAGCATTGAAAGCACTAGTTGAATTTACGATGATACCAGACTTGAGCATTTCGGAAATTTGCTTGTTTACTTCTTTTTCATAGCCTTCGGGGTATCTATACTGTTTAGAATATATGGGTATATCGTTTTTAGTTGGTATTTGATGAGTGTAGGTTACAACTGACAATAAATTGTCACCCTCGAAGTAAAATGCGTCCTTAAATTTCTTAATAACGAAACTTAAAGATTTGAATTCTTCAGAATTAAGATTTTGGAGTTTTAGATTATTTATTAATACGTCGATTTTTGGTTTATCAACATTTACATAAAAAACCTCTTTAGCTAATTTACTTATTTCTTCTGGTATTGTCTGATTAGGAGAGTTATCAAAAATTAAGGGTAAACTAACGTCTCTCGTTATAAGCTGTGAAGATTTAAAGTCAATTTTTGCTTCAAATGGCCTTAAAATGTTACAACCAATAATTCCACAAAAATTGCTATTTAACTCGGTTTCAAGCATATCAATTGCAGTTAAGGGTCTATTAAACTCTTTGAACAATGGAATTGTGATTTTTGAATTGCAAATCACATTCGAATCTATAGACCTTAAACTTACGGGCTTTTCCAGTTCCGATTTTAAGGTTTTAGGAAAAAGACCTTTTCTAATCAGTGAGGTGCTTGCTCCCGTATCAATAAGCAATTTTATTGGTCCAAAGCTTGTCGTGACCTTTATAGAGGGAAGTGACCTGAGGTACCTGACTGAAAATTTTGATATTCAGTTCGCGCACTTTGTGTATTTTCAACAGAAGAATCGTGAATTTGTACATGGTCCACTTCCATTCCATTAGCGGTATTTCGAAAGTTTTTTGAATTTGAAAAAACGTGGCTTGTTCCTGTATTACTTTTTCTAAAATCTGAGAATTTTGGTTGACGAGAATTGTTTGAATTTTTGGGGGGTAAATTATATGGCACTAAATTTCGTGGAAAATTATTGTTTCGAATAGGTATGTGGATTGTTATTTTGTAAATAAGTACTATTGTTAGCGTGTTGAAAATGTTGGAAATCGTTATTTCTAAGTGTCCGAGGATTTGAAAAATGTTGGATATTTCGAGAGTAAGGAAAGAAATGGTCGGTTTCAATGAGGATGGATTTGGCTTCACTTGATGTGGAAGGATTTCTAGCATGGAGAACCAGTCTCGGCTCGCTAGGCAGTTTACCAATGAAGAGCTTTAAGACCATGCTCTCATTTTGACTACTACCAAACCATGATGGTATACTTGGGCTTGTGGATGCTTTAATGTTTAATTTTGTCAAACAACTCAAACAATTCTGAAAAAGATCCTCCACCGAATTCTTAAAACTTAAGATTTTGATTTCGTTAATTATATTTTCAAAACTTTCAGTAATTGTACACTGTTCAATCAAAACATTTTTAATTTCTGGCCAACGCATGGGATTACCGTCATTAATTAAAACTAAATTTGCTTTATCCTTAACCTTTCGTCTAATTTTCAATTCAATAAAGCCTCTTAAGTTAATATTAATATATTCTTTATAGTTATAAATATAATCTACTTGCTTAATAAATAGATCCAATTCCTCAGGTAGACCGGTGAAATCGCTGATTTCCTTGGTGAGTTCCAATAGGTTGATTTGATCCATAGCGCGTGGCTTTACTTTTACAGTTAGTTGGACGCCGACTTACTTTCGTTCACTTAAATATTTTTCTCAGTTCATTGGTTTTCCCTTTTTTTTTGCCTTAAAACACCTTTTTTTTTTGTTATTCACTGTTACCATATGCCAAAACCAAATCAATGTTATATTTTATTATTGTATAGTCAAAACGTGGTTTTCACCGACTGCGCCAATCACATGTTTCAAAAACACCAAGAGCTCAACATAAACAGGTCTTTATTCTTTCGCTTCCAGATTAACAATAATATTTCTCTTACATATTAACTTACATAAACTAACAAACAAGTAATGCAGTACACTTCAATTGGATGGAACGAGACAACGAAAAGAGCGAGCGCAACGACACGAGAGACGCCATATAGAACCTGCTCTTACAGCTAACTGTAAGAGCAGCAGTGCAGCATCGGGCACTGGCTCTTACCCAACGTGCTTGGCAACAGGCTGTTTACCCAAGCTTGGGTCTTGCATTCAATGCATACATACATTTTGCGGGCAGCCTACAAAGCAGGTTCGCTGGCATGATGATATGCTGCTCCCGCCCCTATCGACGAATGATTTGTTATATATGTAGGTAATATAATTGAGAGCATGTCACTCCTGGCCACCAGCCAGCCAGGACACCAGGCGACCAACCTGGCCATCAGCCAGATAATCTGGCCACCAGCCAACCAAAGTAGCCACCACCAAGCCAACCTGGCCACCACCAAGCCAACCTGGCCACCAGCAAGCCACCCTGGCCAACAGCCAGCCAACTTGGCCATCAACCAGCTAATCTGGCTACCAGCCAGCCAGCGCAGCCACCAACAGGCCAACCTGGCCACCAGCAAGCCACCCTGGCCAACAGCCAACCAACCTGGCCATCCGCCAGCTAATCTGGTCACCAGCCAGCCAATGTGGCCACCAGCATGCCAACCTGACCACCAGCAAGCCAGGACACAAGCCAGCCGACTTGACCATCAGCCAACTAACCCGGAGACCAGCCAGCCAACCTGGCCATCAGGGAGCCAACCTTGCCACCAGGAAGCCAACATCGCCACCAGTCGGCCAAACTGGACGCCATACGGCCAACCTGGACCAGCCAGCCAACCTTGCCACCAGCCAGCCAGCCTTATTAGCCACCAGGCAGGATCCCTGGCCACCAGCCAGACAACGTGGACACCAGCCAGCCAAACTGGACACTAGCTAACCATACCGGCCACCTAATAGCAAACCTGGCCCTCAGCCAGCTAATCTGGTCACCAGCCAGCCAAAGTAGCCACCACCAAGCCAACCTGGCCACCAGCAAGCCAGGACACCAGCCAGCCAACTTGACCACCAGCCAACTAATCCGGAGACCAGCCAGCCAACCTGGCCATCACGGAGCCAACCTTGCCACCAGGCAGCCAACATCGCCACTAGTCGGCCAAACTGGCCAACCTGGACCAGCCAGCCAACCTTGCCACCAGCCAGCCAGCCTCTCTAGCCACCAGGCAGAAACCCTGGCCACGAGCCAACATAGTCACCGCCCAGCCAACCCACCATGCCTTCAATCTGCTAATACTGCCACTGGACAACAACCCTCGCTACCAGCCATCCACCCTGGCCACCAACCAGCCGTCCTGACCACTTGCCAGCCAACCAACCTCCATCAGGAAGAAACCCTGGCAACCGGGCCACCTCCCAGCCAACGTGGACACCAGCCAACCAACCTCCATCAGGAAGAAACCCTGGCAACCGGCCAGCCTTCCTGGCCACCAGCCAGCTAGGACACCAGCCAACCAACCTGGCCATCAGCCAGCTAATCTGGCCACCAGCCAGCCAAAGTAGCCAACACCAAGCCAACCTGGCCACCAGCAAGCCACCCTGGCCACCAGCCAGCCCGGACACCAGCCAACCAACCTGGCCACCAGCCAGCTTATCTGGCCACCAGCCAGCCAAAGAAGCCAACACCAAGCGAACCTGGCCACCAGCAAGCCACCCTGGCCAACAGCCACCCAACCTGGCCATTAGCCAGCTAATCTGGCCACCAGCCAGCGAATCATTAGCATTGACCTTGCTTATTAGCAGTTTTCTTACTAACTGGTTCTAACTAACTGGTTAGGTTAGGTGGCTGGTGGCCACGTTGGCTGGCTGGTGGCAAGGTTGGCTGGCCGGTGGCAAGTTTGATCAGCTTGTGGCATGGTTGGTTGACTGGTGGCAAGGATGGCTTGCTGGTGGCTAGGTTAGTTGGCTGGTGGCCTGGTTGACTGACTGGTGGCCCGATTGGCTTCCTGGAGGCAATGTTGGCTGGCTGGTTTGTGGCCAAGGTGGCTGGCTGGTGGCGAGTTTGGCTAAATGGTGGCTTCTTTGGCTGGCTGGTGACCAGGATGGCTGGTTGGTGCCAGGTTCGCTGGCTGGTGTCCAGGTTGGCTGGCTGACATTCAGATTGGCTGGCTTGTGTCCAGGTTGGCTGGCTGGTGGGCGGGGTGGCTGACTGGAGGACAGGTTGGCTGCTTGTTAGTTGAGTTGACCGGATGGCTTCCAGGTTGACTGGCTGGTGGTCAGGTTGGCTGGATGGCGGCCAGGTTGCCTGGCTGGTGGCCAGGTTGGTTGGCTTGTGTCCAGGTTGGGTGGCTGGTGGGCGGGGTGGCTGACTGGAGGACAGGTTGGCTGCTTGTTAGTTGAGTTGACCGGATGGCTTCCAGGTTGGCTGGCTGGTGGTCAGGTTGGCTGGCTGGTGGTCAGGTTGGCTGGCTGGTGGTCAGGTTGGCTGGCTGGTGGTCAGGTTGGCGGCCGGGTTGCTGGCTGGTGGCTAGCTTAGTTGGTTGTTGACCAGGTGGGCTGGCTGGTGGTCAGATTGGCTAGATGGCGTCCAGGTTGGTTGGCTTGTGTCCAGGTTGGCTGTCTGGTGGCCAGGTTGACCGGCTGGTGGTTAATTTGGCTGGCTGGTGGCGAGATTGGCTAAATGGTGGCCAGGATCGCTGGTTGGTGTCCAGGTTGGCTGGCTGGTGGTCAGATTGGCTAGATGGCGGCCAGGTTGGTTGGCTTGTGTCCAGGTTGGCTGGCTGGTGCTGGTGGCCGGGGTTTCTGCCTGGTGGCTCGATTGGCTGGATGGCTGGTGGCAAGGTTGGCTGTCTGGTCCAGGTTGGCTGACGGGTTGCCAAGTTGACTGACTGGTGGCCAGGTTGCTGGCTGGTGGCTAGGCTAGTTGGCTGTTGACCAGGTGGGCTGGCTGGTGGTCAGATTGGCTAGATGGCGGGAAGGTTGGTTGGTTTGCTTCCAGGTTGGCTGTCTGGTTGCCAGGTTGACCGGCTGGTGGCTAAGTTGGCTGTCTGGTGGCGGGATTGGCTAAATGGCGGCTTCTTTGGCTGGCTGGTGACCAGCATCGCTGGTTGGTGTCCAGGTTGGCTGGCTGACATTCAGATTGGCTGGCTCGTGTCCAGGTTGGCTGGCTGGTGGGCGGGGTGGCTGACTGGAGGACAGGTTGGCTGCTTGTTAGTTGAGTTGACCGGATGGCTTCCAGGTTGACTGGCTGGTGGTCAGGTTGGCCGGATGGCGGCCAGGTTGCCTGGCTGGTGGCCAGGTTGGTTGGCTTGTGTCCAGGTTGGCTGTCTGGTGGCCAGGTTGCTGGCTGGTGGCCAGGTTGGTTGGCTGGTGTCCGGGCTTGCTGATGGCCAAGGTGGCTTGCTGGTAGCCAGGTTGGCTTGGTGTTGGCTACTTTGGCTGGCTGGTGGCCAGATGAGTTGGCTGATGGCCAGGTTGGTTGGCTGGTGTCCTAGCTGGCTGGTGGCCAGGATGGCTGACGGGTTGCCAGGGTTTTTTCCTGATGGAGGTTGGTTGGCTGGTGTCCACGTTGGCTGGCAGGTGGGCGGGTTGGCTGACTAGAGGACAGGTTGGCTGGTTGTGAGTTGAGTTGACCGGATGGCTTCCAGGTTGCCTGGTTGGTGGCCAGGTTGGTTGGCTTTTGTCCAGGTTGGCTGTCTGGTGGCCAAGTTGCTGGCAGGTGGCTAGGTTAGTTGGCTGTTGACCAGGTGGGCTGGCTGGTGGTCAGATTGGCTAGATGGCGGCCAGGTTGGTTGGCTTATGTCCAGGTTGGCTGTCTGGTGGCCAGGTTGACTGGCTGGTGGCTAAATTGGCTGGCTGGTGGCGAGATTGGCTAAATGGTGGCTTCTTTGGCTGGCTGGTGACCAGGATCGCTGGTTGGTGTCCAGGTTGGCTGGCTGACATTCAGATTGGCTGGCTCGTATCCAGGTTGGCTGGTTGTTAGCCAGGTTGCTGGCTTGTGGCTAGGTTAGTTGGCTGTTGACCAGGTTGGCTGGCTGGTGGTCAGATTGGCTAGATGGCGGCCGAGTTGGTTGGCTTGTGTCCAGGTTGGCTGTCGGGCGGCCAGGGTTTCTGCCTGGTGGCTCGATTGGCTGGATGGCTGGTGGCAAGGTTGGCTGTCTGCTCCAGGTGGGCTGACGGGTTGCCAAGTTGACTGACTGGTGGCCAGGTTGCTGGCTGGTGGCTAGGTTAGTTGGCTGTTGACCAGGTGGGCTGGCTGGTGGTCAGATTGGCTAGATGGCGGCCAGGTTGGTTGGCTTGTGTCCAGGTTGGCTGTCTGGTGGCCAGTTTGACCGGCTGGTGGCCAGGTTGGCCGGCTGGTGGGCAAGGTGTCTGGCTGGTGGACAGGTGGGTTGGGTGGGGGACTGGTTGGCTTGCTGCTGGCCAGGTTGGCTTGCTAGTGGCCACGTTGGTGGACTCATGACCACGTCTGTTGGTTGCATAGCAGGTTGGCTGCTTGGAGGACAGGTTGGCTAGCTGTTAGCTCAGTGAGCCGGATGGCATCCACGTTGGCTAGCTGGTGTACAGATTGGCTGGCTGTCTGGTCGCCACGTTGGCGGACTGATGACCACGTCTGTTGCTTGCAGACCAGGTTGACTGGCTAGTGGCCAAGTTGGCTGACTGGAGGACAGGTTAGCTGGCTATTACTTGAATGAACCGTCTGGCGTCCACGTTGGCTGGCTGGTGGCCTGGTTGGCCGGTTGGTTGCCAGATTGGCTTCCTGGTGTCCAGCTAAGCTGGTTGTCTGGCTGGGGGCCAGGTTGGCTGACTAGCGGCCTGGTTGGCTGGCCGGTGGCCACGTTAGTTGGCTGCTGCCCAAGTTGGCTGGCTAGTGGCCAGGTTGGCTGACTGGATGACAGGTCGACTGGCTGTTAGCTGAGTTGACCGGATGGCGTCCAGTTTGGCTGATCGATGGTCAGGTAGTGTGACTGGCGGCCAGGTTGGCTGGCTGGTGGCCCGATGGGCTTCCTGGAGGCAATGTTGGCTGGCTGATTTGTGGCCAGGGTGGCTGGCTGGTAGCGAGGGTGGTTATGTAGTGGCAGTATTGGCTGGTTGGTGGCAAGGCGGGTCGGCTGGGCAGTGGCTATGTTGGCTGGCTAGTGGCCAGGATGGCATGCTGATGGCCGGGTTAGCTGGTAGGTGGCCAGATTGGTTAGCTGGTGTCCAGGTTGACTGGCTGGTGGCCACGTGGGTTCGGTGGGAGACTGATGTCCAGGTTGGCTAGGTGGTGGTCAGGTTGACTGACCGGTGGCCAGATTGGCTGTCTGGTCGCCAGGCTGTCGGGCTGGTGGCCAGGTTAAGTAGCTGACGCTCATCGTTTTTGTTTTTTTTTTGGCTGCGCCCGGGCTACTGGCGTGTACGATTCTCAATCCTGAATAATCGATGCCAGGAATACGCCTACGTACTAAGCCACACACTGCACCCTTCAACCACTCTCCCCGCGGGACTGCCGTTGGGTATTACTTCGCGGGGCTGGTTTGCACCTTATCCCCTTCTTTCTCTAATTGGAGTTCCCTGTTTCTCTCCAGACGCCGGAGTTCCTTCATAATTCTCGCTGCGGCTTCTTTCACAGCGTCCCATATTTCTCTCGATGACAGCATATGCTTTATGATGTTCTCGGGAGTCGGCGTTTCTCCAATTTTGTCTTCAAGATATTTATTTTCTGCCTCGAAATGTGAGCATTGAAAAAATACGTGTTCTGCATCTTCTCTAGCCTCTCCACAGTTTGCACAGATAGGAGATTCATCAAGGCCAATCCTGTAAAGATATGCTCGGAAGCAGCCATGTCCGGTTAGGAACTGGGTGAGGTAATAATCTACTTCTCCGTGATGCCGGTTTATCCAACTTTGTATATCCGGTATAAGTCGATGGGTCCATCTTCCCTTTGTTGACTGATTCCATCTCTCCTGCCATATTTCTGTGCTACGCCGTCTTTCTTCCAGTTTAATATCTCTGCCTGAGGCAAGGGGTTCCTGAATTTTGGCGTCGTAGGACCTTTGCAACTCGACGGCCAAGATATCGGCTGGTAGCATTTCAGCAAATACACATATAGCATCATCCGATACCGCCCGAAAAGCGCTGCACACTCTTAGTGCGGATAGTCGGTTGGTGGAATTTGCTCTTCTTGCGTGGGACTTAATTTTCATCGCCTTTGCCCATATTGGTGCTGCGTACATAATCATTGACTGCGCCACTCTTAACAAAACTAGTCTTATTTGCTGCCTGGGTCCTCCAACATTTGTTATTATTCTGGCTAAGGTGGCACATACCTGAGCTGCTTTATTGCACTTTATTTCAAGGTGTTCCTTGTAGCTGAGCCTAGCGTCAATCATCACACCTAAGTATCTTATAAACGGTTTCGACGTTATATTTTGATCGCCTACCCTGATGGTGATTGTATCCCTTTTCTTGCGGCTGCTTACTAGTACTGCTTCTGTTTTGTGATCGGCGAGCTCTAACCCGACTGTTGACATCCAGCGTCTCACTTTCCTGATACATTCGTGTCCTATGTCCTCTATTCCTTCCAGGTGTTTCGCTGCTACTACGATTGCAATATCATCAGCGAAGCCTATGACTTTTGCCTCATTGGGAATTTCTAGCCTCAGAACTCCGTCATACATAAGGTTCCACAGAATAGGACCTAGCACCGATCCTTGTGGCACTCCGCCAGATATGTGGTACTACCCCGTCGTCGGTATCGTAGAAATGATACCGTTTCTCGAAATAGCTTTCAATTATTTTACTGAGAAATCCTGGCACCATCTTTTCTCTAAGTGAGCGTACAATTTGTCCCCAATTTGCAGAATTGAACGCATTTTTGACGTCCAGTGTTATTACGGCACCGTATTTCTTTGCGCCTCCTGCCCATCTCTTGCCCTGAATAGCTTCTTCCAGAACTGTGGTTACCCTCCGTATAGCATCGATTGTAGAACGGGCTTGCCTGAATCCGTACTGTTCGTCTGAAAGCCCCCCGGCTTCATTTATTACCACCTCGAGTCTGTTGGCTATCATTTTCTCCAGTATCTTACCCATTGTAAGACGGGCCGGTATGACGACGGCTCATCTGGTTGTTTTTTCCCTTTAGGCAGCAGCACCAAGCGTTGTTTCTTCCATTGGTCTGGAAAGACCCCTTCGATTAGGCACCTACTGTACATTTCTAGGAATGGTCCCGTGTTTGCTTTAATGGCTAGTTTAAGGGCCTTATTTGGGATGCCATCCAGCCCAGGTGACTTATTGTCCACGAAATGTTTGCACACCATTAGAAGTTCGGTTTCCCTGATAGTTGTCACTTCCTTTTCATCATGGGGTGCTTCTATACGCTGTATCGTTCTTATCGGTGGAAATAGTCCCGACACTATTTTTTTCATTAGGAGAGGGCATGAGGACGAGGGGGCCCTGGTGGTGCCTTTGAGTTTTGCCATGACAGTCCTGTAAGCGGTACCCCAATTATTTTTATTCTCCTAATGGCCAATTTCAGATCCCTACGTCTATCTCTGTATTGCGCCTGTAGGTTCTGATGAGAGGGCAAACCTCTGGATCGCTGGGACAGTCTTCTCGCCCTATGACACTTGCTGCGTAGCTCTGCTATCTCCTGGTTCCACCAGTATACTGGTGGCCGGCGATTTGAAGACGTTTTCCGGACCATGGATGCATCGCAAGCCCTCATTACTTGCTTAGTAATATCAGTGGCCATAGCATTTGCTGTCCCCGACCTTACTGTGGACTCTCTAAAGGTGAGGATAAAAGAGTCTTCATCCAGTGTTTCCAACCCTTTTGTTGTGCCTTCTTTAGCGAGACACCCTGGTTGGCTCTCCTAGGCTGTATTTCAAAAAGGATAGCCAGGTGGTCACTGTGGGTGTACTGATTGCTTACTCTCCAATTTGCGCCTCTCGTTAGAGAGCTCGATACAAATGTGATGTCAACTATTGAACCTATGCCGTTTCTGCTAAAGGTGTGCTCGCATCCTGTATTGAGCTGTATTACGTCTAGTGATGACATAGCCTCTAGTAGAGCTTCGCCTCTTCGATTGGTTCGCGTACTGCCTCAATCAATGGCCCATGCGTTGAAATCTCCAGCTATGATTTTTGGAGTACGGCCTCTAGCATCATCCACGAGCCTATCCAGCATACCCCGAAATTCCTCTAAGGTGCTGGATGGAGGTGCTTAACAGCTGTAGACGTGTACACCTTTTATCTTTGCTCGAACGAAGCCGGATTGTCCTGTCGTCATTTTTTCTTCAAAGGCGTGTTTTCCACAGGTCCAAATAGCCGCTCTTTTTGAGTTGTCAGCTATCCAAACTATATCGTCGAGATTGTTGTACTGTTCGCATAGAATGGCAGTGTCTATTTTGGATTCTCGGATGGCTTGTGTTAGGAGATCCTGTGCCGCATCGCAGTGATTTAAATTTAATTGTAGTACTTTCATATTCTTCTTGTGGCTTTTTTAGCTTCTTGATATACAGGACATATTACGCTTCCTGCCACATGCATGATGTTATTTCTCCCCTTTTCTTCACAAAGGACGCATCTTGCTTCTTTTGTACAGTTTTTGTACACGTGGCCTTTCTGTCCACACTGGTGCAATCCTCGCTCCTATCAAGCAGATTTTGACACGCTTTTGCTAGGTGTCCGAAGTCAAGACACCTAAAGCATCGTAGCGGTACAACTTTTTCCCGTAACCTGCATACCGTCCATCCGATTTTTATCCTCGCAATCTCAAGGATTTTTTTGGCGGCGTCTATCGGGAGGCTTATGACTGCAGTTTGTGTTCCCGCATAGGCTTTCCTCATGGATTTAATGGTTGAGGGCTGTATACCTTGCACTTCCTCGAACTGCTCGGACAGTGCTTTGCAGATCTTTTCCTTAGTAGTGACTACGTCTAGGTCCTTACACTCAATGAGTACCTCGTGCTCTAAGGACCTCACTTCTGCCAATTCCTTCAGGACTAGTCCTACTTTGCTCTGGTACTCAAAGGTTTTTCCGTCTGCCGATTTCTTGAGTTCAAGCAGCAGTAACCTTTGGCCGTCTTCCTTATGTGGGTAACATCGGAAACCAGACCATTTAGCTCAGGGTTGGTCTTCACTTTCCGAAGTATATCGCAGTAGGATGTTTCTCCGGTTTTTTTAATCACCAATGCGTCCGGCTTGGCGTACAGCTTGCCTCGACCTTTTTTCACCATTTTTTTCTCCTCGGCCTTGTTGTGGTCTTGGTTTGCGCTTTTTTTACTTGCGTCTTTGTTTCGCGATTTTGGCGTTTTTGCAAGAACTTTCTGGAGGTCTTTTTCGTTTTTCTCCCCAGGGCGCTTCTGGTCACTTCGTTGCACCTCCGCAGCTTTTTTCTTCGTGACGGCCTCAGCGTATGTCAGTGTCGAGGGTTTTTCTTTGCTTGGCGATCTAGTCCTTTTTCGCTTGGGCTCCGGCAATTGTTTCCACGGTGAAGGAGAATGGGCTGCTACTCCCATTTCCGATGGCTGAATGATTTGGGTAGCTTTAGACGCTCTGTTCCTTACCATGATGTCCTTTTTCAAGCACTAGTCAGCCTCCTAATTTCATGATGGACGTTGGTTTTCCCTTTGATGAATTCCATCAGTGCATTTATAATCCTTCCTAGCGATTGCACTGCTTCGCGATTTTCCCCTTCTTCGCTGGTTTCTCTTGGCCTTCCATTCGAATTGATATCAGGCGTCAGACTAGCCGTTGGAGCTTCTGCGAGGTGGAGGTCGGTTTGCATTTGTGGGGATGTCGGTTGTTGAGTTATTGGTACAGACGACATCCCCACGTCCTTGCTTTCTTTAACCATCGTACCCTCCATTTGTTTTAATGGAGGAGATCGCATCAGCATAGGGCTTCTCCTGAATGGATTTTCCTCAGTACCACTTCCGGTTCCTGAGTTTTGTATCCTTTTTTGTTCTGTTTTATTTGTATTTATTTTTGTTTGTGTTTGAATCATGTTTTAATCCCACGAGTATGGGGGAAAGGAAAGTCCGCCACATCAGAGACCCCTGTAATGTGGTAAGGCTACGTTACAACCAGAGGGCGCCAGGTATCTGGAGGGCTCCGAGAGCCATGCTGTATGGGTTTTTTGTCCCCAGCACCATTCAGGCTTATTTACGGGAGGCAACTACTCGCCCTGTCACAAAAATTTCACCGTGCTTTTGTGTTTTTTCCATCACGCCCTCCATTTTTTGTCGCTTTTGGTCGGGGACTGCTTATTGGTTATTCGCAGCTATCCTACATACATATCTATAGGTCGTTCAGTTATCCGCCACCGTGCTGACCCCCCTGGTAGCTTAAGCTCGGCCCCAGGTCTGGTGCTCATTGTGCAACCTGTAACGTGCAGCATGCAACGTGGACCTAGCATCGTGCAACCCGCAACGTGCAAACGCGCAACGTACAACGTGCCACGTGCAAAGTGCAACGTGCAACAAACAGCGTGCAACGTGAAACGTGCAAAGTGCACCGTGCGACGTACAACATGCCACATGCGACGTGCAACGTGAAACGCGCAACATTCAAGGTGCTACGGTGCAACGTACAACGTACAACGTGAAATGTACAAAGTGCAACGTGCAGTGTGCAACGAGCAATGTGCAACATGCAACCCGGCTAGTAGCCAGGCAACACAGACACAAGTGAATAAACCTTGCCGCGAACTATTCAACCTAGCCACCAGACAGCCAACCTGGACACCGGCCGATACGCCATGCCACCAACCAGCCAATACTGCCACTAGACAACCACCCCTGGCCACCAGCCAGCCATCCTGACCACCAGCAAGCCACCCTAGCTCCCAGCCAGCCAACCTGGCCACCAGGCAGATAGCCTGGACGCCAGGCAACCAATCTGGCCACCAGTCAGCTAATCCCGCTACAATTCTGGCCAAAAGCCAACCAATCTGGCCAACCGGAAGAAAAACTGGCCATCAGCTAGCACCCTGGCCACCAGGCAGCCAGCCGTCCAGGTCACCAGCAAGCCAACCTGGACACAAGACAACTGACCTGGCCACCAACCAACAAACCTGGCTACCAGCCAACTAACACGGCGACCAGCCAGGAAACCTGGCCACCAGCCAACTAACACGGAGATCAGCCAGCCAACCTAGCTACCAGCCAGCCAAACTGGACGCCATTCGGCCAACCTGGCCGAAGCCAAGCCGGCTACTATCCAGCTAACCTGGCCACCAGCCAGTCAACTTGGCAACTCGTCAGTCAGCCTGGCCGCCAGTCAGTCAGCCTGGCCACCAGTCAGTCAGCCTGGTCGCAAGTCAGCCAGCCTGGCCACCAGCCAGCCAAAGCGGCCACCAGCCAGCCAACGTAGCCACCAGCAAGGTAACAAGGCCACCAGCTAGCCAATCTGGCCACCAGCCAACCAACCTAGCCACCACCCAACTAACCTGGCCCACATGAAAAAACCCTGGCAACCTGGCAGCCATCCTGGCCACTAGCCAGACAACGTGGACACCAGCCAACCAACCTGGCCATCAGCCAACCAACCTGGCCACCAGCCAGCCAGCCTGGACGCCGGCCAACCAACCTCTGTCAGGAAGAAACCCTGGCAACCTACCAGCCATCCTGGCCACCTGTCAGCCACCCTGGCCACCAGCCAGCCATCCTGGCCAACAGCAAACCACCCTAGGCACCAGCCAGCCAACCTGGCCACCCGGCAGATAGCCTGGACGCCAGGCAACCAACCTGGCAACCCGACAGCTAATCCGGCCACCATCCTGGCCACCAGCCAACCAATCTGGCCAACCGGAAGAAACCCTGACGATCAGCTAGCCACCCTGACCACCAGGCAACCAGCCATCCAGGTCACCAGCAAGCCAACCTGGACACCAGACAACCAACCTGGCTACCATCCAACCAACACGGCGACCAGCCAGCCAACCTGGCCACCAGCCAACTAACACGGAGATCAGCCAGCCAACCTTGCTACCAGCCAGCCAAACTGGACGCCATTCGGCCAACCTGGCCGAAGCCAAGCCGGTTACTATTCAGCTAACCTGGCCACCCGTCAGTCAACTTGGCAACCCGTCAGTCAGCCTGGCCACCAGTCAGTCAGCCTGGCCGCGAGTCAGCCAGCCTGGCCACCAGCCAGCCAAAGCGGCCACCAGCCAGCCAACGTAGCCACCAGCATGGCAACCAGGCCACCAGCTAGCCAATCTGGCCACCAGGCAACCAACCTAGACACCAGCGAACTAATCCGGCCCACAGGAAGAAACCCTGGCTACCAGCCAGGCAACCGGCCAACCCACCTCTGTCAGGAAGAAACCCTGGCAACCTGCCAGCCATCCTGGCCACCTGTCAGCCACCCTGGCCACCAGCCAGACATCCTGGCCAACAGCAAGCCACACTAGGCACCAGCCAGCCAACCTGGCCACCAGGCAGATAGCCTGGACACCGGCCAACCCACCTCTGTCAGGAAGAAACCCTGGCAACCTGCCAGCCATCCTGGCCACCTGTCAGCCAACCTGGCCACCAGCCAACTAACACGGAGATCAGCCAGCCAACCTTGCTACCAGCCAGCCAAACTGGACGCCATTCGGCCAACCTGGCCGAAGCCAAGCCGGTTACTATTCAGCTAACCTGGCCACCCGTCAGTCAACTTGGCAACCCGTCAGTCAGCCTGGCCACCAGTCAGTCAGCCTGGCCGCGAGTCAGCCAGCCTGGCCACCAGCCAGCCAAAGCGGCCACCAGCCAGCCAACGTAGCCACCAGTAAGGCAACCAGGCCACCAGCTAGCCAATCTGGCCACCAGCCAAACAACCTAGACACCAGCCAACTAATCTGGCCCACAGGAAGAAACCCTGGCTACCAGCCAGGCAACGTGGCCACCAGCCAACCAACCTGTCCACAAGCCAGCCATCCTGGCCACCAGCCAACCAACCTGGCCATAAGCCAGCTAATCTAGCCACCAGCAGGCCAACCTGGCTACCAGAAAGCCACCCTGGCCACCATCCAGCTAGGACACCAGCCGACCAACCTGGCCATCAGCCAGCTAATCTGGCCACCAGCCAGCCAAAGTAGCCACCAGCAAGCCAACCTGGCCACCAGGCAGCCAGCATCGCCACCAGCCAGCCAAACTGGACGCCATACGGCCAACTTAGCCAACAGCCAGCCAAGCCGCCTACTTTCCAGCCAACCTGGCCACCAGCCAGCCGACCTAGCCACCAGCCAGGCACCCTGAACCAGCCAGCCAACCTTGCCACCAGTCAGCGAACATTGCCCCAACCAGCCAACCTTCCTACCAGCCAGCCAACATTGCCCCCTATCCTAGCCAGTTAGGTAGAGTCAGTTAGTTAGAGCCAGTTAGTTAGAACCAGTTAGTGAGAACACTGCTAATAAGCAAGACGACTGCTAATAAACAAGGTCATTGCCAAGTAACCAAGGTCAGTGACCTTGCTGGAAAGTTCAGCTACCTTGCTGGAAAGTTCAGCGACCTTACTGAAAAGGCCAATGACCCTGTTGAAAAGTTCAGCGACCTTGCTGAAAAGAAAAATTGGTTGGCCGGCAGTTGGCCGCGTTGGCTGGATGACATTCAGATTGGCTGGCTGGTGTCCAGGTTGACTTGCCGGGGTGGCTGACTGGAGGCCAGGTTGGCTGGTTGTTAGTTGAGTTGACCGGATGGCTTCCAGGTTGGCTGGCTGGTGGTCAGGTTGGCGGGATGGCGGCCACATTGCTGGCTGGTGGCTAGGCTAATTGGTTGTTGACCAGGTGGGCTGGCTGGTGGTCAGGTTGGCTAGATGGCGGCGAGTTTGGTTGGCTTGTGTCCAGGTTGGCTGTCTGGTGGCCAGGTTGACCGGCTGGTGGCCAAGGTGGCTGGCTGGTGGCGAGTTTGGCTAAATGGTGGCTTCTTTGGCTGGCTGGTGACCAGGATGGCTGGTTGGTGCCAGGTTCGCTGGCTGGTGTCCAGGTTGGCTGGCTGACATTCAGATTGGCTGGCTCGTGTCCAGGTTGGCTGGCTGGTGGGCGGGGTGGCTGGCTAGAGGACAGGTAGGCTGGTTGTTAATTGAGTTGACCGGATGGCTTCCAGGTTGGCTGGCTGGTGGTCAGGTTGGCTGGACGGCGGCCAGGTTGCTGGCTGGTGGCTAGGTTAGTTGGTTGTTTACCTGGTGGGCTGGCTGGTGGTCAGTTTGGCTAGATGGTCGCCAGGTTGCCTGGCTGGTGGCCAGGTTATTTGGCTTGTCTGCGGGTTGGCTGTCTGGTGGCCAGGTTGGCCGGCTGGTGGGCAAGGTGGCTGGCTGGTGGACACGTGGGTTGGGTGTGGGACTGGTTGGCTTGCTGGTGGCCAGGTTGGCTTGCTGGTGGCCAGGTTGACCGGTTGGTGACCAGATTGGCTTCTTGGTTCCAGGTTAGTTGGCAGGTGGCCAGATTGGCTTCTCGGTGTCCAGCTTAGCTGGTTGGCTGGCTGGTGGGCGGGGTGGCTGGCTGGAGGACCGGTTGGCTTGTTGTTAGTTGAGTTGACCGGATGGCTTCCAGGTTGGCTGGCTGGTGGCCAGGTTGGCTGGATGGCGTACAGGTTGCTGGCTGGTGGCTAGGTTAGTTGGTTGTTGACCAGATGGGCTGGCTGGTGGTCAGGTTGGCTAGATGGCGGACTGATGACCACGTCACATACCGGGTTGACTGGCTAGTGGCTAGGTTGGCTGACTGGAGGACAGGTTGGCTAGCTGTTAGCTGAGTGAACCGGATGGCGTCCACGTTGGCTAGCTGGTAGTCAGATTTGCTGGCTGGCTGGTCGCCACGTTGGCGGATTGATGACCACGTCTGTTGATTGCAGACCAGGTTGGCTGGCTAGAGGCCAGGTTGGCTGACTGGAGGACAGGTTGGCTAGCTGTTAGATGAGTGAACCGGATGGCGTCCACGTTGGCTGGCTAGTGGTCAGGTTGGCTGGCTGGCGGCCGAGTTGGCTGGCTGGCAGCCAGGTTTGGCGGTTGGTGGCCAGATTGGCTTCCTGGTTGCCAGGTTGGCTTCCTGGTGGCCAGGTTGGCTTACTGGTCTCCAGGTTAGTTGGCTGGTGGCCAGATTGGCTTCCCGGTGTCCAGCTTAGCTTGTTGGCAGACAGGTGGCCAGGTTGACTGATTAGCGGCCAAGTTGGCTGGCTAGTGGCCACGTTAGTTGGCTGCTGACCAAGTTTTCTAGCTAGTGGCAAGTTTGGCTGGCGGGAAGACAGGTCGACTGGCTGATAGTTGAGTTGACCGGATGACGTCCAGCTCGGCTGGCCGATGGTCAGGTTTTGTGACCGGCGGCCAGGTTGGCTGGCTGGTGGCCACGTTGGCGGACTGATGACCACGTCGGTTGGTTGCATACCACGTTGGCTGGCTAGTGGCCAGGTTGGCTGACTGGGGGACAGATTGGCTAACTGTTAGCTGAGTGAACCGGATGGCATCCACGTTTTCTAGCTGGTGGTCAGATTGGCTGGCTGGCTGGTCGCCACGTTGGCGGACTGATGACCACGTCTGTTGATTGCAGACCAGGTTAGCTGACTGGAGGGCAGGTTGGCTGGCTGTTAGATGAATGAACCGGATGGCGTCCACGTTGGCTGGCTGGTAGTCAGGTTGGCTGGCTGGCCGCCGAGTTGGCTGGCTGGCAGTCAGGTTGGCCGGTAGGTGGCCATATTGGCTTCATGATGGCCAGATTGGCTTCCTGGTGGCTAGGTTGGCTGACCGGTCTCCAGGTTAGTTGGCTGGTTGCCAGATTGGCTTCCCGGTGTCCAGCTTAGCTGGTTGGCTGGCTGATGGCCAGGTTGACTGACTAGCGGCCAGGTTGGCTGGCTAGTGGCCACGTTAGTTGGCTGCTGACCAAGCTGGCTAGCTAGTGGCAAGTTTGGCTGACTGAAAGACAGGTCGATTGGCTGATAGTTGAGTTAACCGGAAGGCGTCCAGTTTGGCTGGCCGATGGTCAGATTGTGTGACTGGCGGCCAGGTTTGATGGCTGGTACCCAGATTGGCTTCCTGGCTGGCCGATGGCCAGGTTAGCTGGTAGGTGGCCAGATTGGTTAGATAGTTTCCAGCGTCAGCGTCAGGTCAGCGTGCTTCGTGCATCGTGCAACAAGCAATCTGGAACGTTCAACGTGCAACGGGAAACGTGCAAAAGGTAACGTACAGCATGCATCATGCCGCGTGTAACGTGCAACGTACAACATGCATTTTGCAACGTACAACATGCGACGTGCAACGCGGAACGTGCAACGTGCACCTTGCTACGTACAGCATGCAGCAAACGGGCAAAGTGCTACGTGCAACAAGCAACCTGCAACGTGAAACGTACAAAGTGCACCGTGCAAAGTAAAAAATGCCACATGCACAGCGCAACGTACAACGTGCAACGTACAACATGCAACGTGCAACATGCCACGTGCAACGTTCAACCTGTAACGTGCAGCGTTCAACCTGTAACGTGCAAGTGCAATGTGCAACTTGCAACAAGCGCCAGCCAACCAATCTGGCTAACCGGAAGAAACTCTGGCTCCAGCTAGCCCCCTTGACCACCAGGCAGCCAGCCATCTAGGCCACCAGCAAGCCAACCTGGACACCAGTCAACCGACCTTGCCACCAGCCAACCAACCTGGCCACCAGCTAACTTAGACGGCGACCAGCCAACAAACCTGGCCATCAGCCAGCTAACCTGGCCACCAGCCAGCCAACCCGGCCACCAGGCAGCCAGCCTGGACACCAGTCAACGAACTTTCGTTAGGAAGAAACCCTGGCAACCGGCCAGCCATCCTGGCCACCTATCAGCTAGCCTGTCCACCAGCGAGCCATCCTGGCCATCAGCAAGCCACCCTAGCCACCAGCCAGCCAACCTTTTTTTTCTATCTTCGGCTCTGTACGAGGAATGTTAGGTCCCTAAACAGGCTCAATTCAATTCAGTTCAATTTTCTTCATTCCAATAATTTGTACAATACTATATTGTTACGCCTGAGGCGCTTTCACAAAAATAAATAAAAACAGGTTTTACACGCGGGCTGGATTACGGCTGGGAATTCGCCTCCAGCATTACCGTTGTGTATTTTGTACCGAAAGAAAGCCCTCACACACAACATAACGAACAAAAAGAAAGTCGCGAAATCGAATAATTAAATAAAAACACAGCTTTGGTTTTATTCTAAATAGTGTAAGTTTATTGTCCGGTCAAGCTCTCCTTTTAAACTCAACAAGTATTCCTGCTTATGAATACTTTTTACCTACCGTAACCTAGCTAATGAGAGCACCGTGGCGCAGTGGGTAGTGTGTTGGCCTCTGACGCCGATGACTCGGGATCGAATCCCGACACAGCCATGTCATCGAACGTGTTTTTCACGGTGTTTCTCCTCAGCGGGGTTCTGACAAAACCCCCTGTAGTAAAATTGTCATGAAAAGCTTCTCGAAATTCGCCGTTCGGAAGCGGCAATAAACTGTAGGTCTCTTTCACCTATGTGAAAACGAAATCACACACAACATGGGTGATTGAGAGAAGCTCGGCTCAGGTTCTTCATGGACTGTAACGCCAACATACATACATACAACCTAGCTAATGCTGACAAATGCATTTTTCGTTTTTCGTTTTTTTCGTCGCCGGTGCAATGCAATATGACGAAACACCACAGTGCAGTGTCATATCGCAAATATCATATTTGCATGGGAGCATTTTCGTTAATGTTTATTGCATTCTTTTTTGTTTTCTTTTTCTCTTTGTCAGAATTGCACCTTCCCAGCAATATAGTCTTTCCAATCATTATTATCTGCAAAGCTTGTCTGCAGAAGATTAACTACAAAGACAATTACTACAGTTAGTCTTGGGTTATTTCACAATAACGATATTAAAGATTTAAACGATAGAGTTTAAGTAAAATTGCTGAGCTTTTTTTTAAAAATATTAACTTTGAAAGGTTCTGAAAATCGCTGGGTAATTCGTTGAATATTGTTGGTACTGAAAAGTTATATTTTCGCCGGCCATATGCACTCTGTGGAACCGATCAATTGAAATTACCCAGAATAAATGAAAATGAATTTAATTGCAAACACTGCAGGATGGTTTTTTTTTATACAAAGATTGTTTTATTCCACGCTGGTAGTAGTCACCTCGAGTATACAATTCAGAATGACAATAGAAGAAATGTCAAGTCAGAATGACAGGACAAATATGTTTTGTAAATAAATATTGGTAGGTATGATTGGCCATGAATTGACAGGGATGTCCAACACACTCCAATATCTCGGAATGGTGTATCTGTCTTGCTGTCTTCTTCTGGTGTTGAAAGTTTGCTGTGTTGGGATTTTATAGGTTCTGTCATCTATGAATTGTGTTAAAATTTCTAGTTTATAGAGCTGTTCAATAGTCAGAAACTTTACGCTGTTATTAATGGGGTAATCGTCGACTTGTTGCCGTAGAGTCGACATACAAACAATTTTTTGTATCCAAAATTGCATCGCTTGAAGCTTTTGAAGTTGTGGGGCATTCCCCCAAGCTAATATACCAAATCTTAGGTGTGATTCAACAAGGCCAAAATAACATTGTCGTAGAACGTCGCTCGTCGAAGTTTTTTTGGTTAAGCCTGTATGTGGTAACTCCATTTCAAATTATAGTCTACAATCACTCCCAGATATTTGTACGTCGTAACATTATCAATATATATTGAAAATCATCATAGTTTTGTATTTCTATATGATTTCCTGCTCTGTGTAAACAGTCCGAGTTGTGTATTTTGATATTTATTCGTTGCTATATAATGTGTGGTGATCGAATGTGCAAAGCTTTAGTCTTCCTAGCGTTAATAATAAGCCCGTGGCCACCATCCAGCCAACCTGACCACCAGCTAGCCAACCTGGCCAAGCGGAAGAAACCCTGGCCATCAGCTAGGCAACCTGGCCACCAGTCAGGCAGCCATCCTGGCCACCAGCAAGCCAACCTGGACACCAGTCAACCGACCTGGCTACCGGTCAACCAACCTGGAAACTATCTAACCAATCTGGCCACCTACCAGCTAACCTGGCCATCAGCCAGCCAGGAAGCCAATCTGGCCACGAGCCAGCCAACATAGCCACCGCCCAGCCAACCCACAATGCCTTCAACCAGCCAATATTGCCACTAGAAAACCACCCTCGCTACCAGCCAGCCACCATGGCCACCAACCAGCCAGCCAACACGGTTGGCCAGAAGCCAACCAACCTGTCCAACAGGAAGAAACCCTGGCAACCGGCCCGCCATCCACCAGCCAAGCATCCTGGCCACCTGCCGGCCAACGTGGACACCAGCCAACCAACCGCCATCAGGAAGAAACCCTGGCAACCAGCCAGACATGCTGGCCGCCAGCCAACCAACCTGGCCATCAGCCAGCCAACAGCAAGCCAACCTGGCCACCAGCAAGCCAACCTGGCCACCAGCCAGCCAAGACACCAGCCGACCAACCTGGCCATCAGCCAGATAATCTGGCCCCAGCCAGCCAAAGTAGCCAACAGCAAGCCAAGCTGGCCACCAGCTAGCCAGGACACCAGCCACCCAACCTGGCCACCAGCCAGCTACCCCGACCACCAGGAAGCCGACCTGGCCACCAGCAAACCAATCAGGCCAACAGGAAGAAACCATGGCCACCAGCTAGCCACCCTGGCCACTTGCCAGCCAACCAGCCTCCATCAGGAAGAAACCCTGGCAACCGGCCAGCCATCCACCAGTCAGCCACCCTAGCCGCCTGCCAGCCAACGTGGACACCAGCCAACCAACCTCCATCAGAAAGAAACCCTGGCAACCGGCCAGCCATCCTGGCCACCAGCCTACCAACCTGGCCATCAGCCACCTAATCTGGCCACCAGCAAGCCAACCTGGCCACCAGCAAGCCATCCTGGCCACGAGCATGTTAGGACACCAGCCAACCAACCTGGCCATCAGCCAGCCAAAGTAGCCACCACCAAGCCACTCTGACCTGGTCATAAGCCTGCTAATCTGGCCACAAGCTAGCCAGAGTAGCCACCAGCAAGCCAGCCCGGACACCAGTCAACCAACCTGGCCACCAGCCAGCTACCCCGACCACCAGGACGCCAACCTTGGACCTTGCTGAAAAGTTCAGCGACCTTACTGAAAAGGTCAGTGACCTTGCTCAATAGGTCAGTGGCCTTGGTTACTGGCAATGACCTAACTTATTAGCAGTGACCTTGCTTATTAGCAGTGTTCTTCCTAACTGGTTCTAACTAACGGGTTAGGTAAGGTGGCTGGTGGCCACGTTGGATGGCTGGTGGCAAGGTTGGCTGGCCGGTGGCAAGTTTGATCAGCTTGTGGCATGGTTGGTTGGCTGGTGGCAAGGATGGCTTGCTGGTGGCAAGGTTGGCTGGCTGGTGGCCAGGTTGGTTGGCTGGTGGCCTGGTTGGCTGACTGGTGATCATGTTGGCCGGCAGTTGGCCGCGTTGGCTGGATGACATTCAGATTGGCTGGCTCGTGTCCAGGTTGGCTGGCTATTGGCCGGGGTGGCTGATTGGAGGACAGGCTGGCTGGTTGTTAGTTGAGTCGACCGGATGGCTTCCAGGTTGACTGGCTAATGGTCAGGTTGGCTGGATGGCGGCAGGTTGCCTGGCTGGTGGCAAGGTTGGTTGGCTTGTGTCCAGGCTGGCTGTCTGGTGGGCGGGGTGGCTGGCTGGAGCACAGGTTGGCTGGTTGTTAGTTGAGTTGACCGTGCAATGTGCAACTTGCAACAAGCAACGTACAACAAGGAACGTGCAACATCCAACGTGCAACGTGCAGTGTGCAACGAACAATGTGCAACCTGCAACCCGGCTACTAGCCAGGCAACACAGACACAAGTCCCTGAACCTTGCCGCGAACTATTCAACCTAGCCACCAACAGGCAACATGGACACCAGCCAACCCACCATGAAACCAGCCAGTCAATACTGCCAATAGACAGCCACCCTGGCCAACAGCAAACCACCCTAGGCACCAGCCAGCCAACCTGGCCACCCGGCAGATAGCCTGGACGCCAGGCAACCAACCTGGCAACCCGACAGCTAATCCGGCCACCATCCTGGCCACCAGCCAACCAATCTGGCCAACCGGAAGAAACCCTGACGATCAGCTAGCCACCCTGACCACCAGGCAACCAGCCATCCAGGTCACCAGCAAGCCAACCTGGACACCAGACAACCAACCTGGCTACCATCCAACCAACACGGCGACCAGCCAGCCAACCTGGCCACCAGCCAACTAACACGGAGATCAGCCAGCCAACCTTGCTACCAGCCAGCCAAACTGGACGCCATTCGGCCAACCTGGCCGAAGCCAAGCCGGTTACTATTCAGCTAACCTGGCCACCCGTCAGTCAACTTGGCAACCCGTCAGTCAGCCTGGCCACCAGTCAGTCAGCCTGGCCGCGAGTCAGCCAGCCTGGCCACCAGCCAGCCAAAGCGGCCACCAGCCAGCCAACGTAGCCACCAGCATGGCAACCAGGCCACCAGCTAGCCAATCTGGCCACCAGGCAACCAACCTAGACACCAGCGAACTAATCCGGCCCACAGGAAGAAACCCTGGCTACCAGCCAGGCAACCGGCCAACCCACCTCTGTCAGGAAGAAACCCTGGCAACCTGCCAGCCATCCTGGCCACCTGTCAGCCACCCTGGCCACCAGCCAGACATCCTGGCCAACAGCAAGCCACACTAGGCACCAGCCAGCCAACCTGGCCACCAGGCAGATAGCCTGGACACCGGCCAACCCACCTCTGTCAGGAAGAAACCCTGGCAACCTGCCAGCCATCCTGGCCACCTGTCAGCCAACCTGGCCACCAGCCAACTAACACGGAGATCAGCCAGCCAACCTTGCTACCAGCCAGCCAAACTGGACGCCATTCGGCCAACCTGGCCGAAGCCAAGCCGGTTACTATTCAGCTAACCTGGCCACCCGTCAGTCAACTTGGCAACCCGTCAGTCAGCCTGGCCACCAGTCAGTCAGCCTGGCCGCGAGTCAGCCAGCCTGGCCACCAGCCAGCCAAAGCGGCCACCAGCCAGCCAACGTAGCCACCAGTAAGGCAACCAGGCCACCAGCTAGCCAATCTGGCCACCAGCCAAACAACCTAGACACCAGCCAACTAATCTGGCCCACAGGAAGAAACCCTGGCTACCAGCCAGGCAACGTGGCCACCAGCCAACCAACCTGTCCACAAGCCAGCCATCCTGGCCACCAGCCAACCAACCTGGCCATAAGCCAGCTAATCTAGCCACCAGCAGGCCAACCTGGCTACCAGAAAGCCACCCTGGCCACCATCCAGCTAGGACACCAGCCGACCAACCTGGCCATCAGCCAGCTAATCTGGCCACCAGCCAGCCAAAGTAGCCACCAGCAAGCCAACCTGGCCACCAGGCAGCCAGCATCGCCACCAGCCAGCCAAACTGGACGCCATACGGCCAACTTAGCCAACAGCCAGCCAAGCCGCCTACTTTCCAGCCAACCTGGCCACCAGCCAGCCGACCTAGCCACCAGCCAGGCACCCTGAACCAGCCAGCCAACCTTGCCACCAGTCAGCGAACATTGCCCCAACCAGCCAACCTTCCTACCAGCCAGCCAACATTGCCCCCTATCCTAGCCAGTTAGGTAGAGTCAGTTAGTTAGAGCCAGTTAGTTAGAACCAGTTAGTGAGAACACTGCTAATAAGCAAGACGACTGCTAATAAACAAGGTCATTGCCAAGTAACCAAGGTCAGTGACCTTGCTGGAAAGTTCAGCTACCTTGCTGGAAAGTTCAGCGACCTTACTGAAAAGGCCAATGACCCTGTTGAAAAGTTCAGCGACCTTGCTGAAAAGAAAAATTGGTTGGCCGGCAGTTGGCCGCGTTGGCTGGATGACATTCAGATTGGCTGGCTGGTGTCCAGGTTGACTTGCCGGGGTGGCTGACTGGAGGCCAGGTTGGCTGGTTGTTAGTTGAGTTGACCGGATGGCTTCCAGGTTGGCTGGCTGGTGGTCAGGTTGGCGGGATGGCGGCCACATTGCTGGCTGGTGGCTAGGCTAATTGGTTGTTGACCAGGTGGGCTGGCTGGTGGTCAGGTTGGCTAGATGGCGGCGAGTTTGGTTGGCTTGTGTCCAGGTTGGCTGTCTGGTGGCCAGGTTGACCGGCTGGTGGCCAAGGTGGCTGGCTGGTGGCGAGTTTGGCTAAATGGTGGCTTCTTTGGCTGGCTGGTGACCAGGATGGCTGGTTGGTGCCAGGTTCGCTGGCTGGTGTCCAGGTTGGCTGGCTGACATTCAGATTGGCTGGCTCGTGTCCAGGTTGGCTGGCTGGTGGGCGGGGTGGCTGGCTAGAGGACAGGTAGGCTGGTTGTTAATTGAGTTGACCGGATGGCTTCCAGGTTGGCTGGCTGGTGGTCAGGTTGGCTGGACGGCGGCCAGGTTGCTGGCTGGTGGCTAGGTTAGTTGGTTGTTTACCTGGTGGGCTGGCTGGTGGTCAGTTTGGCTAGATGGTCGCCAGGTTGCCTGGCTGGTGGCCAGGTTATTTGGCTTGTCTGCGGGTTGGCTGTCTGGTGGCCAGGTTGGCCGGCTGGTGGGCAAGGTGGCTGGCTGGTGGACACGTGGGTTGGGTGTGGGACTGGTTGGCTTGCTGGTGGCCAGGTTGGCTTGCTGGTGGCCAGGTTGACCGGTTGGTGACCAGATTGGCTTCTTGGTTCCAGGTTAGTTGGCAGGTGGCCAGATTGGCTTCTCGGTGTCCAGCTTAGCTGGTTGGCTGGCTGGTGGGCGGGGTGGCTGGCTGGAGGACCGGTTGGCTTGTTGTTAGTTGAGTTGACCGGATGGCTTCCAGGTTGGCTGGCTGGTGGCCAGGTTGGCTGGATGGCGTACAGGTTGCTGGCTGGTGGCTAGGTTAGTTGGTTGTTGACCAGATGGGCTGGCTGGTGGTCAGGTTGGCTAGATGGCGGACTGATGACCACGTCACATACCGGGTTGACTGGCTAGTGGCTAGGTTGGCTGACTGGAGGACAGGTTGGCTAGCTGTTAGCTGAGTGAACCGGATGGCGTCCACGTTGGCTAGCTGGTAGTCAGATTTGCTGGCTGGCTGGTCGCCACGTTGGCGGATTGATGACCACGTCTGTTGATTGCAGACCAGGTTGGCTGGCTAGAGGCCAGGTTGGCTGACTGGAGGACAGGTTGGCTAGCTGTTAGATGAGTGAACCGGATGGCGTCCACGTTGGCTGGCTAGTGGTCAGGTTGGCTGGCTGGCGGCCGAGTTGGCTGGCTGGCAGCCAGGTTTGGCGGTTGGTGGCCAGATTGGCTTCCTGGTTGCCAGGTTGGCTTCCTGGTGGCCAGGTTGGCTTACTGGTCTCCAGGTTAGTTGGCTGGTGGCCAGATTGGCTTCCCGGTGTCCAGCTTAGCTTGTTGGCAGACAGGTGGCCAGGTTGACTGATTAGCGGCCAAGTTGGCTGGCTAGTGGCCACGTTAGTTGGCTGCTGACCAAGTTTTCTAGCTAGTGGCAAGTTTGGCTGGCGGGAAGACAGGTCGACTGGCTGATAGTTGAGTTGACCGGATGACGTCCAGCTCGGCTGGCCGATGGTCAGGTTTTGTGACCGGCGGCCAGGTTGGCTGGCTGGTGGCCACGTTGGCGGACTGATGACCACGTCGGTTGGTTGCATACCACGTTGGCTGGCTAGTGGCCAGGTTGGCTGACTGGGGGACAGATTGGCTAACTGTTAGCTGAGTGAACCGGATGGCATCCACGTTTTCTAGCTGGTGGTCAGATTGGCTGGCTGGCTGGTCGCCACGTTGGCGGACTGATGACCACGTCTGTTGATTGCAGACCAGGTTAGCTGACTGGAGGGCAGGTTGGCTGGCTGTTAGATGAATGAACCGGATGGCGTCCACGTTGGCTGGCTGGTAGTCAGGTTGGCTGGCTGGCCGCCGAGTTGGCTGGCTGGCAGTCAGGTTGGCCGGTAGGTGGCCATATTGGCTTCATGATGGCCAGATTGGCTTCCTGGTGGCTAGGTTGGCTGACCGGTCTCCAGGTTAGTTGGCTGGTTGCCAGATTGGCTTCCCGGTGTCCAGCTTAGCTGGTTGGCTGGCTGATGGCCAGGTTGACTGACTAGCGGCCAGGTTGGCTGGCTAGTGGCCACGTTAGTTGGCTGCTGACCAAGCTGGCTAGCTAGTGGCAAGTTTGGCTGACTGAAAGACAGGTCGATTGGCTGATAGTTGAGTTAACCGGAAGGCGTCCAGTTTGGCTGGCCGATGGTCAGATTGTGTGACTGGCGGCCAGGTTTGATGGCTGGTACCCAGATTGGCTTCCTGGCTGGCCGATGGCCAGGTTAGCTGGTAGGTGGCCAGATTGGTTAGATAGTTTCCAGCGTCAGCGTCAGGTCAGCGTGCTTCGTGCATCGTGCAACAAGCAATCTGGAACGTTCAACGTGCAACGGGAAACGTGCAAAAGGTAACGTACAGCATGCATCATGCCGCGTGTAACGTGCAACGTACAACATGCATTTTGCAACGTACAACATGCGACGTGCAACGCGGAACGTGCAACGTGCACCTTGCTACGTACAGCATGCAGCAAACGGGCAAAGTGCTACGTGCAACAAGCAACCTGCAACGTGAAACGTACAAAGTGCACCGTGCAAAGTAAAAAATGCCACATGCACAGCGCAACGTACAACGTGCAACGTACAACATGCAACGTGCAACATGCCACGTGCAACGTTCAACCTGTAACGTGCAGCGTTCAACCTGTAACGTGCAAGTGCAATGTGCAACTTGCAACAAGCGCCAGCCAACCAATCTGGCTAACCGGAAGAAACTCTGGCTCCAGCTAGCCCCCTTGACCACCAGGCAGCCAGCCATCTAGGCCACCAGCAAGCCAACCTGGACACCAGTCAACCGACCTTGCCACCAGCCAACCAACCTGGCCACCAGCTAACTTAGACGGCGACCAGCCAACAAACCTGGCCATCAGCCAGCTAACCTGGCCACCAGCCAGCCAACCCGGCCACCAGGCAGCCAGCCTGGACACCAGTCAACGAACTTTCGTTAGGAAGAAACCCTGGCAACCGGCCAGCCATCCTGGCCACCTATCAGCTAGCCTGTCCACCAGCGAGCCATCCTGGCCATCAGCAAGCCACCCTAGCCACCAGCCAGCCAACCTTTTTTTTCTATCTTCGGCTCTGTACGAGGAATGTTAGGTCCCTAAACAGGCTCAATTCAATTCAGTTCAATTTTCTTCATTCCAATAATTTGTACAATACTATATTGTTACGCCTGAGGCGCTTTCACAAAAATAAATAAAAACAGGTTTTACACGCGGGCTGGATTACGGCTGGGAATTCGCCTCCAGCATTACCGTTGTGTATTTTGTACCGAAAGAAAGCCCTCACACACAACATAACGAACAAAAAGAAAGTCGCGAAATCGAATAATTAAATAAAAACACAGCTTTGGTTTTATTCTAAATAGTGTAAGTTTATTGTCCGGTCAAGCTCTCCTTTTAAACTCAACAAGTATTCCTGCTTATGAATACTTTTTACCTACCGTAACCTAGCTAATGAGAGCACCGTGGCGCAGTGGGTAGTGTGTTGGCCTCTGACGCCGATGACTCGGGATCGAATCCCGACACAGCCATGTCATCGAACGTGTTTTTCACGGTGTTTCTCCTCAGCGGGGTTCTGACAAAACCCCCTGTAGTAAAATTGTCATGAAAAGCTTCTCGAAATTCGCCGTTCGGAAGCGGCAATAAACTGTAGGTCTCTTTCACCTATGTGAAAACGAAATCACACACAACATGGGTGATTGAGAGAAGCTCGGCTCAGGTTCTTCATGGACTGTAACGCCAACATACATACATACAACCTAGCTAATGCTGACAAATGCATTTTTCGTTTTTCGTTTTTTTCGTCGCCGGTGCAATGCAATATGACGAAACACCACAGTGCAGTGTCATATCGCAAATATCATATTTGCATGGGAGCATTTTCGTTAATGTTTATTGCATTCTTTTTTGTTTTCTTTTTCTCTTTGTCAGAATTGCACCTTCCCAGCAATATAGTCTTTCCAATCATTATTATCTGCAAAGCTTGTCTGCAGAAGATTAACTACAAAGACAATTACTACAGTTAGTCTTGGGTTATTTCACAATAACGATATTAAAGATTTAAACGATAGAGTTTAAGTAAAATTGCTGAGCTTTTTTTTAAAAATATTAACTTTGAAAGGTTCTGAAAATCGCTGGGTAATTCGTTGAATATTGTTGGTACTGAAAAGTTATATTTTCGCCGGCCATATGCACTCTGTGGAACCGATCAATTGAAATTACCCAGAATAAATGAAAATGAATTTAATTGCAAACACTGCAGGATGGTTTTTTTTTATACAAAGATTGTTTTATTCCACGCTGGTAGTAGTCACCTCGAGTATACAATTCAGAATGACAATAGAAGAAATGTCAAGTCAGAATGACAGGACAAATATGTTTTGTAAATAAATATTGGTAGGTATGATTGGCCATGAATTGACAGGGATGTCCAACACACTCCAATATCTCGGAATGGTGTATCTGTCTTGCTGTCTTCTTCTGGTGTTGAAAGTTTGCTGTGTTGGGATTTTATAGGTTCTGTCATCTATGAATTGTGTTAAAATTTCTAGTTTATAGAGCTGTTCAATAGTCAGAAACTTTACGCTGTTATTAATGGGGTAATCGTCGACTTGTTGCCGTAGAGTCGACATACAAACAATTTTTTGTATCCAAAATTGCATCGCTTGAAGCTTTTGAAGTTGTGGGGCATTCCCCCAAGCTAATATACCAAATCTTAGGTGTGATTCAACAAGGCCAAAATAACATTGTCGTAGAACGTCGCTCGTCGAAGTTTTTTTGGTTAAGCCTGTATGTGGTAACTCCATTTCAAATTATAGTCTACAATCACTCCCAGATATTTGTACGTCGTAACATTATCAATATATATTGAAAATCATCATAGTTTTGTATTTCTATATGATTTCCTGCTCTGTGTAAACAGTCCGAGTTGTGTATTTTGATATTTATTCGTTGCTATATAATGTGTGGTGATCGAATGTGCAAAGCTTTAGTCTTCCTAGCGTTAATAATAAGCCCGTGGCCACCATCCAGCCAACCTGACCACCAGCTAGCCAACCTGGCCAAGCGGAAGAAACCCTGGCCATCAGCTAGGCAACCTGGCCACCAGTCAGGCAGCCATCCTGGCCACCAGCAAGCCAACCTGGACACCAGTCAACCGACCTGGCTACCGGTCAACCAACCTGGAAACTATCTAACCAATCTGGCCACCTACCAGCTAACCTGGCCATCAGCCAGCCAGGAAGCCAATCTGGCCACGAGCCAGCCAACATAGCCACCGCCCAGCCAACCCACAATGCCTTCAACCAGCCAATATTGCCACTAGAAAACCACCCTCGCTACCAGCCAGCCACCATGGCCACCAACCAGCCAGCCAACACGGTTGGCCAGAAGCCAACCAACCTGTCCAACAGGAAGAAACCCTGGCAACCGGCCCGCCATCCACCAGCCAAGCATCCTGGCCACCTGCCGGCCAACGTGGACACCAGCCAACCAACCGCCATCAGGAAGAAACCCTGGCAACCAGCCAGACATGCTGGCCGCCAGCCAACCAACCTGGCCATCAGCCAGCCAACAGCAAGCCAACCTGGCCACCAGCAAGCCAACCTGGCCACCAGCCAGCCAAGACACCAGCCGACCAACCTGGCCATCAGCCAGATAATCTGGCCCCAGCCAGCCAAAGTAGCCAACAGCAAGCCAAGCTGGCCACCAGCTAGCCAGGACACCAGCCACCCAACCTGGCCACCAGCCAGCTACCCCGACCACCAGGAAGCCGACCTGGCCACCAGCAAACCAATCAGGCCAACAGGAAGAAACCATGGCCACCAGCTAGCCACCCTGGCCACTTGCCAGCCAACCAGCCTCCATCAGGAAGAAACCCTGGCAACCGGCCAGCCATCCACCAGTCAGCCACCCTAGCCGCCTGCCAGCCAACGTGGACACCAGCCAACCAACCTCCATCAGAAAGAAACCCTGGCAACCGGCCAGCCATCCTGGCCACCAGCCTACCAACCTGGCCATCAGCCACCTAATCTGGCCACCAGCAAGCCAACCTGGCCACCAGCAAGCCATCCTGGCCACGAGCATGTTAGGACACCAGCCAACCAACCTGGCCATCAGCCAGCCAAAGTAGCCACCACCAAGCCACTCTGACCTGGTCATAAGCCTGCTAATCTGGCCACAAGCTAGCCAGAGTAGCCACCAGCAAGCCAGCCCGGACACCAGTCAACCAACCTGGCCACCAGCCAGCTACCCCGACCACCAGGACGCCAACCTTGGACCTTGCTGAAAAGTTCAGCGACCTTACTGAAAAGGTCAGTGACCTTGCTCAATAGGTCAGTGGCCTTGGTTACTGGCAATGACCTAACTTATTAGCAGTGACCTTGCTTATTAGCAGTGTTCTTCCTAACTGGTTCTAACTAACGGGTTAGGTAAGGTGGCTGGTGGCCACGTTGGATGGCTGGTGGCAAGGTTGGCTGGCCGGTGGCAAGTTTGATCAGCTTGTGGCATGGTTGGTTGGCTGGTGGCAAGGATGGCTTGCTGGTGGCAAGGTTGGCTGGCTGGTGGCCAGGTTGGTTGGCTGGTGGCCTGGTTGGCTGACTGGTGATCATGTTGGCCGGCAGTTGGCCGCGTTGGCTGGATGACATTCAGATTGGCTGGCTCGTGTCCAGGTTGGCTGGCTATTGGCCGGGGTGGCTGATTGGAGGACAGGCTGGCTGGTTGTTAGTTGAGTCGACCGGATGGCTTCCAGGTTGACTGGCTAATGGTCAGGTTGGCTGGATGGCGGCAGGTTGCCTGGCTGGTGGCAAGGTTGGTTGGCTTGTGTCCAGGCTGGCTGTCTGGTGGGCGGGGTGGCTGGCTGGAGCACAGGTTGGCTGGTTGTTAGTTGAGTTGACCGTGCAATGTGCAACTTGCAACAAGCAACGTACAACAAGGAACGTGCAACATCCAACGTGCAACGTGCAGTGTGCAACGAACAATGTGCAACCTGCAACCCGGCTACTAGCCAGGCAACACAGACACAAGTCCCTGAACCTTGCCGCGAACTATTCAACCTAGCCACCAACAGGCAACATGGACACCAGCCAACCCACCATGAAACCAGCCAGTCAATACTGCCAATAGACAGCCACCCTGGCCAGCAGCCAGCCGTCCTGACCACCAGCAAGCCACCTAAGCCCACAGCCAGCCAGCCTGACCACCAGGCAGATAGGCTGGACGCCAGGCAACAAACCTGGCCACCAGCCAACTAATCCGGCCACCATCCTGGCCACCAGCCAACCAATCTGGCCAACCGGAAGAAACCCTGGCCATCAGCTAGGCACCCTGGCCAGCAGTCAGCCCGCCATCCTTGCCGCCAGCAAGCCAACCTGACCACCAGACAGCCAACCCACCATGTCACCAACCAGCCAATAATGCCACTAGCTAAACACACTGGCCACTAGCCAGCCATCCTGACCACCAGCAAGCCACCTTAGCCCTCAGCCAGCCAACCTGGCCATAAGTCAGCCAGCCATCCTGAACGCCAGGCACCCAACCTGGCCACCAGCCAGCTAATCGGGCTACCAGGATTCTAATCTGCCCACCAGCCACCTATCCTGGCCACCAGCCAACGAATCTGGCCAACCGGAAGAAACCCTGGTCATCAGCTAGCCACCCTGGCCACCAGGCAGCCAGCCAACCAGGTCACCAGCAAGCCAACCTCGACACCAGACAATCGACCTGGCCACCAGGCAACCGACCTGGCTACCAGCCAACTGACACGTAGACCAGCCAGCCAACCTGGCCACCAGCCAACTAACACGAAGGCCAGCCAACCACCAGTCTCTCAACTTGGCAACGCGTCAGCCAACCCGGACCAGCCAGACAACCTTGCCACCAGCCAGCCAGCCAATCTACCCCCAAGGCAGAAACCCTGGCCACCAGCCAGCCAACGTGCACACCAGCCAGCCAAACGGTACACTAGCTATCCAATCTGGCCACCTACCAGCTTACCTGGCCATCAGCCAGCCATCCTGGCCCTCAGCCAGCCAACATAGCCACCGCCCAGACAATCCACCATGGCTTCAACCAGCCATTCTGCCACAGGACAACCCCCCTCGCTACCAACCAGCCACCCTGTCCGCCAACCAGCCAGCCAAACGGAAGCCAACCAGGAAGTCAATCTAGCCACCAGCCGGCAAACCTGGTCGCCAGTCACACAACCTGACCATCGGCCAGCCAAACTGGATGCCAACCGGTCAACTCAACTAACAGCCAGTCGACCTGTCTTCCAGTCAGCCAACCGGGCCACTAGCCAGCCAACTTGTTCAGCAGCCAACTAACTTGGCCACCAGCCAGCCAACCTGGCAGCTGGTCAGCCAAGCTGGCCGTTAGTCAGCCAACCTGGCCACTAGCCAGCCAACTGGACACCAGGAAGCCAATCTGGCCGCCAGCCAGCCAACCTAGCCAACAGCCAACCAACCTGGCTAACAGGAAGAAACCCTGGTAACCAGCCATCCACCTTGGCCACCAGCCAGACACCCTTGCCACCTGCCAGCCAACCAACCTCCATCAGGAAGAAACCCTGGCAACCGGCCAGCCATCCACCAGCCAGCCACCCTGGCCACCTGCCAGCCAACGTGGACACCAGCCAACCAAAGTGGCCACCAGCCAACTAACCCGCAGACCAGCCGGCCAACCTGGCCAACAGCAAGCCAGGACACCAGCCAGCCGAACTGGCCACCAGCCAGCCAAAGCAACCACCAGCAAGCCACCCTGGCCACAGGCCCGCCCGGACACGAGCCGACCAACCTGCCCACCAGACAGCTACCCGGACCACCAGGAAGTCATTCTGGCCACCAGCCAACCAATCAGGCCAACAGGAAGAAACCCTGGCCACCAGCCAGCCAGCCTGGAAACCAGGCAGACATCCTGGCCAACGGCAAGCCAACCAGGACACCAGCCAGCCATCCTGGCCAGCAGCAAGCCACCCTAGCCACCAGCCAGCCAACTTGGACAGGAGCCAGCCAATCTTGTTTTTTTTTTTTTTTTTTTTTTAACATTACCAAACGATTGATTGATTTTTATTAATTCATTTAATAAGTTTACAGTTTGAATTTAGATCTGCAAAGCCTTAAGGGCTTGTCTGCAGAAGACTGTTTACATAAGTTACAAAAATGTTGAGTTCTAATATTCTTAAGTTACTTTGAATTCATTTTTATAATGTTTTTAAGTATTTGAATTTAAATAAAATTGTTTTGCTTTTTTCATTAATGTTATTTTGGACATATTTCTAAAATCTATAGGAAGCTCATTGAAAATTGTTGGGATTGCTACGTCGTATTTCCCGTGACCGTATTCATTCCAGTATCTTACGATGTTATATCGACCTTGATGTCTTCTTCTAGTGTTGAATATTTGCTGTGTAGGGACTTTGTAAGTGTTGTCGTTATAAAAGTGGGATATTACTTCCAGTTTATGTAGTTGAGATAAATTAAGTAGTTTCATATCGTTTCCGATTTGTCCTCTGTTGTAGTGTTGTCCTAATTTGGCTTTGTATATAATATTTTGTAATTTTCGTTGCATATTTCTTATGCTGTTAAGTTGAGGTGCATTTCCCCATGCGAGTATACCGTATCTAAGATGAGATTCGACCAGTCCAAAGTAACACTGTCGTAAAACGTCTGCAGGGCAATGATATCTGAGATGAAATAAAGCGTACGCGCTTTGTCGTAATTTCACTGTAAGTGCCTTAATGTGGTAGCTCCATTTTAGATTATAGTCGATCATAACTCCCAGGTACTTTTGTATCGATACATTTTCAATTATAGTTGAGCAACTGTCCTCTTTTTGCAAATTAGTATAGTTTCCCACTCTATGCAAACATTGATACTCATGCATTTTTATCTTTATTTTGTACCTTGTTATGTGTGGTGGACGAATATGCATTACTTTTGTTTTTTTTGCATTGATGACTAGACCGTTGTCGTGGCACCATGCAGAGATAGCGTCAAACTCTATTTGCATCTTGGCCTCTGCTGTCTCGACATTTCTATGGCTTACTACAATTGCTATATCGTCCGCATATGCATAGCCTGTACTTTGTTTAAGTATTGAAAGCATGTCATTTGTGTATATTATATAAAGAAGAGGTCCTAACTTTGATCCCTGTGGCACTCCGCATATAGTTTTTTCTTCCTCACTATATTTATCCTTGATTTTCACTTTGTACTTCCGATCTTTTAAGTAGCTTTCGAACCATATCAAAATAGGACCGCGTACTCCGACTTTTTCCAGTTGCCTTAGGATGTTTAAATGACTTAAGGTATCGAATGCTTTTTTAAAGTCAATAAATAGTACTATTGAATTTTGGTTTTTATCAAGGCTACTATACAATCTATTAGTGAAATCCCCAAGTAAGCGGTTTTTACTTTTGTTCTTTCGGAAACCGAACTGATTATCTTCCAGAATTCTATGTTTTTCCAGATAGGTATATAGTCTTGTATAAACCACTTCCTCAAGTACCTTATATATGACTGAAAGAATAGAGATTGGCCTATAATTCTGTATCTCGTCTTTCTTACCACCTTTATATATAGGACGTACAATAGATGTTTTTAACATATTTGGTACTGATGATTGCTCAAGACTCATTTTTATTAATTTCGCTATAATAGGAGATAGTGTTTTAGCATTATTTTTAAGATCTTTTGGCCTTATGCCATGGATTCCTGAGGACTTACACTCTTTCAGAGAAGTAAGCACGTTTTCAATTTCCCTCACAGTGACCTCTCCCATATACATTGAGTGCTGCGTTCTGTTTGCGAAACCATAAAAGGTTCTGTGGTTACATTCATGTACAGTTTTGGCAACTTCTGAACTGAGCGTTTTCGCGAAGTTATTTGCAAGATCTCCGAAGTGTTCTGAGTCTGTAAAATTTTTCGATAATATTTCATCTAGATTTCCTAGGATTTTGTTTACTAGCATCCATGTCTCTTTGGGATTTGACTTAAGTTCTTGAAATTTTTGTTTATAGTATCTGCTTTTTGTAATCTTTATATTTTTATTTACTTCGTTTCTCAATCTTTTGAATTCCATCTCGTAATTCTGATTTCCTCTGTTGTTTTTAAACCTTCTATATAGCCTATCCCTTTCAACACACGCGGTTCGCAATTCGTTTGTCATCCAATCCAGTTGAGGATTCAATAATTTTATTGAAACTCTCAATAAAATGTTCGTAGAAATCATTTACATTGGTGTATACGTTGGGTCCTTCCCAATTGTATCTATCAATGTTTTGTGAAACAATGTATTTCGGAATTAGCAGCTGATATTCTTCCTGTTTAAGGTCTGTGTTATCTTTAGATATTAGTGCACTATATATTGCATAGTGATCTGAAATATTAATTTCGACTACTGCGGATTTAATTTCATAATTTTGCACTCGTACTAAGCAGTGTTCAATGAGTGTTTTAGAGTTTCTAATTCCAAGATCCACTCGTGTGTCCGATTGTATTGTATTAATAAGTCCTTTTGAGGATATCATGGATAGATAGTTACTTACACCAGAGTCACTTGTTTTCTTTATATTGATATTCATATCTCCTACTACAATCAACTTCTTCCTCTTCTCTATTTTATCCAGATTATCACTTAACTCCTGAATGAAATGATTGACACTTAAGCGGGGTGGTCTGTATACGGACACTATAGTACATTCTAAATTTCTACGCTTGATATTAAGTACAACACTTTCGTATGTAATAGATTCTCCTTCAACTTTTTCATACCCAATGCTATCTTTAATAAAAACTGCTATTCCTCCTCCCTTTGTATTAGATCTGTTAAAGTATTCTGTGTTAAAGCCATCAATTTTGTAGAAGTTATTCTCTTCCGACCTTATATTTATTTCTGACAAAATAATTAGATCAATATTTTCTAAGAATTCATTAACAGTTAACAAAAAAGCATTCCAATATTTCCGCATCGATCTTATGTTCAAGAAAAAACAGGACAATTCATTCGCATTTTTTATATAATCTGTTATTTCTTCATATGATTTCAAAGTCTTAAAATTAATATTTATTATTTCATTTTCTTCATTTTCCATTGGTGTTAATATACTTTTAGTCGCTAGTGTAGTTGTAGATAGACAAAAGTGCATTATGCAATTTTATCAATATCGCTATCTGTCTCTATCTCCACGATGTGTTCTCCATAATTTTTTCTCGCAAGAATTTTGTTACTCCTAAACCATACATATTTCCAGTTAACAGCCTTTGCTTTGTTTTTTGCTAACCACAGCACCTTTTTGAAATGCGCGGTTAATTGACTGTTTATGTATATGACATGGTTGGCGTAAATGGAGCTAGCAGTTGTGTTTGCGTTTTAACTTATATCCGCGAAAGTCAGATTTTTCTTTTCTCTTATCTTTTCTAGGATGGGAATTCTCATTTGTTTTCGTGTAAAGCTAATTGATATATTCTTCAGTTGTTTGTTTTTACGATCCGCGTACGCATACATTTCCTTAATGTCGCTCTCATTTATGTTTATGTTTAGTGCAACACCTACTGCATTCACAACGTCATACACACTTTCGTTGTTCTTCATTGGGATACCTTTAATTTCGATGTTATTTTCGATTTGCTTCTGTTCCAATGTGTTAATTTTCTTTTGTAGACTTGTTATGAGCACATCCTTTATTTCATTTTGTTTTCTGTATTCTCCTATTTCTTGCATTAAATTTTTTAATAACTCATTATTTTTTGCAAGTGCAGTGTTTAACTCGTCATACTTGGTACTGGTGAATTCGACTGTTTTCACATATTCTTTTATCATTTCCTTGATTTCTTTCAATTCCTTGTTTATGTTTATATTTTCGTTTACCTGAACCGATGGGCAATTCGTATTTAATGTACCTTTCGGAGAGTCAGCAGATCTGGATCTCTTTGCTTGCTGGATTTGTATGTTTCCTTCTTGTATCTTTTCCTTTCCCCTGCAGAATGTACATTCCCATGCTTTTTTTGTCGATGCTGAGTATTTCCTCCAGGAGTTATAGGCGACGGTAGAGCATTCGAAATGGTATTTCCCCTTACACCTGCCGCATGTAATGTACTCCCCATCCAAAGGTAAAGGATCCTCACAGCGAGCGCAATTTCCACACATAATTGTATATGTTTTTTTTATTTTTAATTTATTTATTTTTTTTATTTTTATTTTTTTTTATTTTTTTTTATTTATTATTATTTGCGCTAATGGTAAACAAACACGTCTACACTCTTAGAACACAACGGTGAACTGAACCGGAATGCCATCCGGCCAACGCGGCCAACTGCCGGCCAACCTGATCACCAGTCAGCCACCCTGGCCACCAGCCAGCCAGCCTGGAAACCAGGCAGGCCTCCTGGCCACCGGCAAGCCAACCAGGACACCAGTAAGCCATCCTGGCCAGCAGCAAGCCACCCTAGCCACCAGCCAGCCAACTTGGACACGAGCCAACCAATCTGAATGTCATCCGGTCAACGCGGCTAACTGCCGGCCAACCTGATCACAAGCCAGCCAACCTGGACACCAGCCAGCCAACCTGGACACCAACCAGCCATCCTGGTCACCAGCCAGCCTAAGAAGCCAACATCTAGCCAATCTGGCCACCAGCCAGCCACCTTGGCCACCAACCAGCCAATACTGCCACCTGATAACCACCCTCGCTACAAGCCAGCCACCCTGGCCACAAACCAGCCAGCCAACATTGCCTCCAGGAAGCCAGTCTGGCCACCAGCCAGCCAACCTGGCCGCCAGTCACGCTACCTGACCATCGGCCAGCCAAACTGGACGCCATTCGGTCAACTCACCTAACAACCATTCGACCTGTCTTCCAGTCAGCCAAACTGGCAACTAGCCAGCCAACTTGGTCGGCAGCCAACTAACGTGGCCATCAGCCAGCCAACCTGGCCGCTCGTCAGCCAAGCTGGCCATTAGCCAGCCAACCGGCTTAGCTGGACACCAGGAAGCCAATCTGGCCACCAGCCAGCTAACCTAGCCAGTAGCCAACCAGCTTGGCCAACAGGAAGAAACCCTGGTAACCAGCCCGACAACGTGGACACCAGTCAGCCAAACCCACCATGCCTTCAACCGGCCAATACTGCCACTTGACAACAACCCTCGCTGCCAGCCAGCCACCCTGGCCACCAATCTGCCGCCCTGACCACCTGCCAGCCAACCAACCTCCATCAGGAAGAAACCCTGGCAACCGGCCAGCCATCCTGGTCACCAGCCAACCATCCTGGCCACCTGCCAGCCAACCGATCTCCATCAGGAAGAAACCCTGGCAACCGGCCAGCCATTCACTAGCCAGCCACCCTGGCCACCTGCGAGCCAACGTGGACACCAGCCAACCAACCTCCATCAGGAAGAAACCCTGGCAACTGGCCAGCCATCCTGGCCACCAGCCAACCAACCTGGCCATCAGCCAGCTAATCTCCCACCGGCCAGCCAAAGTAGCAATCAGCAAGCCAACCTGGCCAACAGCAGGCCACCCTGGCCACCTGCCAGCCAACGTGGACACCAGCCAACCAGACTCCATCAGGAAGAAACCCTGGCAACCGGCCAGCAATCCTGGCCACCAGCCTGCTACCCTGACCCCCTGCCAACAACCAACCTCCATCAGGAAGAAACCCTGGCAACCGGCCAGGCATCCACCAGTCAGCCACCCTAGCCACCTTCCAGCCAACGTGGACACCAGCCAACCAACCTCCATCAGGAAGAAACCCTGGCAACCGGCCAGTCACCCTGGCCACCAGCCAACCAACCTAGCCATCAGCCAGCTAATCTAGCCACCAACCAGCCAAAGCAGCCAGCAGTAAGCCGGGATACCAGCCAACCGATCTGGCCACCAGCCAACTAACCCGGAGACCAGCCAGCCAGCCTGGCCACCAGGGAGCCAACCTTGCCACCAGGCAGCCAGCATCACCACCAGCTAGCCAAACTGGACACCATACGGCCAACCTGGACTACCAGCCAACCTTGCCATCAACCAGCCAGCCTTCCTAGCCACCAGGCAGAAACCCTGGCAACCAGTCAGACAACGTGGACACCAGCCAGCCAAACCCACCATGCCTTCAACCAGCCAGTACTGCCACTAGACAACAATCCTCGCAACCAGCCAGCCACCCTGGCCACCAACCTGCCACCCTGACTACCTGCCAGCCAACCAGCCTCCATCAGGAAGAAACCCTGGCAACTGGCCAGCCATCCTGGCCACCAGCCAACCAACCTAGCCATCAGCCAGCTAATCTAGCCACCAACCAGCCAAAGCAGCCAGCAGCAAGCCGGGATACCAGCCAACCGATCTGGCCACCAGCCAACTAACCCGGAGACCAGCCAGCCAACCTGGCCACCAGGGAGCCAACCTTGCCACCAGGCAGCCAGCATCACCACCAGCTAGCCAAACTGGACACCATACGGCCAACCTGGACTACCAGCCAACCTTGCCACCAACCAGCCAGCCTTCCTAGCCACCAGGCAGAAACCCTGGCAACCAGCCAGACAACGTGGACACCAGCCAGCCAAACCCACCATGCCTTCAACCAGCCAGTACTGCCACTAGACAACAATCCTCGCAACCAGCCAGCCACCCTGGCCACCAACCTGCCACCCTGACTACCTGCCAGCCAACCAGCATACAGCAGGAAGAAACCCTGGCAACCGGGCAGCCATCCTGGCCACCAGCCAGCCACCCTGGAAACCTGCCAGCCAACTAATCTCCATCAGGAAGAAACCATGGCAACCGGCCAGCCATCCACCAGTCAGCCACCCTAGCCACCTGCCAGCCAACGTGGACACCAGCCAACCAGACTCCATCAGGAAGAAACCCTGGCAACCGGCCAGCCATCCTGGCCACCAGCCTGCTACCCTGACCCCCTGCCAACAACCAACCTCCATCAGGAAGAAACCCTGGCAACCGGCCAGGCATCCACCAGTCAGCCACCCTAGCCACCTGCCAACCAACGTGGACACCAGCCAACCAACCTCCATCAGGAAGAAACCCTGGCAACCGGCCAGTCATCCTGGCCACCAGCCAGCTAGGACACCAGCCAACCAACCTGGCCATCAGCCAGCTAATCTGGCCACCAGCCAGCCAAAGTAGCCAACACCAAGCCAACCTGGCCACCAGCAAGCCACCCTGGCCAACAGCCAACCAACCTGGCCATCAGCCAGCTAATCTGACCACCAGCCAGCCAACCTGGCCACCAGCCAGCTAGGACACTAGCCAACCAACCTGGCCATCTAATCTGGCCACCAGCCAGCCAAAGTAACCACCACCAAGCTAACTTGGCCACCAGCCAGCCACTTTGACTTGGCCATCAGCCAGCTAACCTGGCCACAAGCCAGCCAAACTAGCCACCAGCAAGCCAACCTGGCCACCAGCAAGCCACCCTGGCCGCCAGCCAGCCCGGACAGCAGCCAACCAACCTGGCCACGAGCCAGCTACCCGGACCACAAGGAAGCCAACCTGGCCACCAGCCAACCAATCAGGCCAACAGGAAGAAACCCTGGTCACCAGCCAGCTAGCCAACCTGGCCACCAGGCAGCCAACCTGGCCACCAGGCAGCCAACCTTGCCACCAGCCAGCTAAACTGGACGCCATACGGCCATCCTGGCAATGACCTTGCTTATTAGCAGTGACTTTGCATATTAGCAGTCTTCTTACTAACTGGTTCTAACTAACTGGCTCTAACTAACTGACTCTACCTAACCGGTTAGGTTAGGTGGCTGGAGGCCACGTTCGCTAGCTTGTGGCAAGGTTGGTTAGCTGGTGGCAAGGTTGGCTGACTGGGGCAATGTTGGTTGGCTGGTGGGAAGGATGGCTAGTTGGGGCAATGTTCGCTGACCGGTGGCAAGGTTGGCTGGCTGGTTCAGGGTGGCTGGCTGGTGACCAGGTTGGCTGGCAGGTGGCAAGGTTGGCTGGCTGGTCCGGGTTGGACGTATCGCGTCCAGTTTGGCTGACTGGTGGCGATGTTGGCTGTCTGGTGGCAAGGTTGGCTCCCTGGTGGAAAGGTTGGCTGACTGATCTCCGGGTTAGTTGGCTGGTGGCCAGGTCGGTTGGCTGGTGTCCTGGCTTGCTGGTGGCTAGGTTGGCTTGCTGGTGGCTACTTTGGCTGGCTGGTGGCCAGATTAGCTGGCTGATGGCCAGGTTGGTTGGCTGTTGGCCAGGGTGGCTTGCTGGAGGCCGGGTTGGTTTGGCGGTGGCTGTCTGGCTGGTGGCCAGGGTTTCTGCCTGGTGGCTAGATTGGCTGGCTGGCTGGTGGCAAGGCTGGCTGGCTGGTCCAGGTTGGCTGACCGTTTGCCAAGTTGACTGACTGGTGGCCAGGTTGGCTGGCGGGTCTCCCTGTTAGTTGGCTGGTGGCCAGGTTGGTTGGCTAGTGGCCAGGTCGGTTGACTTTTGTCCAGGTTAACTTGCTGATGGCCTAGATGGCTGGCTGCCTGGTGGCCAGGTTGCCTAGCTGATAGCCAGGGTTTCTTCCGGATGGCCAGATGGATGGATGGCTGGTGGCCAGGATGGGTGGCTGTGGGCAGATTGGTTAGCTTGTGGCCTGGTTGCCTTGCTGGGGGCTAGGGTGGCTAGCTGGGGATCAGGATGGTTAGCTGGTGGCCAGGCTGGTTGTCTAGTGACAGTATTAGATGGTTGGTGGCATGGTGGGTTGGCTGGTGGCCAGGTTGGCTGGATAGTAGCCGGCTTGGCTGGCTGTCGGCCAGGTTGGCCGAATGGCGTCTAGCTTGGCTGGCTGGCTGGTCGCCGTGTTAGTTGGCTGGTGGCCAGGTTGGTTGACTGGTGGCCAGGTCGGTTGACTGGTGTCCAGGTTGGCTTGCTGGTGGCCTGGATGGCTGGCTGCCTGGTGACCAGGGTGGCTAGCTGATGGCCACGGTTTCTTCCGGATGGCCAAGTTGGTTGTCTGCGGTCCAGGCTGGCTGCCTGGTGACCAGGTTATCTGGCTGGTGGCCAGGTTGGCTGGATGGTGTCCAGGTTGGCTGGCTTGTGATCAGGTTGGCCGGCAGTTGGCCGCGTTGGCCGGATGAAATTCGGATTGGCTGGCTCGTGTCCAGGTTGGCTGGCTGGTGGCATTGGTGGCTGACTGGAGGCCAAGTTGGCTGGTTGTTAGTTGAGTTGACCGGATGGCTTCCAGGTTGAACGGCTGGTGGTCAGGTTGGCTGGATGGAGGCCAGGTTGCCTGGCTGGTGGCCAGGTTGGTGGTATTGTGTCGAGGTTGGCTGTCTGGTGGCCAGGTTCGCTGGCTGGTGGCCAAGGTGGCTGGCTGGTGGCCAGATTGGCTAGATGGTGGCATCTTAGGTTGGCGGGTGACCAGGATGGCTGGTTGTTGTCCAGGTTGGCTGGCTGGTGTCCCGGTTGGCTGGCTTGTGATCAGGTTGGCCGGCAGTTGGCCGCGTTGGCCGGATAATATTCCGATTTCCTGGCTCGTGTCCAGGTTGGCTGTCTGGTGGCAGGGGTGGCTGACTGGAGGCCAAGTTGGCTGGTTGTTAGTTGAGTTGACCGGATGGCTTCCAGGTTGGCTGGGTGGTGGTCAGGTTGGTTGGATGCCGGCCAGGTTGCTGACTGGTGGCTAGGTTAGTTGGTTGTTGACCAGATGGGCTGGCTGGTAGTCAGGTTGGCTAGATGGCGGCCAGGTTGGTTGGCTTGTGTCCAGGTTGGCTGTCTGGTGGCCAGGTTGAACGACTGGTGGCCAAGGAGGCTGGCTGGTGGCGAGATTGGCTAAATGGTGGCTTCTTTGGCTGGCTGGTGACCAGGTTGGCTGGCCGGATGTCCAGTTTGGCTCGCTGGTGAACAGGATGGTCGGCTGGTGGGCGGGGTAGCTACCTGGAGGGCAGGTTGTCTGGTTGTTAGTTGAATTGACCGGATGGCTTCCAGGTTGGCTAGCTGGTGGTCAACTTGGCTGGATGGCGGGCAGGCGGCTAGGTTAGTTGGTTGTTGACCAGGTGGGCTGGCTGGTGGTCAGGTTGGCTAGATGGTGGCCAGGTTGCCTGGCTGATGGCCAGGTCGGTTGGCTTGTGTCCAGGTTGGCGGTTTAGTGGCCAGGTTGGCCGGCTGGTGGGCAAGGTGGCTGGCTGGTGGCCACGTGGGTTGGGTTGGGGACTGGTTGGCTTGCTGGTGGCCAGGCTGGCTTGCTAGTGGCCACGTTGGTGGACTGATGACCACGTCTGTTGGTTGCATACCAGGTTGGCTGGATAGTGGCCAGGTTGGCTGACTAGAGGACAGTTTGGCTAGCTGTTAGTTGAGTGAACCAGATGGCGTCTACGTTAGCTAGCTGGTGGTCGGATTGACTGGCTGGCTAGTCGCCACGTTGGCGGACTGATGACCACGTCTGTTGATTGCAGACAAGGTTGGCTGGCTAGTGGCCAGGTTGGCTGTATGGAGGACAGTTTGGCTGGCTGTTAGTTGAGTGAACCGGATGGCGACCACGTTGGCTGGCTGGTGGTTAGGTCGACTGGCTGTTAGTTGCGTTGACCGGATGGCGTCCAGTTTGGATGGCCGATGGTCAGGTAGTGTGACAGCTAACAACACACGCCATCCAGACCCACAGCGGAAGTTGAACCTGACTCCCGCACCAACAATACTATCAACTCACTTTACTTCAAGCTTACAAAGCATTTCCCACACATTCCATTTCTCGGTTTTCATATTCATTCAGCATCCATCATATTTCCCACGTTCCTTACTTCCACTCTTTTACTCATCTTACATTCTTCACCCGACACCTACATCTAGATAAGCTATGTATAATTTGTTAAAGTAATTTTAAGTACGAGAAATAAATAAACGCCAGTCATAGACTGAATTGAGAACTGAAAAGACGTTCTATTAACTGGCGCCCAACTTAGTGGTTCACTCCGAAAATTCTATAAAGAATAATAGAGTGCTTCTTTTCCAATAATAAATGTGTTAAAGAAGAAGAAACATATCCGAAACCCCCAAGCAAATCCATTAGTTCCTCATCGTTGGAAACCCCTCACAGCTCCTCATCCAGGAAAAGAAGGAAGACAAGACGCAGGGATGTTCATTCTTTTTATGTTGTAAGTTAAGAATATACTAATATTAAGCAGATTTGTACAAAAAAAACAAAAAAACCGAAAAAAAACAGTGTATCAAAAATATTTTAAAGTGTGGCTACCGATAAACTGTCATCTCGCGTTTAGTGATTTTTTTTGTTTTGTTAAGTGTAGCGTGTAAAGTTTATCTAGTTGTTTCGCTAATAATCATGGCAACACCACAGATGGTCCCAACTAGTGTTCTTTCGACTGCTGTAGAGGTTGCAGTCGAATCTGCATGTGAAAATGTTCTCAAGCGAATGACGGAATTATCTGCTGGTAATTCAGACCAACAAAAATCTTTAATGCAACAAATTCACATACTGACCGAAAAAGTTAATAAATTAGAACTTCCGAGCGAAACAATTGTGACTTATCAGCCTATTTCTGTTTCCTCTAACTCAAACTGTCCGATCACGTTAGACCTTGTGAAAACACTACCAGAGTTCACTGGTGAACAAACGCGTTATTTATCTTGGCGGCAAGCGGCCCATACTGCCATTAATTTGTTCAAATCTTATGAAGGTACTGACAAATATTACCAAGCAGTAGCGATTATTCGCAATAAGATAACGGGTTCCGCAGATTTAGTTATTTCCTCATTTAACACCGTGTTAAATTTCGAGGCTATAATAGCTAGGCTCGACCACACGTATTGCGACAAAAGGCCCTTGCACGTATTGGAAAACCAAATGAGCGTTTTATGCCAGGGGCGAACGACGATTTCAGATTTTTACGATCTGATTGAAAAAAAGTTGACCCTTATCATAAGTAAAATCACAATGGAATATTCCGGAAATAACGATGTGATTACTTCCCTGGGTAACAAATACCGCGCGGATGCCTTGCGTATTTTTATTTCAGGCCTCAACAAGCCACTGTGCAATGTCCTTTTTTCCGCGGGTTGCCAGGATTGGCCATCAGCACTAGCTAAGGCACAAGAACTTGAGTCGAATCAACATCGATATGAATTTGCTAGGGCTTTCGATAATCGGTATGGTAAAATTGGGGATACATACCACCACAGCAGTCCCCACTACAAAAGAGTTCGCCATGTATCATCCACAGACGAACATCCTTTCAAAACTGTACCCAACCAGTTACGTGAAGGAAATGCCACTTCATCGAAATTCCATTTCCAATCAAAGCGCATTGCTCCACCTCAACCAGAATTCGATAGAATGAGTATAGACCCTTCATCCAAAATTCATTATAATTCAGTTAGGAATCGTCAACAAACATATCGACAAACCACTAACCAAGGATCTGGAGAACTTCAACCATCTCAGTCCTACGATACAAAAAAAGTGTTTAAGCGTCAACGGGACTCTGACAGAGCAACTATGGCGAAAGTGCAGCGCATAAGCCACATGCAAGCACAAAACCTAAACGAAACTAACAACGGCAATAGTGAATACAGCGGAAGTGAATACAATGATGAAATTAATTTTTTAGGTTAACTTCGGCTCTACCTTATATTGAAAAGAAACTCAACAACGCAACAACCTTGAGAATCTTAATAGATACAGGTACAGCCAAAAATTACATTAAAAATATTCCTAACTTGAAAAATGTTATTCGTTTAAAAACTCCTTTCAAAGTCAAAACAATAAATGGTGAGAATAAAATACTTCACAAATGTCAAATCCAATTCTGCGGGAAAGCATCCGATTTTTTCATCCTTCCCCAACTGAAAACTTTCGATGCCATAATCGGTTATGATTTTCTGCTAGAAATTCAAGCGCAAATTGATACTACTCGTTCACTGCTTAAATATAAACCAGGAAATCTAGATATTAAATATTTTGAATGTACGCAGATGAACAGTTTGCAAATCGACCTTGAATCCGTGCCTGGTGGCATGGGGAATCAATTTAAAGACTTAATAGATGACCTCTTAGAGGTTTTTGCTCAGCCCAACGAAAAGCTTCCATATAATACGAATATAAAAGCACATATTAGAACACTAGACTCAGAACCAATTTACTCAAAACCGCGCCCTTATAATATGGCCGCTACATCATTTGTGAATGATGAGATAAATAGGTTATTAGACGATGGCATCATTCGTCCATCTCACTCCCCATATAACTCTCCTCTATTAGTAGTGCATAAAAAAGGCATAAACAAGGATGGGACTCCCAAAATGCGTTTAGTGTTTGATTACAGGAAATTGAACGAACGCACAGTCGCTGATAGATACCCCATTCCAGAAACTTCAGTTATCCTATCGAACCTAGGCAAAGCAAAGTATTATTCTACTATTGATCTCAAATCTGGGTTCCATCAAATACTCCTAGAGGAAAAAGACAGAAAAAAAACAGCTTTCTCTATTAATAACGGGAAATTTGAATTCTGTCGATTGCCCTTCAGGTTAAAAAACGCTCCGAGTATTTTTCAGCGGGCAATAGACGACGTCCTTAGAAGCGATATTGGTAAAATATGCCACGTTTATATGGATGACGTGATCGTTTTTTCCGAAAGCGAGGAAAATCACTTAGAAGATATAAGAGCTATCCTGTCCAAACTTCTTCAAGCCAATATGAGAGTTTCTCCTGTAAAGTGTACATTTTTCAAAACAGAGGTAGAATTTCTGGGATTTCTTATATCAAACGATGGTATTAGAACCTGTCCTGATAAAGTCAAAAATATTATCAATTACGAGATCCCGAAATCCCTTCGTGCGCTTAGATCGTTTCTTGGCCTTTCCGGCTACTACCGCCGCTTTATAAAAGACTATGCCCGTATAGCAAAACCCTTAACCCGGTACTTAAGAGAGGACGTTAATGCAGGAACCAGTAAATGTAAAAATAAAAAAATTATACTCGATCCAGAGGCAATAGGAGCATTTAATAGAATTAAAAGCATTTTAGCATCGGAGGATGTCTTGCTGTTGTATCCAGATTTTCGTAAGCCATTTGACCTGACGACTGACGCTTCATCGCAAGCAATAGGGGCCGTACTTTCTCAAGATGGGAGGCCTATCACAATGATATCCCGCACCTTGAGTAAGACAGAAGAAAACTACGCCACAAATGAGCGAGAAATGTTGGCGATAGTTTGGTCGTTGCAAAAGCTAAGAAATTATATTTATGGGGCTCCCATTATTAACATCTTCACCGATCATCAGCCATTGATCTTTTCAATCTCCAATAAAAATCCAAATACCAAACTTAAGAGATGGAAATCATTCGTTGAAGAATACTCTCCTATATTCCACTACAAGCCGGGAAAAGAAAATTATGTGGCTGACGCATTATCCCGTCAATATATAAATATGTTATCGGCTTCAAATGAAACTATTCATAGTGAGGAATCACTAACAAAAGTGATACCTAAGGTCGAAAATCCCGTAAACTGTTTTAGAAGCCAAATTTTTATTAATGAAGACTTTCAAACCAGTAAAAAGACAAAACTAATTTTTCAAAAACTAGTTAGGCATACAATCTCCTTTTCTTCAATTTCGGAACCAATAAAAATCATGAAAGATTCCTTAAATACAAACGTTACAAATGGTATTTACTGCGACATAAAAACCTTAGGTAAAATACAAGATCATTTAGTAAATTATTTTCCAAACGTAAAAATGAAATATACTTGCAAATTTGTTCAGGATGTTTTCAACCGAAATGATCAAGAAGAAATAATTGCCAATGAGTATAACAGAGCTCACCGAGGGCCTGATGAAAATTATAAACAAATATTAGCAGAATACTTTTTCCCTAACTTAAATAAATTATGCAAAACATTCGCATCAAACTGCAGAATATGCAAGGAAAATAAATATCAGCGTAGACCCACACGACGTCCGATTGGTGAAACTCCGATGCCTTCGAATGTTGGAGAAATTCTGCATCTAGATATATATTATACAGGAAAAGAGTATTTCTTAACATGCATTGACAAATTTTCAAAGTTCGCTGTCATAAGAAACATTGCTTCTAGAAACTCCGTTGATGTTAGAATAGCTTTAATTGAAATTATTTCACAATTTAAAGATACAAAAATCATCGTAACTGACAATGAGGGAGCTTTTACCTCAAATGCGACAGTAGCATTTTTACAAAATCAATTTAATATTTCTACTCACGCTGTACCTGCTCTTCATAGTCAAAGCAATGGGCAAGTCGAACGTTTTCATTCAACCCTTGCAGAGATAGCCAGGTGCACAAAAGAAACAGCTGTGGATGTCGTCGAATTAATGTTGTTATCAACGTACAAATATAACAATACAATTCATTCTGTAACAGGTTATAAGCCTGTGGACATATATCACAACATTTCCGACAATCTAAGAGCCGAAATTTATAAAAAATTAAAAGAAAAGCAATCAAGAGATTTAAAATATCTCAATAAAACATTAACTCCAAAAGTTTTCGACGTAGGCGATAAAGCCTATCTCAAAACTAACAAAAGAGCTGGAAACAAATTTTCTAAACTTTATCAACAAAAAACAGTACAGGCAGACTTAGGGACTGCAGTAATACTAGATGGTAGGCAAGCGCATAAAAAGTAGTTATGGACTACTCTGCAGCAGAATATATTCCTATTCCTGTTGGCAATGTCGCTATTTTTCATGACTACTTTTATTTTAAACACTCTACTAACATTACGCGGTTAAGAGATATTATTCTAGACAATAAGAATGTTATTGATAATTTATCCGATAAAAAGGAGAGTGAAATTTTACAAAACGATATAAACGAAATGCAACGCCTACTACGCATTTTCAACTTTCCAAACCGCAACCGTAGAGCCATCGATTTTCTCGGATCGGTCATAAAATTTGTTGCCGGTGTACCCGATCACCAAGACTTTGAGATATTGAAGGCCCAAGAGAATGAACTAGTCAGGGACCACAATAATCAAGTAGAGGTTAACAAAGCAATAGGAGAAAAACTAGATGAACTTACTGACAGCATAAACAAAATAATTTCAAACGAAAATAATTATGTACGGAAAGATAATCTCAAGTTAATAATGTTTATGACCAGAAGAAATAGAATAGTAATTGACAGTTTATCTAATATTCTAAATTCCATGTTACTGGCCAAGCTTAATATAATAAATCCTTTAATGTTAAGCATAGAAGAAATCGATGTTATCAAATCTATTGAAAATGTTGATGTTCCACTTAATGACATATTACTAGTTGCTGATATAAAAATGTATTATTATAATGAGACAGTTGTATATCTTATTAAAATTCCCAAAGTAAACGAAATATGTGAACTTTTCGAGATAATTCCAGTAATACACTACAATAAGATCTTAAATTTAAGTAGCAATAAAACCGCAAAATGTAAAAATTCCTATTTTCCTGTAAATAACTGTAAAACAACTATTGTTTATAACTATTGTAACATCAATCATCAAGATGTCTGTTTATCAGAGCTGCTAAACAACCACACCGCAAGCTGTCCTAAAATTTCAGCAGAACATGTCAACAAAATACAACAAATCAAAGATGGGTTGATCATGGCGCATGACGAAAATTTGGAAATCAACGACCACGGGCAGCACATGAAAATAAACGGAACATTTTTGATTACATTCAAAGATTCCATTGCAATTAATGGAAACCAATTTAAAGTAACCCAACCAATAGCAGTTATAGACCTTCCCGCCCCCAAAAGAACAATCATCAATGAAACATATTTTGAACAAAAAGTTTCCCTCCCATACTTGCACAAACTGCACATCCTTAACAATCAACGAATCGATGAATTCAAGGTGGAACTTGAGAACGGCAGAACTACATTATACATTATTGGTGGTTTACTGGCTCTTATAACCCTTATCATTATAACCGTGAAACTAAAGCCGAAAAAAATCCAAATTTCAACCCCAAATCTAACTATTGATAAAGAAGCCATTCAGATGCAAGTCCACAGCATCCTGAACCGGGACGTTCAAGTCTAAGGAGGGGAGGAGCTAACAACACACGCCATCCAGACCAACAGCGGAAGTTGAACCTGACTTCCGCACCAACAATACTATCAACTCACTTTACTTCAAGCTTACAAAGCATTTCCCACACATTCCATTTCTCGGTTTTCATATTCATTCAGCATCCATCATATTTCCCACGTTCCTTACTTCCACTCTTTTACTCATCTTACATTCTTCACCCGACACCTACATCTAGATAAGCTATGTATAATTTGTTAAAGTAATTTTAAGTACGAGAAATAAATAAACGCCAGTCATAGACTGAATTGAGAACTGAAAAGACGTTCTATTAACTTGACTGGCGGCCAGGTTGGCTGGCTGGTGGCCAGACTGGCTTCCTGGAGGCAATGTTGGCTGGCTAGTTTGTGGCCAGGGTGGCTGGCTTGAAGCGAGGGTGGTTATCTGGTGGCAGTATTGGCTGGTTGGTGGCATGGCGGGTTGGCTGGGCTGTGGCTATGTTGGCTGGCTTGTGGCCAGGATGGCATGCTGATGGCCGGGTTAGCTGGCAGGTGGCCAGATTGGTTAGCTGGTATCCAGGTTGGCTGGCTGGTGGCCAAGTGGTTGGGTGGGGGACTGGTTGGGTTACTAGTGGCCAGGTGGGTTTTTTGGTGTCCAGGTTGGCTAGGTGGTGGTCAGGATGACTGACTAGTGGCCACATTGGCTGGCTGGTGGATGACCAGCCAATCGAGCCACCAGGCAGAAAACCTGGCCACCAGCCAGCCAACGTAGACACCAGCCAGCCAGCCAGTCTGGAAACCAGGCAGACATCCTGGCCACCGGCAAGCCAACCGGGACACCAGTCAACCGACCTGGCTACCAGTCAACCAACCTGGCCACAAGGCAACTTAAACGGAGACCAGCCAGCCATCCTGGCCACCAGCCAACTACTCTGGCCATCAGCCAAAGTAGCAACCAGCAAGCCAACCTGGCCACCCCCCAGCCAGGACACCAGCCAACAACTCTGGCCATCAGCCAGCTAATCTGGCCACCAGCCAGCCAAAGCAGCCACCAGCAAGCCAACCTGGCCACCAGCAAGCCAGGACACAAACCAACTGACCTGGCCACCAGCCAACTAACCCGGCGACCAGCCAGCCAACCCGGCCACCAGGGAGCCAACCTTGCCATTAGGCAGCCTGCATCGCAACCAGCTAGCCAAACTGGACACCATACGGCCAACCTGGACCAGCCAGCCAACCTTGCCACCAACCAGCCCGCCTTTCTAGCCGCCAGGCAGAAACCCTGGCCACCAGCCAGACAACGTGGACACCAGCCAGCCACCCCACAATGCCTTCAACCAGCCAATACTGCCACTAGAAAACCACCCTCGCTACCAGCCAGCCACCAACCAGCCAGTCAACACGGTTGGCCAGCAGCCAACCAACCTGTCCAACAGGAAGAAACCCTGGCAACCGGCCCGCCATCCACCAGCCAGCCACCCTGGCCACCTGCCAGCCAACGTGGACACCAGCCAACCAACCGCCATCAGGAAGAAACCCTGGCAACCAGCCAGCCATGCTGGCCACCAGCCAACCAACCCGGAGACCAGCCAGCCAACCTGGCCACCAGGCAGCCAACCTTGTCACCAGGCAGCCACCCTGAACCAGCTAGCCAACCTTGCCACCAGTCAGCGAACACTGCCCTAACCAGCCAACCTTCCCACCAGCCAGCCAACATTGCCCCAGTCAGCCAACCATGCCACCAGCTAACCAACTTTGCCACAAGCTAGCGAACATGGCCACCATCCACCTAACCTAACCAGTTAGGTAGAGTCAATTAGTTAGAGCCAAATAGTTAGAACCAGTTAGTAAGAACACTGCTAATAAGCAAGGTCATTGCCAAGTAACCAACCTTGCTTAAAAGTTCAGCGACCTTACTGAAAAGTTCAGCGACCTTACTGAAAAGGTCAGTGACCTTGCTGAAAAGTTCAGCGACCTTGCTGAGAAGGTCAGTGACCTTATTGATAAGGTCAGTGACCCTTTTGAAAAGTTCTGCGACCTTGCTGAAGAGTTCACCGACATTGCTGAAAAGTTGAGCGACCTTGCTGAAAAGTTCAATGACCTTTCTCAATAGGTCAGTGACCTTATTGATAAGGTCAGTGACCCTGTTGAAAAGTTCTGCGACCTTGCTGAAAAGATCAGCGATCTTACTGAAAAGGTCAATGACCTTGTTGAAAAGTTCAACGACGTTGCTGAAAATTTCAGCGACCTTACTGAAAAGGTCAGTGACCCTGTTGTAAAGTACAGTGACCTTGCTCAATAGGTCAGTGGCCTTGGTTACTGGCAATGACCTTACTTATTAGCAGTCGCCTCTCATTAGCAGTGTTCTTACTAACTGGTTCTAACTAACTGGTTAGGTTAGGTGGTTGGTGGCCACGTTGGCTGGCTGGTGGCAAGGTTGGCTGGCCGATGGCAAGGTTGATCAGCTTGTGGGATGGTTGGTTGGCTGGTGGCAAGTATGGCTTGCTGGTGGCAAGGTTGGCTGGCTAGTGGCCAGGTTGGTTGGCTGGTGGCTTGGTTGGCTGGTGGCTGGGTTGGCTGACTGGTGATCAGGTTGGTCGGCAGTTGGCCGCGTTGGCCGAATGACATTCAGATTGGCTGGCTCGTGTCCAGAAAGGCTGGCTGCTGACGGGGTGGCTGGCTGAAGGCCAGGTTGGCTGGTTGTTATTTGGGCTGACCGGATGGTTTCCAGATTGGCTGGCTGGTGGTCAGGTTGGCTGGATGGCGGCCAGGTTGCTGGCTGGTGGCTAGGTTAGTTGGTTGTTGACCAGATGGGCGGGCTGGTGGTCAGGTTGGCTAGATGGCGACCAGGTTGGTTGGTTTGTGTCCAGGTAGGCTGTCTGGTGGCCAGGTTGACCGCCTGGTGGCTAAGGTGGCTGGCTGGTGGCGAGATTGGCTAAAAGGTGGCTTCTTTGGCTGGCTGCTGACCAGGATGGCTGGTTGGTGTCCAAGTTGGCTGGTTGGTGTCCAGGTTGGCTGGCTGGTGAGCAGGTTGGCCGGCAGTTGGCCGCGTTGGCCGGATGACATTCAGATTGGCTGGCTCGTGTCCAGGTTGGCTGACGCGTTGCCAAGTTGACCGACTGGTGGCCAGGTTGGCTGGCTTGTCTCCGTGTTAGTTGGTTGTCGTCCAGGCTGGCTGCCTGGTGACCAGGTTATCTGGCTGGTGGCCAGGTTTTCTGCCTGGTGGCTCGATTGGCTGGTGGCAAGGCTGGCAGGCTGGTCCAGGTTGGCTGACGGGTTGCCAAGTTGACTTACTGGTGGCCAGGCTGGCTGGCTGGTCTCGTGTTAGTTCGCTGGTGGCCAGGATGGCTGGCTGTTGGCCAGGTTAGTTGACTGGTAGCCAGGTCGGTTGACTGGTGTCCAGGTTGGCTTGCTGGTGGCCAGGAAGTCTGCCTGGTTCCCAGGCTGGCTCGCTGGTGCCCAGGTTGGCTGGCTTGTTTCCGTGTTAGTTGGTTGTCGTCCAGACTGGCTGCCTGGTGACCAGGTTATCTGGCTGGTGGCCAGGTTTTCTGCCTGGTGGCTCGATTGGCTGGTGGCAAGGCTGGCTGGCTGGTCCAGGTTGGCTGACGGGTTGCCAAGTTGACTGACTGGTGGCCAGGTTGGCTGGATAGTACCCGGCTTGGATGGCTGTCGGCCAGGTTGGCCGAATGGCGTCCAGTTTGGCTGGCTGTTGGCCAGTTTGGCTGGCTGGTCTCCGTTTTAGTTGGTTGGTGGCCAGGTTGACAGACTAGCGGCCACGTTGGGTGGCTGGTGGCGACGTTAGTTGGCTGTTGACCAAGTTAAGGTTAGCTAGCTGGCGCGTAACATACAACGCAACATGCAACGTTCAAATTGCTACGTGCAGCAAGCAATCTGAAACGCTCAACGTGCAACGGGAAACATACAAAATGTAACGTACAGCATGCAACATGCAACGTGCAACGTACAAGATGCAACGTGCAGCGTACAGCATGCAACGTGCAACGCACAACGTGCAACGTTCAGCTTGCTACGTACAACATGCAACAAGCAACGTGCAAGGTACAAAGTGCACCGTGCAACGTACAACATGCCACATGCAACGTACAACGTGCAACGCACAACGTGCAACGCACAACGTGCAACGCACAACGAGCAACTTGCAACATGCAACGTGCAACGCGCAACGTGCAACGAGCAACTTGCAACGTACAACATGCAACGTGCTACGTACAACATGAAACGTGCAACGCGCAACGTGCAACGTTCACCTTGCTACGTACAGCATGCAACAAAAAGCGTGCAAGGTGCAAAGTGCACCGTGCTACGTACAACATGCCACATGCCACATGCATCGTACAACGTGCAACGCACAACGTGCAACGCACAACGTGCAACGCACAACATGCAACGTGCAACGTGTAATATGCAACTTGCAAGGTGCAACGTGCAACGTACAACGTGCAACGTTCAATGTGCAACGTACAACGTTCAACCTGTAACGTGCAATGTGCAACTTGCAACAAGCAACGTGCAGCAAGAAACGTGCAACATGCAACGTGCAGTGTAGAACGAGCAATGTGCAGGCCACCAACCTGCCACCTTGACCACCTGCCAGCCAATCAACCTCCATCAGGAAGTAACCTGATGGTAACCGGGCAGCCATCCTGGTCACCAGCCAACCAACCTGGCCTTCAGCCAGCTAATCTGGCCATCAGCCAGCTAGTCTGGCCACCAGCAAGTCAACATGGCCACCAGTAAGCCAACCTGGCCACCAGCCAGCTAGGGCACCAGCCAACCAACCTGGCCATCAGCCAGCCAAAGTAGCCACCACCAAGCCAACCTGGCCACCAGCAAGCCACTCTGACCTGGCCATCAGCCAGCTAATCCGGCCACCTGACCACCAGCCAGCCAGACACCAGCCAACCAACCTGACCACCAGCCAGCTACCCGGACCATCAGGAAGCCAACCTTTCCACCAGGGAGCCAACCTTGCCACCAGACAGCCAACATCGCCACCAGTCAGCCAAACTGGACGCGATACGGCCAACCTGGACTACCAGCCAACCTTGCCACCAACCAGCCAGCCTTCCTAGCCACCAAGCAGAAACCCTGGCAACCAGCCAGACAACGTGGACACCAGCCAGCCAAACCCACCATGCCTTCAACCAGCCAGTACTGCCACTAGACAACAATCCTCGCAACCAGCCAGCCACCCTGGCCACCAACCTGCCACCCTGACTACCTGCCAGCCAACCAGCCTCCATCAGGAAGAAACCCTGGCAACCGGGCAGCCATCCTGGCCACCAGCCAGCCACCCTGGAAACCTGCCAGCCAACTAATCTCCATCAGGAAGAAACCATGGCAACCGGCCAGCCATCCACCAGTCAGCCACCCTAGCCACCTGCCAGCCAACGTGGACACCAGCCAACCAGACTCCATCAGGAAGAAACCCTGGCGACCGGCCAGCCATCCTGGCCACCAGCCTGCTACCCTGACCCCCTGCCAACAACCAACCTCCATCAGGAAGAAACCCTGGCAACCGGCCAGGCATCCACCAGTCAGCCACCCTAGCCACCTGCCAGCCAACGTGGACACCAGCCAACCAACCTCCATCAGGAAGAAACCCTGGCAACCTGGCCACCAGCCAGCTAGGACACCAGCCAACCAACCTGGCCATCAGCCAGCTAATCTGGCCACCAGCCAGCCAAAGTAGCCAACACCAAGCCAACCTGGCCACCAGCAAGCCACCCTGGCCAACAGCCAACCAACCTGGCCTTCAGCCAGCTAATCTGACCACCTGACCACCAGCCAACCAACCTGGCCACCAGCCAGCTACCCGGACCATCAGGAAGCCAACCTGGCCACCAGCCAAACAATCAGGCCAACAGGAAGAAACTCTGGCCACCAGCTAGCCACCCTTGCCACCAGCCAGCCAGCCTGGAAACCGGGCAGACTTCCTGGCCGCCAGCAAGCCAACCTGGACACCAGTCAACCGACCTGGCTACCAGTCAACCAACCTGGCCACCAGCCAGCCATCCTGGCCACCAGCCAACTAGCACGGAGACCAGCCAGCCAGCCTGGCCACCAGTCAGTCAACTTGGCAACCCGTCAGCCAACCTGGACCAGCCAGCCAGCCTTGCCACCAGCCGATCGAGCCACCAGGCAGAAAACCTGGCCACCAGCCAGCCAACGTAGACACCAGCCAGCCAGCCAGCCTGGAAACCAGGCAGACATCCTGGCCACTAGCAAGCCAACCGGGACACCAGTCAACCGACCTGGCTACCAGTCAACCAACCTGGCCACCAGGCAACTAAAACGGAGACCAGCCAGCCATCCTGGCCACCAGCCAACTAATCTGGCCATCAGCCAGTTTATCTAGCCACCAGCCAGCCAAAGTGGCAACCAGCAAGCCAAACTGGGCACCCGCCAGCCAGGATACCAGCCAACAAATATGGCCATCAGCCAGCTAATCTGCCCACCAGCCAGCCAAAGCAGCTACCAGCAAGCCAACCTGGCCACCAGCAAGCCAGGACACAAGCCACCCGACCTGGCCACCAGCCAACTAACCCGGCGACCAGCCAGCCAACCCGGCCACCAGGGAGCCAACCTTGCCACCAGGCAGCCAGCATCGCAACCAGCTAGCCAAACTGGACACCATACGGCCAACATGGACCAGCCAGCCCGCCTTTCTAGCCGCCAGGCAGAATCCCTGGCCACCAGCCAGACAACGTGGACATCAGCCAGACAACCCACAATGCCTTCAACCAGCCAATACTGCCACTAGAAAACCACCCTCGCTACCAGCCAGCCACCAACCAGCCAGTCAACACGGTTGGCCAGCAGCCAACCAACCTGTCCAACAGGAAGAAACCCTGGCAACCGGCCCGCCATCCACCAGCCAGGCACCCTGGCCACCTGCCAGCCAACGTGGACACCAGGCAACCAACCGCCATCAGGAAGAAACCCTGGCAACCAGCCATCCATGCTGGCCCCCAGCCAACCAAACCGGAGACCAGCCAGCCAACCTGGCCACCAGGCAACCAACCTTGCCACCAGGCAGCCAGCATCGCCATCAGATAGCCAAACTGGACGCCAAATGGCCAACCTGGCCAACAGCCAGCCAAGCCGGCTACTTTCCAGCCAACCTGGCCACCAGTCAGCCACCCTGAACCAGCTAGCCAACCTTGCCACCAGTCAGCGAACACTGCCCTAACCAGCCAACCTTCCCACCAGCCAGCCAACATTACCCCAGTCAGCCAACCATGCCACCAGCTAACCAACTTTGCCACAAGCTAGCGAACATGGCCACCATCCACCTAACCTAACCAGTTAGGTAGAGTCAATTAGTTAGAGCCAATTAGTTAGAACCAGTTAGTAAGAACACTGCTAATAAGCAAGGCGACGGCTAATAAGCAAGGTCATTGCCAAGTAACCAACCTTGCTGAAAAGTTCAGCGACCTTACTGAAAAGTTCAGCGACCTTACTGAAAAGGTCAGTGACCTTGCTGAAAAGTTCAGCGACCTTGCTGAAAAGGTCAGTGACCTTATTGATAAGGTCAGTGACCTTGTTGAAAAGTTCAGCGACCTTGCTGAAAAGTTCACCGACATTGCTGAAAAGTTCAGCGACCTTGCTGAAAAGTTCAATGATCTTGCTCAGTAGGTCAGTGACCTTATTGATAAGGTCAGTGACCCTGTTGAGAAGTTCTGCGACCTTGCTGAAAAGATCAGCGATCTTACTGAAAAGGTCAATGACCTTGTTGAAAAGTTCAACGACGTTGCTGAAAAGTTCAGCGACCTTGCTGAAAAGGTCAGTGACCTTATTGACAAGGTCAGTGACCCTGCTGACCGCTTCAGCGACCTTACTGAAAAGTTCAGTGACCCTGTTGCAAAGTTCAGTGACCTTGCTCAATAGGTCAGAGGCCTTGGTTACTGGCAATGACCTTACTTATTAGCAGTCGCCTTGCTTATTAGCAGTGTTCTTACTAACTGGTTCTAACTAACTGGTTAGGTAAGGTGGCTGGTGGCCACGTTGGCTGGCTGGTGGGAAGGTTGGCCGGCCGATGGCAAGGTTGATCAGCTTGTGGGATGGTTGGTTGGCTGGTGGCAAGTATGGCTTGCTGGTGGCAAGGTTGGCTGGCTAGTGGCCAGGTTGGTTGGCTGCCGGCTTGGTTGGCTGACTGGTGATCAGGTTGGCCGGCAGTTGGCCGCGTTGGCCGAATGACATTCAGATCGGCTGGCTCGTGTCCAGAAAGGCTGGCTGCTGGCCGGGGTGGCTGGCTGGAGGCCAGGTTGGCTGGTTGTTAGTTGGGCTGACCGGATGGTTTTCAGATTGGCTGGCTGGTGGTCAGGTTGGCTGGTGGTCAGGTTGGCTGGCTAGTGGCCAGGTTGGTTGACTGGTGGCCTGGTTGGCTGGCTGGTGAACAGGCTGGCCGGCAGTTGGCCGCGTTGGCCGGATGACATTCAGATTGGCTGGCTCGTGTCCAGGTTGGCTGACGGGTTGCCAAGTTGACTGACTGGTGGCCAGGATGGCTGCCCGGTTACCAGGGTCTCTTCCTGATGGTGGTTGATTGGCTGGCAAGTGGTCAGGGTGGCAGGTTGGTGGCCTGCACATTGCTCGTTTTACACTGCACGTTGCATGTTGCACGTTTCTTGCTGCACGTTGCTTGTTGCAAGTTGCATATTGCACGTTGCACGTTACAGGTTGAACGTTGTACGTTGCACATTGAACGTTGCACGTTGTACGTTGCACGTTGCACCTTGCAAGTTGCATGTTACACGTTGCACGTCGCATGTTGCATGTTGTGCGTTGCACGTCATACGTTGCATGTGGCATATTGTACGTTGCACGGTGCACTTTGCATCTTGCACGTTGCTTGTTGCATGTTGTACGTAGCAAGCTGAACGTTGCACGTTGTGCGTTGCACGTTGCATGCTGTACGTTGCACGTTGCATGTTGCATGCTGTACGTTACATTTTGTACGTTTCCCGTTGCACGTCGCTCGTTGCACGTTGGGCGTTTCAGATTGCTTGCTGCACGTTGCAATTTGAACGTTGCACGTTGCGTTGTATCTTACACGCCAGCTAGCTAACCTTAACTTGGTCAACAGCCAACTAACGTCGCCACCAGCCACCCAACGTGGCCGCTAGTTTGTCAACCTGGCCACCAACCAACTAACACGGAGACCAGCCAGCCAAACTGGCCAACAGCCAGCCAAACTGGACGCCATTCGGCACACCTGGCCGACAGCCATCCAAGCCGGGTACTATCCAGCCAACCCGGCCACCAGTCAGTCAACTTGGCAATCCGTCAGTCAGCCTGGCCGCCAGTCAGCCAGCCTGGCCACCAGCCAGCCAAAGCAGCCACCAGCTAGCCAACGTACCCACCAGGCAACCAACCTGGCCCACAGGAAGAAACAACCGGCAACCGGCCAGACATTATGGCCACCAGCCAACTAACGTGCACACCTGCCAACCAACCTGGCCCACCAGCCAACCAACTATGCCACAAGCTGACCAAACCTGCCACAAGCTAATCAACCTCGCCACCGGCCAGCCAACCTGGCCGCCATCTAGTCAACCTGACCTCCAGCCAGCCAACTTGGAAGCCATAAGGTCAACTCAACTAGCAGCCAGCCAACCTGTCCTCCAGACAGCCGCCCCGGTCACCAACCAGCCAATCTGGATGTCAACCGGCCAACCCGGCCAACTGCTGGCCAACCTGATCACCAGTCAGTCACCCTGGCCACCAGCCAGTCAACCTGGACATCAACCAGCCAACCTGGACACAAACCAGCCAACCCGGAAGCATCCGGTCAACTCAACTAACACCCAGCCAACCTGTCCTACAGTCAGCCACCCCTGCCAATAGCCAGCAAACCTGGACACGAGCCAGTCAATCTGGATGTCATCCGGCCAACCTGATTACCAGTCAGCCACCCTGGGCACCAGACAGCCAACCTGGCCACCAGCTAGCCATCCTTGCCACCAGCCAACCAACCATGCCACAAGCTGATTAACCTTGCCACCGGCCAGCCAACCTTGCCACCAGGCAGCCAGCATCGCTAAATGCCAGCCAAACTGGACGCCATCCGGCAACCTGGTCAACAGTCAGCCAAGCCGGCTACTATCCAGCCAACCTGGCCACCAGCCAGCCACCCTGGCCACCAGCTAGCCACCCTGGCCACCAGCCAGCCAGCCTGGAAACCAGGCAGACATCCTGGCTACCAGCAAGCCCACCTGGCCACCAGCCAACCATACAGGCCACCAGCCAACTAACCCGCAGACCAGCCAGCCAACCTTGCCACCAGGCAGCCAACCTTGCCACCAGGCAGCCAGCATCGCCACGAACCAGCCAAACTGGACGCCATACGGCCATCCTGGCCAACAGCAAGCCAAGCCGGCTACTATCCGGCCAACCTGGCCACGAGCCAACCGACCTGGCCACCAGTCAGCCATCCTGTCCACCAGCAAGCCACCCTAGCCACCAGCCAGCCAACCCGGCCACCAGCCAGCCAACCTGGCCATCAGCCGGATAACCTGGTCACCAGGGAGCCAGCCTGGACGGCAGACAACCAACTTGGCCATCCGGAAGAAACCGTGGCCACCAGCAAGCCAACTTGGACACCAGTCAACCGACCTGGCCACCAGTCAACCAACCTGGCCACCAGCCAACTAACACGGCGACCAGCCAGCCAACCTGGCCACCAGCCAGCCAAACTAGACACCATTCGGCCAACCTGGCCGACAGCCAGCCAAGCCGGCTACTATCCAGCCAACCTGGCCACCAGTCAGTCAACTTGGCAACACGTCAGCCAGCCTGCCGGCCAGCCAGCCAAACTAGACGCCATTCGGCCAACCTGGCCGACAGCCAGGCAAGCCGGCTACTATCCCGCCAACCTGGACACCAGCCAACCCTCCATGCCACCAAGAACCTAATACTGTCACTAGACAACCACCCTGGCCACCAGCTAAGCCACCCTAGCCCCCAGCAAGGCAACCAGGCCACCAGCTAACCAATCTGGCCACCAGCAAACCAACCTGGCCACCACCCAGCTAATCTAGCCACCAGGGATCTGTTCTGCCCACAGCCACCCATCCTGGCCACCAGCCAACCAATCTGGCCATCCGGAAGAAACCCTGGCCATCAGCTAGGCACCCTGGCCACCAGGCAGCCAGCCATCTAGGCTGAACCTTGCTGAAAAGTTTACCGACATTGCTGAAAAGTTCAGCGACCTTGCTGAAAAGTTCAATGACCTTGCTCAATAGGTCAGTGACCTTATTGATAAGGTCAGTGACCCTGTTGAAAAGTTCTGCGACCTTGCTGAAAAGATCAGCGATCTTACTGAAAGGGTCAATGACCTTGTTGAAAAGTTCAACGACGTTGCTGAAAATTTCAGCGACCTTACTGAAAAGGTCAGTGACCCTGTTGTAAAGTACAGTGGCCTTGCTCAATAGGTCAGTGGCCTTGGTTACTGGCAATGACCTTACTTATTAGCAGTCGCCTTGCTCACTAGCAGTGTTCTTACTAACTGGTTCTAACTGGTTAGGTTAGGTGGTTGGTGGCCACGTTGGCTGGCTGGTGGCAAGGTTGGCTGGCCGATGGCAAGGTTGATCAGCTTGTGGGATGGTTGGTTGGCTGGTGGCAAGTATGGCTTGCTGGTGGCAAGGTTGGCTGGCTAGTGGCCAGGTTGGTTGGCTGGCGGCCTGGTTGGCTGACTGGTGATCAGGTTGGCCGGCAGTTGGCCGCGTTGGCCGAATGACATTCAGATTAGCTGGCTCGTGTCCAGAAGGGCTGGCTGCTGGCCGGGGTGGCTGGCCGGGGTGGCTGGCTGGAGGCCAGGTTGGCTGGTTGTTAGTTGGGCTGACCGGATGGTTTCCAGATTGGCTGGCTGGTGGTCAGGTTGGCTGGATGGCGGCCAGGTTGCTGGCTGGTGGCTAGGTTAGTTGGTTGTTGACCAGGTGGGCTGGCTGGTGGTCAGGTTGGCTAGATGGTGACCAGGTTGGTTGGCTTGTGTCCGGTTGGCTGTCTGGTGGCCAGGTTGAGGTGGCTGGCTGGTGGCGAGATTGGCTAAATGGTGGCTTCTTTGGCTGGCTGGTGACCAGAATGGCTGGTTGGTGTCCAAGTTGGCTGGTTGGTGACCAGGTTGGCTGGCTGATGAACAGGTTGGCCGGCAGTTGGCCGCGTTGGCCGGATGACATTCAGATTGGCTGGCTCGTGTCCAGATTGGCTGGCTGGCGGGCGGGGTGGCTGACTGGAGGACAGGTTGGCTGGTTGTTAGACGAGTTGACCGGATGGCTTCCAGTTTGGCTGGCTGGTGGTCAGGTTGGCTGGATGGCGGCCAGGTTGCTGGCTGGTGGCTAGGTTAGTTGGTTGTTGCCCAGGTTGACTGGCTGGGGGTCAGGTTGGCTAGATGGCGGCCAGGTTAGTTGGCTTGTGTCCGGTTGGCTGGTGGCCAGGTTGACCGGCTGGTGGCCAAGGTGGCTGGCTGCTGGCGAGTTTGGCTAAATGGTGGCTTCTTTGGCTGGCTGGTGACCAGGATGGCTGGTTGGTGCCAGGTTGGCTGGCTGGTGTCCAGGTTGGCTGGCTGACATTCAGATTGGCTGGCTCGTGTCCAGGTTGGCTGGCTGGTGGGCAGGGTGGCTGACTGGAGGACAGGTTGGCTGGTTATTAGATGAGTTGACCGGATGGCTTCCAGTTTGGCTGGCTGGTGGTCAGGTTGGCTGGATGGCGGCCAGGTTGCTGGCTGGTGGCTAGGTTAGTTGTTTGTTGCCCAGGTGGGCTGGCTGGTGGTCTGGTTGGGTAGATGGTGGCCAGGTTGCTTGGCTGGTGGCCAAGTTGGTTGGCTTGTGTCCAGGTTGGCTGTCTGGTGGCCAGGTTGGCCGGTTGGTGGACACGGTGGCTGGCTGGTGGCCACGTGGGTTGGGGCCTCGTTGGCTTGCTGGTGGCCACGTTGGCGGACTGATGACCGCGTCTGATGGTTGCATACCAGGTTGGCTGGCTAGTGGCTAGGTTGGCTGACTAGAGGACAGCTTGGCTAGCTGGTGGTCAGATTGGCTGGCTAGCTAGTCGCCACGTTGGCGGACTGATGACCACGTCTGTTGATTGCAGACCAGGTTGGCTGGCTAGTGGCCAGGTTGGCTGACTGGAGGACAGGTCGGCTGGCTGTTAGATGAGTGAACCGGATGGCGTCTACGTTGGCTGGCTGGTGGTCAGGTTGGCTGGCTGGCGGCCGAGTTGGGCTGTGGCTATGTTGGCTGGCTTGTGGCCAGGATGGCATGCTGATGGCCGGGTTAGCTGGTTGGTGGCCAGATTGGTTAGCTGGGGTCCAGGTTGGCTGGATGGTGGCCAGTGTGGCTGACTGGTGATCAGGTTGGCCAGCAGTTGGCTGGGTTGGCCGGATGACATTCAGATTGACTGGCTCGTGTTCAGGTTTGCTGGCTGGTGGCCCAGGGGGGCTGAATGGAATACAGGTTGTCTGGGTGTTAGTTGAAAGGACCAGATGCTTCCAGGGTGGCTGGTTGGTGGTCAGGTTGGCTGGATGGCGGCCAGGTTGGCTGGCTGGTGGCCACGTTAGTTGATTGCTGACCAGGTTGGCTGGTTGGCGGCCAGGGTGGCTGGTTGGTGGCCAGGGTGGCTGGCTGGTAGCGAGGGTGGTAATCTAGTGGCAGTATTGGCTGGTTGGTGGCGTGGCGAGTTGGCTGGGCTGTGGCTATGTTGGCTGGCTCGTGGTTTGGATGGCATGCTTACGGCCGGGTTAGGTGGCCAGATTGGCTTCCAGGTGGCCAGCTTAGCTGATTGCCTGGCTGGTGGCCAGGTTGACTGACTAGCGGCCAGGTTGGCTGGCTAGTGGCTACGTTAGTTGGCTGCTGACCAAGTTGGCTAGCTAGTGGCAAATTTGGCTGGCTGGAAGTCAGGTCGACTGGCTGATAGTTGAGTTGACCGGATGGTGTCCAGTTTGTCTGGCCGATGATCAGGTTGTGTGACTGGCGGCGAGGTTGGCTGGCTGGTGGCCAGATTGGCTTCCTGGCTGGCTGATGGCCAGGTTAGCTGGTAGGTAGCCGGATTGGTTAGATAGTTTCCAGGCTGGCTGGCTGGTGGCCACGTGGATCGAGTGGGGGACTGGTTGGATTGCTGGTGTCCAGGTGGGTTTTCTGGTGTCCAGGTTGGCTAGGTTGTGGTCAGGTTGGTTGGCTGGTTGCCTGGTTTTCTGACTGGTGATCAGGATGGCCAGCAGTTGGCCGCGTTGGCTGGATGACATCCAGATTGACTGGCTCGTGTTCAGGCTTGCTGGCTGGTGGTCCAGGGCAGCTGACTGGAATACAGGTTATCTGGGTGTTAGTTGAGTTGACCGGATGCTTCCAGGTTGGCTGGCTGGTGGTCAGGTTGGCTGGATGGCGGCCAGGTTGGCTAGCTGGTGGCCACGTTAGTTAATTGCTGACCAGGTTGGCTGGCTGCTAGTTGGGTTGGCCAGTTGGTGGCCAGATTGGCTTACTGGTGGCCAGATTGGCTGACTGGTGGCCAGGTTGGCTGACTGGTCTCCAGGTTAGTTGGCTGGTGGCCAGATTGGCTTCCCTGTGTTCAGCTTACCTGGTTGCCTGGCTAGTGGCCAGGTTGACTGACTAGCGGCCAGGTTGGCTAGCTGGTGGCCACGTTAGTTGATTGCTGACCAGGTTGGCTGGCTGTTAGTTGGGTTGGCCAGTTGGTGGCCAGATTGGCTTACTGGTGGCCAGATTGGCTGACTGGTGGCCAGGTTGACTGACTGGTCCCCAGGTTAGTTGGCTGGTGGCCAGATTGGCTTCCCGGTGTTCAGCTTAGCTGGTTGCCTGGCTGCTGGCCAGGTTGACTGACCAGCGGCCAGGTTGGCTGGCTAGTGGCCACGTTAGTTGGCTGCTGACCAAGTTGGCTAGCTAGTGGAGGTTTGGCTGGCTGGAAGTCAGGTCGACTGGCTGATAGTTGAGTTGACCGGATGGTGTCCAGTTTGGCTGGCCGATGATCAGGTTGTGTGACTGGCGGCGAGGTTGGCTGGCTGGTGGCCAGATTGGCTTCCTGGCTGGCTGATGGCCAGGTTAGCTGGTAGGTGGCCGGATTGGATAGATAGTTTCCAGGTTGGCTGGCTGGTGACCATGTGGATTGAGTGGGGGACTGGTTGGGTTGCTGGTAACCAGGTGGGTCTGCTGGTGTCCAGGTTGGCTAAGTGGTGGTCATGTTGACTGACCGGTGGCCAGATTGGCTGGCTGGTGGCCAGGCTTTCTGGCTGGTGGCCAGGTTGTCTAGCTGGTGGCCAGGTTAGCTAGCTGTCGCTCATTGTGCAATCTGTAACGTGCAGCATGCAACGTCGACCGTGCAACGTGTAACTGTCAAATTGCAACGTGCAAGGTGCAGCGTGAAATATGCAACGATCAGCGTGCTTCGTGCATCGTGCAACCAGCAATCTGAAGCGTTCAACGTGCAGCGAGCGACGTTTTTGTTTGTTTTTGTTTTTTTCTTTTTTTTCTTTTTTGTAGTGACTCGCGCAAGTTCAAGAGTTTTTTTTTTTTTTTTGTTTTATATTCTCTTAGGATGTGTTGACACACAAACCTGAACGGAGTGCAGTGGTTGGGGTCGTTGATGTTCGTTTACTACTCTCAGGGGTGGTTGTCCTAGACCTAGATAGGACGAGAGCCGACCGAATTCCGCGTTGGTCATAGTCCGTAGTAATTCGTTCAAGCACTTTTTAGTATTGCATACGCAGAGGATGACCATATACTGTGAGTGTTATGCCTGCAGCAGTACGTCTGGTCACTTTCGAATCACAACTGGGTTGCATACTTTTGTCCGTATAGGAACTACTTTTTCTTGGCTATGAAGCGAATTTGAACCATAGACCTTCCGCTCGGTGGTCGATGATGTTAACCACTGCACCACGGCCACCCCTCCCCCCCACGGACGTGCAACGGGAAACGTGCAAAACGTAACGCACTGCATGCAACATGCAACGTGCAGCGCGCAACGTGCAACATGCGACGTGCAACGTGCACCTTGCTACGTACAACATGCAACAAACAACGTGCAACGGGCAAAGTACAACGTGCAACGTAAAACGTGCACCATGCAACGTTCAAGGTGCAACTTTCAAAGTGCAGCGTGCAAAATTCAACATGCACGTTGCAACTTGCAACGTACAACGTGCAACGTGCAACGCGCAACATGCAAGGTGCAACGTGTAGCGTGCAACTCTCAACGCGCTGCATGCAAAATGCAACATGCACGGTGCAGCGTGCAACGTGCAACGTCCAACGTACAGCATGCGACGTGCAACATGCAACGTGCAACCTGTAACGTGCAACGTGCAATGTGCAACTTGCAACAAGCAACGTGCAACAAGAAACGTGCAACATGCAACGTGCAGTTCACAGCGAGCAATGTGCAACCTGCAACCCAGCTACTGGCCAGGCAACATAGACACAAATCAACAAACCTTGCCGTGAATTATTCAGCCTAGCCACCAGACAGCCAACCTGGCCACCAGCCAGCCACCCTGAACCAGTCAGCCAACCTTGCCACCAGCAAGCCACCCTGGCCACCAGCCAGCCAGGACACCAGCCGACCAGCCTGGCCGTCAGCCAGCTAATCTGGCCACCAGAGAGCCGAAGCAGCCACCAGCAAGCCAACCTGGCCACCAGCAAGCCTCCCTGGCCACCAGCCAACCAGGACACCAGCCGACCAACCTGGCCATCAGCCAGATAATCTGGCCACGAGCCAGCCAAAGTAGCCACCACCAGGCCAACCTGGCTAGGACCAAGCCAACCTGGCCACCAGCAAGCCACCCTGGCCATCAGCCAACCAACCTGGCCATCAGCCAGCTAATCTGGCCACCAGCCAGCCAAAGTAGCCACCAGCAAATCAACCTGGCCACCAGCAGGCCAGGACACCAGCCAGCCCATCTGACCACCAGCCAACTGACCCGGAGGCCAGCCAGCCAACCTGACCACCAGGGAAACGACCTTGCCACCAGGCAGCCAACATCGCCACCAGTCAGCTAAACTGGAGGCCATACGGCCAACCTGGACCAGCCAGCCAACCTTGCCACCAGCCAGCCAGCCTTTCTAGCCATCAGGCTGAAGCCCTGGCCACCAGCCAGACAACGTGGACTCCAGCGAGCCAAACTGGACACTAGCTAACCAATCCGGCCACCTACCAGCTAACCAGGCCATCAGCCAGCCATCCTGGCCACGAGCCAGCTAACATAGTCACCACCCAGCCAACCCACGATGCCTTCAACCAGCCAATACTGCCAGTAGACAACAACCCTCGCTACCAGCCAGCCACCCTGGCCACCAACCAGCCGCCCTGACCACCTGCCAGCCAACCAACCTCCATCAGGGAGAAACTCCGGCAACCGGCCGGCCGTCCTGGCCACGAGCCAGCTAAACTGACCACCTGCCAGCCCATCAACCTCCATCAGGAAGAAACCCTGGCAACCGGCCAGCCATACACCAGTCAGCCACCCTAGCCACCTGCCAGCCAACGTGGACACCGGCCAGCTAATCCGGCCACCATCCTGGCCACCAGCCAACCAATCTGGCCGACCGGAAGAAACCCTGGCCATCACCTAGCCACCCTGGCCAGCAGGCAGCCAGATAACCTGGCCACCAGTCAGCCAACCCGGGCACCAGGCAGCCAGCCTGGACGCCAGTCAACGAACTTCCGTCGGGAAGAAACCCTGGCAACCGGCCAGCCATCCTGGCCACCTGTCAGCCACCCTAGCTCCCAGCCAGCCAACCTGGCCACCAGGCAAAAAGCCTGGACGCCGGGCAACCAACCTGGCCACCAGCCAGCCAATCCGGCCACCATCCTGGCCACCGGAAGAAACCCTGGCCATCACCTAGTCACCCTGGCCAGCAGGCAGCCAGCTAACCTGGCAACCAGCCAGCCAACACGGGCACCTGGCAGCCAGCCTGGACGCCAGTCAACGAACTTCCGTCGGGAAGAAACTCCGGCAACCGGCCGGCCATCCTGGCCACCAGCCAGCTACCCTGACCACCTGCCAGCCCACCAACCTCCATCAGGAAGAAACCCTGGCAACCGGCCAGCCATCCTGGCCACCTGTCAGCCACCCTGGCCACCAGCTAGCCATCCTGGCCACCAGGAAGCCACCCTAGCTCCCAGCCAGCCAACCTGGCCACCAGGCAAAAAGCCTGGACGCCAGGCAACCAACCTGGCAGCAGCCAGCTGATCCGGCCACCATCCAGGCCACCAGCCAGCTAATCTGGCCAACCGGAGGAAACCCTAGCCATCACCTAGCCACCCTGGCTAGCAGGCAGCCAGCTAACCTGGCCACCAGCCAGCCAACCCGGCCACAAGGCAGTCAGCCTGGACGCCAGTCAACGAACTTCCGTCAGGGAGAAACGCTGGCAGCCGGTCAGCCATCCTGGCCACCTATCAGCCACCCTGGCCACCAACCAGCCATCCTGGCCACCAGGAAGCCACAGTAGCTCCCAACGAGCCAACCTGGCCACCTGGCAGATAGCCTGGACGCCGGGCAACCAACCTGGCCACCAGCCAGCTAATCCGGCTACCATCCTGGCCACCGGAAGAAACCCTGGCCATCACCTAGTCACCCTGGCCAGCAGGAAGCCAGCTAACCTAGCAACCAGCCAGCCAACCCGGGCACCAGGCAGCCAGCCTGGACGCCAGTCAACGAACTTCCGTCAGGAAGATACCCTGGCAACCGGCCAGTCATCCTGGCCACCTATCAGCCAACCTGGCCACCGGCAAGCCATCCTGGCCACCAGGAAGCCACCCTAGCTCCCAGCCAGCCAACCTGGCCACCAGGCAGACAGCCTGGACGCCGGGCAACCAACCTGGCCACCAGCCAGCTAATCCGGCCACCATCCTGGCTACCAGCCAGCCAATCTGACCAACCGGAAGAAACCCTGGCCATCACCTAGCCACCCTGGCCAGCAGACAGCTAGCCATGAAGGCCACCACCAAGCCAACCTGACCACCAGCAGGCAACTCTGACCTGGCCATCAGCCAGCTAATCCGGCCACCTGACCACCAGCCAACCAACCTGGCCACCAGCCAGCTACCCGGACCATCAGGAAGCCAACCTGGCCACCAGCCAACCAATCAGGCCAACAGGAAGAAACTCTGGCCACCAGGTAGCCACCCTTGCCACCAGCCAGCCAGCCTGGAAACCAGCAGACATTCTGGCCACCAGCAAGCCAACCCGGACACCAGTCAACCGACCTGGCTACCCGTCAACCAACCTGGCCACCAGCCAGCCATCCTGGCCACCAGCCAACTAACACGGAGACCAGCCAGCCAGCCTGGCCACCAGTCAGTCAACTTGGCAACCCGTCTGCCAACCTGGACCAGCCAGCCAGCCTTGCCACCAGCCAACCATCCAATCGAGCCACCAGGCAGAAAACCTGGCCACCAGCCAGCCAACGTAGACACCAGCCAGCCAGCCTGGAAACCAGGCAGACACCCTGGCCACCAGCCAGCCAACCCACAATACCTTCAACCAGCCAATACTGCCACTAGAAAACCGCTCTCGCTACCAGCCAGGCACCAACCAACCAGTCAACACGGTTGGCCAGCAGCCAACCAACCTGTCCAACAGGAAGAAACCCTGGCAACCGGCCCGCCATCCACCAGCCAGCCACCCTGGCCACCTGGCCAACGTGGACACCAGCCAACCAACCGCCATCAGGAAGAAACCCTGGCAACCAGCCAGCCATGCTGGCCACCGACCAACCAACTCGGAGACCAGCCAGCCAACTTCGCCGCCAGTCACACAACCTGATCATCGGCCAGACAAACTAGACACCATCCGGTCAACTCAACTATCAGCCAGTCGACCTGACTTCCAGCCAGCCAAACTTGCCACTAGCTAGCCAACTTGGTCAGCAGCCAACTAACGTGGCCACTAGCCAGCCAACCTGGCCGCTAGTCAGTCAACCTGGCCACCAGCCAGGCAACCAGCTAAGCTGAACGCCGGGAAGCCAATCTGGCCACCAGCCAACTAACCCGGCGAACAGCCAGCCAACGTGGACGCCATCCGGTTCACTAATCTAACAGCCAGCCAACAGGTCCTCCAGTCAGCCAACCTTGCCACCAGGCAGCCAGCATCGCAACCAGCTGGCCAACCTGATCACCAGTCAGCCACCCTAGCCACCATCCGGCCAAACTGGATACCAGCCAGCCAACCTGGACACCACCCAGCCATCCTGGTCACCATCCAGCCAACCTGACTACCAGCCAGCCAACCTAGAAGCATCCGATCAACTCAACTCACACCCAGCCAGCCTGTATTCCAGTCAGCCACCCCGGCCACCAGCCAGCCAACCTAGACACGAGCCAGCCAACCTGGACACGAGCCAGCCATCCTGGACACGAGCCAGCCAATCTAAATGTCATCCAGCCAACGCAGCCAACTGCCGGCCATCCTGATCACCAGTCGACCAACCAGGCAACCAGCCAACCAACCTGACTACCACCTAGCCAACCTGGACACCAGAAAACCCACCTGGCCACCAGCAATCCAATCAGTCCCCCACCCAACCCACTTAGTCACCAAGCAGCCAACCTAGACACCAGCTAACCAATCTGGCCACCTACCAACTAACCCGGCCATCAGCATGCCATCCTGGCCACGAGCCAGCCAACATTGCCACAGCCCAGCCAACCCGCCATGCCACCAACCAGCCAATACTGCCACTAGATAACCACCCTCGCTACCAGCCAGGCACCCTGGCCACCAACTAGCCACCCTGGCCGCCAGCCAGCCAACCTGGTCAGCAATCAACTAACGTGGCCACCAGCCAGCCAACCTGGCCGCCATCCAGCCAACCTGACCACCAGCCAGCCACCCTGGAAGCATCCGGTCCTCTCAACTAACACCTAGACAACCTGTATTCCAGTCAGCCGCCCCGGGCCACCAGCCTGCCGGCCAACTGCTGGCCACCTGATCACCTGTTACCCACCCTGGCCAACATCCAGCCAAACTGGATACCTGCACACCACCCAGGAATCCTGGTCACCATCCAATCCAGCCAACCTTGCCACCAGCCAGCCAGCCAAACTAGCCACCAGGCAGAAACCCTGGCCACCAGCCAGACAGCCACCGCCAAGCCAACCCGGCCTCCAGCAAGTCACCCTGGCCAACAGACAACCAACCTGACCATCAGCCAGCTAATCTGGCCACAAGCCAGCCAAACTAGCCACCAGCAAGCCAACCTGGCCACCAGCAAGCCACCCTGGCCACCAGCCAGCCCGGACACCAGCCAACCAACCTGGCCACCAGGAAGAAACCCTGGAAACCAGCTAGTCACCCTGGCCACCAGCCAGCCAGCCTGGAAACCAGGCAGACATCCTGGCACCAGCAAGCCAACCAGGACACCAGCCAACCGACCTGGCCACCAGCCAACCAAACTGGCTACCAGCCAACTAACCCACAGCCCAGCCAGCCAACCTGGCCACCAGGCAGCCAACCTTGCCACCAGGTAGCCAGCATCGCCACCAGCCAGCCAAACTGGACGCCATACGGCCATCCTGGCCAACCGCCAGCCAAGCCGGCTACTATCCGGCCAACCTGGCCACCAGCCAAGCGACCTGGCCACCAGCCAGCCAACCTGGCCACCAGCAAGCCACCCTAGCCACCAGCCAGCCAACCTGGCCACCAGCAAGCCACCCTAGCCACCCAACCTTGCCACCAGGTAGCCAGCATCGCCACCAGCCAGCCAAACTGGACGCCATACGGCCATCCTGGCCAACAGTCAGCCAAGCCGGCTACTATCCGGCCAACCTGGCCACCAGCCAACCGACCTGGCCACTAGCCAACCAACCTGGCCACCAGTCAGCTACCCGGACCACCAGGAAGCCAACCTGGCCACCAGCCAACCAATCAGGCCAACAGGAAGAAACCCTGGAAACCAGCTAGTCACCCTGGCCACCAGCCAGCCAGCCTGGAAACCAGGCAGACATCCTGGCCACCAGCCAGCCAACGTGGCCACCAGCCACCTAACCTAACCAGTTAGTTAGAACCAGTTAGTAAGAACACTGCTAATAAGCAAGGCGACTGCTAATAAGCCAGGTCATTGCCAAGTAACCAACCTTGCTGGAAAGTTCAGCGACCTTACTGAAAAGTTCAGCGACCTTACTGAAAAGGTCAGTGACCTTGTTGAAAAGTTCAACGACCTTGCTGAAGAGTTCAACTACCTTGCTTAAAAGTTCAGCGACCTTACTGAAAAGGTCAGTGACCTTGTTGAAAAGGTCAGTGACCCTGTTGTAAAGTTCAGTTAACTTGCTCAATAGGTCAGTGGCCTTGGTTACTTGGCAAAGACCTTGCTTATTAGCAGTGACCTTGCTTAATAGCAATCTTCTTACTAACTGGTTCTAACTAACTGATTCTAACTAACTGACTCTACCTAACTGGTTAGGTTAGGTGGCTGGAGGCCACGTTCGCTAGCTTGTGGCGAGGTTGGTTAGCTGGTGGCAAGGTTGGCTAACTGGGGCAATGTTGGTTGGCTGGTGGGAAGGATGGCTAGTTGGGGCAATGTTCGCTGACCGGTGGCAAGGTTGGCTGGTTGGTTCAGGGTGGCTGGCTGGTGGCCAGGTTGGCTGGCTGGTGGCAAGGTTGGCTGGCTGGTCCGGGTTGGCCGTATCGCGTCCAGTTTGGCTGACTGGTGGCGATGTTGGCTGCCTGGCGGCAAGGTTGGCTCCCTGGTGGAAAGGTTAGCTGACTGATCTCCGGGTTAGTTGGCTGGTGGCCAGGTCGGTTGGCTGGTGTCCTGGCTTGCTGCTGGCCAGGTGGGGTTGCTGGTGGCTACTTTGGCTGGCTGGTGGCCAGATTAGCTGGCTGATGGCCAGGTTGGTTGGCTGTTGGCCAGGGTGGCTTGCTGGAGGCCGGGTTGGCTTGGCGGTGGCTGTCTGGCTGGTGGCCAGGGCTTCTGCCTGGTGGCTAGATTGGCTGGCTGGCTGGTGGCAAGGTTGGCTGGCTGGTCCAGGTTGGCTGACGGTTTGCCAAGTTGACTGTCTGGTGGCCAGGTTGGCTGGCGGGTCTCCCTGTTAGTTGGCTGGTGGCCAGGCTGGTTGGTTAGTGGCCAGGTCGGTTAACTTGTGTCCAGGTTGGCTTGCTAATGGTCTAGATGGCTGGCTGCCTGGTGGCCAGGGTGCCTACCTCATGGCCAGGGTTTCTTCCGGATGGCCAGATTGGTTGCCTGGTGGCCAGGATGGCTGGCTGTGGGCAGATTAGATTCCTGGTGGCTAGATTAGTTGGGTGGTGGCCAGGTTGGTTTGCTGGTGGCCAGATTGGTTAGCTGGTGGCCTGGTTGCCTTGCTGGGGTCTAGGGTGGCTTGCTGGGGATCAGGATGGTTAGCTGGTGGCCAGGGTGGCTGTCTAGTGACAGTATTAGATGGTTGGTGGCATGGTGGGTTGGCTGGTGTCCAGGTTGGCTGGATAGTAGCCGGCTTGCCCGGCTGTCGGCCAGGTTGGCCGAATGGCGTCTAGCTTGGCTGGCTGGCCGCCAGGCTGACTGACGTGTTGCCAAGTTGACTGACTGGTGGCCAGGTTGGCTCAATAGTAGCCGGCTTGGCTGGCTGTCGGCCAGGTTGGCCGAATGGCGTCTAGTTTGGCTGGCTGTTGGCCAGGTTGGCTGGTTGGTTGCCGTGTTTAGTTGGCTGGTGGCCAGGTTGGTTGACTGGTGGCCGGGTCGGTTGACTGGTGTCCAGGTTGGCTTGCTGGTGGCCTGGATGGTTGGCTGCCTGGTGACCAGGGTGGCTAGCTGATGGCCATGGTTTCTTCCGGATGGCCAGATTGGTTGGCTAGTGGCCAAGTTGGTTGTCTGCCGTCCAGGCTGGCTACCTGGTGACCAGGTTATCTGGCTGGTGGCCAGGTTGGCTGGCTGGTGGCCAGGTTGGCTGGCTGGTGGCTAGGGTGGCTTGCTGGTGGCAAGGCTGGCTGGCTGGTAGCCAGGTCGGTTGGCTAGTGGCCAGGTTGGCCGGATAGTAGCCGGCTTGGCTGGCTGTTGGCCAGGATGGCCATATGGCGTCCAGTTTAGCTGGCTCGTGGCGAGGTTGATTAGCTTGTGGCAAGTTTGGTGGCGGCCTGGTGGCAAGGTTGGCTGGCTGGTGTGCGGGTTAGTTGGCCTGTATGGTTGGCTGGTGGCCAGGTTGGCTTGCTGGTAGCCAGGATGTCTGCCTGGTTTCCAGGCTGGCTGGCTGGTGGCCAGGGTGGCTAGCTGGTGGCCAGGGTGCTGGCTGGTGGCCAGGTTGGCTAGATAGTAGCCGGCTTGGCTGGCTGTTGACCAGGTTACTGGATGGCGTCCAGTTTGGCTGGCTTTTGGCGATGCTGGTTGCCTGGTGGCATGGTTGGCTGGCCGGTGGCAAGGTTGATCAGCTTGTGGCATGGTTGGTTGGCTGGTGGCAAGGTTGGCTTGCTGGTGGCCAGGTTGGCTGTCTGGTGGCCAGGGTGGCTGACTGGTGATCAGGTTGGCCAACAGTTGGCCGGGTTGGCCGGATGACATCCAGATTGATTGGCTCGTGTCCAGGTTTGCTGGCTATTGGCAGAGGTGGCTGACTGTAGGACAGGTTGGCTGGGTGTTAGTTGAGTTGACCGGATGCTTCCGGGTTGGCTGGTTTGCGTCCAGGTTGGCGGGTTGATGTCCAGGTTGGTTGGCTGGTGGCCAGGGTGACTGACTGGTGATCAGGTTGGCCAGCAGTTGGCCGGGTTGGCCGGCTGACATCCAGATTGGCTGGTTGGTGACCGGGGCGGCTGTCTGGAGGACAGGTTGGCTGGCTGCTAGTTGAGTTGACCTTATGGCTTCCAGGTTGGCTGGCTGGAGGTCAGGTTGACTAGATGGCGGCCAGGTTGGCTTTAGCTTGTGGCAAGTTTGGTCAGCTTGTGGCATAGTTGGTTAGCTGGTGGCCAGGTTGGTTGGCAGGTGTCCACGTTGGTTGACTGGTGGCCATAATGGCTGGCCGGTAGCCAGGGTTTCTTCCTGTGGGCCAGGTTGGTTGCCTGGTGGCTACGTTGGCTGGCTGATGGCTGCCTTGACTGGCTGGTGGTCAGTCTGGCTGACTGACGGATTGCCAAGTTGACTGACTGGTGGCCAGTTTGGCTGGATAGTACCCGGCTTGGATGGCTGTCGGCCAGGTTGGCCGAATGGCGTTCAATTTGGCTGGCTGTTGGCCAGTTTGGCTGGCTGGTCTCCGTGTTAATTGGTTGGTGGCTAGGTTGACTGACCAGCGTCCACGTTGGTTGGCTGGTGGTGACGTTAGTTGGCTGTTGACCAAGTTAAGGTTAGCTAGCTGGCGCGTAACATACAACGCAACGTGCAACGTTCAAATTGCAACGTGCACCAAGCAATCTGAATCGCTGCACGTGCAACGAGCGAAGTGCAACGGGAAACGTACAAAATGTAACGTACAGCATACAACATGCAACGAGCAACGTAAAAGATGCAACGTGCAACGTACAGCATGCAACGTGCAACGCACAACGTGCAACGTTCAGCTTGCTACGTTCAACATGCAACAAACAACGTGCAAGGTGCAAAGTGCACCATTCAACGTACAACATGCCACATGCAACGTACAACGTGCAACGCACAACGTGCAACGTACAACACGCAACGTGCAGCGAGCAACGTGCAACGTACAACATGCAACGTGCTACGTACAACATGCAACGTGCAACGCGCAACGTGCAAAGTTCACCTTGCTACGTACAACATGCAACAAACAACGTGCAAGGTGCAAAGTGCACCGTGCAACATGCGACGTGCAACGTGTAACATGCAACTTGCAAGGTGCAACGTACAACGTACAACGTGCAACGTTCAATGTGCAACGTACAACGTTCAACCTGTAACGTGCAACGTGCAAAGTGCAACTTGCAACAAGCAACGTGCAGCAAGAAACGTGCACCATGCAACGTGCAGTGTGCAACGAGCAATGTGCAGGCCACCAACCTGCCACCCTGACCACCTGCCTGCCAACCAACCTCCATCAGGAAGAAACCCTGGCAACCGGGCAGCAGGCTGGCTGTTAGTTGGGTTGGCCAGTTGGTGGCCAGATTGGCATCCTCGTGGCCAGATTGGCATCCTGGTGGCCAGATTGGCTGACTGGTGGCCAGGTTGGCTGACTGGTCTCCAGGTTAGTTGGCTGGTGGCCAGATTGGCTTCCCGGTGTCCAGCTTAGCTGGTTGCCTGGCTGGTGGCCAGGTTGACTGACTAGCGGCCAGGTTGGCTGGCTAGTGGCTACGTTAGTTGGCTGCTGACCAAGTTGGCTAGCTAGTGGCAAATTTGGCTGGCTGGAAGTCAGGTCGACTGGCTGATAGTTGAGTTGACCGGATGGTGTCCAGTTTGTCTGGCCGATGATCAGGTTGTGTGACTGGCGGCGAGGTTGGCTGGCTGGTGGCCAGATTGGCTTTCTGGCTGGCTGAGGGCCAGGTTAGCTGGTAGGTGGCCGGATTGGTTATATAGTTTCCAGGTTGGCTGGCTGGTGGCCACGTGGATTGAGTGGGGGACTGTTTGGATTGCTGGTAACCAGGTGGGTTTTCTGGTGTCCAGGTTGGCTAGGTGGTGGTCATGTTGACTGATCGGTGGCCAGATTGGCTGGCTGGTGGCCAGGCTTTCTGGCTGGTGGCCAGGTTGTCTGGCTGGTGGCCAGGTTAGCTAGCTGTCGCTCATTGTGCAATCTGTAGCGTGCAGCATGCAACGTGGACCGTGCAACGTGTAACGGTCAAACTGCAACGTGCAAGCTGCAGCGTGAAATATGCAACGGTCAGCGTGCTTCGTGCATCGTGCAACAAGCAATGTGAAGCGTTCAACTTGCAGCGAGCGACATGCAACGGGAAACGTGCAAAACGTAACGTAATTCATGCAACATGCAACGTGCAGCGTGCAACGTGCAACGTGCAACGTGCACCTTGCTACGTACAACATGCAACAAGCAACGTGCAACGGGCAAAGTAAAACGTGCAACGTGAAACGTGCAAAGTGCACCGTGCAACGTACAACATGGCACGTGTCACGTGCAACGTACAACGTGCAACCTTCAAAGTGCAGCATGCAAAATGCAACATGCACGGTGCAGCGTGCAACATACAACGTGCAACGTGCAACGTACAACATGCGGCGTGCAACATGCAACGTGCAACCTGGAACGTGCAATGTGCAACTTGCAACAAGCAACGTGCAACAAGAAACGTGCAACACGCAACGTGCAGTTCACAACGAGCGATGTGCAACCTGCAACCCAGCTACTGGCCAGGCAACATAGACACAAGTCAACAAACCTTGCCGTGAACTATTCAGCCTAGCCACCAGACAGCCAACCTGGCCACCAGGCAGCCACCCTGAACCAGTCAGCCAACCTTGCCACCAGCAAGCCACCCTGGCCACCAGCCAGCCAGGACACCGGCCGACCAACCTGGCCGACAGCCAGCTAATCTGGCCACCAGCCAGCCGAAGCAGCCACCAGCAAGCCAACATGGCCACCAGCAAGCCTCCCTGGCCACCAGCCAGCCAGGACACCAGCCGACCAACCTGGCCATCAGCCAGATAATCTGGCCACCAGCCAGCCAAAGTAGCCACCACCAGGCCAACCTGGCCAGCACCAAGCCAACCTGGCCACCAGCAAGTCACCCTGGCCGACAGCCAACCAACCTGGCAATGAGCCAGCTAATCTGGCCACCAGCCAGCCAGAGCAGCCACCACCAAGCCAACCTGGCCCCCAGTAAGCCACCCTGGCCATCAGCCACCCAACCTGGCCATCAGCCAGCTAATCTGGCCACCAGCCAGCCAAAGTAGCCACCAGCAAATCAACCTGGTCACCAGCAGGCCAGGACACCAGCCAGCCCATCTGACCACCAGCCAACTAACCCGGAGACCAGCCAGCCAACCTGACCACCAGGAAGCCGACCTTGCCACCAGGCAGCCAACATCGCCACCAGTCAGCCAAACTGGACGCCATACGGCCAACCTGGACCAGCCAGCCCACCTTGCCGCCAGCCAGCCAGCCTTTCTAGCCACCAGGAAGAAACCCTGGCCACCAGCCAGACAACGTGGACTCCAGCGAGCCAAACTGTTCACTAGCTAACCAATCCGGCCACCTACCAGCTAACCTGGCCATCAGCCAGCCATCCTGGCCACGAGCCAGCTAACATAGTCACCGCCCAGCCACCCCACCATGCCTTCAACCAGCCAATACTGCCACTAGACAACAACCCTCGCTACCAGCCAGCCACCCTGACCACCAACCAGCCGCCCTGACCACCTGCCAGCCAACCAACCACCATCAGGGAGAAACCCCGGCAACCGGCCGGCCATCCTGGCCACCAGCCAGCTACCCTGACCACCTGCCAGCCCACCAACCTCTCTCCCCACCTATATTTCCACTTGTGCTGATCTTTAATACTTCTTCACACGTTAAGCCACCTAACTTTATATTTTTGAGCTCTCTACCTGTTCACTGCACTCATTTGTTATTTGTGTCTCTGTTATGATAGCTGCAGGGATTATAACCGGTACTAATGCTGTTTGCAGGGGCACGGTGCATGCAATGCTTAAGATACTAACTAATTTGCATAGCGGCTTAAAAGTTTGTCATTTAAAAGCCAGGAGTCTTAATATAATGAAGCTTGATTATCTTCGAAGCGCTCTTGATGGGGTGAATATAGATATTATCTGTATTAGTGAATCATGGTTTAAGTCTGATATATCCAATCATCTATATGACATACCTAATTATATTTTATATCGCAATGATAGACCCACAAGTACCCGTGGTGGAGGTGTTGCCATCTACTGTAGATCTTCCCTGCACTGCAGGGTTATTCAGAAGTCCCTAAACACAGATGTGGAATATTTAGTTCTGGAAGTATCAGGTTGTAGTGCAAAATGCGTGGTATCTTGTGTGTATAATCCGAACAAGAATCTATCCCCCGAACCGTTCTTTGATGCATTCGCGGAGATTTCTTCCAAATACGAGCATATTATAATCTGTGGTGATTTCAACGCCAACTTGTTGAGGGTTGACACATTCTCAACTCATTTACTAAATCTAATTTCTGCCCCTGGGATGCAGGTAATGAACTGTTTGTATCCTACTCGCTATTCACCAAATGCTATCCCGAGTCTTCTCGATCTTCTGATTGTATCGAATCCCTCTAATGTACTCTTTCATGATCAACTAGCTCTCGATGAGATTTCTGATCATGACCTTCTCTTCTGCACATATGATATTGACTTCACCCACTCCCCCATGCCACTCTCCTTTCAATTTAGAGATTATAAATCTTTAGATTTAAACTTACTCACCCTCGATGCGAACTGTATGCCCTGGAATGATTGTATATATGTAGCAAGTGTGGATGATAAGCTGAATTGTATACAATCCTGTGTTAACGCGCTTTTTGACCGGCATGTTCCCCTAAAAACAGTGCGAATACGTAACAAGAGGTGTCCCTGGTTCACGTCAGAAGTACACGCAGTCATAAAGGAACGCCGTAAAAAGTACCTTAAGTGGAGAAACAATCCCTGTCAGCAAAATTGGTTGCTATTCTGCCAAGCACGTAACCGAGCTACCTCAGTTACTAAGACGGCAAAGAGAAGTTTTTTTGCTTCTAAACTAAACGGGCAACTGTCCTCGAAACAACTTTGGTCTAATTTGCGTGAAATTGGTATTGGCAAACGGGAGAAGCTAAAATGTGAACTTGATCCAAACACTCTCAATGATTATTTTCTGGCCAACACATCTAGCCAACCTAATTTCTTCCCAAATAATGCGCTACGCAGGGAATTATTAGAGCCTTTTGAATTTCAAATTGTTTCGGAGAGTGATGTGGCTAAAATTGTTAGTGATCTCAAATCCAACGCAGTTGGTGTTGATGGCATATCCCTTCGGTTTATAAAACTAATTCTGCCCTATCTATTAAGCCGACTCACGCACCTCATTAATCACTGCATCTCATCTTCAACCATTCCGCTCCTATGGAAAGAAGGCAGAATCACCCCTATTGCAAAAAAAATAAATGCATCGATACCTAGTGATTACCGGCCAATAAGCATCCTGCCCTGTCTGTCTAAGGTATTTGAGAAGATACTTGCTACTCAAATTAGTTTATATCTCGATGATAACAATCTTCTTGCTGCAAGCCAATCTGGCTTTAGAGCTAAGCACAGCTGTTCCACTGCTATGGTAAAAGTCCTCGATGATATAAGATCAGATCTTGATGAGGACAAGCTATCTATTCTGTGCCTCCTTGACTTCTCCAAGGCCTTTGATAGAGTACATCACGACGTTTTATGCCAAAAACTCAGTGCGTACTTTGGGTTCGGCGATAGTGCAACTCGCCTTATAAAGAACTATCTTTCGAACAGGACACAAAAAGTAGTAGTTGATGAAACCATATCGGAGCCCAGAGCTATTCTATCTGGGGTTCCCCAGGGATCAATATTGGGCCCAATTCTCTTCTGCATGTTTATAAATGATCTACCCTCAGTCTGTAAAAATGTCTCAACCCACCTGTACGCAGACGACGTTCAGATTTACCTGTCGAGTCGTATTGGTCTTATCGAAGACCTTATTTATCGAATAAACGAAGACCTCTCCGAAATCCATGGGTGGGCGGAGACTAACGGTCTATCTTTGAATCCTGGCAAGACACAGGCAATACTGCTCTCCTTTAGGGATTATAACACCAGCAACTTCCCATCGGTGGGTATAAATGACTTCAAGGTACCGTTCTCGAAGTCAGTGACGAGCTTAGGCTTCAAAGTAAGTATAAATTTGTCTGGTGCTGACCATGCAAAGTTAACTGTTGGGCGCATTTATGGAGTGCTGAGGAAGCTCTGGATCTATAGGAACCTTACTCCTACTGGAACTAGGCTTCGCCTAGCCAAAACCCTACTTTTGCCGCTTGTTTCATACTCCGAGATAGTGTATCCTGAATTTGACTCTGCCTCTAAGCATGCCCTTCTTGTGGCATTCAATAATATCACTCGGTATGTCTACGGCTTACGGAGATATGACCACATATCGGCGCATCAAACCAAGATTTTAGGCTGTACCCTATTTCAGTACATCAAAGCAAGAAATTGTATATTTCTCCATAAAATTATACATAATAAGTATCCACGTTACCTGTATGAAAAACTAAGCTTCTGCCAATCTGTTAGAAGGCTAAACCTTTTAGCACCATGTCATAAATATTTGAATTCATCGCGCCTCTTCTTTGTCAACAGCATTCGACTCTGGAATTCCTTGCCGACACGCATCAAACAGGTTAGAGAGTTCATGAATTTCAAAAAGGCTATATTTAAATATTTTTCTAGTCAGCGCTAATCCCTAATCCCTATCCCTCTTCCATTCACTTACCTATCATAGCTCTTCTTATATATCTTCTTTTTTTTTTTTTAACCATACATTTTGTTACTACCGTGTACTATAAAAGACACATGTCTTACTTGTACGAATTTACTCGAATTTTTAATAAATGAATGAATGAAATGAATGAAACCCTGGCCATCACCTAGCCACCTTGGCCAGCAGGCAGCCAGCCATCCAGGTCACCAGCAAGCCAACTTGGACACCAGACAACCGACCTGGCCACCAAACAACCAACCTGGCCACCAGGCAACTAACACGGAGATCAGCCAGCCAACCTGGCTACCAGTCCGCCAAACTGGGTGCCATTGGGCCAACCTGGCCGAAGTCAAGCCGGCTACTATCCAGCCAACCTGGCCACCAGTCTGTCAACTTGGCAACCCGTCAGTCAGCCTGGCAGCCAGTCAGTCAGCCTGACTACCAGTCAGTCAGCCTGGCCGCCAGTCAGCCAGCCTGGCCACTAGCCAGCCAACGTAGCTACCAGCAAGGCAACCAGGCCACCAGCGCCAGCCAACCTGGCTTCCAGCCAGCCGAACTGGACGCCATTCGGCCAACCTGGCCGAAGCCAAGCCGGCTACTATCCAGCCAACCTGGCCACCATTCAGTCAACTTGGCAACCCGTCAGTCAGCCTGGCCGCCAGTCAGTCAGCCTGGCCACCAGTCAGTCAGCCTGGCCACCAGCCAACCCAAGCGGCCACCAGCCAGCCAACGTAGCCACCAGTAAGGCAATCAAGCCACCAGCTAGCCAATCTGGCCACCAGCCAACCAACCTAGCCACCAGGCAACTAACCTGGCCCACGGGAAGAAACCCTGGCAACCGGCCAGCCATCCTGGCAACCAGCCAGCCAACGTGGCCACCAGCCAACCAACCTGGCCACAAGCCAGCCAATCTGGCCATCAGGCAGCCAGCCTGGACGACAGCCAACCAACCAGGCCCCCAGTCAACCAATCTGGCGAACCGAAAGAAACACTCGCCATCAGCTAGGCACCCTGGCCCCCAGTCAGCCAGCCATCCTGGCCGCCAGCAAGCCAACCTGGCCACCAGACAGCCAACCTGGACACAAGCCGACCCACCATGCCACCAACCAGCCAATACTGCCACTAGACAACCACCCTGGCCACCAGCCAGCCATCCTTACCACCAGCAAGCCACCTTAGCCCCCAGCCAGCCAACCCGGCCACCAGTCAGCCAGCCATCCTGGACGCCAGGCAACCAACCTGGCCACCAGCCAGCTAATCGGGCCACCAGGATTCTAATCTGCCCACCAGCCACCCATTCTGGCCACCAGCCAACGAATCTGGCCAACCGGAAGAAACCCTGGCCATCAGCTAGCCACCCTAGCCACCAGGCAGCCAGCCATCCAGGTCACCAGCAAGCCAACCTGGACACCAGACAACCGACCTGGCCACCAGCCAACCAACCTGGCTACCAGCCAACTAACACGGCGACCAGCCAGCCAACCTGGCCGCCAGCCAACTAACACGGACACCAGCCAGCCAACCTGGCCACCAGCCAACTAACACGAAGACAAGCCAGCCAACCTGGCCACCAGTCAGTCAAGTTGGCAACGCGTCAGCCAACCTGGACCAGCCAGCCAACCTTGCCACCAGCCAGCCAGACTTTCTAGCGACCGGGCAGAAACACTGGCCACCAGCCAGAAAACGTGAACACCAGCCAGCCACACCCACCATGCCTTCAACCAGCCAATACTGCCACTAGACAACAACCCTCGCTATCAGCCAGTCACCCTGGCCACCAACCTGCCACCCTGACCACCTGCAGGCCAACCAACCTCCATCAGGAAGAAACCCTGGCAACCGGCCAGCCATCCACCAGCCAGCCAAAGTAGCCACCACCAAGCCAACCTGGCCACCAGCAAGCCACTCTGACCTGGCCATCAGCCAGCTAATCTGGCCAAAAGCCAGCCAAAGTAGCCACCAGCAAGCCAACCTGGCCACCAGCAAGCCACCATGGCCACCAGCCACCCCGGCCACCAGAAAACCAACCTGGCCACCAGCCAGCTACCCGGACCACCAGGAAGCCAACCAGGCCAACAGGAAGAAACCCTGGCCACCAGCTAGCTACCCTTGCCACCAGCCAGCCAGTCTGGAAACCAGGCAGACATCCTGGCCACCAGAAAGCCAACCACGACACCAGCCAACCGACCTGGCCACCAGCCAACCAAACTGGCCACCAGCCAACTGACCCGCAGTCCAGCCAGCCAACCTGGCCACCAGGCAGCCAACCTTGCCACCAGGCAGCCAGCATCGCCACCAGCCAGCCAAACTGGACGCCATACGGCCAACCTGGCCAACAGCCAGCCAAGCCGGCTACTTTCCAGTCACCCTGGCCTCCAGCCAGCCAACCTTGCCACCAGCCAGCCAGCCTGGAAACCAGGCAAACATCCTAGCCACCAGCAAGCCAACAAGGACACCAGCCAACCGACCTGGCCACCAGCCAACCAAACTGGCCACCAGCCAACTAACCGGCAGACCAGCCAGCCAACCTGGCCACCAGGCAGCCAACCTTGCCATCAGGCATCCAGCCAAACTGGACGCCATATGGCCATCCTGGCCAACAGCCAGCCAAGCCGGCTACTTTCCAGCCAACCTGGCCACCAGTCTGTCAACTTGGCAACCCGTCAGTCAGCCTGGCAGCCAGTCAGTCAGCCTGACTACCAGTCAGTCAGCCTGGCCGCCAGTCAGCCAGCCTGGCCACCAGCCAGCCAACCTGGCCACCAGGCAGCCAACCTTGCCACCAGGCATCCAGCCAAACTGGACGCCATACGGCCATCCTGGCCAACAGCCAGCCAAGCCGGCTACCAGCCAACTAACCCGCGGCCCAGCCAGCCAACCTGGCCACCAGGCAGTCAACCTTGCCACCAGCCAGCCAACGTGGCCACCAACCACCTAACCTAACCAGTTGGTTAGAACCAGTTAGTAAGAACACTGCTAATAAGCAAGGCGACTGCTAATAAGCAAGGTCATTGCCAAGTAACCAAGGCCACTGACCTATTGAGCAAGTTAACTGAACTTTACAACAGGGTCACTGACCTTTTCAACAAGGTCACTGACCTTTTCAACAAGGTCACTGACCTTTTCAGTAAGGTCGCTGAACTTTTAAGCAAGGTCGTTGAACTTTTCAGAAAGGTCGTTGAACTTTTCAACAAGGTCACTGACCTTTTCAGAAAGGTCGCTGAACTTGCCAGCAAGGTCACTGAACTCGGTTACTTGGAAATGACCGTGCTTATTAGCAGTCGCCTTGCTTATTAGCAGTGTTCTTACTAACTGGTTCTAACTACCTGGCTCTAACTAACTGACTCTACCTAACTGGTTAGGTTAGGTGGCTGGTGGCCACGTTCGCTAGCTCGTGGTAAGGTTGGTTAGCTGGTAGCAAGTTTGGCTGACTGGGGCAATGTTGGCTGGCTGGTGGGAAGGTTGGCTGGTTGGGGCAATGTTCGCTGACCGGTGGCAAGGTTGGCTGGCTGGTTCAGGGTGGCTGGCTGGTGGCCAGGTTGGCTGGCTGGTGGCCAGGTTGGCTGGATAGTAGCCGGCTTGGCTGGCTGTTGGCCAGGATGGCCGTATGGCGTCCAGTTTGGCTGGCTGGTGGCGATGCTGGCTGCCTGGTGGCAAGGTTGACTGCCTGGTGGCCAGGTTGGCTGGCTGGGCCGCGGGTTAGTTGGCTGGTAGCCGGCTTGGCTGGCTGTTGGCCAGGATGGCCGTATGGCGTCCAGTTTGGCTGGCTGGTGGCGATGCTGGCTGCCTGGTGGCAAGGTTGGCTGGCTGGTTCAGGGTGGCTAGCTGGTGGCCAGGGTGGCTGGCTGGTGGCCAGGTTGGCTGGATAGTAGCCGGCTTGGCTGGCTGTTGACCAGGTTGCCGGATGGCGTCCAGTTTGGCTGGCTTTTGGCGATGCTGGCTGCCTGGTGGCAAGGTTGACTGGCCGGTGGCACGGTTGATCAGCTTGTGGCATGGTTCGTTGGCTGGTGGCAAGCATGGCTTGCTGGTGGCATGGTTGGCTGGAGGCCTGGTTGGAGGCCTGGTTGGCTGACTGGTGATCAGGTTGGCCGGCAGTTGGCCGCGTTGGCCGGATGACATTCAGATTGGCTGGCTCGTGTCCAGGTTGGCTGGCTGGTGGCCAGGGTGATTGACTGGAGGCCAGGTTGGCTGGTTGTTAGTTGAGTTGGCCGGATGGCTTCAAGTTTGGCTGGCTGGTGGTCAGGTTGGCTGGATGGCAGCGGTTGGTGCCAGGTTGGTTGGCTGGTGTCCAGGTTGGCTGGCTGACATTCAGATTGGCTGGCTCGTGTCCAGGTTGGCTGGCCGGTGGGCGGGGTGGCTGGCTGGAGGACAGGTTGGCTGGTTGGTAGTTGAGTTGACCGGATAGCTTCCAGGTTGGCTGGCTGGTGGTCAGGTTGGCTGGATGGCGGCCAGGTTGCTGGCTGGTGGCTAGGTTAGTTTGTTGTTGACCAGGTGGGCTGGCTGGTGGTCAGGTTGGCTAGATAGTGGCCAGGTTGGCCGGCTGGTGGGCAAGGTGGCTGGCTGGTGGGCACGTGGGTTGGGTGGGGGTCTGGTTGGCTTGCTGGTGGCCAGGTTGGCTTGGTGGTGGCCATGTTGTGGCCACAGACCCACGTCTGTGGGTTACATACCAGGTTGGCTGGCTAGTGGCCAGGTTGGCTGACTGGAGGACAGGTTGGCTAGCTGTTAGCTGAGTGAACCGGATGGCGTCCACGTTGGCTAGCTGGTGGCCAGATTGACTGGCTGGCTGGTCGCCACGTTGGCGGCCTGATGACCACGTCTGCTGATTGCAGACCATCTTAGCCGCTTCTACCTCAATGCTTACAATGGCCTCATTGATGTCTCGCTGTGTCCGTCCAATCACGTCAATGTCGTCGGCGTACGCAAGCAATTGAGTAGACCTGAAATAAATCTTACCTCTTGTGTTAGCCAGTGACTCTTGCACGATCTTTTCAAGCACGATGTTGAAAAAGTTGCATGACAGCGCGTCACCTTGCCTTAATCCTTTTTTAACATCAGGGAGAATTCTCCATTGTCATCCTGCACAGTCGGACAAGTTTGACAGGGATGTTAAAGCTAGACATGGTAGTCGACGAAGAGGTAGTGAGTGTCGATTCGGTATTCCTGGGTGTTTTCCAAGATCTGCCGTAGCGTAAACATTTGGTCTGCTGTGGATTTACCTGGCCTGAAACCACACTGATAAGAGCCGATCAGGTTATCCACAAACAGTTTCAAGCGTTCACGCAATACGGCAGAGAAGATCTTATATGCGATGTTAAGGAGACTTATTCCCCTATAGTTGGCACAGTTATAGGGGTCTCCTTTCTTATGGACCGGGCAAACGATGTTGAGATTCCATTCCTCCGTCCATACCTTGCAAATGAGATGGTGCATGAACCTTACCAGCTCATCTCCAGCCGCCTTAAGAAGCTCAGCAGATAGGCCGTCTGCGGCCACGGCTTTATAAGGCTTAAGCTTGGTATCGCTATTTTGACTTCGTCTAGGTCGGGTGGACTGAATTCTGTTTCATTGTCGTCTATTACGATATGTGGCTCGTTCTGCCTCACAGCGGTATCTTGTCTATCATCGCCGTTATACGGTCTGCAGTAGTGGTCTTTCCAAATCCTCAGCATCGACTGCGACTCTACTACCAGTTCTCCATTTTCATCCCTGCAGGCCGCCGCTCTGGTTTTTGTAGCCATGGCATGTTTGTTTTACCTTATTGTAAAACTTACGGGCGTCATTCCTGTGGAAGCATCTCTCCATCTTCTCGATCTCACGCTTTCCGTGCTCTCTCTTCTTTCTTCTGAAAAGCGTGTGTTCCTCTCTTCTCTTCTGCTCATAGATTTCGCTAGCAGCTCTCGTCCGTCGTTGCAGCATGGCTTTATATGCCTCTTGTTTTGCTGCATGGGCTTGTTCGCATTGTTCATTGAACCAGGGGTTTCTAGGTGGTGGCGGTTTTAAACCCAGCACCTCTGAGGCAGCGTCTCTGACGGCGGCGCTATGGCAATGCGCCCATTCCTGTTCTATTGCTTGTGCTGCTGTGGGCGGATTTTGAGAGAGCTTGGAGGTGACACGATCGGCGAAGATTCTATCAGTCTCTTGCGATTGTAGCTTTCCGACGTCAAACTTACGTTGTCCTACTCGACTCCTAAGCATTCTAGATATCCTCATTCGTACCTTGGCTACAACAAGGTAGTGATCTGAGTCGATGTTGGCCCCTCGGAAGGTTCGTACGTCGAGAATACAGGAGGAGTGTCTGGCGTCGATGGCAACGTGATCAATCTGTGTGGTGGTCGATTGATCAAAAGATCGCCAGGTACCCTTTTGGATGTTGAGATGGGGGAATCGCGTGCTTGCTACAAGGAGGTTACGCCCTGCTAGGAAATCGATTAGCCTTAGTCCGTTGTCGGATGTGGTGTTATGGAGGCTATGCTTTCCTATGATCGACTCGAATATGTCCTCCTTGCCCAGTTTTGCATTAAAATCTCTTAGGACTATTTTTGTGTCGTAGCTACGGCATTGGGCATATGTTCTGTCTAGGAGATCGTAGAATTCTTCTTTGAGTCGATCGTTCTTTTCTTCCGTTGGGGCGTGAGCGCATATTAAGCTAATGTTTCCAAATTTAGCTTTGATGCGGATTGTTATGAGGCGTTCGCTTACGTCTCGGAAGCTTAAGACTTTTTGTCGGAGTCTTCCTCGAATAACGAATCCGCACCCGAATAGGCGCTGTTTGTTCTCCTTGTAGCAGTTCCCGTAGTAGATGTCGCAGTTTTTCATCCGTTTTTTGCCTGGTTCATACCATCGCACTTCTTGGATCGCGGTTATATCTGCTATAGCAGTTGAGGATTTGCTCCAATTGATCGCCTGCACCCGGTCTGTTAAGGGACCTAACATTCCAGGTGCAGACTCTCAAGTCCGTTAGTCGTTTGCAGGGGTCGTCAGCTTTGTATCCGTCCGTATCCGAGGCTTGTTGTTGTTTCGGAACAAGTAGGTTTTTACGTGATAGGGATTTTACACCTAAGCACAACCCCCAACCTGGAGGGCCAGGTTCCTCTTTCCCCAGGAGCAAGGGGTTGGGTCGCTGTACACATTGGTTCACTACCTTTGCTCGGTTTGCCCACAAGGCTCTGCATTTATGATGCCACTGCCTTTCTGCAGCATACCCATCAGCACCACCAAATGCTGGATAAACAATTGGTTAAGAAACAGGTGGATCACTACTGGTTACAAAGGAAAGGTAGCAGACAAGCCAAGTTGTTCCTCCCAACTACATCTCTCAGAAGAACGAAACAACTTCCCATGCTTTCGAGGAGTCGGATTCGCTTATTCACAGGTTTCCTTACACTGGACACTGCCCAATCAACAAACACCTCAAAACGATGGGCATTATACAAGATGATACTTGCAGAATGTGTAATGGAGACGAAGAAGCAGCAGAGCACATACTATGCCACTGTAACTGCCTTGTCAGTACACGTCGTCGTCACTTAAGCAAGTATTACCTTGAAGCGGAAGAAATTGGGGGTGGCCGTGGTGCAGTGGTTAACATCATCGACCGCCGAGCGGAAGGTTTATGGTTCAAATTCGCTTCATAGCCAAGAAAAAGTAGTTTCTATACCGCCAAAAAGTATGCAACGCTGTTGAGAATGGAAAGTGACCAGACGTACTGCTGCAGGCATAACACTCACAGTATATGGTCAACCGAAATTCATCCTCTGCGTATGCAATACCAAAGTGCTTGAACGAATTACTACGGACTATAACCAACGCGGAAATTGGTCGGCTCTCGTCCTATCTAGGTCTAGGACAACCACCCCTGAGAGTAGTGAACGAACATCAACGACCCCAACCACTGCACTCCGTTCAGGTTCTGTGTGTCAACACATCATAAGAGAATATAAAAACTCTTGAACCTGCGCGAGTCTCTAAAAAAAAAAAAAAAAAAAAAATCGCTGCTAGCTCACTTAAAAGCATACTAAGTTTTATCACTAACTCAGGGTTTTTGGGTGAACTGTAAGTGGGGACATCACAATAGGCCCACTCGTGGCCGCAGTGATCAGGCGACTTTGTCCCACCCCCGTACCCTCTCTAACTCTAAGGAAACCCTGGGCAAAAGTACTGCTACTTCTTCTTCTCCGCTACAGTTCATGGCGAACCTGGGCCACATTCCAAAAAACCTCTCCAACTGGCACAGTCTTTCGCCAAGAGTCTCAAATGCCGCACGCGTATTTGGTTAAGGTCCTCTACCACTTGGTTGCGCCACCTTGAATTTGGCCGTCCTCGACCGCGTCGCCCCTCGGGGTTGGGTCATAGACCTTGCGGGCCGGAGCTGTGTTTTTCATGCGCTTAACATGACCTAGCCATATTAGACGTTGGATCCGAAGACGCCGTGCTATGTTCATGTCGCTGTACAGCCCGTACAGTTCACTATTAAGCCTTCTTCTCAACTCCCCATTTATGCAGGTCGGGCCTAAAACCGCGCGCAAAATTTTTCTCTCAAAACGACCAAGGGCCTCCTCATCCGCTTTCAATAAGGTCTATGTCTCTGCGCCATAAAGCATGACCGGGATGATAAGGGTCTTGTATATGCTCATCTTGGTTTCTGTATAGCTCGTCTCTATTGATACTATCGTATGGAGCCTTAAAGTCGACAAACAGGTGGTGGGTGTCGATCTGGAACTCGTTTTTTTTTTTTCCAGGATCTGCCGCAGTGTGAATAATCTATAATGATCTATAGTGGACTTCCCGGGCCTGAAACCACACTGATATGGACCAATAAGTTTATTAACGAACGGTTTCAAGCGTTCACACAGAACAGCAGAGAAGATTTTATATGCGATCTTCAGTAGACTTATTCCTCTGTAGTTGGCGCAGACAAAGGGGTCTCCTTTCTTGTGGATCGGGCAACGATACTAAGATTCCATTCATCGGGCATGCGTTCCTCTGACCATATCTTACGGATGAGCTGGTGCATACTCCCAACCAGGTCATCTCCAGCTGCTTTAAAGAGATAGTCCGTTCCTAACTTCGTCCAGGTCAGGAGGACGGAATTCTCTGATATCATCGTCCGATGTGAAAGGATTATTCTGCCTGACAGTGGGATCTATTTCGTCATCGCCGTTATACAGTCTGCAGAAGTAGTCTTTCCAGATTCTTAGTCCCGACTGTAAATACACTACTAGGTTTCTATTTTCGTCCCTAAAGGCTTCCGTTCTGGTCTTATATCCCTGGCATGTTTGTTCTATTCGTTGATAAAACCTCCGAACGTCATTCCTGCGATAGCATCTCTCCATCTCTACAATCGCGAGCCTCTCATGCTCCCTTTTTTTTTGTTTTGAGAAGCATATGCTCCTCCCTCCTCTTTTGCTCATAATGCTCACGTGCAGCTCTCGTCCTTCTATGTGGCGCCCCTTGATGGGCCTGCTGCTTTGCTGTGTGTGCCCTCCTACACTCGTCGTCAAAACATGGTTTTCTTGTTGGTGGCGGTTTGAAACCCAGTACAGAAGCAGCACTTTCTAAGGCTTGTTGACAACGGGTCCATTGGTGTTGTACGTTGTGAGCAGGTGTTGGAGGGTTTTTCGAGAGCTTAAGGGAGACGCGATTGGCATAGGCTCTGGCGGTTTCCAGCGATTGTAGCAAAGCGACATTGTATGCCGCTGGCCTTACTCGATTTTTCTGGGCCAGGCATATTCGAAGTCGCAACCTGGCTGCCACAAGATAGTGGTCCGAGTCGATGTTGCCTCCTCTAAAAGTTCGCACATCCAGAATGTCGGATGCGTGCCTGCCATCAATCGCAACGTGGTCAATCTGGTTGATTGATCCGGAGATCGCCAAGTCCCTTTGTGGATGTTGAGATGTAGGAAACCCGTGCTAGCAACTAGAAGATTTCGCCCCGTTGCGAAGTCTTTCAGCCTAAATCCATTATCGGATGTGGTATTGTGTAGGCTGTGCTTGCCAATAACCCTATCAAAGGCGACTCCCTTGCCCAGTTTTGCATTCAAATCTCCCAGTACGATTTTAACATCGTAACTGGGACATTGGGCATATGTCCTTTCTAGTAGGTCGTAGAAGTCGTCTTTTGTAGCATCATCCTTGTCCTCGGTAGGGGCGTGAGCGCAAATCAGGCTGATGTTTGCGAATTTAGCCTTGATGCAGATTGTCATGAGGCGTTCGCTAACATACCTGAAGCTCAAGACTTTTTGCCTGAGTCTGCCTCGAACAACAAATCCGCATCCGAATAAGCGTTGTTTTTTTCTCTGTTGCAGTTTGCGTAGTATATATCACAGTTTTTCATCCGCTTTTTGCCTGGCCCATCCTATATCCGGGGCTATTGTTCGTTTCTGAACAAGATTTGTTTTACGCGATAGGGATGTTAACCCTAAACGCAACCCCCAACCTGGAGGGCCAGGTTCCTCTTTCCCCAGGAACAAGGGTCGGGAGACGTTACTTACCTTTGAAAAAGTTACAACCTTGCTCAGCCAGATCGAAGCTGTCCTCAACTCGAGACCGCTTCAAACACTGAGCGACGATCCTGAAGACCTGGGCACTTTGACTCCGGGCCATTTTTTCATCGATAGTGCTCTCACCACCTTCCCAGAACCTTCACTTCTCCAATTCAAGTTGCAACGGTTCTGGTCCCAAAGGGCTACGCACTACCTAAGACAGCTACAATCCGAATCCATCACTCTAACAATGACACCGAGCTCTTCCCACCTTGCATGTGGCCACTAGCAGGAGTGGTAGCTCTTCACCCAGGGCGGACGGCCTCATAGATTATCACAATCAAGACGGCAACCACCACGTTGACTAGACCCATCACCAAATTGGTGCCCCTTCCCATGTCTACATAGAAGACTGAACCAACATCTCCGACAGGCGAGATGTCACCTCAGTGACATCCCTGTCTGACACAATTACCATTTGATGTATTTACCACCTCGCTAACATCTCTGGATGCTATTGTAGCCCCTCTCTCTGGCATGGAGCTCAAACTTTGTTAGCTGCTGAGTAGATCGACCATCTTGTACCTAAACAACTCCCTGTTTGGAAGCGTGTTAAGAGGAGCAGCGTGTTAAGAGGAGCAGCGTATTAAGAGGAGCAGCGTGTTAAGAGGAGCAGCGTGTTTAGAGGAGCAGCGTGTTAAGAGGAGCAGCGTGTAGAGATTTATCCAAACGAAAGAAGGCAATCTGACGTCATTGACTTCTCTTTTCATTTGGAACTCAACAAGGAGAGTCTCCATTAACGTTAAATTACATAATTTATGTGATTTAGCTTTAGCTTAGAGAAGCTTGGCTCTGGCCCTTCAGGGGCTGTAGCGCCACCAAAGCAAAGCTTACACATCTCAGACCAACATCGTCATCGGCGGCATTGTCTTGAAGTACAGCACCAACATCGGCAACATCCACATCGTATAAGATCATCAACATCAACATTAATACATAAAAATATTCGTTCATTTTTATTATGAGAAAAAGCAAGATCATGTGAATAGATCAGCTGTGAATAATATCGCAACAATTTGCATATGTCGAGTTACAAAACGTATAGGGCGTTGTTGGATTTGAGGCCATGTATGAGAGTGTTTGACAAGATGTACGGTGATTCTGATTTAGCTGGCAATAATGGGATCCAAAACGGGAATATATGCATCAGAAACACAGCGAGTCTTGATTACTTTTTCCACTTTCCCACAGATCGCTAATTTCACTGAGATTGTAATTTTCTTTTATCCAAATAGGTAACGATTTTCTTGTGGCCGGAGTAGTTAACTTTAATCTCTCTCTACAGAGAACATGTCGCAATTAATAACGTACATTTTTTTGAATACTCCAGCGAATAACTTTGAAATCTATGTTGCATAAGTATATAAGTTATAGGCGTACTTATCCCATGGGTGGTTACCAAACTTATGTATGATTCGTTTGACGGGGTTTAATAGTTTTTTACCATTAATGACCAAAGGAAACGAAGAAGTAGAAGAATATGATACTAACTGTAACAAAAACTAATTTGTTATTGGCCTTCGTTTGTTTAATTGAAACATACCGTCTTTTTTTATATATACATATTTATTGCTAAGTAAAATAATACAAACAAAGAAATAATGACTTAAAACTGCAATATTAACAAAGCTATAAACATTAAGACTCAATAAAAAATCCATACGTTCATACAAATGTATATGTATGGGAATATTGTTTGTTTTTTATACTTACATATGTTTGCACACCCAGTTTTTAATAAATGTTTCTGTTTGTGGCTAATATTCTTTATTTGAAAATTTTAACAAATACACATTTGTTTCAATAGAAAATATATTATTGCATTACATTAAGTTTTGCTGTTTTTAAATTTTGTTGTACAAATATTGACAAATGATAACAAGCATTTTTAGTTTCTTTAACGCCTTTCAAAAATAAGTAAACAAAAAACCGAACTAGTATATAATATAATAATTAAACAAGTTTAGTAAACATTTGATTGGATAACCAAGAAGTTTGCTTACAAGTAATTCACTCCTTAATTAAACATTCTTTACATAAAATTTGGTCAACATAAAATGTAATCAACTCGTAGTTGAATTGGTAAGAGAAAGAAAAAAGCTCAAACTATATTAAATCTCATCAAAAATTGTATTGTATAATAAGCGATAATAAAGATTTTAAAATTAAGGTGTGGTCCAATCAGCAATGTAATTATTTTCAGAGAAATCTAAAACAGGATACAGCAGAATGACATCCGAGATCAGGTAGCATAATATTAAATTACTTTATACTAATAATTAAGAAGCAATCGATTGTTTCAAATCAAAAAATAAAAAAACAAATGAAAGTTATTTAAGTGAATACCCAACATTTCTTACATTAGATTTCGCCCTCTTTTTTGAAACTCACTACGTTCGCCAATTTCATTAATTTTTAATTTTCGTGGGGGCCGATACCCCCATTTATTAAGCTTAATTCAAGCTAACATTCTTAATTCTAACTTAACTAACTAACATAAACAAGAACGCGCGATTAGAGACCTATGGTAGGGAGAAGGGGGGGATACCGAGAAGACGAAGTTTTAGGCATGGAGTGCTGAGGTTGAAATCGAAGTTAGTGTTCGAATTAACACTTCCCAGCATACGGGAAATGGGTTCATTCGAGCCGTAAGAGTTGCGGGGGGTGGATAGATAGAAGAGACGAGGATTGCGAGTATTACGAGGGTTAGTGTTAAATGATATAGAGTTGTAGAGGTTGGCGCAGTAAATGGTACCTGTTAGGAGTTTATGAATGAAGAGGATGTCAGCTACCCTTCTTCTATCCTCCAACGTACTCAGATTTATTAGTTTGAGTCGATCTTGATAGGGCGGTAAGAACAAAGGATTTTGCCAGTGCAGACCTCGAAGAGCTAAGCGTAGGAATCGACGCTGGATGCTCTCGATCCTATAAATGTGAGTTTGTTGATAAGGCAGCCACGCTTGAGATACGTATTCAAGAAGGGGGCGAACGAAGGCAATATAGAGGGATCGAGTCACGTAGGGATTGGAGAATTCTTTAGACCAGCGCTTCACGAAACCGAGTGCAGAATTTGCTTTAAGAATTATATCGTCGATATGTGCGCGGAAATTGAGCTCTTGGTCACATAGTACGCCAAGATCGCGGATAACCTGAGCGGTAGAAATGGGTTGGTTGTGGAGAAAGTAGAGACGAGGAGAGGATTGGAGACGTTTACGTGAGAAGGTGATAGATTGGCATTTGGAAATGTTAAGCTCCAAGCAATTTTTGGAACACCAGGTAGAAAAGCTATTGAGATCGGATTGAATAAGGGAAGAGTCTTGTAGCGAGGAAATGGTCTTAAAGAACTTGGTGTCGTCGGCGTACAGTGAGAGATGGGAATGTTTGATGATTATCCCAATGTCGTTTATGGTATGAATGAAAAGAAGTGGACCTAGGTGGCTACCTTAGGGAACACTGGAAGAGGCTAAGAAAGGGTTAGTAAAGGCAGATCTAAACCAAACACTGTAGTGACGGTTTTTTAAATATGAAGATATCCACTTCAGCGCAGTGGGTTCAAAGCCTAGGGAAGACAGTTTGAAGAATATTAGTTTGTGAGATATTTTGTCGAAGGCTGTTGTAATGACGTCGACTTCGTTCCCATTCTCTAATGCTGAGAGGGTGAAGGACACGAATTCGACAAGGTTTGTGGTTGTAGACCTGGATTTGAGGAATCCATGTTGATTTGAGGAGATTAGAGATTTGCAATGGAAACTTAGAGTGTCATACAAGATGCTTTCGAAAAATTTGGGTATATATGAGAGTTTTGCGATTGGGCGGTAGTTGTTAACATCACTCTTTGGACCTTTTTTGTGAATAGGAGTTATGAAAGCGGTTCTCCATATCTGGGGAAATTCTCCTAGGAACAGGGATAAATTGAATAATTTTGCGAGCGGGACGGAGAGAATGAAGGAACATTTTTTTAATAATATGGCGGGGACACCATCGGGTCCAGGAATTAACTCATCATTAAGTTGATTCAGTTTAATTTCAATGACATGGGGTTTAACAGAACGTGAAAGAAATGGATTAAGGGAGAAATTTGGTAGGTATGTAGTCGAAATAGGAAGTGTCCGGCATAAAGGAGTCATCGGCGAAAGATTGTTTGAAAAGGTTGGCAAAAAAGTTGACGACAGTGTTGGGATCATTCGAGGTTTCGCAATTGAAAGAGAGTGAGGTTGGGAAGCCATCAGATTTCCTTTTATAGCTGAAAGAAGGACTTAGGATTGTTGATAAGATCGGCTTGCGTTTTGATCAAGTGCTGTTCGTAGAGAGAGTTATGAAGCTCGGTAAATTGTAGATAAGTACCAATATAATTGGAAAAGTCATAGGGGGACTGAGTACGAAGGAAGATAGCCCACAGTTTGTTTCTTTGGTTTCTTAGAGAACGGAGCCTGCGAGTGTATCAAAGAGGAGAAGATATGTAAGTGATTGGATCGAGAAATGGGAACGTAGAGAGAAACAGAATTAAATATTTCTCTATAGAATAAGGATGTGACGTCATTTATTGTAAGGCCGTTAAAATTGAAGGGGGCGCTATGGAGATATTCATTGATTAGGTTGAAATTGCTTTGTGGAAGTCGTAAGACTTGAGCGCTGGAGGGGAGGAGATCAGTGGTGGAGAGTCGAGAAAAAACGAGAGAAGAAGGGGAGGATGGTCAATAAACGAATATCGGAGGCATGTAACTTCCAATTTAAATCCTACCGATTGTGTTGCGAAGCTGTAAAATTAGAGACTAAGTGATTTAAAAGCGTCTCCTGAGTGCACATTTTTGTTCAAAATCCTGGAAAATTGCCCTTAGAGAGGGACGAAAAGCGAATACCATATCTCCTTGGTATTAAAAAAAACAAAAACTAAGATGTAAAAAAATATAAAATTTACAAAGAATCTATTAGTAAAAAATTTGACTGTTATAGGACAGTACGCATTTTCACGTATGTGCTACGGTCTGTCAATAGGATAAAGAAGCGATTGACGGATATCCTTGGATTGTTGTTTACCCCAATGGGAAGTTATTGTAATGGGGCCGATTTTGCGAATTCCAAATTTTGGCATATCTCCACGTTTCAAGGTCACTAGAATGCAAATCCAAGGATTTTATTGAGATGCATGTGTGTGTGTATATACCTATGTGCGTCTGTGCATTTCGGAATCTCCCGCTTGATTATCTCGAGAACCAAAAATGGTATTGACATAAGATTAGGTTCATTCCACGCGTAATTACGCAACTTAGTACTGAATAAGTTCTCAGCGGTGTTCCCAAGCGGTCCTCCATCTAAGTACTGACCGCACCCGATGCTGGTTGATTGCGGTGATCGGACGACAACCGATACATACGAGATTGCTCGGACAGTGTTGTGGTTGGGTGAGGAAACGCACACTCAAAAGCTGCTCGTGAGTATGCACTACCCAACGAACAATTATTAAACGAACGCGGGTTACGTCGACACTTGATACCCAAAGTCGTGGGATTATGTATGTCAACGAACGAACTTCCCCCCTTCCGAGAAATTCCACAACATGCACCGAAATTAAATTAAAAATATTGTAAGCTCGAACAGGCAGTTGCAGTCGAGCCGTAGAGTAATCAAAAACAAAAATAAATCTTCTTTCTTTGCTCCAAACTTCTTTTCCTTTTTTTTGTGATCTTTTTAGCCTAGCATTTTTATTTTCGCTCATGAACACGAGTGTGTGTGGATTTACGGAAACTGGCCCCCTGTGCGTACACACGTATGTATGTGCACTCTGTAGGGTGGGTTATGTTTAAATAAGTTGATTTACTGCTCGGGAGTTGTTTGCAGAATGATAAAACATGGAAACATTTCACATGAACATTTTTTTTCATTTTACATTTTTATAATATTTTAGTCTAAGATGGCTTCATTTTCTATAAAGTCTAAATTAGAAACTTTCAGCAATCGAAATTGCACACGCACGAGTTATGTATAAGATAACATAAGTTACGTATCAGATAACATAGCATTAAGAAAGCATAAGCTAATCATAAGAATGTCTAGCTTCCACAGAATTTCCCACACCTTGCACCCTTTTGTAATCCAATAGATTCGTTTTCGCTCCTAGAATGTAATGTAATGTAAAACTTTTGTTTGTTCCTCTGCATTCCACTAAATTGTATTGATCACACGATAAATAGATGTACGAAGCTAGAATAGAGGACAGTTGTATTTTGTAAGCCAAGCACGGCATTTGAAATTAATAAATGATTTTTTTTCACAAATCTAACATTTGTGAATTTAAGTGGCGCAGTCGGTAGGATAGTCCAACTATCCAGTACGTGAGTGATTTCGAAGATTATCGACGGTTTATCGAGAATCAAAAGAAATACACCGAAAGAACATCGGTGCTAGTGCTACGTACGAGAGGACAAAACGCGAGTGTATCGAATACAAAAGAATATTGTAAACGGTAAATTTGCTTAATTTTAACCATTAAGTTCGGTATCTACGTCCCGAAAACCCAAACATTACAACAACAACAAAAAAGTGGAAAATACATCGTACATAATACATAGAAAGTTAGTGACTAAGTGTAACATTACAACAAAAGAAAATTTCCTTTATAAGGTGGGAAATACGTAAATTCACGTTAAACAAAGATTAGTGATTGAGTGTAACATTACAACAACAAAGGAAAAATCCTTTATAAAGTGGAAACAACGTAAAACATAGAAAATTAGTGACAAAGTGTAACATAGTGCAACAAAGAATTAAAAAAAAAAAAAACTACATAAATAGATTCGAAATAAAGAACAATATAAACAATAGCCAGTGACTGAGTGCAACATCATCATCAAAGAAAAATGAAACAAGAAATAATTATTTGGTAAGTCGAGTTCATTTCCTTCATTTCATATACTTTATTTTCCTTCCAATTCCTCAATGCCGAATATTATCCAAAGGAAACTCAGATCTAGATCAAGAACACCATATACGGTAAATCCATCCAGTTTATCGAATTTATCCAGTTCTCTATCCAGCATTCCCGCCTATTTCGAAAACGGCCAACAGCTTGATACGGATTTAGAAATAAGTCAAATTGCTAACGAGTGTAAAATCGAAGACTCACAAAATACCGGTTCAGTATTTAACGACAACCCATTCCTTGACGATAACCCAACCTCGTTCAATATGGCAAACCTAACAGAACTGTTCAATTCCCTTAGAATACCGGACGTAATTAAAGATCTCCCGAAATTCGACGGTAACCCCCGCTTACTGTACGAATTCCTAACCAACGTTGAAGAAATTCTTCAACATATTGGATCAATTAAAGATACTAGTTATGGAAAACTATTATTAAGGGCGATCCGTACTAAAATCGAGGGCCCTGCTAATGAAGTCCTTAATATGTACGGGACTCCATTAGAATGGGACAAAATAAAAGAAAATCTTATCCTTCATTACGCACACAAGCGAAATGAAACCTCACAAATTAAAGACCTCCACACCCTCCGACAAAACAAGTTATCGAATTATCATCTGCTATGTTTAATCATATACAAATCCACGAAGCAGATAGTAATGTGATAAATGCAAGACGTGAATTATACTCGGGAATGTGTCTCAATATATTCCTAACAGGACTTAAAGAACCACTTGGTTCAACTATTCGAGCCATGAGACCATCCTCTTTAACAGAAGCGTTCTCTTTTTGCATAAAAGAACAAAATACATACTATCTTAAATCCGAAAGAACTAGTCTATAAAACCCCACTACCAAATATGCATAATAGACCCCCACAGATACAACCACAACCACAACCTCGGTTTTCACATCCGCAACCTAGACCTTTTCAACCACAAACTCATTCAATGCAACCATTTAGACCCACTCTCCGATATCCATCAAGTCAATTTACCTATACCCAACAGCCATTTTAATCAAATGTATAGATCCCAACAAACTAATCAATTCCAACACTCGAATCAGTCTCAGCAAATAAAACCTATGTCTATATCCACTATAAATAACCGATCCAATAACACCACTTCAATTAAACCAGTTATTAACCAAAGACCTACCTATAATTCACCACAAAATAATTTTAGACCAAACGGCCCAACTCATTATTCCATCCGAGAGGTATATAATGTCTCAGAAACCTGCCCTCAAGAGGAACAAGAACAGTTCCCACTCACAAACTGTTCCCAAGAAGTCGCTGACCCTGTCCATCTGAACTACGATTGCCAATATGAAACGGCTAATGAGACAAGCAACTACCAACCCGAACTAGATAAATACTTACCTGATGTAAATCAGTCAACTGCCTCCGAAGACGAAAATTTTCACGAAACGGTCTCAAACCACCCAACGTTTATCTAGACATAAACAAACATGGACATTCCCTTCCTTATATTCACGTATCCTCACCATTCGGAAAACCGCTCAAAATTCTTACCGACACAGGAGCGTCAAAATCTTTCATTAATCCGGAATATATCCATCCGGATGATATAACAATTATTCCACCTATCACCATTACCACAATATTAAACCAACACCCCATAAGTAAGCAAGTCACCCTACCCAACTTCATCGAGTTCAAACAGCCAGGAGAAACAGATTTCTGATCTTTCAATTCCATGGTTACTTTGATGGCCTTCTAGGACTAGATGCCCTCACCCAACTCAAAGTTAAGGTTGACCTAGGTAATCGCAAACTGGTTACTGATAGAGCACAAATTCCCCTACTTTTTAAGCCCAATTACATGTCACATAAGTACAATATTCCTCCGTATTCGAAATCCATAAGGAAATTGCCTGTAGACGTCCAAGACGGAGACATCTACATTAAAGAGCTCGAAATAAAACCGAATATCTTCATATCCGAAGGGATCTATAAGTCCAAAGATTGGTATAGTATAGTTGAGGTATTCAACGGCTCAAATTCACCCCAGGACCTGTACTTAGAACACCCGCTGAAAGTTCTCACCTTTTCTGGTGTAGAAACCTTGGAACTCAACAATATCAATCTAGAACATACTGAAGTTTACTCAAATGTCCAACCCGAAATTACAGAACTACTACGCACTTCTCACCTAAATCAAGAAGAAAAAAGGCTATCTTAAAATTGTGTAGGGAATTCGACGACATATTTCATAAAGACGGACAAAAACTGACTTTTACTAACACCATAAAACACAAAATCAGAACTACAGACGATGTGCCAATATATACAAAATCATACCGGTACCCCTACGTCCACAAAGTGGAAGTTCAAAATAAAGTACGAGAGATGCTTAACCAGGGGATAATACGACAAAGCTTTTCCCCATGGAGCTCTCCAGTTTGGGTAGTACCCAAAAAATTGGACGCAAGTGGACGGCAAAAGTGGCGGATAGTCATTGACTACCGTAAACTTAATGACAAAACGATCAATGACAAATATCCGATACCTAATATAAACGAAATACTTGATAAATTAGGGCGATGTATGTATTTCTCCACCATTGGTTTAGCTAGTGGATTCCATCAGATTGAGATGGATCCAAACGACATTCAAAAAAACTGCCTTCACGGTGGAAGGACATTTCGAGTTCACTAGAATGCCATTCGGGCTTAAGAACGCCCCTTCAACCTTCCAAAGAGTGATGGATAATATCCTGCGCGACTTGGACGGTTGCCTTGTATATCTTGACGATATTCTCGTATACTCGACCTCATTACAGGAGCACATCGAAACCCCACGGAAGGTTTTTCAAAAACTACAAGCATCAAATTTTAAGATACAGCTAGACAAGTCGGAATTTCTCCACAAGGAAACAGCCTTCCTTGGACACGTAATTTCAAAGGACGGAGTAAAACCCAACCCGGAATAAATTAGAGCCATCAAGGAATTTCCAATCCCGAGAACTCAGAAAGTAATAAAATCTTTCCTGGGATTGTTAGGGTACTACAGGAAATTCATTAAAGATTTCTCAAAACTGACAAAGCCTTTTACATCTTGCTTAGGCATAGATGAGACCTTCCTCCATCTAAAACGAAAATATTACTTTCCATTCATGAAAAAAAAGATTACACAAACAATAAACAATTGTATAAAATGTCAAACCTTAAAGTATGACAGAAACTAACTTATGAAAGTCCAGAAATTCCTAGCAAACCCTTAGATATAATTCATATAGATATTTACAGCGTAAACAATAAACAAATATTAACCATTTTAGATAAATTCTCAAAATTTGCAGCCGTTTATAATCTCCCTGCTAGAAATAGCCTAAATGTTGTAAAATCCATTAGACATTTCATAAGCCTACACGGCATCCCATAAAAATTAGTTTCAGATCAAGGCTCGGATTTTACTTCCAATATCTTCAAGGACTTCTGCAAACAGTATAACATCCACTACCATACAACGTCATTCCAACAAACCTCGAGCAATTCACCAGTGGAACGTTTGCATTAACAGAAATTTACAGACTTATTTACGACAAATACAAGGAAAAAGATCACTACGTCTCTCAGTCAACAAACACCTCAAGACAATGGGCATTATACAAGATGACACTGCAGAATGTTTAATGAAGACGAAGAAACAGCAGAGCACATACCTACTATGCCACTGTAACTGCCTTGTCAGTACACGCCATCGTCACTTAGGCAAGTATTATCTTGAAGCAGAAAAAATCGCGGCTAGCTCACTCAAAAGCATACTAAGTTTTATTACGAACTCAGGATTTTTGAGTGAACTATAAGTGGGGGACATCACAATAGGCCCACTAGTGGCCGCAGTACCCTCCCGAACTCTCTAACTCTAAGTACGCAATATAATATAAAGTTAATAAAAGAGGAATTGATAAATATAGAGCACGCCCTACATTTGCATTGGGCGAAAAAAGAAATTATAAATTCCTACATACTGTCTCAAATAGAAGTTTACGAAAAAACATACTGAATAAAGAAAATATCGAAGTTATGAACCTAGAAGAAGCCTTAGACTTCGTTGAACTAAAAATCGCTGTAAACACAAGCACGATCTTGTATATAATAAGCATACTGTTCGAAGTAGCAGAACTAATTACACACTAGAGCGCCAATGGCAACACTTACTATTACAATGTCAAACCAACGCCATTGTCATTTAGCGGTTCATTCGTGATTTTGAATTCGAGCAATAAAGAAGTACATGTTGTATAAATTGGCACACTTCGTCTTTTTTTTTTCGTTCTCTCTTTTTCTAGTGTAAAGCGACACTAGATCGAACATTTGGTGACCCCGACGTGATTTCGTTTTTCCTTTCGCTATTTTTCGGTCGGAATAAAATCGTCAATTCGGACGCATATTTGTTCCTTTCTTTTTTCACATATTGACAGTGTTAAATTAAGAAACGATTTTTTGGTACAGTCGTCGTCATTTGCGGTTTCCTCGAATGCGGATAAACCGATACTACAATCGTTCGATTGCAAGTGCCGTTCCCGTTCGGTCAGTCAAGTGATTCCATTAACGTTCCCGTTGAACAAATTGAGAATCTTGTCGCGTCGCTAACATGGTCGACAATAACCAAGCTGCGTCAAACGAATCGTTCTTTAAATGTAAAAGTGCGTCTTTTACAAGACAGTTCGTTAATTTTAAAAACTCGTTAACATTGGAATACCTGAATGGCTTGGATGTAGAGTTGGGTAGTTCCGGACATGTATAGTTCACGGAACTATGTCCTCTCTCGGACACATGTCCTCTCGTTCCGCAAATTGAACGAAAATAGTTCCATAGTTCCATTCAACCCTTATTCATCAATCACATATGTACAAGACGAAGAAAAAAAACATAAATGCAACGAACATGCTTCTCATACGGTATGAGTTTTACCCCGTAGTTTTCACGAAACCCAAAAGTATGGAAATGTGGCGATAAAGCTCGAACAGTTGGTGTACACTGTACAGCACACTGGAACTGAAATGAAGAAAAGAAATGAAAGAATATAATCCCCGCACCGCATTTCGTGAACGAATGTCATACATGTATGTATGCATTCAGGTCCGGACATGGACATGGTTTGCTAGTTCAATATCGGTGCGATAATACATTTAGTTCCGGACATGGACATGTTTTTGATAGTTCCGATAGGTCCGAGTATACATTTAGTTCCGGACATGGACATGTTTTTGCTAGTTCCATATCGGTTCGAGTGTACATTTAGTTCCGGACATGGACATGTTTTTGCTAGTTCCATATCGGTCCGAGTATACATTTAGTTCCGGACATGGACATGTTTTTGCTAGTTCCATATCGGTCCGAGTATAAGTTAGCACCACAAAAGCTGGAAGCCACATTCCCACGGCGAGTGCAATGCTCTTACACTCGCCAGACCTTCAGAAGCACCTGTTCAACCCAGATCTACAAAATTGCATCCACATCATTAGTTAGCACCACAAAAGCTGGAAGCCACATTCCCACGGCGAGTGCAATACTCTTACACTCGCCAGACCTTCAGAAGCACCTGTTCAACCCAGATCCACAAACTTGCATCCACATCATTTGCACTATTTGCAGGGAAGCAAATAAAACACCCAAAGATTAACGCGACACTCAAATTCCCAGAAATACCGACATAGGACAACTACAAACTCAATTCCACGAAACTGCAGCACCAGGTGACATCGACTAGCAAGCAGAAGCTGTTGCATCAGCAACACGTCGCATCGATGGTTACCATATAAACAGATGTAAAATTAGAATTAAGTCAGTTCCGATTAGCACAATAAAGTGGACAGTAGTCCAAAGAAAAAACATTTTTTTTATTCACACTCCACAAAAGAAAACCTAACTGGCGCCCGAGCAAAAAGTGAGCCCGAGGGAAAAGTGAGCGCGAGCAAGTAGTGATCCGAGTAGAAAGTAATCTTGTCGCGAAGTGGCCCGAGTAAAAAGCGAGCCCAAGAAAAAGTGAGCGCGAGCAAGTAGTGACCCGAGTAGAAAATAATCTTGTCGCGAAGTGACCCGAGCAACAAGTGATCCCGCCGCGAGTAAGTGACAAGAACATAGGAAATCTTGTCACGGACAAACAGTGATCCCGAGGAAAAATCTGTGAAAAGGGAAAGAACCCCTTCGTGATTGTGCGTGGAGTGTAAGGAAACCAAACAGTGCGAACAACGAAAATCGGAACTCCTCCGGAGAAAAGAGGCCCCCGAGTAGCTGCCGAAAAATTCACATAGTGAATAGCAGAGGAAAAGGAGACAGTGTGAACACTGCCAGCCGCTCCAGAGTATGATTCGCCGAATCATTATTATGTAAGCTTTTTGATCAAACTTAAGTAATTAATAAAATATTTAAAAACCATTGTTAATGAAATCTAATTGTAACAACACATTCTATAAACATTAGAAATATTTATAAAGATAGTAAGCCAACTATTCTATAGGTGTAAGCGAACTTATAAACAATTTATAACTCAGAAAAAAATATGTCTAACCCCAATAACCTAATACGCCCAGCCATCATTAATATCCCACCGACCGAAGATCCTCGTGAAAGCATTCCCCAAGCAGAGAATCCTCCGACCCAACCCCAATCACGATCAGTAATCCCGTCCGCACAACTCATTAGCTTGGTGACGGACATCGTGAATTCTATAATTAATCCTATTAACGACACTAATATAACAAGTGACCAGGGCATACGTCCCGAATACCAAAATGACCTTACGGACCTAGACAAAATCCCAGACATTATAAAACACCTTCGCGATTTTGCCGGTAAGCAAGGAGAATTTAGCTCTTGGAAAAAGAGCGTAGAACGTGTACTGCGATTGTATGAACATTCAGAAGGAACAACAAGATACTATGGTATCTTAAACGTAATCAGAAATAAGATAATAGGCCAGGCAGATGCGGTACTTGAATCATATAATACACCTTTAAATTGGAAAGCCATTTCCAAATGTTTAGCTTTGCACTTTGCGGACCAAAGGGACCTTGGTACACTAGAGTACCAAATGACGTCGCTTATTCAGGGCAATAACTCCGTGCAAGAGTTTTATCAGAGGGTTTATTCGCATCTATCTCTGATCCTAAATAAAATACAATGCATGGACGTAGGCAACGAAGCTCTAACGATATTAACCAACAACTATAGGGATAAAGCACTCGATACATTTATTCGAGGCTTGAATGGCGATCTACCCAAGCTCTTGGGTATGCGGGAGCCAACTGACCTCCCACAAGCTTTAAACTTATGTTTAAAGCTCGAAAATCAACGATTCAGGTCCAACTATGCAAATAATAAAAATTCACTTACCCATCGATTCAACCAAGTAAATTCACCTCCACATCATACCAATAGAACGAATAGGCAACCTTTCTTTCCCCAAATAGCTTACCTCCCACATTCATATCCTCAACAAACCCCCTTCCCTTCACATAGTTACCCACAACAGAGTTTCAATGTGCAGCAACAACTTCGTTATCCGAGTAATAACCCCTATCAACCTCCCCCCAGGCCAACTGCTCCCAAACCACAACCTAAACCAGAACCAATGGAAACATCCACGATTAGATCCGCGACAATAAATTACCAAAACCGTCCCCAACCATTTAAATATGCAGGGAAGAGACTTCCACTTCAAACCTCCTCATTCAAGAACCAGGTTCCACCGAAAGTCCAAAGGAACTTCCACATAGATCTATCCAGTGATTTTCCACCAAATCAATGCCCCTCCGATCTCGTATTGCAACCCAATGGTTACGTTTTCCCGAATGATCGACAGGCCTTTCATCAAGTAAACAATGCAGAAGAAGCTGAGCCTATCCCCGATTTGAGATATTACGATTTAAACGAATGGGTAGAGCAGGATCAATCCGAAGACGAAGCACTAGATATTAGTGATATTCATTTTTTAGAATGAATTCCTCTTCGCTGCCATACTTTCAGTGCAGAACGAAGAGTGGTAAAATTTTAAACTTTCTGATTGATATCGGATCGAGCCGAAACTACATTCAACCCGATTTAATAAAGAAACCTATCCCAAACGAACGCCATTTCTTAGCAAAATCCATTGCCGGCGATATTCATATAACACATCATACTTTCATAAACCTTTTTGGTCAAACAGATAAAGAACTGAAATTTTTCCTCCTCCCAACATTAAGAACGTTTCATGGAATCCTGGGTAATGACAGCCTGAAGGAATTCAATGCTGTCATTCACACAAGAAAAAGTTTTATGACCATCCTTGATAAAATTAAAATCAAAATCAAAGAATTAAAATCGCCATTAGTTAATTCAATAAATATCAAGGTCGATCATATGTCTAACTCCCAAAAAGAATCTATTAGAGGTTTGATCCAGAAATTCCCTAATTTATTCTCTGAGCCCGACGAAAAGCTAACTTACACGACGAAATTCATTGCTGAAATTCGTACAAACTCAGACTCTCCCGTATACTCGAAGTATTACCCTTATCCTGCCGCATTGAAAGATGAAGTAGAAAACCAGATCAAGAAACTCCTTGACGACAATATAATTCGACCATCCCGTTCCCCGTACAATTCACCTGTGTGGATTGTTCCAAAAAGCCCGACTCAAAAGGAAACAAACAATACAGATTAGTAATCGACTATAGAAAATTAAACACGGTTACTATCTCAGATAAATACCCTTTACCGGAAATTAACGAAGTCCTAGCACATCTGGGACAGAGCAAGTATTTTACAGTGTTAGATCTGAAAAGCGGTTTCCATCAGATTCCCTTAAAGAAATCTGACATGGAAAAGACGGCATTCGCAGTTAACCATGGGAAATACGAATTCACCCGCCTCCCATTCGGTCTGAAAAACGCACCTTCCATCTTCCAGCGTGCGCTAGATGACATATTGCGCGAATTTGTAGGAAAAATATGTTACGTCTATATTGACGATATTATTATCTTCAGTAGAAACGAAAGCGACCACGTAAACCACGTCGCAAAGATCTTTAAAACCCTGCAGGAAGCCAATATGAAGGTACAATTAGATAAGTGCAACTTCTTTAAGGAAGAAGTTGAGTTCTTAGGCTTTATGGTATCATCTAAAGGAATTACAACTAACCCTGCAAAAATTGAAGCCATCGTTAATTTCCCCACTCCTAAAACCCTCAAACAGCTTAGATCGTTCTTAGGCCTAGCAGGCTATTATCGCCGATTCGTTAAAGATTACGCGAAGCTAGCCAAACCTCTCACTTCCCTACTTAGAGGCGAAAAAGGACGAATTTCTAAAACCCAGTCGAATAAAATGTTTATCTCTCTTAAAGAAGATTCCCTCGCAGCCTTCCAAAAAATAAAAAACGCATTGACATCCAAGGACTTACTTCTCGCCTACCCTGACTACAATAAAAGCTTCGAGCTGACAACCGATGCTTCCAACACTGCTATTGGCGCTGTCCTATCGCAAAGCGACAGACCTATAATGTTCATTTCAAGATCGTTGAGCGAAACCGAAGAAAACTACGCTACCAACGAAAAAGAAATGTTAGCAATAATTTGGGCACTCAAATCTTTTCGAAACTACCTTTACGGAACCTCACATGTCAAAATCCTTACGGATCATCAGCCACTAACGTATGCTTTAAGTAATAAAAATCATAACTCCAAAATGAAGCGCTGGAAAGCGATCTTAGAGGAGTATAATTATGAGATAAAATATAAACCAGGAAAAAGCAACATAGTCGCTGATGCTCTCTCTCGTTCGCCTCAAACTTCTCAAGTCAACTCTCTGTCGATATCCCAACATAGCGATCAAAGTTCATCTCACGAACTTATCCCAGCAGTCGAAGCTCCAATCAACGTCTTCAAAAATCAAATAATGCTGCTAACCGGAAACGAGAAGGCATATCAGTTCAAAATACCATTTCCAACTTTTCACAGACATATCTTTACTCAACCTTCTTACACAAAAGAAGAACTCATAGCAATATTTATGAAGTATCTCAATCCCAGTGTCATAAACGGACTTTTCACTGACGAGTCAACCATGGGAAAAATCCAAAACTTTTATCCATCCCTTTTTAAATCCTATAAAACCCGTTTCATGCAATCACAAGTAACCGACCTTGCAAACCCCATTGAACAACAGGAACGCATTCTCGAAGAACACAATAGGGCACACAGAAACGCTAACGAAAACAAAATTCAACTCCTACAAAAGTTCTACTTTCCTAAAATGAAGACCCGCATCCACGAAATTATAAAGCATTGTCGAATTTGCAAAGAACAAAAATACGAACGCCGCCCAAATAAGCCCAAAATTCAAGAAACTCCTATTCCCCAATTTCCCGGACACATAGTCCTTTTCGACATCTACTCCACCAACAAATATTTGGTACTCACGGCGATAGATAAATTTTCAAAATTTGCACAAGCAAGAATCATTGAATCCCGAGCAATCGAGGATATCCGAGAACCTTTAAGACAATTAATATTCGCCTTCGGTGTCCCCAAACTAGTAATCTTCGATAACGAAAAATCTCTTAATTCATCAACGATATGTTTCATGTTGCACGATCAGTTAGGTATAGAAATTTTCAAAACTCCCCCATACAGTAGCACAGTAAACGGTCAAGTAGAGAGATTTCACTCTACTCTCTCAGAAATTATGAGATGCCTCAAGGCAGAAAGACCAACTATGCCATTTCCAGAACTCCTTGATTGCGCCGTATATGAATATAATTATTCAATACACTCAGTCACCAACAAAAGACCCATAGAAACGTTCTTCGGCAGAATCGTTAGCATAGATCCAACACAGTACGAGCAGGCTAGGCTGGAGAACATTCAGAAGCTAAGACTAAAACAATACAAGGACATAGAATACCACAACAAGGCACGACAAGAGATTAAAAAATACGACATAGGTGAGACAGTTTATGTGAAAGTAAATAGGAGACTAGGCACTAAGTTATCACCGAGATTTAGAAAAGAAACCGTTAAAGAAGATAGATCAACCACAATCCTAACCGAATCCGGTAAGATAATCCACAAAAATAACATAAGGAATTAATCCCTTTCTAGATTTCTGTTCGCCCAAAGTTTGGCCGAAGTCCAAATTTTGGATTACACAAATGCAAAGATTGTGTCAACAAACATGGGAACTGCCAAACTCCAAACAGGCACCTTTAAGATTATTCACATCATAAATTTAGACACCTACGAGGAATTCTTAGAGGAAATCCAACTGCAAACCAATCACGAGATCAACGAAACCGATCCCAACTTTCACATAATATCCCATCAAATATCCCAAATAAGAAACCAAATAAGCACCCTCAAACCCAAAACTAGAAATCCCCGATCCTTAAACTTCCTAGGAACCGCGTGGAAATGGATTGCTGGCAGCCCAGACCACGACGATTTCCAAATCCTAAAATACCACAACCACAATCTACTCGACAACAACAATAGGCAGACAATTATAAACAAAGCTTTTACCGTAAAAATTAACAAACTAACGAATGTAACAAATAAAGTTATACAACTTTTAAAATCAAATAACAACTTAAAAAATCAGCTTACACTAGAAATTAAGTATAAACTAGAATTAATAAAGGAAGAAATTGTAAACATTGAATACGCCTTACTATGGGCGAAAAATAAAATTGTAAATTCCTTTATTCTTTCAAATTCCGAACTAGAAATTGTCAAACGGAAATTCGAAGAAAATAATATACCTTTTGTTAATCTTGAAGAGGAACTTGAATTTGCCAATATAAAAATAGCTACAAATAAATCAACAATACTTTATATTATCAGTATTCCTACTACGGAACAAATAAAATGTGAAAAATTTTTAATCAAGCCAATAAAATATGATAGACATATATTAAAACTACTATACGAAAAAATACTATTTTGTAAAAATGATATATACGGAATAAAGACCGACTGTAATTCATATAATGAGTTAACCATTTGTAATAGAAACGAAATTGTTAATTTAAGTTTCGACCAATGTATCCCAAATCTAATCAAAGGTAAACCATCAAGATGCGACGAGATCAACAATCAACACGTACCAGACGTAGAAGAACTCCACCCAGGAACTCTGTTCCTTAATCAATTCAATGGAACAATTTTGGTAGAGAGTGATAGCGTTAACTTAACGGGAACCTATATAGTCCAATTCCACAATACATCGATACTAATAGATGGCCAAGAATACATCTCAAGGGATATACCATCGACGAAACCCTTGCCGGCGACTCTACATTCGAACTCCTCAATCAAAACCTACAAGGAACTCCTAACCCTGGAACTGCTGAAAGAGCTACATATAAACAACACAGCGCATATAGAGGAAGTAAAGGAAGAAGGGCAGGTTCATGTCATAACCAACTATGGCATGACATCTCTAGCAATAATAACCCTCATAGCTATTATCATCAGACAAGTGCTTGACCAGCGCAAGAAAGTTGCACCTCGCATAGAAACACCAGCGAAACCCGAAATCCAGAACAAACATCAAATTGAAGGCGAATCGTCAAAGCAGAAGTCAATACCAATGCTCTATATGGTATCGAGCGAGGACGCTCGATTTTAAGGAGGGAGGAGTTAGCACCACAAAAGCTGGAAGCCACATTCCCACGGCGAGTGCAATGCTCTTACACTCGCCAGACCTTCAGAAGCACCTGTTCAACCCAGATCTACAAAATTGCATCCACATCATTAGTTAGCACCACAAAAGCTGGAAGCCGCATTCCCACGGCGAGTGCAATACTCTTACACTCGCCAGACCTTCAGAAGCACCTGTTCAACCCAGATCCACAAACTTGCATCCACATCATTTGCATTATTTGCAGGGAAGCAAATAAAACACCCAAAGATTAACGCGACACTCAAATTCCCAGAAATACCGACATAGGACAACTGCAAACTCAATTCCACGAAACTGCAGCACCAGGTGACATCGACTAGCAAGCAGAAGCTGTTGCATCAGCAACACGTCGCATCGAAGGTTACCATATAAACAGATGTAAAATTAGAATTAAGTCAGTTCCGATTAGCACAATAAAGTGGACAGTAGTCCAAAGAAAAAATATTTTTTTTATTCACACTCCACAAAAGAAAACCTAACTTATACATTTAGTTCCGGACATGGACATGTTTTTGATAGTTCCGATAGGTCCGAGTATACATTTAGTTCCGGACATGGACATGTTTTTGCTAGTTCCATATCGGTGCGAGTAATGAGTATGCATTCAGGTCCGGACATGGACATGGTTTGCTAGTTCCATATCGGTGCGAGTATGCATGCATGATTTATGTACATATTTTATTTGTTATTTTCTCAGTTTCTGAAACAAATAAATAAAATGAATAAATGAAATAAACTAAACTAATTTTTTATGGTTGCTTTTGGTTTGAAATGATAATAAAACATGTTTTTAAAAAATCTATCGTAACTTTTCATTTTGCCATTGAATTCAGTAACAAAAAAGCTAAATACATATGTACATACATATGTATTGTAGTTCCGATCAGGAAAAGAACGGTTCCATGTTCGTTCCGCGGTTGGAACTATTTTGCGCATCTCTACTTGGATGAAGCAAGTGTCGCGGTACGGTTAGACTCACTAGAACATTTGCGGCAAACGTTTAAGAGCGCCCAAGATAGCCTAGAACAGGAAGACTTTAACGAACTTGATAGTGATACGCGCGAACATTTTTCGGCATGCTTTTTAGAGGCCAAGGCTGCTCTTACTCGCCGGTTAAATATTGTCCGCGCTACTGATAATCGACACTCATCCACCGTTAGGCATTTTTCTTTAGATGAGACCCATCCGTCGTTCATCGTTGCACAACCTAGGCCGAAGCTGCCGGTCCTGCAAATTCCGGAGTTCAGCGGCCATTACACGGAATGGCCAGATTTTTACTCAATATTTCAAGCAATAGTCGACAAGGATGCTGGTCTGACCAAAATAGAGAAACTGCAACACCTTCGATCGCACTTATCGGGCGCAGCGTTGGACACAGTTCGCTCGCTAGAAATTAGCGACCAGAACTACGATCTGGCATTAGATATGTTAAAAAATAGATTCGATAATAAACGTTTACATTTTGGGGCGCATATTCGAGATGTATTCACTATCCAAAGGGTGGAATCCGGTTCAGCCTCACAACTGCGAGAGGCATCTTCGGGTACTCCAGACAATGGGCACAAGCAAGCAGCTAGCTGACTGCCTTCTTATACATCTTGTTACTCAAAAGCTTGACTCCAAGTCGCGGACCAAATGGGAAGAATAAACGCCGGTCAATGCTGTTCCTACATGGGAATCGATGTCGTCATTCCTCGAAAAAAGGTGGTAAGAGACGCACCCAGCAAACAGGTGATCAAAAAGTCACTCAATTATCCCAGCAATGGCCGAAAGGTTTTCGTTACGCCGAATAACTGTAAAAATGAATGCACTTTCTGCAATTGGTGCGATCTTTTTCTTTTGGTCCATAAAGGACCAGAGCCAAGCATCTCTTCAATCACCCATGTTGTGTGTAATTTATTTTTCACACAAGTGAAAGGGACCTACAGTTTAATGCCGGTTCCGAACGGCATGAGTCGAGAAGCTTTTTCAAGGCAAGTTATACTACGGAGGGTTTTGCCAGTACCCCGCCGAGGAGGGACGCTGCGAAATAAATATTCGATGGCGTTGGTGTTATCGGAATCCGAACTCGCTCATCGTGCGTCAGAGTCCAACACACTAACTTCTGCGCCCCGTCGCCCTCAAATCATGCAATTCATAATTGCCCACGCTTTATGATTTTATCTCCTGCAGGTCGTTACAAGGAATCAAAACGATTGCAGCTATGTCTAAATTGGTTAAGGAAAGGCCATTTGTTGAAGGAATGTAAATCCAGGTGCTGTCGTTATTGCACAGCAAGGCATCATTCCCTACTTCACATAAATGCGCAAGATGATTTACCGTCTACTTCGATTGATTCTTCGAACACCCCAACCACTTCGCACTCTACTTTGATTTTGACATCAAACATTAGTTCTCAGCGTGAAAACTCCAGCGAGGCTAGAAAGGACATACAGAGCAGTTACATTTTTATTGCTACTGCAGTTATTTTCGTTAAAAACAAGGCTGGATCTTTAGTCCCCTGCAGAGCAATTCTGGATTCAGCTTCGCAATTGCATTGTATTTCTAGTCGTTTGGCCAATCAATTGCAGCTTAGGAAAGCAAAATCATCAACCCCTATATCTGGCATAGGGCATGTTGAAATTGGAAACACAACACAGCAACACTGACCTACAAATAATTATAAGCCCATCTGGCATCACTTATTGATTGGCATTAGCAAATAAGATCACTTTGAATTGAGCTTTCTTTTTGTTAAAGTACCATCTAATAAACGCTTTACTTATACATATATCTGAGCGACTTCTTATATCTTTTCGAAATTGGTGCCGAAACCCGGGACGATAGTAGCGCGAAAAGAAATCGTTTTTTTTTATAAAAAATGGAGTTACAAAGTCGCTCAGTATTTCGTGGACAAATCACGAAGTTAGCTAACTCAGCGATTGAATTCCTGGCAAGCGCAGAATCACAGCCAATTGCGGACAACGAGAAAAAGCGCCGTGAAATAGAAGAGGAGATCAGCGTGTACGTGCATCGGATATCTGCAGCGTGGGAAAATCTCTGTAAAGCAAATTTAGAGGTACGTAAAGTGCAAAATTTGAAGTCTGAGGACCTGCAAAAGGAGTTGGAAACTTGTTGCGAATACGAGGATAAAGCTGTTGGCACAATTGCGCGGCTAAATCATCGTCTGAAAAAACTGCATGAAAGTCAGGGTGGTGTAGTTCATCACGAAACATCAAATATAAGTGTAAATTCTTTGCGTAACATTAAATTACCGAAAATGGAATTGAGGAAGTTTAACGGGGATTACAGAGAGTGGTTACCGTTTTGGGAACAGTTTCGCACGGCTGTGCATGAAAACTTAAATTTAAGTGGTTCTGATAAATTTAATTATCTCTTAACGGTATTAGCGGGGAAGGCGAAAGAGACAGTCTCGGGCTTTACGCCGACTCAAAATTGCTATGATGCCGCAATATCCCTCTTGCAAGAAGAGTATGGCGATACTGAAAGAATAATAGATCGGAATATGCAAAATTTAATGTCCTTGTCTAATATTAATTCGAAATCGGACATTACTGGCGCATATATAATACGATTATCTCTATAACTCGAACCCTAACTTCTCTTGGCGTTCCATCTTCGCATTATTATGTAATGCTGAAAACCGTTCTCTTAAAATGCATGCCCATAGAGCTTAGGATTGAGTTCCACCGTTCATATGCTGGCGATGATGGTATTGATTTTGACAAATCGGAGGTAGGAACAGGAGTAAGCGATGCAGGTTCAGTTACTCTTAAGGGAGACAGACAAGTTAAGATGCTCTTGAAGTTCTTAAAGAAAGAGATCGAATCATTAGAGCGTTCAAATATACCGTCTCGTTCTAATAACGAATTAACAAAAGTCACCCACACAGCTGCTTCATTACTATCGGCCGAAAAGTTCAGTTGTTTTTTTTTGCAATTCCGAAAATCATTCAACAAAGAAGTGCAATAGTGGCCACACCATCGAACAGAGAAAGCATATGTTGAAAAGCGATCATCGATGTCTCCGTTGCACTCTAAAGGGTCACTATTCAAAAAATTGTAGGACAAATAACGTCAAATGTTCTCATTGTAATGGGCGGCATGTTTCTTCGATGTGTGAAAAGGAAGGTCATAGCAGCGTGCAAAAACGAAATCCTACCATCCAAATGCAAGCAAGAGATCAAAACAAGAATGTAGAAAAGTGCTTGTTCGCTCAGCACTCCGACTCGAGTTTATTTACAAACGGCTAGAGCATTTATTTTAAATTCAAACACATCAACCAAAATATTTGTTAGACTTCTGATTGATAGTGGAAGCCAACGAACTTATATCAAACAAAGTATATCTAGAAAACTGAATTTACCTGTTGTTGGAGAACAAAAAATAAAAATATCAACATTTGGTGGTAGGAAACCAGAACAATCATGCAATTTAGTGCGTCTTTCTGTGAGGAGTCAATTTACCAACGAAATCGTTTCCATGATTGCAATAGAAGTGGAAGAAATATGTGATGATATTCTTATCGAACCCAATCCGGCTGACGTTAGAGATCTGAAGGTGAATTTGGCGGATTCAAACAAAGGGAGTATTCCACAAGAACCAGGTATTAGTTTGTTAGTGGGTTCAGATTATTATTGGAATATCGTTTTAGACAAAAGGGAGCATCTTTCGCACAACTTGGCTGCTGTCAAAACTGTGTTGGGCTGGACATTACAAGGACCCTCATCCGTTTGCTTTGCGGGCAAGTCGACTTGCCTGCCAACCATATCGTTGCTTAACTTGAGTAATATTGAACCTAATGTGTCTAAATTTTGGGATTTGGAAACGATAGGGATAGCAAACGAGGAAAGGACAATTGTCAATACGTCTACGACATTCGACGAATACGTTGTCAGGAAGGAAAATTACTACGAAGCGAAGCTTCTTTGGCGAAATGGGGATGCTATCATAGATAGTTATAAGGAAGGTGCCCAATCAAGATTTAGCAGCCTCATTCGCAAGCTTCTAAGAAATCCGGCAGAGCTGTATTCGTATGAAAGGGAAATGAATGCATTGATAGCTAACGGAATAGTTGAGCAGGTCGATGCAAACAATGAACCAAACAAGCGAATTTATTATTTGCCACACAGAGCAGTTTACAGAGACGACAAGTCCACTTCAAAAATTAGAATTGTGTTTGATGCTTCAGCCCATTCAGGTAATAATGCATCACTTAACGATTTGCTTTCACCCGGACCCAACTTCTTACCTAACGTACTCATCATTCTGCTAAATTTTCGAGTTCAGGGTGTGGGACTAGTGGCGGATATCTCAAAGGCATTTCTGCAGATACATTTATGCAAGTGTTAGATCAGATGGGAGGCATTCGTGTGCTGACCGTCGAAGGAAACACAACGGTTGCTATTGAGAAGAGCAAATAAAGTATAAAAACAAAACCCGGAGTAGTATTTTCTTTTACCCAACATATCAGAAGTGGGATTATAAAATCCAACGCGCAAAGAGGATCGCTCGTTCGTTTTCTTGTTGGTTATTCGTTTTTTTTTTCTTTTCTTCGCGCTCAGTGGGAGTGCGGGATCGACCATTTAATTTGTGAGGATTATCGCAGTTACATAGCAACGACGATCAACAGTGAAAAAAAAAAAAAAAAAAACACAACAAACACAACAAGTAAGCTGTGTGATCAGCGTGGTTTTTTTTTTTCGTGTACTCGGTGGGAGGAGATTGATTTTTTTTTCTATTATTTTGCTTGTGCTTTGGTGCTACTGTACTATTGTACAATTGGGTTTGCCAACGATCGTGTGATTGTTGTTGGGAGCCGTTGGACGGTACGACATTGCGGTGGTTTGGCTATCGGTTTTGCTGGGTTGATTTTTTTTTTGTTGGAGAAGACTCGGGATTCGGACGGTTCTGATTAAGTCGTTAGAATGCCAGGTGACAAACAGCGTGCAGCTGAGTATGCGGAGCTGACCCGAGATGGGCTGCGGGAAGAGCTGAGTAAGCGAGGTTTGGATCAGGGTGGGCTGAAGGAGGAGTTACTCAAACGGCTGCTGGATGCGACAGCTTCTGCGACGGACGGCCAGAAAATCGTCAGAAGTACTGATAGTGAGGGGACTGAGCTCGAAGAGCTGCGTAGGGAGATTGCGCGTATGAGGCAGGAATTGGATGCAACACGCAAGTCCGCGGCGGAGCGTTCAGTTACGACACACCAGGAAACACTGGAAGCTTCGGCATCTACCTCAAAGGCACAGTTGCCGATCGAGACGAGAGAAGTTGGGAACGCCTCAAGGAGTTATTTCATGGTACGGGACATTACGGAGATGATTCAGGAATTCAACCCAAGGAGTAGGTCAGGCATTTCTTCATCGGCGTGGATCAGAAGAGTGAGGGACCTCCGCCGAATTTATCAGCTGGATGACAAACTCTTGCTAATGGCTGCTACAACTAGGCTTGCTGGAGCTGCTAAGTTATGTAGTGAGGGGTCATTACACGAGTCTCTTGAAGAGTTCCTCGACGACCTCTCCGTGAACTTTCCAACGAACGATGATTCTGTGGATATTCACAATATGCTTCGTGAACGACGACAAAAACCTCAGGAGGACATCGAAGAATATATATTTGAGATGAAGAGAATCGCGTCACGAGGCCGTCTGGAGGAGTCAGCCATTCTCAAATACATCGTACTTGGCATGGCGGAAGGAGAGTACCTGGAAGCGTGTCGAGCAACACCCCTTAGGACAATCCATGACCTGGTTGACCGAGTCCGGTGGGTCGGTGGTCTAAAATCGAGGGCAAAGCGAGGAGCAGAAGCTGAGGCGGACGTAGGGGGGGAAACAGGAAACGAGATAAAGTGTTTTCGGTGTCAGCAAACTGGGCACTTTCGGCGAAATTGTCCATTACCACGAGAGCAGGCGCAAAACATGCAGCGGACCGGTGCATCTCCGAGGCGAATAGGGGGCCAAACACAGCTGATTGTGAATGAAGACAGCAGTGAATACCTGAAGGTTGCAAGGGTGAATGGACACACGTTCACAGCATTCATTGACCTTGGGAGTGATTGTGTAACACTACGCAGATCGGAAGCAGAGGCTGGAAATCTGGAGTTCACTTCGTATAAAACAAAACTGAGTGGATTTGGTGGGGGAGGCTGCATTACGCTGGGTCGCATATATGCGGAGATCGCTGTGGATTGCTTAACTTCCTGGTGCGAAGTTCTAGTAGTTCCGGACAATAGTCAACCATACCCGATGATAATTGGGCGAAGGCTCCTGGATCAACCGCAGGTGAGGGTAGAGAAATCGTTTCGGAAGCTATCTATCAAGGACAACATGCAAGAAGCAACCCAGGAGACGCTATTGGTCAAAGAGAAAGCGAAAAAAAAGAAGCTTTTTGTTGCGGATCTGGATGTGGGAGATGTAGGCGCAGCTAATAGGCAGAAGCTCCAGGACCTGGTCGATACCTACCGAGACTGCTTCGCGATCGGAACAGAGGAGCTGGGTGAATCAAAATTGGGCGAGTGCAAAATTCAGCTCACCACTTCGCAACCCGTATGTGTACAACCGTATAGGCTTCCGTTTGCAAAACGGGCGGTGGTCAACGAGAAGGTCAACGAACTGCTGGAACTTGGAGTAATTCGTCCATCGACGTCGGATTACTGTTCGCCGATTGTCCTGACAAAGAAGAAAGACGGCTCAGATAGGTTTTGCATCGACTTTCGCGCACTCAACAAAGTCACGGTAAAGCGTAAGTTTCCAATGCCAGTGATCGACGAGGTGCTGACGTCGCTGAGTGGAAATTCATTCTTCACCATTCTGGACTTGGCGTCAGGCTACCACCAGATTCGAATGGAAGAGCAGAGTAAAAAGTACACGGCTTTCACGACAGACCAGGGATCCTTTGAGTTCAACAGGATGCCATTTGGTCTGGTAAATGCCCCGGCTCATTTTCAAGCTTGCATGAACTTGGTGAAGTCACGATTGCGGAAAGGCGATGCAGCGGTGTACCTGGACGATACTGTTATAGCCAGCAAGACGGTGGAAGAAGGGTTGGATAAGCTGCAAAGTTTCCTAAAGGCACTACAGGAGTTCGGACTTACACTCAACGTAAGAAAATGTATTTTGTTTAAAACTAATATCGAGTTTCTAGGCTATGAGGTTGATAAAGATGGTCTGAAGCCGAGCCAACGAAAGACTACAGCGATCAAGGAGTTCCCGACACCGCGAAATATACACGAAGTGCGACAATTTCTGGGACTTACTGGCTTCTTTAGAAAATTCGTCCGGAACTACTCACAGCTGGCAGCACCCCTTACGGATCTGATGAAGAAGGACGGGGAGTTCGTGTGGTCAGCTCAGCAGGAAGAGGCAGTACGGAGGCTTAAGGAGATTCTGAGCAACCCACCGGTGTTGGTGTTGTTCGATCCTGAGTGTGAACATAAGGTGCACACTGACGCTTCATCTGTGGGATTGGCCGGAATCTTATTTCAGCGAGGGAGAGAAGACTCGGTCCTACGTCCCGTGATGTTCTACAGCCGCAAACTTTCAGACGACGAGAGGAAGTACCATTCCTATGAGGTTGAGGTGTTGGCCATCTTAGACAGTCTCGATCGATTCCGGGTCTATCTATTAGGCAGAGAATTTAAGGTAGTCACCGACTGTGAGGCGATTGTAGCTACGAAGAACAAACCGAAGATCATCCCACGGGTGGGCAGGTGGTGGCTCAAGCTACAAGAGTTCTCATTCGAGACGGTGCATCAGCCTGGTAGGAAGGCGGCTTATGTAGACGCGCTAAGTCGACAACCCGTGGAAGAACCGAAGGAGGTGGATGAGGCGTCGCTGTATGTTCTTAACCTACATATCACGAATGATGACTGGCTGGCAACCATGCAATGGCAGGACGACAAGCTGCGTACAATCATCAAAGAGCTAAAGTCTACCGAATCAACGTCTATGAAGAAACAGCTGCAGAAAGACTTCAAGCTTAAGGGAATGCGACTTTTCCGACTGGTGGAAGGTGCTGAGAAGTGGGTGGTACCACATTTAATTCGGTGGAGAATCCTGAAGTTATGTCATGATGATGTGGGCCACTTAGCGGACGAGAAAACGTTGAACCGAGTGCGAGAAACATATTGGTTCCCGAGAATGCGCAGCTTCACTCGGGAGTATATAAAAGCGTGCTTGGACTGTGCGTACTCAAAAAGGAAGGGAGGGATGCCAGAAGGGGAGTTGTATAGTGCGGAGAGAGTAGCGTTGCCATTTGACACCATACATCTGGATCACCTGGGCCCATTTACTTTAGGAAAGGGAGGAACTAGGTACGTTCTGGCAATTGTCGATAACTTTACGAAGTACGTCGTCCTACGAGCAGTGAAGGCAGCGAATACGAAGGGGGTGCTCAACGCATTGATGGATATATCGGGGTATTTCGGCGTACCGAGGCGGATGGTGACGGATCGAGGGACAGCGTTCACTGCAAAGGCATTCGAGCAGTACTGTGAAGACAATGGAGTGCAGCATATCAAAACCGCTGTGAGGACACCAAGAGCGAATGGCCAGGTGGAACGGACCAATAGAACGATTCTAGCGGCCTTGAAGTGTGCCCACTCGGCGGAAAGGGACTGGGCTAACTACCTAAGGACCATTCAATGGGGGCTTAATACCGCAAGAAGTTCGACGACGAAAGCAAGTGCACACGAGCTATTGTTTATGTACACGCCGAGAGACATCTTGGGAAACAAATTGCTGCTAGAGTTGGGAATGGCTGAATCGGTCGAGCCCGTACATATAGACAAAAGGAGAGAGAGCGCGCTACGGAACATCGAGAGGGGTCAGGCTAGCCAAAACGACGGTATGATTGTATTGTATTGTATTGTATTTGTATTTATTCATTTTAATTCATGTACAAAATTTATATTACAAGAGTTAGTTGGTACTTTAAATAAATTAAAAAATGAATTAGATGGCATTTTGTATTTTGTGCAAAAAGATACTAAAATAGTGTTAAATGCCATTTCTAATGGATTTTTATATACATTTTTTTAAAAGAAATGAGATGTGGGTGGGGTGACCCTAAAAACTCGAATTCAGAATTTAAATATTTAAATTTATAGTGAAAAGAAGAAAGAAAAAAAAAAAAAAAAAACAATGGAAATACAGCGTTATTAAATAACAGTAAGTTACACCAAAATGTTAGACAACAGGTTTTCCAAATTAATATAATACAAGTCTAAAAGCCAAACCTTAACACACTTTTCGAACCTTCTAGAAAAAGTTATTGTTCTAATCGACAATGGAAGCTTATTAAATAATCGGCACGACGAAACCAAATAAAAGTTACGAAAAGCAGATGTACGGAAAGGAGGTACGGTGACGACATTCAAAAGGTTTCTACGTAGATTGTAGCTGGAAAACAGTCTGAAATTAAGATATCCTGATCTTTTAAAGAACGTCTTAAGAACTTTAAAGCAATACAAATGACGAACTGGAAGAATTTTCATATCTTGAAAGAGTGGAAAACTAGCACACCGACGGTTCTTGAAAGATATTATCCTTATAACACTTTTCTGTAGAGTAAGTAAAGGCATAATTTTATTCTTATAAGCCCCTCCCCAACAAGTAATTCCATACTGAAGTTTGGAATGAAAAATGCCATAGTAAATAGTTTTTAATAGCTTTTTAGAACAGACATTTCTCAGATAAAAAAAATTCCGTAGAGTACTGCAAAAGTATTTTCTTAAAGCTTCAGTATGGCTAGAAAATGACAACTTAGAATCAATCAGGAGACCCAGGTATTTAAACTCATTTACTTTCTCTATTAGGAAGCATTTTTCATTACAGTTTACACTGCTAAGGAAAGGTGGACAAATTAGGTCAGCATCACACTTACAACATGATAGTTTGAACCTTGGACATTCCGGCACATGAAAATACACATTCGCATAGGCTCCAGCCGAGGAAGATAAACTGAAATACATAATTTTAGTTTTCGAACTTATGTTTAAATGATGCCTAGCGAACCAATTACGTATAAGGCTAAGATCCCAATTAATATCGGCTACAAGATCCAGTGCACTAGGAGAGCCGTACGCGCAACCCACATCATCTGCAAACGCAGTAAGTTTACTCTTTACGTTTAGAGAGAACAAAGAGTTGATGTACACAAGGAACAAAATAGGTCCCAGCACAGAGCCTTGAGGAACACCCAAATTTAAAAAACCTAATTCACTCCTCGTATCATGAAACTTTACTCTTTGACATCGGTTTGATAGGTACGATTGAAGCCAATCGAGCATAAACCCTCGAAATCCAGCTTTTTCAAGTTTTTCTAATAGTATGCTATGATTAACCAGATCAAACGCCTTTGTTATATCTATGAATAAGCTAGCAGTAAACTTATTCTCATCGAGATTCAAAAAAATATTTGAACAAAAGTCTAAAAGTGCATCTTCGGTAGATATATAAGGCTGAAAACCAAATTGTCTAGGGCTGAAAAATTGTACCTTTTGTAGAAAAGATACTACACGTCCTTTGATAGCTTTTTCAAACACTTTACTGCAAACAGGAAGAAGCGAAATAGGCCTATAATTTTTCATATCCAGAGCAGAGCCTTTTTTAAATAATGGTACTACATCGGCACATTTTAAAGCCTCTGGAAATATTCCAGAGAAGATGCTACGGTTAAAAATGTCTGCTAGTACATCTACTACAAAGCATGCTATTTGTTTTAAAAGTTTGTTCGAGATGCCATCATAACCACAAGCATTGGAGTTTTTCAGAGACCCGATTATTTTTAGAAGTTCCAATCCAGATATAGGCTCAAAAACAAAACTATTAGTTTGAAATTGATCACAACCGTCCAAGTTATTACAGGAGCACTGAAAAGAATGAGCAGAGTATGTTGGAGAGCTATTCGCTATGGAAGTAAAGAAGGCGTTAAAGGCATTCGCAATGCCCATCTTGTCAGTAACCTCACGGTTGTCAACACAGAGCGAGAGCGGTCTTGAAGTAGGAGAAGATTTATTCAGAATACTATTAACTACCTTCCACTCAGATCTAAGATTGCCCCTAGAGGAAATAAACTTGTTCCGATAGTAATTATCGCGGATAATACGAATTTCTTTTTTAAGATCCAAGGATATCTTTTTAAGCTTATTTTTAAAACGAGAGTTTAAGGGATGCTTGGAACACTTGATCCTTAGCTTGTTTTTTGTCCTAATTTTGTAAATGAGCTGACTAGTAATCCATGGTTTTAGTCTTACCAATGGCTTTTTTATAGGGACAGAGGACGAGCAATTGGAGATATGGTTAGTTAAGGAAGTAATAAATAAATCGTAAGAATTAGATGCATTACTCGAAACGTAAACTCTATTCCAAGATTCGTAAGACAGATCCTGCCTAAGTTTCCTATAATCAATTATATTCCTCTTCAGAGGAACAACATCCCTACGTCTTGTTCTTTTGCAAACAAACGCATCCACTATTAGAGCCGTCATTGCGTGGTCCGTAATTTGAAAATCAAATACACGCTTTTCACAGGAGTCTAGAGAGCAGTTCATGAACCTAGCGTAAATATGATCAAGGCAACTATTAGAAGTTAATCTAGTGGCCTCGTTTATTAGACTAGCCAGACCGTGCGAAGCTAATAGCGCCAAATATCTAGATGTAAATTCGGTGTTATCAAGTAGATTTAAGTTGAAATCACCCAAGACTATTAAATTCTTTGATTTTAAATTATCTAAAAGATATGACAATTCCTCCATAAACGACACAACATTGAATTTATGCAGTCTATAGACAGACACAATCACTAACTCAATCTGCTTAAACCTTACAGAAACCTTCAGTACATCCGCACTTTGAAAATTTACACAATTGACATCGGTCACAATTAAGCTTTCTTTAACGAAGCATCCTACACCACCTGATGCGTAACTTTCATTTGGATTCGCGTAGAAAACAAAACCTGGTAAATGGTAGTCGTTTAATTCAAACCCATAGATCCAAATTTCGGACACAACAACTATATCAGGAAGGCAAAGAAATGAATTAAGATGGGTAACGAGAGAAGAAAAGTTTTCTCTCAGACTTCTAACATTCTGGTGTATAACAAACAATTTATTTAGATTTAAGACACCGCAAGCCATCTGAATACAAGGTGGATGATCTGGTCTTAATCGAACGGGAACCAGCCGCTACTGGTGAATCCCGGAAGCTGGAACCGCTTTACCGAGGACCGTACGTTATAACCAAAAGGTTGCTAAACGATCGTTATGTTGTTGAGGATATCCCAGGCATGCAGAGAAATCAACGACGGTTTAGCACTGTGATGAGCTCGGACAAGCTCAAGCCGTGGTGTAAGTTACCGGACGAGGGACTCGTTGGAGCGGACGACGATGCGGCGAATGGGGAAGCTGACTCGGAAACCATTTCTCTGGACATGACTGAAGATGAAGGTGGTGCGGAGAGCGCTAGCGAGGATCAAATCGTGGGGACACGATTAGTTTAGGATGGCCGAACTGTTAGATCAGATGGGAGGCATTCGTGTGCTGACCGTCGAAGGAAACACAACGGTTGCTATTGAGCAGAGCAAATAAAGTATAAAAACAAAACCCGGAGTAGTATTTTCTTTTACCCAACACAAGAGAGACCGAGATGTGCATCGATTTTTCTGGTTCGATGGTAAGATTCACGATTTGTGTAAATTGCCGAATTGGACCGAGTTTCGAATGACTAGGGTAACTTTTGGCGTCCCATGCAGCCCATTTCTTTTGAACGTCACAATTCAAAGTCATTTAAAGGAAGAGCGACGAGACTACCCAGTTACTTGTGGCATTCTTGAAAGTTCTTTTTATATGGACGATTTAGTATGCAGCGTTTCAGACGAGCTAACTGCAGCTCAAGTGTACAAGGAGTCTGTCGTCATAATGGGCAGGGCTGGTATGATACTGCATAAGTGGAACTCGAATGTGCCAACTGTACGCGAAACATTTTCCAAATCCGAGGTTATTCCTAGTATGCAAAAGGTACTCGGTCTTAATTCGTTTGTGCAAGTTAACGACAAAAACATTCGAAGCTGACACGCGCATTCTAAACAACGACAAATCCCACGGCAATCCAAATATCATAGTCAAGGTTGCTGACGGTGCGCCCGCATTCCAACAGGTACCAGTGAACGGAAGAAACACGAGATACCACTTCCACCAGCCAGAGCATAGTTCCCGACAGCGTGCTATTTGATCCTTTCCATCCACCTTCCGCACGATTAGTATTTAAGGTAGTTTAAGAAAATATCGTTATCTTTCTTAAGTTCGAAGTGTAAGGGTAAACGCTGCCCGATCGTAAAAAAATAAAAATAAATTTTTTTTTAAAAGAAATTAATAAATAATTTCTTAATTGGCGCCCAACGTGGGGCCCAGGTGAAATTCTAAAAAGTGCTAACAATCCGTACAACGACCTCAAGTAGCTCGAACGCGGAAGTAACGAAATATCAAATGTGTTAACAATCCGTATAACGGCCTCAAGTAGCTCGAACGCGGACCATAAAAGTGTTAACAATCCGTAAAGCGACCTCAAGTAGCTCGGACGCGGAAAAACAAAGTAGTGAAAGTGTTAGCAAGCCGAAAACGACCTAAAGCAGCTCAAAATCGGAAAGTGAATAGACCCTGGGTCCCGAGAATCCACGTGAACATTTTTGTGTAACTCAATCACGGAGCCACAGCCAACGAGGGAGTGCAGAGAAAGGATCCCCAGTAGCCGCAGCAAACAGGAACGAGCCCCTCTGCCAGCGTTGGGATGTTCACCACAATTTTAATGTAAGATAGAATTAAGAATTTAATAGTTAAGAAGTGAAGAAAAATCTTTAGTCATTATTTAAGAGGTGAAAACAAACCTTTATATAAAATCATACCAGCCATTATTTAGAAAGTGAAAAGGAATCTTTATAAAAAATTATAGTACAAGCCTAAAATTAATTAAAAAGTGGACAAGAAATTTTTACAAAATCATAACATATAGTCTTAAGAATTAATTTAAATAAAGTGCAGGAGTAGAACTAAAATGACCAATCCAATCATTCGCCCACCTATACTAAACCCAACCGATCCCACTCCACACCCTTCGACCGCGAGTCAGAATCCTCTGAACCAAACCCCCAATGCGTCTCCGGCATTAGAAGCCTTAATAACGGAAATAGTCAGTAAAGTCTGTGTCTCTCAATGCAAGAATTTAGTTCAGGCCATTGTTAATCCCAGCTCAACAATTTCTAAAGATGTAGAGCAAGGTATTGACGAGCAATACCGAGCGAACCTAGGTGATTTAGACAAAATTCCGGACGTAGTCCGAAGTTTAAGAGAGTTTTCCGGTTCCCCGGGAGAGTTTAGTTCATGGCGCAAAAGCGTCGAACGAATTCTCAACATCTACAGTAACCTCATAGGAACTCCAAAATACTTTGGTATTTTAAATATCATAAGAAATAAAATCGTGGGACATGCAGACGCTATCCTAGAAAGTTACAACACACCATTAAATTGGAATTCCATATCCAAATGCCTGACGCTACACTTTGCCGACAAGCGAGATCTGGGAACTTTGGAGTACCAGATGTCAACGTTGGTACAAGGCAACAATACTGTAGAGCAATTCTATCAGTCTGTCTACAGTTACTTGTCTCTGATATTGAACAAGATATCAAGTATGGACGTCTCACCGGATGCGATGAACTTACTAACATCCTCCTATAGAGACAAAGCACTGGATACCTTTGTGAGAGGGTTGAGAGGCGATTTGCCCAGATTGTTGGGTATAAAAGAACCGATTGACCTTCCCCAGGCCCTTCACCTCTGCCAGAAGCTTGAAAACCAACAATTTCGAGCGCTATATGCCAATAATACTAGTGGCATGGCAAAGAGGACTGTTTCTCAACCTACACCACCACCTCTTCCTCCTCGTGGGAATCATCCTTCACAACCTTTCTACCCACAACTTGCATATCTACCACAACCAAGGGTACATCACCCTCCGAGACACGATGTCCCCCCATACCAACAACATTATCGTCAACCGAACTTCCAACAAAATTTCAGGCCAAATCTCAGACCCAATTTCCAACAGAATTTCCAACAGAACAACCAACCTTCTTATCCGTATCTACCCAAACCAATGCCTAGGGTACAACCAATGGAGGTAGACACCATAAAAACCAATAACATAAATTATATGAACCGGCCGCAAGCTAAGAACTGGCCACCTGCAATAAAGCGACCAATGATTCCCTCACAACAGCATCACGCTCCTCCCAACAAATTACAGAGAAACTTCCACGTAAATACTGAAACTTAAAAGCAATATGCACCTGATAATTCTATCGAAATCGAAAACTATGACTCTATGATTCAGTCGCTGAACAACCAGACCGAGAGCGAAAGTCTTGACGAATACCTTGCTGACCAATATAGCACTAATGATGATGAACAAACAATTGATTTCGCGGATATACATTTTTTAGATTAACCCACTCGTCTCTGCCTTACTTCGAGTGTAGGACGAGTGAGAACAAAATTTTGAAATTTCTTGTGGATACAGGTTCCAACAAGAACTATATTCAGCCCCAACTCGTAAAGAACATCATCCCTAATAAACAGAACTTCTATGCCAACTCTATTGGAGGCAAAGTTGAAGTCACCCATCATACATTTATTAATCTATTTGGAATTGAGTCAGTTAATATAAAATTTTTCCTTCTGCCTACCTTAAAATCGTTCCATGGAATCCTCGGCAATGACTCTCTGAAAGAGCTTTCAGCAGTAATCTACGCAAAAGAGAGCTACATGCTCATTGAAAACCACCTAAAAATCCGGCTAAAGCAACAAATCTCTGAATCAATAAACTCTGTAGATATAAGAACAGATCACATGACTCAAAGTCAAAAAGACCGATTAATCCAATTAACCAAATCGTTTTCCAACCTATTTATCGATCCTAACGAAAGGCTCACGTTCACTACAACCGTTAAGGGAAGAATCCGTACAACTACAAACGATCCAGTCTACTCCAGGTACTACCCGTACCCCGTATCTCTTAAGGACGAAGTAGACAAACAGCTTAACCAGCTTCTGAATGATGGTATTATTAGACCTTCACGGTCTCCCTATAACTCGCCCATATGGATCGTTCCCAAGAAAGCCGATGCGTCAGGAGAGAAAAAATATAGAATGGTTATCGATTATAGGAAACTGAATTCAGTTACAATTCCCGATCGATACCCCATTCCCGAGATAAACGAAGTTTTGTCTCAACTGGGAAAGAGTAAATGGTTTTCGGTGTTAGACCTAAAGAGCGGATTTCACCAAATTCCTCTGCACGAGGAAGATATTGAAAAGACCGCTTTCTCAGTGAACAACGGCAAGTATGAGTTTGTTCGTCTCCCATTCGGGTTAAAAAACGCCCCGTCCATATTCCAAAGGGCATTAGACGATATATTAAGGGAACATATAGGAAAGATTTGCTTCGTTTACATCGATGACATCGTCGTCTTCAGCAAAGATGTAGACTCCCATTTCCAAAATCTTTCAACAAATTTTTAAAACCCTTCAGGATGCGAACCTTAAAGTTCAAATAGACAAATGCGAGTTCTTGAAGTCGAACGTTGAATTTTTGGGATTTATAGTATCGAATGAAGGGATAAAGGCGAATCCAAGCAAAGTGGAAGCGATAGCTAAGTTCCCCTGTCCTAAGACACTCAAGGACTTAAGATCTTTTCTAGGTCTGTCAGGGTTTTACCGCAGATTTATTAAAGATTATGCTAAGATCGCAAAACCCCTGACATCCCTTCTAAGAGGGGAGGATGGACGCACGTCAAGACAAGCGTCAGGAAAAAAACTCATACATTTGGATAACGAAGCTCTGAACGCATTTGAAAAAATTAAAAATTCCCTTATTTCGGAAGATGTAGTCCTAACATTTCCAGATTTCAACAAAGAATTCCACTTAACCACAGACGCTTCCGATTATGCAATTGGTGCTGTGCTTTCCCAGGAAAACAGACCGATTACGTTCATTTCCCGTACACTCACAAAAGCCGAAGAACACTATGCCACGAACGAGAAAGAAATGTTGGCCATAGTATGGGCTTTAAATACTCTACGAAATTACCTTTACGGTCCAACAGTCTTGAAAATTTTCACCGACCACCAACCCCTGACATACGCTCTAAGCAACAAAAATTCCAACAACAAACTGAAACGTTGGAAGGCCATACTCGAAGAATATAACTACGAGTTAAAATATAAACCTGGCAAATCCAACGTTGTTGCAGACGCGTTGTCAAGACCACCGCAAATTGGCGAAGTCAATTCACTTACACCAACCCAACACAGTGACGAAAGCTCCGGACAACACCTAATTCCGATAGCCAACGAACCGATCAACGTCTTCAAGAATCAAATTATTCTTTCCGTCGGGAGTACACCATCCCATGATTTCAAAATTGTTTTCCCCACCTATCACCGCCATGTAATAGTTGAACCCGAATACACAGAGCAAATCTTAATAGACATCTTGAAACAATACCTTAATCCATCCGTCACAAACGGTATCAAAACTGAAGAAAAGATCCTAGGAAAACTTCAAGAAATTTACCCATCCCATTTTAGACAATACAGAGTACGTTTTGCGAGGAACCAAGTGTTAGATTTAATCGATGAAACACAACAGGAAGCCGAAATCATAAGAGAGCATAATCGCGCACACCGCAACTCTCGTGAAAATAAAATGCAACTATTGCAAAAGTTTTATTTTCCACAGATGAGGGCGAAAGTCGAAAAAATTACCAAGATGTGCAGAATTTGCAAAGAACATAAATATGATCGGCATCCAAACAAACCATTGTTACAAGAAACCCCGATTCCCCAGTACCCCGGACATATTGTCCACATAGATATCTATTTCAGTAATAAACGCATAGTTCTCACTGCAATAGATAAGTTCTCAAAGTATGCTCTGGCTAAAATACTCAAATCGAGATCGGCAGAAGACATCAAACATCCTCTTAGGCAGCTCATTCTAGCATTCGGCATACCAGAAACAATAGTTGTAGATAATGAGAAATCATTGAACTCAAACTCAGTACTTTTCATGGTAGAAAATTTCTTTAACATTAAAGTCTATAAAGCCCCTCCTTATACTAGCTCTGTAAACGGTCAAGTGGAGAGATTCCACTCGACGCTCTCAGAAATTATGAGATGTATAAAGACGCAAAAACACCATAGCACCTTCGAAGAATTGTTAGACCAATCAGTATACGAATACAATAGCTCAATACATTCCACGACAGGGAAAAAACCATTTGACATATTTTTTGGAAAGCAATTGTTAAATAACCCCGTAGAACTTCAACGCGTTAGACAGGAAAACATCGGAAAAATTAAAGAAAAACAGGAGACCGATTTAGAGTATCACAATAGAAAAAAATCCCCTATAAAAACTTACGCAGTTGGTGAAACAATATATGTAAGAATAAATAAAAGAACAGGGAATAAACTCACGCCTAGATTCAGGAAAGAGATTGTTGCAGAAGATAGAAATACCATCGTTATAACCAGTTCAGGCAAAACCATACACAAAAGTCTTATCAAAAACCACATTTCTCAATAGGATACTGCTGCCGTCGTGCATGGCAAACGTACAAATCTTGGACTACTCGAACTCCCAATTGATCAAAATTGACGCAGGACGAGTAAAATTACAAAATGGCTCATTCAAGATAGTACACGTAATCGATATTGAAGCCTACGACACAACCCTACAAAGTTTGGAGGTGACATTGAGGTCAACTACCAAAACCAGCCATCCTTTATACCACATCCTATCCTATGAAATCCATAGAATTAAATCCTATCTAGATAGACTTAGAATAAGTAATAAAAATAAACGTTCAATAGATATGATTGGCACCGCGTGGAAATGGATCGCGGGTAATCCGGATCACCACGATTTTGAGATTATAAGTCAAAAAATTAACAATGTATTAGAGAACAATAATAATCAAGTAATAATAAATAGAATGACAATTAGTAGAATTAATGAATTATCAAATGTTACGAACCAAATAATTAAAATTCTTAAAGGAAACGAAACCAATAATAACGATTCTATATTAAAAATTAAATATAAGCTAGAGTTACTTAAAGAAGAAGTTGTAAACATTGCCTACGCCATTCATTGGGCGAAAGCCAATATTATTAATTCGTTTATACTATCAAATACTGAAATTAATATCACAGAAAGCTTGTTAAGTTTAAGTAATATTCCATTTGTCAATATTGATGAAGCTCTTGAATTTTCCGAAGTACGAATTGCAACCAATAATAAAAATCTGATATACATTTTGAATATTCCTACAGTAAGTTCAGATAATTGTAATTCCTTTATTATCAGAGCCGTTAAACTAAATCATGTAATCAATAAAATCAATTATAATTCTATCGTAGAATGTAATAAAAAAACCTTCGGTATAATTAATGAATGTAAAAAATACAATAGCATTTCAATTTGTAGTAATAAAGATATTCTAAATATAAGTAATTCCACGTGCATCCCAAGCCTCCTAAATAGCAAAAAATCCAACTGTTCCCTGATCAACAACGACCACATCCCAGAAATTGAAGAAATAACCCCAGGAATCCTACTATTAAATCAGTTTGATGGACCCATCAACATAAACCAGGAAACCATCATGCTCAAAGGTACCTACATAGTACGTCATTTCAACACCACGGTAGAAGTCAACGGCAAACTAATCATTGCAAAAGAGGTAACTCAACACAAGCCCTTACCTGCTATACTTCAACCAACATCTGAAAAAGAAAAAATAGAAGAAGTGCTATCTCTCAAGCGTATGAAACAACTATATTTTAACAGCACTAAGCAGATCGATCTTCTAGAAACTAAAAGTCAAATCAGTTTGTCCATCAACGTCATCCTGACACTGGCAGTAGTGATCATTCTTGTAATCACATCCATCAAAATATTCGGATGCATGATGCGCAAAGCACCGAGTAGCGAAAAGAAGCAAAACGAAGTGTTAACTCTAGGAATAGAAGATCTTCCTCGCCATCTTACAACAACAACTTCAAACGTGGACGTTTGAACCTAAGCGGGGAGGAGTTAACGACAAAAACATTCGAAGCTGACACGCGCATTCTAAACAACGACAAATCCCACGGCAATCCAAATATCATAGTCAAGGTTGCTGACGGTGCGCCCGCATTCCAACAGGTACCAGTGAACGGAAGAAACACGAGATACCACTTCCACCAGCCAGAGCATAGTTCCCGACAGCGTGCTATTTGATCCTTTCCATCCACCTTCCGCACGATTAGTATTTAAGGTAGTTTAAGAAAATATCGTTATCTTTCTTAAGTTCGAAGTATATAAATAAAAATAAATTTTTTTTTAAAAGAAATTAATAAATAATTTCTTAATTTGCATTCTGACGAATTGGGAATAGATATGACGCACTTAACAACGGATGCCTTACCGCAATCTGGAACGAAGAGGGAGCTATTAAGTCTATTTTCAAGATTTTTTGATCCCCTGGGTACATGTGGACCTTTCACAGTAAAACCTAAAATAGCGTTCCAAGAATGCTGGAAACAAAACCTCAATCGGGATGATAATTTGCCGACAGCTTTGCAAAAAACATGGAGTGAGCCTGTTTTAGAGCTGCACTATTTAAAAGAAGTCATAATACCAAGACACATTTTTACATACCCGCCTACCGAGAAGGAACTGCACGTTTTTGTTGACGCCAGTCCGAGAGCGTATGGTGCCGTAGCTTATATTCGCTACCTCCGATCTGATGCGCCATTGAGTGAAGATAAATCCCGGAGTTAACATTACCAAAGCTGGAGTTAACTGCTGCGGTTATTGGGACTCGGCTTTTTGCTTACTTAAAAGATAATTTAAAGGTGAACTTTAAGTCTTAATATATTTGGTCCGATTCTCAGATTGCTCTACATTGGATAAATGGAGACCACAGCAAGTGGAAACCCTATGTTTCTAACCGAGTTCGGGAAATCCAAAATAAATCAAAGGGAGCAGTTTGGCGATTTTGTACTGGAAAACACAACCCGGCCGACATACTAACAAGAGGCATATCGACGAAAAAGCTATGTGAGACAAAGTCCTGGTTGCAAGGTCCTGAGTGGTTGCAATCGTCTAAAGAAGCGAATTCTTCGATTCCGATCAAGGTAACTAATGATGATATTCAGCTAATTAATTGTTTCCTCCTTATTTCCGATCAGAGACGATGTGAGAAAGTAGATATGAAAGGTGAACCAATTTTACCTATAGAAAAGTTTAGCAGTCTTCAAAAAATTCTGAGAGTTACTGCATATGTGCTCTGGTTCACATATGAACACACACCTAGAAGCGAGAGGGAAATCTCAGTTTCCCACTGATTTACCAATTCCAAGAGCAGAAGATATAAAAGCTGCTGAATTATATTGGATAAAGTTATATCAGACAGTATCGTTGGGAAGTGAACTTCAGAAGCTACATAAGGGTCTAGCTCTGGATAGTTCTTCTGATATTTACGATTTGAATCCAATTGTTGCAGAAGATGGAACACTACGATTGGGTTCTCGCCTATCTGAATTGAAACTAGTTTCTTATGATGAATCATTTCCGATCATATTACCTAGAAATTGCCGTTTGTCGGAGCTAATTATCATCGACCTTAATGGCGGAATTGCGGAAACGTTTTTGGATTCCGAGGTCAAGACAATTAATCAAACAATTAACCAAATCATGTGTTACCTGCAAGAAGCTCCGTGGTAAAGCCATATCTCAGGTTATTGGACCTTTACCCAAACGCAGAATATGTAGTTCGAGACCATTTGAAAGCACAGGGATAGACTTTGCCGGTCCCTTGTATGTTAAGCAACCTCAAGGTAATACAAAATACTATATCTTATTGTTTACATGCTCTGCAATACGTGCTATTCACCTCGAGCTAACACCTAATCTTACTACCGAAAGTTGTCTCAGGGAATCAGAAGATTCATGGCTCGCCGTGGAGTACCAGAAACAGTCATGTCAGACAATGCAAAGACTTTTAAGAGTTCTTCATCGGAATTGTCCAATTTGGGGGAAATATTGCAATCCAGCGAGCTGAAGCATTTTTTGGCAGAACGAAAAATTTCTTGGTATTTCATCGTTGAACGTGCCCCATGGTGGGGTGGGTTCTGGGAACGCCTAATACGCTCCGTAAAGGATGCGCTTAAAGCAGCTGTCGGTCGTGCTGCTCTAGATGAGGAACAACTTTACACCTTCTTGACGGAGGTCGAAGACGTTGTTAACAGTCGCCCTTTGACTTACATAAGTGATGACGCAAAGGATTTATCGCCACTTACTCCAGCCCATTTTCTCAAGGGATTTTGTGCTAACTTCGATTTTGAAAATCTTAATCTAATTTCAGACAAAGAGCTTCGAAGCAGGTGGACTAGTAGGGTTCGAGCAACAAGGCTGTTTTGGAAACGCTGGAAGCTAGAATATCTCAACCAGCTTCGATCGGCACATTTCTCTAAAAACGGGTCTTCCTACAACGTTAAGGAGAACGACGTTGTTCTCGTTTATGACCAGTATATTTCACGTTTGCTCTGGAAGTTAGCTATTGTGCAAAAAACCTTTCCGGGACGCGATGGTAAAGTGAGGGCGTGTGAGCTGCGCTTGCCAGGTGGAAGCTGTGTTAGGCGTGCTGTGCAACTGCTTTACCCACTTGAGGTTTTGGGCCCGGAGGATGTTGAAATTGGAAACACAACACAGCAACACTGACCTACAAATAATTATAAGCCCATCTGGCATCACTTATTGATTGGCATTAGCAAATAAGATCACTTTGAATTGAGCTTTCTTTTTGTTAAAGTTCCATCTAATAAACGCTTTACTTATACATATATCTGAGCGACTTCTTATATCTTTTCGAAAGGGCATGCGGATATGGTTTGCAATGAAACGGTTGAAATTGTGATGCAGTCACGATTTGGAGATTATTCTTCTTCCTTTACTGCCATAATCGTCCCCACTATCACAGGGAACCAACCCAGCTATACAATAAACCATATACACTGGAACATTCCGTCAAACATAGAGCTTGCAGATCCATTGTTTTTTTAAGTCTCAAAGGATTGACATTCTTATAGGAGCTAGTTTGTTTTTTGAGCTCATGTGTGTAAGCCAGATATGTTTAAAGGGTAGTTTGTCATTGCTGCAAAAAACAAGATTGGGGTGGATTATCTCTGGGGGTAATCGGCAAGTTGTCAAAAGATCGTCGTGCTTAACTGTAACTGAGGATTCAACGTCTGAAGTACCTGATAACAAATTGCAGGATTTAGGAAGGCGCTTTTGGGAAGTCGAAGACTGCGGCCTACCACATTAAGGATTAAGAAGGCAGAAGAAGAGTGCGAAACCCATTTTGTAAAGAACCACATTCGTTAGGAATCAGGTTGATATTCCGTTAGGCTTCCTACGAGTATTTCTCCCTTTCCCATATGTCACGAGTAAAATCGTTGCCAGCTGGAATTCCCATCTATTTCCTTCCGCATCACTGCGTAACAAAGGCCGATAGCACAACTACATAATTGCGTGTGGTCTTTGACGGGTCATCGGTAACGGCCTCCGGATTCTCGCTCAATGACATCTTGCGTGCGGGCCCCACTATTCAGCCGAAGTTATTCGATATTCTATTGAGATTTCGTTCTTTCAAAATCGCGTTGACTGGGGATATTTGCAAAATGTATCGCTGCGTTCAGGACATGATACATGATAATTATCTCCAATGTATTTTATGGAGAGATAATCCCCAAGACCCGCTTCAGATCTACAAATTAGATACCGTTACCTATGGTACCAAGCCACCTGCGTTTCTTGCTATTAGGGCAATGCATCAGTTAGCCTTCGATGAGGAGAAAGCATATCCTATTGGCGCAAAGATTGTCCGCAGAGAGTTTTACGTGGATGACATGATTTCCGGTGGCAACTCATTATGATGTAAATGTTCTTAAGGAAGTTCCCGAGGAGGACAGAGAGGAATACTTGAAATTTCATGACGGAAGTAACGTAATTAAAACCCTTGGCCTAGTTTGGGAACAAAAGGCAGATAATTTCCTGTTCTCGTGTATAGCGTTTCCAAATCATCAATGGATGACCAAACGCGCCGTACTCTCCTTCATCGCCCGATTCTACGATCCACTTGGTTTAATTGGTTCAATAATTGCAAAGGCAAAAATATTTCTTCAACTTCTATGGAAAGAGAACATTAATTGGGATGAGAGTCTTACGCAGTCACTGCAAACGAGTTGGCCCGCCCTTTGCGAAGATTTCCGATTAGTCAGCAATGTCAGCTTCTCAAGGTATGTTCTAATTCCCCATTCTAAGCTTGAGTTACACTGCTTTTGCGACGCTAGTCTTGCAGCATATGGTGCTTGCATTTATGTACGAGCTGTTTATAATGGATCGGTCCGGTCGAATTTACTCTGTTCTAAATCAAGAGTCGCTCCAGTCAAAACGATAACGGTTCCTAAACTTGAATTATCAGCCGCCATGTTGCTTGCTGAACTTGCACATTATGTAGCTACGTTGGATATCTTTGAAGGTGAGATACATTGTTGGTCGGATTCCACTGTGGTTTTGTCGTGGCTCAGGGAAGAGCCGTCTAATTTGAACTTTTCGTGGCAAATAGAGTGAGTAAAATTCAAACGCTAACTGATGGCATGCCTTGGCATTACGTGCCTTCTTCAATGAATCCCGCCGGTATTCTTTCAAGAGGAGCCACCCCCCAGGAACTTCAAAATTCATCTCTTTGGAAACATGGACCAACATTTCTCAAACGCTATCGTTCTCAGTGGCCAGCTTGTCCTTCACTCGACCATAATTTACCCGAAAGACGTAGATGTGCTCCGCTCTCAACTACCCGATTCTCCACTGATTGCAAATTTATTAATTCATTTTCTCGAATGCAAAGAATTTACGCTTAAGTCTATAAATTTGAAAGAGTAAAAAGGGGAATTGAGGATTCGCCCAACACTGGTGGGCCATTATCAACAAGGGACATCCAGCAGGGAACATATATATTAATTCGCATGATTCAAAGGGTACATTTGTCGGCAGAATACAGGAAACTCGAAGTAAATAAGGGGCTTAACTCAGCTAGTCGCCTCTATTCACTATATTCCTACTTGATTTGCGTAGGAGGGCGCATGGATTTGGAAACGAGGCATCCTATCATCTTACCCAAACGCCACCCTCTAACAAGCTCCATCATTAATCACTTTCATCGCAAACTCTTACATGCTGGCCCCCAATCTCTGCTTGCATCAATAAGACTTCAGTATTGGCCGATAGGAGGAAGAAAAACAATCACTCAAGTAATAAACAAATGTGTTCGTTGTTTCTATGTGAGGCCTAGGCTAGCTGAGCATGTAATGGCAAATCTGCCCCCTGAGAGAGTACAGGCAACCAGAACATTTTTGATAACTGGAGTCGATTTTTGTGGGCCATTTTACTACCAATCAGAAGTTAGAGGACTTCCGCCTATCAAAGGCTATGTTTGTCTCTTCATATTGTTACATACTATAATCTATGGGTCATTGGATCCATAGTACAAGCAATATGACCATATCGTTATGACCGTATTTGGCTCCTGGGCAACTGCACCTTGTTTACGAGCCATCGTTATGACCATATTTGGCTCGTAAGCGGGATTAACTGTAGCTCTCTCTCTCTATCTTTGTCTTCTTCTGCAGACGAAGTTGTGAGAGCGACCTACTTGTGCGAGTGGCGTCAGTTGGTCTTGGATCAGAGCGCAAACCACTTACCTGCATTCCTTGTTTTTTTTTTTTTTTTTTTTTTAGAGACTCGCGCAGGTTCAAGAGTTCTTATATTCTCTTATGATGTGTTGTCACACACAACCTGGACGGAGTGCAGTGGTTGGGGTCGTTGATGTTCGTTCACTACTCTCAGGGGTGGTTGTCCTAGACCTAGATAGGACGAGAGCCGACCAAATTCCGCGTTGGTTATAGTCCGTAGTAATTCGTTCAAGCACTTTTAGTATTGCATACGCAGAGGATAAAGTTCGGTTGACCATATACTGTGAGTGTTATGCCTGCAGCAGTACATCTGGTCACTTTCCATCACAACTGCGTTGTACTGCGAATTACATTTTCTTGGCTATGAAGCGAATTTGAACCATAAACCTTCCGCTCGGCGGTCGATGATGTTAACCACTGCACCACGGCCACCCCCAATGTTTACAATGTGTATTGTAGTGATTTCAGAAAAATAAAAAATCTATTTTAAATGTGTATTTCATTATTGGCGCAGTCGGAAAAAAAGGCCACACGTCGAACTAACTATTTCCTAAAAAAAAAAAAAAAAAAAAAACAACAAGAGAATGAACATGTGCGATGTAAAGTGTGATCTACATGATTGATGCCCTAGACAATCAGAGTGATTTAAGCGATTTAAGACTGTCACTTCACATTTTATTAAACATTTTACTGTAATCATTATCATCAACATCCAAAAATCACTAATATCATCATTTCATCTTCATTAACAACATCATCAATCATCAAACGAAATTTCAACCCTTAACTCATCATCAACAACATCTTTAATTTACTGCAGATTTACTTTTATTATTATAGGCAGGTATGGCGAATAACTTATTACAGCTTATTAGTTCTATTGATAACTATACGGGTCTCCCCGAAGAGCTAGGTATTTTCATTAAGAATGTAGACTTCCTGTACGACCACGTGTCAGAGTTAAATGTTCTCTCTAAAGGGTTTTTCGAATTAAAAATTAGGCAAAAGAAAAAAGAAAAAGCTAACACTATTCTTATTAATAACGGCAATCCTACAGACTGGCCGGAAGTCTAACTTATTTTACAAAATCACTGTTCACTCGACGAAAGTATTGAAAGTTTAGTAGATGAAATTAAATTATTAAAGTTTCAAGGATCTGTAAAGACACTTTTTGAAAATACTCTCGGTATTTCGACAAAATTAAATATTAAATGTGGAATCACTTCTATGATATACCTTCATGGTATAACAAAGAAAGCAACGAAGAAATGGCATTAAACATTTTTATTAACAAGCTTCCCTATGCACCCAAAATTATTCTGCAATCCCGAAACCCAAAACCTCTTAGAGAAGCACAACTTATTTTAGTTGAAACCGAGCACTTTAACCGTACATTTAAATTAAATTTCAATAACACTAATCGAATTAACAATACGTACAATAGTAATTACAGTACTAGTAGCAATAATTTCAACAACAATGGTTTGCAAAGAAATGGTAACCAAAACATAATTGGTAATAACTTTAAGTATAATAGCAATAGGAGTAGTGGTGATTGTAATAACAGAAATAATGTCTCAAACTTAGAAATCCAAACAAGTACACGTAGGCCAAGGGAACAATGTCGACAAAACTACTTGAGACATACTAACCAATCTCGACAGACTGACAGGACGCGGCAAAGTGTTGAAGCTATGTACATAACGCTTAACGAAACTAGCGCATGCGAAGTTTGCAAGAACTGCAACACTGCCCAGAATTTTCACACCAACGAACGAAACAACTACCCTATATAATCGTTAAAAGCAATATTAGACCTTTACGGTTTATTATTGATTGTGGTGCAGAATATAGCATAATCAATCAAAATGTTTGTAGCCCAAAAAGGAGAGTCCCATCTCAAAACATTATTCTAAAAGGTCTTGGTGGTAGTGTCCAAACTCGCGTTAAGTACAGAATCCCATTGTTCCAAGAGTTTAATGCTCCAAATGATCATGGTGAATTCCTGGAATATAAATTCCATTCTTACTTTTATTGTCTGATATGCAGCAATATTCTTCTAAAACTTAAATCTATTATAAATTATCAAACTCGATGTCTTAGTACCACAACCTGTAATATACCCCTTTACTTTGACCGAGAAGAAGACATGTATGCCGAGACTTTACAAGATTTCGGTTGTTTACACGTTTTCCACCACGACTTGTTTCAAAACGAAATAGAAAATAAAGACTTCGCAACGCATCTGGGCAAATCTGATGTTTTAAAATTAAAATCCCTACCCTACTCATTTAAATCGGTATTTTACAAAGAATGCGATAATCTTTCGTTCACAAGTGAAGTTAAGCACCAAATTAAAACAAAAACCGAGGCTCAAGTTTTTACTTAGTCTTATCGATATCGAGAAGTTCACTCGGAGGAAGTTGACAAACAAGTCGATGGAATGTTACGTCAAAAGATAATTACATACAGTAGCAGCCCGTATAATTCGCCTGGGTAGTGCCCAAAAAACCAGGCCTAGGTGGCCAAAAGAAGTGGCGCATCGTGATCGACTATAGGAAACTCAACAAGCAAACCGTAGAGAATGGATTTCCTATGCCAAACATGGATGAGTTGCTCGACAAGCTAGGAAAGTGCAATTACTTTTCGACCATTGATTTGGCTAACGGTTTCCACCAGGTAGAGGTTGATCCAATCGATCGGGCAAAGACAGCTTTTTCAACCAAAAATGGCCATTTTGAGTATTTGAGAATGCCTTTTGGCCTCAAGAACGCGCCGGCCACCTTTCAAAGGTTGATGAACACTGTTTTAAAGGAGTTTGTTGATAAAATCTGCGTTGTGTATCTTAATGATATTTTCGACAAGCTTTACTGAACATCTCGATTCACTTCGAAAATTTATTCAAAAACTCAAGAACAGTAACTTGAAGGTGCAAATTAATAAATGCAGTTTTGCCAAACCCTCGACTAATTATCTGGGGCATATTGTAACCAAGGATGGAATTAAACCGGATAAGAAAATAAAATCAAATCTTTCATTAAACATACCAACTGATAAGAAAGGCATTAAACAATTTCTGGGTATTGCCGGAAATTTATCAAGGACTATGCCAAAGTGGCATTTCCCCTAGTACGTTGTTTAAAGAAAACGGAAAGAGTAAACGCGTCTGATCCTGAAGATATTCGTGCCTTTTAGAGTTTGAAAATCCTTCTTACTTCGGACCCGATCCTTAAGAGCCGGGATTTTAGTAAATTATTCGTCCTTACTACAGATGCATCTAATTATGCCCTCGGTGCTGTATTATGTCAGAATAATCACCCAATTTGTTTCGCTTCCCGAACTTTGAATGACCACGAAAATAAGTACTCTACAATAGGAAAGGAACTCCTTGCAATTGTTTGGTCCATAAAGATAGCCAACTTGTTGAAATAGCCCCTGTTCCGCATAATAATAAAGTAATAGATTTAAGAAACACTTTAACAGCTAATTGTAATGAACACCACTTTCCTCTCATGAATTGTAAAAGAGCCATATCCTACACTTATTGCCAAATTAACCACAACGACACTTGCCTCGATCAACTTCTCAACAATCACACAGCCATCTGCCCAAGAACATCAGCCGACCATCTGGACAAAATAAAAGTCATCAAGCATGGACTAATCATAGCTCGTGATAAAAATCTAACAGTGCAAGAAAATGGCCAGAATTTTATTATTAACGGAACATTCCTTATAACCTTCCAGAACACCATAACCATAAATGTAGGGCAATTCAGCACAACCAATTCTGTCGAAGTAATCCATTTACCTGCGCCCGAAAAGACGATTTTGATTGAATTGTATTTGCACAAACTTCAAATCATTAACAACGAAAGAATCGATAAATTAAAAGTTACATTGGAGAATGGCAAATGGACATGGTATTGTGTAGTCATATTACTATTGTACGTGAAAATACGCCCGAAAAAAGTAGAAGTCCAAACTACGCAGCTGCAAACTGGGGAGCGATACGTAGACAAAGAGGCAATTTGTCTCCAGGTGCTAAAAATCTTGAACAGGGACGTTCAAACTTAAGAGTGGGGGGAATTAATCAGCAGTATCCATAATCCCAAATATTCGTACTTTGCCTGAACCCAACGTCATCATTTCCTGCACAAGTCACAACCCAGCACGATCACCCCAAACATTCGCACTTTGCTAAAACGCAGCGTCATTTCCTGCACAAGCTATAGCCCAGCACGATCACCCGAAATATTCGCACTTTGCTCAAACGCAGCGTCATCATTTCCCGAACATGCAATACCCCAGCACGATTAATCCACAGTGCAATCACCTTTCATATTATTTACTTAGACTATTTCGTTATTGTTAAGGTAGGTTATGTTAAGTAAGAATACGAAAAATAAAGGCAGTCAAGAGTAGACTGGAAAGAAAGACAGAAATCTTTTAACTTATATAAAAAATCACTTGTTTAAAATTAATTTAAAGAGTAAGAGACTTGTGAAGAGTTATTTTTGTAAGTGTTACGTGAATGTTGGACGAACTCGAAAAAAAATTTAAAAAAATGACGACAAATAACAGAAACGTTACCGCGAACGAAGACGTTCTGAGCAGACTCATAGCTACGAATACAGCGGGCCTTAGAACTAAATTGGAGTCACTTCGGACTCAGATAAGTGCGCTTACGTGACTATTGACTATTGATGAAAATATTCCTTGTGACGAATCACTCGACGTGATTAAATCATTTTCAGAATTTTCTGGCCAAAATAATTCCTATGTGAGTTGGCGTGAGGCCGCTCATAACTCTATGGGATTGTACAGCCGAGGTAGTCGAAGATATTCACCATATTAAGAAATAAAATCACCCATGGCGCTAACGACACGCTTAGTAACCATGGCACAGTTCTAAGCTTCGATGCTATCATAAGCAGGCTTGATTTCGCTCACATTATTGAGCGAGAACTTAGTGTACTACGACAGGGTAACATGTCTATACTAGATTATTACAATATCGTGAATAAGAAATTGACCCTATTAATCAACAAAACAATTAAGACACATGGGACCGATACGTTCCTTTACTAATAGGCACAACGCCCTACGAATATTCATAACTGGGCTTAACCCTCCACTATCGAACATCATTTTTTCTTTATCACCCGACGATCTTCCAAGCGCTCTTGCTAAAGCTCAAGAGTTAGAGTCGAACAACACTAGAGCAAATTTCGCATTACAATTCGGAAGGAACAAATCTTTCCATAGCGAACAAAACAAATTGAGATTCCCTCAGAAAAAAATGTCTGAGTCGTGGTCATGCACAGTTTAACAAACCAAAACCTGAACCTATGGAATAAGGAAGCAGTGTTAACAAAGTGTATCACACTCATACATAGACATCCCCCTAACAGCCCTCAAAACGCTTATCAATCTAACCCAAGGTATCCGAATGATACCTATCATTCTCAAAGACCCAGGTATTTTACTAAAAAACCAGCTCACGAAAGTGGACAATATAGTGCACAACCTAAAATGAAAGCACAAAGAATAAACAACATAAAGGAAGATGTTTTTTTAGACGAGCGCCTCGGTTACCCTCAGCTTCAGAGAGAGTTCGAGAACCAGTACCCGAGTAAAGATTTTAATAGACACAGGTGCAACATGTTGTAATTGTAGGCCAAATATATTAGTTTGTTTGAGGCAGTTGAAGATCGTTGTGGCATTGTTTCTTTATTTAGTGCAAAATGGGTGAAAAGAGACAAGAAACAGATATTTCTACCAGAGAAATTATCTTAAATTTATACTGCAAGGGAAAATCCCTACGTGAAATTTGTGGAATTGTCGGGCGAACACATTCCACAGTGCAAAAAATTATTGGTAAATATCGTGAGGAAGGTATTCTTAAAACCAGCATTGGTAGAGGAAGAAAAAAAAATCCTAACCGAACGCGATGAGCGGTTTATTTTGCGTCAGATCAAAGCGGATCCTAAAGGTACCCTTACACGATCAATCGAATGACATAATTTCTTTACGTGGGTTTGTGAAAATGCGTCTGTGCGCGTCACACACATTCGTTGGTGACCGATGGACAAAAATCAAAACATTTTTGATATTGCATAACCATTATCATGCTGATTGATGAGTGTAAGGGTTCGATTGACCAAATAAGCTTATTTCCATAGATAAATTATTGATCCCTGCATATTGTGTGTCGTGTCGCGAGCGTGGAATGATGTCTGACGGGAGCGAAAAATTGAAGGAAGATGAATTGAAGAAGATGAAGGAGTTCGTGTCCGATTTCATTGCAACATATCGGGTGTTACCAAGTGACCGTTTTAAAAAAAATCGCGATTATGGATTACTTTTGTCGAAATATAGAGAAAAATACCCGGATGCACAAAAAGCGGATGTAACGCGAAAAATAAATACTTTAAGAACAAATTTTCGGCGCTAATTGTCGTACATATTTCGCAAGGTTTGAAGGATTTCGGGATGGTGAGTTTTGCAAAGATGTCAGTAAATGATTATTTCTTTTCCATGAACCTTCAATTACTTTCCCGATTTCCAAGTCCTCTGCATCGACCGAATTGTTTGGAATGTATTTGAGTGCATTTTTTGTCTGAGAAAATTATGAAGGTAACAGAAAGCTAAAACGTTTTCTCCGGTGATAATTGAATTGTTCCCTGAAATATACCAAACCGGGAAGTCAAAATACCAAACGCATTTTCAACGATACGCCGAGCACGACTTAGCCGATAGTTAAAGATTCTTTGTTTATTGCCAAGAACAGTTTGCGCGAAAGGCTTCATAAAATGTTCGGTTAATTGAAAAGCATCATCGCCCACATATACGTAAGGTGCTTTTTTTTCGCTTGATGGTAATTTATCTGTTTCGGGTATATTAATAGAGTCTTCCTGAAATGTCTTTCCAAAAAATGTATGATAATGGAATACACCCCATCAGATATTCTGCCATTGACGCCAATATCCGCAACGTTAAACTCGTAATTTGAATCCACTACTGCCATTAATACTACACTAAACAAACTTTATATAGTTATAGTAGAAAGATCCTGAATGTGGTGGCTTTTAAATGGCAACGTGCTTGCCATCCACAGCACCCAAACAATTTGGGAGATTCCAATGGTCATTAAAGCCTTTTGCTATTTGTTTCCATTCATCTTGCGTTTGAAAAATCTAAAAATATTTTATTACATTTAATACAGTTTTAATTGCACCAAAAAAATAACATATTTTTGTGTTTGTCTTTTTACAGAGCGCAGGAACAGTTAAAAAGAAAATGAAAAAAAAAAAAAAAAAAGAACCATCCAACCGATGTATTGATTATTTTGGCAACACAGCGGTTGCAAAAAAAAAAACGGACACTGGCTGATATTTGGGCAACAAAATTAAGAGAGATGAATAAAAACCAACAACTCCATGCGGAGAAATTCATCAACGAAATAATATTCGGAGGACTTCTGGGCCACTTGCACATGAATGCTGTTCAAATAATACCACAGCAAACCAATGCACCCACTCCACAATTCGAGTCATCACACCTCAGAATTGGAGTAAATAGAATATTTTATAACACAGATTTAACACAGAATCTAAAGTCGATACTGCCCAATACCATCCCTCTTTCAGGTAAAAATGTATACGCAAATTGTCATTTTCAATAAATTACCTTTATGTACTCTTTTAAACAACGTATTATTGATTTACATGTTTCCATTACTATTTTACTTATTGAAATAGAAGATATTGCGGTCCTAAATTTCATATCCTCAAAATAATTCCCAGTAGCAAGATAGCGCAACGTTGTAGATAGCTGTTGGTTTACGGGAATTGCTTCACGCATGAATGTATCTTTTTTTACGATAAAAGGAGAAACTATTCTTAACAATTCCTCGTACGTAGAGTTATCCATTCTCATAAAATTTTTATAATCGCACGGTGCAGATATTTTTAATTCACTTAAAAGATGTTCATGAGTGAACTGATTCCTTTTTTTTAACCACTGTTTCATCCAAATTTTCTTGTTTTTCGTCATTCTCTTCTTCTTTTTTTTTTGCACAAAGTGCCAGAGCAACGTACGCAATACCCAGGTGTTGGGTTCGAATCGTGAAATGAGTCAGACGTGAATATTTTTGCTCCAAAATAAATTAATTTTTCATGAGTCAAAATTAAATACCTGTATAAAAAGTTAATTTTATTTGAATCCTGTGTGTCACAGTGTCATCCTCACGTAACGCTGGTGTAATAACATTAGTGAGGATACCTAACCTTTTTGTTCATCTGTAAACAAATACATACATACAAAAACAATTACAATGTCAAACATTAACGAAACACAAAGAAAATTACGGTCGTCTGAAAAAAAAACCTTTGTTCTCTACCTCTCCAACAAGGGTCCAGCCCCCAGCAAAACTGTGAGAACGAATTGAGAATCGGATAATTGGATAGATCTGCTAACGGATTCTATTGTAAAAAAAAAATAAAATTTGAAATATCCTCAATGTTTGATTTGCTCTCTGAACGAGTTAGACTTTGCGGAAAGACATGCATCGATTAATCATTGTGTTTTTGCTTGCCAAGAAAAAATCAATGATCTTGAAAATAATTACGCCCGTGTTGACCAACTTGAGAATGAGCTGGCGATTATAAAAGCACAGCTGATTGAAAATGAGAGCAGTAATTCTCAACTCAAGTCCTGCAAAAGTATATCAGGTGAAATATTCCACAAATACTGTGATAAGATTGGCTTCCCACAAACAACACCCATTTACATAAGGAGAACTAGACCTGTAAGAGGATCATCGTCCAGTGCCGTCATAATCCACTTAGCTGACGCAAACACTAAGTCTAATTTGTTAATTAAAAACGCGGAGTATTATAAAACAAACTCGAAGCATGTATGTTTAAGTGACATTGGCTTTGATAGCAATAGATTTATTCGTGTGTATGAGTGCCTTACTAAGCAAAATCATGCACTATTCAAAAGAGCCAATGAACTTCGACGAAGAAAAATCCTTCATGCTGTTTTTACACAGAGTGGGAGGGTCTTTGTCAAAATTACAGCAAATAGCAAACCAATGTGCATAGTCCACGCTCACTCATTAGACACTATGTGTTCCATGACCACAATCGACGGTGTTGATGAATTGGCGAGAGCAGCTGGCGGACAAGCCCCCAAATAAATGACATCGTGTTTGGGCAAATACAGTAACACAATATTACTCTTTTATTTTCAATGTATGTAATTTGTTATTGTTTGTCAGCGTTGACTTTCTTTGTTCAATACTTTTTTAATACGTTTTCGTACTTTTCATCTAATTATGTATTATTCTTACAAATTGAAATAATGAATTTATTGTTTGAGCAGTATGTTTCCTTTATACATTATTATAATTTACAAAATGATAATTAATTTTAAATTTTTAAATTTTTCAATTCTTTACTTTTGTTTATATATAAAAGTATATTCTTCTGATAGGTTGATGGTTTTAAATCCGTATTATTTATATGGCTCTTGCAATAGACCCTGAGAATGTGAGGACTACTCCGAATGTGCTGTGTAATGTGCACAATGGCCTTAATATATTACATTTAAATGCTGGTAGTATCCGTTCCAAATACACTGTTCTTCACCAAGTAAATATATCAAACTTTAAATTGTTTAGAAATGATCGTGTGAATAAAATGCATGGGGGAGTGTGCATGTATGTCAAGGAAAATATATTGTCAAAAGTGGTGTATTCGTCTATTACTCCTGCGATAGAATTCCTTTGTGTTGAAATAAGTAATTGTGCTGAATCTTGTGTTATTGCGGTAGTATATTCCCCACCGAGATGTTTCAGAGAAGAAAATATTGTCGAATTGGAATTGGAGTCGAAAATACAAAAGTATTTTAATTGGTGGAGATTTTAACGTCAACCTTTTGTCAAATAACAGTGTTACTAAATTGTTTCGGTATTTTTGTGATAAAATGAGTCTTACTTACTTACTTACTTACTTATCAGGCCTGCGATCCATGGAGGATCTGAGCCTGAGCTATAGCTGCCTTCCATCCTTGACGGTCCCGGGCACGCTGCTTCCAGTTGTCAAGACCAAGATGTCTTACATCCGCGATTACTTGGTCTTTATACCGGAGGTTCGGTCTTCCTCTTCTTCTCGAACCAGGAGGCTCGGAGTCGAAGACCCTCTTAGCTGGAGCGTTGATGTCCATGCGCTCGATGTGGCCGAGCCAGTGCAGTCGACGGGTCCTTGCCTTCCGGACTACATCCACATCTTGGTACAGCTCGTAGAGTTCGCGGTTGTGTCTTCTTCTCCATTCACCTTCCTCACAGACAGGACCAAACATCCGGCGCAGAATTTTTCTTTCGAAAGAACCCAAAATCAGCTCCGCTGTCCTGCTTATCGTCCAGCTTTCGGCTCCGTACAGCAAGACTGGCAGAATGAGCGTTTTGTAAAGCATGACTTTGGTCTTTCGAGTGAGGAGTTTTGACCCCAGTTGTTTGGACAAGCCGAAGTAGCAGCGGTTGCCAAGGGCGATTCTACGCCGGATCTCCACTGTGGTGTCATTTGTGGAGTTTACGTTTGCCCCGAGGTAGACAAACTCCTTAACTACCTCGAAATTGTAGCTGTCAATTGTTATGTTTTGTCCCAGGTGGTGAGCGACGGATTGATTTTTGCTTGACAGCATGTATTTCGTTTTGTCCTCATTGATCTTAAGACCAATTCGTTTCGCCTGTTCTTCAATCGCCGTGAATGCTTCCACAATGCCACGGCGAGAACACGCGATGATGTCGATATCATCCGCGTATCCTAGCAGCTGGATGGACTTGTAAAAGATAGTGCCTTCCCTGTTGACGCCTGCCCGTCGCACTATCTGCTCCAGCACCAGGTTGAAGAAGTCACATGACAGCGCATCTCCTTGCCGAAATCCGGTGCATGTTTCGAATGGTTCCGAGGTCCTAGAACCGAGTTGCACGGTGCATCGCGTGTTTTTTAGCGTGGCGCGACACAACTGGATCAGTTTTACCGGGATCCCGAATTCGGCCATCGCCCCAAACAGTGCTTCACGATGAATGCTGTCGTATGCGGCTTTGAAATCGATGAAAAGATGGTGTGTATCGATTTGAAACTCGTTGGTCTTTTCCAGGATTTGTCGAAGTGTGAAAATTTGGTCTATAGTTGATTTGCCGGGCCGGAAGCCGCACTGGTAGCTGCCGATTAGTGCGGTGCAAAATGGTTTTAGACGTTCACACAATACGCTGGACAGGATCTTGTATGCGACATTGAGCAGGGATATACCTCTATAGTTCTTGCAAGAGGTAGGATCGCCTTTTTTGTGGATGGGGCATATAGAGCTGGTATTCCAGTCGTCGGGCATGCTCTCATCTTCCCAAATTCTGCAGATGATCTGGTGCATGCTCCCTACCAGAACATCGCCGCCAGCCTTGAAGAGCTCTGATGGCAAGCCATCTGAGCCTGCGGCCTTGTTGTTCTTCAGCTTCTGAATAGCTGTGCCGACTTCTTCTATGCTGGGTGGGAGGACTACTTCAGCGGCTGGAGTTGGGATTTCCTCGGTCCCTACCACTCTCTCTTGGTCATGCTCGTTAAGCAGCTGCTGGAAGTGCTGCTTAAATACATCCACTATTCCCTGCGGGTCGGTGACAAGATTACCCTCGCAGTTTCGAAGAGCCAGGGTGCCCTTTTTGAAGCCTCCTGCAAGACCTTTGGCTTTTTTGTAAAAGGCTCGTATTTTATGTTTATCCCTAGACTCCTCGATATCCTTGAGCTGGGAGGCTGCGAAGATTCTTTTCTTTTGTCGCAGTAGTTTCTTCTCCTCCCTTCTTCTGGCTCGGTACTCTTCTCGCGCTGCCCTGGTTTTCCTCTGCAGCGCCTTTTGGTACGCCTCGTCGGTTGCTGCCTTTTTCTGCTCACACTCGCCATCATACCACGGGTTTCTTGTCGGGGGTGGTAGGTATCCTAAGGTGGTTTCGGCTACTTCCTGAATGGCTGAGCGGCAATGCAGCCACATATTATTAGCATTTGTGTTCGACGTAGGCATACCGTAGAGTCTTTCGCTCAGCTGCTCCCTGTAGACTCTGGCAACCTCCGGTGTGCTCAGGCGCCCAATGTCGAACCTCCTCCTGATGGGCTGGTGCAGCTTTCTGACATTGGACAGTCGAGCTCTGAATCTTGCTGCTACGAGGAAGTGGTCAGAGTCGACATTTGCCCCTCTGAATGTTCGCACATCCAGGATGTTTGACGCGTGCCTTGCGTCAATGAGCACATGGTCGATTTGGTTGGCGGTTCGACCGTCCGGAGATCGCCAGGTTGCTGTGTGGATTCGCTTGCGAGGGAATCTTGTGCTACTTATCACCGCATTACGAGCTGTCGCAAAGTCAGCGAGTCGGAAGCCGTTATCTGTTGTTGTATCGTGGAGGCTGTGCTTTCCGATCACTCCGCCAAGGGTGTTTTCCTTTCCGATTTTGGCGTTGAAGTCCCCGAGCACGATTTTTACATCGTACTCCGGACAAGCTCCGTAGGCGTTGTCCAGGAGGTCATAGAAGTCCTCCTTGATAGGGTCTTCAGCCTCGTCGGTAGGGGCGTGTGCACATATTAGGCTGATGTTATAAAATCTGCCTCTGATGCGGATCACAGCCAGGCGATCACTTATAGGTTTAAAGTCGATGACCTTCGACCTTAACCGCTTTCCCACGACAAATCCGCATCCCAGTAAGTGCAACCTTTTGTGACAGCTGTAATAAATGTCGCAATTTTTCTTCCTAATCATACCGTTTCCTATCCAGCGTATTTCCTGGACCGCAGTAATATCCGCCTTGTACTGCGTGAGGATTCCTTCTAGTTTATGAGCAGCTCCGGGAGTGTACAGGGTTCTGACATTCCAGGAGCATACTCGCAAATCGTGTTCCTTTTTCGTGCGTTGTCGTCGTCGAGTATCCGTCCGTGTATCCGAGGCATCTTGCTCATTCATAACTTTATGTTTTTTTTACGTGGGCGGATTGTTAGCCCGCCGCACAACCGCCATTCTGGTCGGGGTTTTTTCGCTGCATACGTTTGTTCACCTCCCAACGGTTGTTGAAGAGGCTATCCAGAGGGCGCCGCGAGGAGGCCGTATGTCAACTTGACCCGGGCATTTAAACAGGGATCGTTGCTGGCATCTCGCCAGGTTGAGAGCAATCAACAACTTTACCCTGTATGTCCGAGCCCATGCCCACTGATAAAATGAGTCTATCGGTTGTAAATAGCACATTCCCTACATGTTTTCAATCAGTAAGAAATCCATCACTGATTGACATATTTTTGACCACATCTCCAAGAAAAATCTTGGAAAATGACCAACTTAGACCAACTTCGGAATTTATTCACGACTTTATTCTTTGTTTGAATGATTTTGATGTGACTAAACTTAGTGACCAAAGAGCGATAAGCTTCAGATCCTTTCGTAATATTAATATATCTAATCTTCAGAGAAGCGTAGCATTGCTTAACTGGTCTGATATCTATTACATGACTGAAGTTAATGACAAAATAACCTTATTTGACAATCTTGTCTTAAGACTTTACGAAGAATATGTTCCTTTACGTACTCAAAACGTCAAAACTAAAGACTGCCCATGGTACAATAACCTCATTAAGTTAAGCATTAGAGAGAGAGAACAATTCTTTCGAAGATATAAACGCAATCCGACAGAATATAACAAAAGACAATACAAAGCAGCCAAAAATAAAGTAACTACTTTGATACGACACTCAAAGCGAATGTATGTATCTTTTTCAAAAAATTATTCCTTCCCCAAGTTCGCGTCAACTCTGGAAAAACATTAGAGACATGGGTGTTATTAACAATAAAAATATGCGTAGCTGTGTTATAAACCCGGATGACTTGAAAAACTTTTTTATTACAAATTTTGTAAAGCATGACTTTGGTCTTTCGAATGAGGAGTTTTAACCCCAGTTGTTTGGACAAGCCGAAGTAGCAGCGGTTGCCAAGGGCGATTCTATGCCGGATCTCCACTGTGGTGTCATTTGTGGAATTTACGTTTGCCCCGAGGTAGACAAACTCCTTAACTACCTCGAAATTGTAGCTGTCAATTGTTATATTTTGTCCCAGGTGGTGAGCGACGGATTGGTTTTTGCTTGACAGCATGTATTTCGTTTTGTCCTCATTGATCTTAAGACTAACTCGTTTCGCCTGTTCTTCAATCGCCATGAATGCTTCCACAATGCCACGGCGAGAACACGCGATGATGTCGACATCATTCGCGTATCCTAGCAGCTGGATGGACTTGTAAAAGATAGTGCCTTCCCAGTTGACGCCTGCCCGCCGCACTATCTGCTCCAGCACCAGGTTGAAGGAGTCACATGACAGCGCATCTCCTTGACGAAATCCGGTGCATGTTTCGAATGGTTCCGAGGTCCTAGAACCGAATTGCACGGTGCATCGCGTGTTTTTTAGCGTAGCGCGACACAACTGGATCGTTTTTACCGGGATCCCGAATTGGGCCATCACATCAAACAGTTCTCCACGATGAATGCTGTCGTATGCGGCTTTGAAATCGATGAAAAGATGGTGTGTATCGATTCGAAACTCGTTGGTCTTTTCCAGGATTTGTCGAAGTGTGAAAATTTGGTCTATAGTTGATTTGCCGGGCCGGAAACCGCACTGGTAGCTGCCGATTAGTGCGGTGCAAAATGGTTTTAGACGTTCACACAATACGCTGGACAGGATCTTGTATACGACATTGAGCAGGGATATACCTCTATAGTTCTTGCAAGAGGTAGGATCGCCTTTTTTGTGAATGGTGCATATAGAGCTGGTATTCCAGTCGTCGGGCATGCTTTCATCTTCCCAAATTCTGCAGATGATCTGGTGCATGCTCCCTACCAGAACATCGCCGCCAGCCTTGAAGAGCTCTGATGGCAAGCCATCTGGGCCTGCGGTCTTGTTGTTCTTCAGCTTCTGGATTGCTGTGACGACTTCTTCGATGCTGGGTGGGCGGACTACTTCAGCGGCTGGAGTTGGGATTTTCTCGGTCCCTACCACTCTCTCATTAAGCAGCTGCTGGAAATGCTGCTTAAATACATCCACTATTCCCTGCGGGTCAGTGACAAGATTACCCTCGCAGTTTCGAAGAGCCTGGGTGCCTTTTTTGAAGCCACCTGCAAGGCCTTTGGCTTTTTTGTAGAAGGCTCGTGTTTTATGTTTATCCGTAGACTCCTCGATATCCTTGAGCTGGGAGGCTGCGAAGATTATTTTCTTTTGTCGCAGTCGTTTTTTCTCCTCCCTTCTTCTGGCTCGGTACTCTTCTTGCGCTGCCCTGGTTTTCCTCTGCAGCGCCTTTTGGTACGCCTCGTCGGTTGCTGCCTTTTTCTGCTCATACTCGCCATCATACCACGGGTTTCTTGTCGGGGGTAGTAGGTATCCTAAGGTGGTTTCGGCTACTTCCTGAATGGCTGAGCGGCAATGCAGCCACATATTATTGGCATTTGTGTTCGACGTAGGCATACCATAGAGTCTTTCGCTCAGCAGCCAAGGGTGTTCTCCTTACCGATTTTGGCGTTGAAGTCCCCGAGCACGATTTTTACATCGTACTCCGGACAAGCTCAGTAGGCGTTGTCCAGGAGGTCATAGAAGTCCTCCTTGATAGGGTCTTCAGCCTCGTCGGTAGGGGCGTGTGCACATATAAGGCTGATGTTATAAAATCTGCTTCTGATGCGGATCACAGCCAGGCGATCACTTATAGGTTTAAAGTCGATGACCTTCGACCTTATTGTTTGATTTTACCACGCTTTACACAGTTGCCGAGCGGTTCTTTCTTGTCTCGGCGATACGGCTATGGAATAGCTTACCAGCCACATTGCAGAGAACAACTTCATCAACCACATTTCAGAAGAATCTACTCTTACATATGACTGTTCAATAGAAATAAATAATCAATTGTATATAAAACCACTACTTACTTTTATATTGTTACTTTTATATTGTTACTTTTATATTGTTAGTCTTCTTAAATATTTCATGAGTCATTTTATGTTATTCTGTTGAAATTTATTTTTAATACTTATATAAGGTAAAATATCTTGTAGTATTTTTGTAAAAACAATAAAATAAATGAAACGAAATGTAAAAATAAAATGAAACGAATCACTCATCGCACGTCCGTACACGACCGAAATTAAAAAAACTATTTGCTTTAATCGATTGAGCTGTGTAAGGGATAGCGTCAATCTACACAGACACGATGCATGACGTCAACTGATTGATCGTGTAAGGGTCACTTAAAACCAGCGTTCCAAAATTGGCGTCAGCAGTGGCCAACATGATTAAGAAGCCCATTTGTATAGAAACCGTTCGTCGCGTGCTACGAAGAAACAATTTTCGTGGTAGAGTTTTCGTGGTAGAGTTCTGTGGTAAACCAAAGAAATCGCGTGGAGTTCGCAGAACAGCATATCAACATGCCTATAAGGTTTTGGGAAAGTGTTTTGTTTACCGACAAAACAAAAATTAGCTTGGTTGGCTCCGATGGCAGACAAATAGTCTGGAGAAAACCAAACACGAAGTTTCAGAAACAAAACGTGTCTCAATCCATAAAACACGGCGGTGGTAGTTTATGTTGTGGGCTCAATGGCTGCTAGTGGCATCGGCAATTTTGAGTTTATCGAGACGACTATGGACAAATTCAAATACCTCGAAATTCTCAAAAGGAATGAGCGTCAATCGATGGAAAAATTGGCCCTGCCATCGGAGTTCCACTTTCAACAGCATAACGATCCGAAGCACACTTCATTCGTGGTACGCGAATGGTTGCTGTACAACGTCAAATACATTTTAGACATGAAATTAGGTATTAGGTATTGTATTTTTTTATTTTAAATATAAAAACATAAAAAAAATTAAAAATTAATTTTTGGATATCAAAAGAAGTAAAATATATTTGTTTTTGTGGTGTACGCTCAATTTTGAGAGCAACTGTATATAGATATGTTATATCAGAGCCAACTTGTGTACACCCACAAGAGCTCGACTTCGAATTTAATAAAAATTAAAAATGTAAACAGCATTGATTTGATCCGTACGCAATGTAAACAAGCTGCGGTCAAATCATATGCAATATAAACAATTTCAAACCAATAGACGAGAACGATCATTGTTTACACAGCTGCGGCTTAATGGCCAAATGCTTTTAGCCGAAGTCAAGTGGATGCAGCTGCGTCAGCATAGTTCTTGTGATTTATGTATGAAGATCAAAGTCCAACAAAAGGGACGCTGTCGAAGAACAGCACAAAGTATATAAGACACTTCATGTTCATTTTTGAAGGAGTTCAGTTTTAAGATGTGATCAGTCGAGTTCAGTTTGAGATGTGATTCAGTGGAGTTCAGTTCAAGTTCAAGTTCTTAGTTAAGTTCAATGTCAGTTCGGTTTAGTTATTGTTCGCTTAAGAATAGTTTAAGTTCATACAATAAAAATATTACTTAAATTTGAAAGTCTTTCCTTTTGTTCGGTGATGTTCTCATTGGGAGAACATAAAATCAATTTTTTTTTCTTGTTTGTAAGAGTACAAACATAAATGGCGCAGTCGGTAGGATCTCACTAAAGACTTAAGCGAAAATTAATGAAGAGATGAGATCCCGTGTACGAACCGTAAAAGGATTTTAATAAGTGATAAATTGTTGAACAATATTCGAAAAGTGAAAGGTGTAAAAGAATCGAACGAATATCGATATCTTTAGCCATCTTAACTGAAATTCAGCGAACAAAAAGAAATTATTTAGTATCCCATTACCAACGCATATGGTTAATGATACAAAACCTCATAGAGAGGAAATAATTTCGAACCGATAGTGAACAGTGAGTGAAACATTATAGACAGACAAAAAAAAAAAACAAAATTATTAAACGGTAAGATAAAAGCCGCAACGTGATCGAATACTAAAGAAGGAAGACAACTGGCTTTAGATCCTTGTAGCCCAACGTGTTAATGAAGAAAAACATCAATCGAATCAGACGAGATTCGCAGCGTGAACAAAGAGCTGATTTATTCAACATTCAACGAAAACTCAACATTCAAGTCAACATGGAAGCAGCAGCAGCAGCCTTACCACCAGCAATAGGTAACAATATTAATAGTTTAAACTTAAGATGTTTAGAACTGAACCCACTGAAATACATTGAACGACTCCAAAACTTTGACGGCAAAACTGAAGATTTGCCAATATTCATTCAGAATGTCGACGACATTATACCTACTCTACTAACATACAATGACCAAGGTCAACGAATGTGTATAAATCTGTTGAAATCTAAATTTATAGGTAGGGCCAGACAAAGCATAGAAAAACATCCTCATTTGACAAAATGGACTGATATTAAGTCCATGTTAATTGAAAACTTTGGTGGCTTTAAAAATAGCAACCAATCGTACGAAGAACTAAGAGGTTCTCAATATAGAGGTGATGTTAATAAATTTTATAATTACATCCAAAAAACCCTTTCATTGTTAAATCAGAAATGCCCCCAAGAGAATAATATTTCTGATATTACTAAAAATAATGAAACAGCTTTGAATATTTTTAAGGAACGCTTACCGATACACATGAGGACAATCCTCTATGCCCTAAAACCAAATACAATGGAATTAGCACTTCATGAACTTAATCATGCAGGTTTTATTACTCGTCCTCAGGAAATAGATAGGCAGAATAGATTCGAAACAAAAACTCGAGATAAAAATACATTTAACAATAATAAGAAACAACATTTTAATAACTGGCAACCAAAACAATACATACCCAGAAACAATTATAGTAATTATCACGATATCAAAAATAATTATAATCATAACAGAAATAATTATAGACAGTTTCCTCAAAAACCTGAACCCATGGATGTTGATCCTTCATCATCCCAAATTAGGCGTGCACCTGTAGCTAGTTATGTAGGAAAAACCCAAACAGAAGCAAATTTTCGGCATTTCAGCCTCGGAACCTCTCTTCCCTATATTAAGTTAGAAAAAGGGAACGTAACCATAAGACTCCTCATTGATACTGGAGCAACTAATAGTCTTTTGCGTGAACAGGATTCACCAAGGGAATATACAAAATGGCGTAATAAACCAATGACAATAAAAACAGCAGGAAACCCAATAGTTGTCACAAAAGACGTCGTAATACCAAAGAATAAATTTGCATTATCGGTCAAAAATGATTGTGAATTCCAAGTACATAACTTCAATGAAGAGTATAATGGACTAATTGGAAACAATATTTTGATTCCGAATGACGGAGAAATAAATTACAAAAATAAAACATTAAAATTGAATAACGAAATCATACCTATTTTCCTCAGTGAAAATGAAGAGAAAGAATATGAAAAAACGTTAAATTATTTTAATGAAATAAAACCTATGGATTCCATGCTAAATAATGAAATCAATAAGGATCTTCGAACAGATCACTTAAATAAAGAAGAAAAGAAAATATTATTTAAAGTAATAAAAGAATGCGATAAAGCATTTTACAAAAAAGGCGATGATCTGTTGTTTACGAACCACGTAAAACACAACATCCCTACGGAAGATAATTCTCCTATTTACACGAGGATATATAGATATCCTGAGATCCACAAAAAGGAAGTGGATAGGCAAATAAAAGAAATGCTTGAATCAAAAATAATTCGGCATTCTACTTCACCTTATAACGCCCCAATCTGGGTCGTACCTAAAAAAGAAGACCACGCTGGTAATAAAGAGTGGCGCATGGTCATCGATTATAGAAAATTAAATAATGTAACTAAGGAAGATAAATATCCTATACCAAACATGGACTCAATATTAGACAAATTAGGACATGCAGTGTATTTCTCTACACTGGATCTAACAAAAGGTTTCTATCAAATAGAAGTAGAACCTAAAGACAGAGAGAAAACGGCATTTGGCACTCTATCTGGACACTATGAGTTTACACGGATGCCATTCGGCTTAAAGAATGCACCCGCAACCTTTCAAAGACTTATGAATGAAGTCTTGAAGGACTACATAGGGAAAATATGCTATGTTTATCTGGATGATATCATCATATTTTCCTCAAGCCTACAAGAATATATGGATTCACTCCATAAAATTCTAGATACACTTAAGAACGCAAATCTTAAAGTATCATTGAATAAATCTGAATTTCTACGTAAAGAAACAGAGTTCTTAGGGCATGTGGTGACTCCAAATGGCGTTAAGCCAAATCCCCAAAAAATTGAGACAATAAAGAATTTCCCTATTCCAAGGACAGTCAAAGAAATTCAATCCTTCTTAGGATTAACCGGATATTACCGCAAGTTTATCTCTGACTATGCAGCGATTATAAAACCAATGACGTTATGCCTCAAAAAGGGTAGCAAAATAAATACTGAGAACGAAAGCTACAGAGAATCTTTTAATAAACTTAAAACGTTAATGACAAACGACCTAATAAATAGGCACCCAGATTTTTCAAAAGAATTTACTCTAACTACCGACGCAAGTAACTTTGCCATTGGAGCCGTGTTAAGTCAAACACATGGGCCCCTCTCATTTGCTTCGCGTACCTTAAATAAACATGAACGCAATTATAGCACAATCGAGAAAGAACTTCTTGCAATAGTTTGGGCAACCGCACAGTTTCGTCATTATTTATATGGACGCAAGTTCACTATAAGAACTGATCATCGTCCGTTAGTTTGGCTTTCAAATTTGAAAGAACCAAATTCAAAGCTCCAAAGATGGAAAATTAAGTTAGGAGAGTATGACTTTAATATTCAATATATACAAGGGATAGAAAACAAAGTAGCCGACGCCCTCTCTCGCGTGAAAATAAATATGTTGGGAGAAGACGATCTAATTACGCAACATAGTGCCGAATCAGATAATTCAAATTTAATTCCTATAAGTGAGAAACCGATCAATATTTTTAATCGGCAAATAATTGTTAAAGTCAGCGAAAATGACGAAGAAACAAATATTATTTATCCACATACTGGGAAGAGAAGAATTGTATTCACACGCAGAGAATTTAAGGAAAAAGACTTTGAAGATATTATTAAAGAAGTAGACATCAGCATGTTAAATGGTATTTATATAGAAGACGAAGACACCTTTAAGAAATTCCAAGATAAATGGAAGTTGGAGAATAGAAAATCTATTCAAATATTGCAAAGGAGCATGAAGCTCTTAAAAGATATTAAAATGAACGAAGTAAATGATATAATACTTAAAACTCATAAAAACAACAATCATATTGGTATAGGAAAGGTTTATTTAGAATTGATTCGAACATATTATATCCCTAATTTAAAAACCCTCATAAATAAACAAATAAATAATTGCCATCTATGTATGACCAAAATTGAAAGAAATCCAATAAAGTTACCTTATGAAAAAACGGAAACTCCCAAAAGTCCTAATGAACATTATCACATAGATATATGGCTTCTAAACAACAATTAAAAATACCTTTCATGTATAGATAAATTTAGTAAATATGCGGCTATTGAACCAATAAAACATAAAACATATACAGATGTTTTAAATGCATTAATGAAGATCTTTACTTATATGAAAAAACCTAAACAAATAACCCTCGATAACGAAAACGCTTTTGTCTCTGAAACATTAAAAAATTTCTTAGAAAATAATGAAACCAATGTTCATTATTGTACAGCTAATCGTCATACAGGTAATTCTGACATAGAACGCCTTCATAGCACACTCAACGAACACATTCGAATTTTGAGTCAAATACAAGAAGCCAATGAAGAGGTTGAACCAATAGAACATTCAACCAAAGCAATAGACACTTATAATAATGTCATTTATTTAACAATCAAAGAGAAACCTATAGACGTACATTTCAATAAAATCGACAATGAGCTAATCTATAAGCGTATTGAGGAAAATAAAACTAGGGTCTTAAATAAATTAAACATTAACAGAAAAAATGAAGAAATAGATGGACGTTATGCAAAAATAACGGAACCCGAGAAAATTAAAAACAAATTAACCCCAAAAAATAAAAACGTAAAAGTAATTAACAAATCTGATAAAAAATACACGCTAGAAGAAGATAACAGATTTAAGAAAAATCCCAATCGTATTCTTTACAAAGATCAATTTAGGAAAAAGAAAAAACTCCAACAAATAACATCATCAAATTCTAGGCCTCCTGAAGATACGACATTAATATTAACAATTTAGAAGAACTAAATCTTAGTTTAGCTTTATATAAAACGAACATTATATTCATAATTAAAGTACCAAGACTAACTGAAGAATTATATAAAGAGATACAAATAATCCCTATTCCGAACAAAAACGATTATTTAGAAATACAAATTGATAATCATTTTATATTGAATAAAGATGAAAAAATATACTTTCCAACAAAAACAATAAAAGATTTAACAGAAATGAATGATGAATGTATAAGAAACATATTAACTGAAAACATGACTAATTGTGTATATGTAAAAAATACAAAAGAATCTGTAAAAACAGTAGGAATGAACCACATTATTGCTATTAATCTAAGAAAACAAAATCTGAAACAAAACTGTAATAAACAAAATATTGTATTGGAAAAACATATATGTTAATGCCAAAAAATTGCCAAATCACAATAAATAATATAACATATCAAAATACAGAATTTAGACATGAGGTAATCATACCCAATACAATCAAAACAATTAATTATACTGAAAAGCCAAATCTAACCATTGAAAAATTGCAATATAACAATATTAAAAACAATGAACTTATAAATGAGTTGATATATGAACAAAAGACAACAAAAACATATGTCTATTCCATTACAATGATAATAGTAATTATATATACTATACCTATAGTATTTCTATTATGTAAAATTTTTATAAAAAAAGATAAAAAGATTGTAAATAACATCAATCTTCCACGAGTCACTTCCCAACCCGTAGAAGACTCTAAAGGGGGAGGTGTTATATCAGAGCCAACTTGTGTACACCCACAAGAGCTCGACTTCAAATTCAATAAAAATTAAAAATGTAAACAGCATTGATTTGATCCGTACGCAATGTAAACAAGCTGCGGTCAAATCATATGCAATATAAACAATTTCAAACCAATAGACGAGAACGATCATTGTTTACACAGCTGCGGCTTAATGGCCAAATGCTTTTAGCCGAAGTCAAGTGGATGCAGCTGCGTCAGCATAGTTCTTGTGATTTATGTATGAAGATCAAAGTCCAACAAAAGGGACGCTGTCGAAGAACAGCACAAAGTATATAAGACACTTCACGTTCATTTTTGAAGGAGTTCAGTTTTAAGATGTGATCAGTCGAGTTCAGTTTGAGATGTGATTCAGTCAAGTTCAAGTTCAAGTTCGAGTTCAGTTCAAGTTCAAGTTCTTAGTTAAGTTCAATGTCAGTTCGGTTTAGTTATTGTTCGCTTAAGAATAGTTTAAGTTCATACAATAAAAATATTACTTAAATTTGAAAGTCTTTCCTTTTGTTCGGCGATGTTCTCATTGGGAGAACATAAAATCAATTTTTTTTTCTTGTTTGTAAGAGTACAAACACAAATGATATATGTAATAAACACAAGAAAAAAAAAAACAGTGCAGTGAAGGAAGGAAAATACCGAAACAAAAAATAGGAAAATAAAAGAGCACAGAACAGTAATAAATCCTCCTAGTTCTTAGGTGCATGTAAGTAACATAATTGTATTACATATTGATCATTGTACGTAATACACAAATTGCAATATAAGTTAAATATAAGATTTACCCTAGTGCCATAGTGCCAAACTGTTATATATACGAACGTATACACATATTTGTAAAATGTGAAATTAGATGACAAAAGATAAAAAGACAAGAGCAACAAAATCATTTCTGCCTTATAACTTAAGGCGACTATCCAAGAGATTATATCCGCTAGTAGAAGAAAGCGACTTAGACGAAACCTTTAATTCCTCCTCTCCCAGTTCTTGCTCAGACAATATGAACCCTGATCAGGCAAATACTTCGGGTTTACAAAACCCTTCCCCCACACAAAACATAACCACCCCTGCACCTTCAAACCACATCGACATTTTCAATGCCCTGAGAATCCCTGATGCCATCAAAGTTCTGCCGAAATTTGATCGTAATCCAGGTGTTCTGTACGAATTTCTAAACAACTCCCCTTTCAGAGGGACAGATAATACCCCATACGGTCAAATTTTACTCAGGGCCATTCGAATCAAAATCGACACAAGCGAATGAAATTCTAAACATGTATGGGACCCCTCTAGTCTGGGATAATAAAAAGGCAAAACCGATTCTCCACTATTCTGATACGAGGACCGAGACTTCTCTTATCAGAGACTCACATATCATTAGACAAGAAACAAAAGAGTCAAAGCATTTTACGGCGAGATGCAACAATGTTCTCATTCATGAAACCGACCGTAATGTAATAAAGGCAAAAACGGAACTTTATTCCGAAATATGCCTAAATTCATTCTTAAGTGGGCTTAACGAGCCTCTCGGTTCTAGAGTTAGGGCCATGCAGCCCAACTCCTTGGCCGCAGCGCTTGCCCACTGCATCAAGGAGCAAAACATCTCGTACCCGAGAATGGCTCAAATACCGGAGATAAAAAAAACCTGACAACACCACCTCTCATCAGCCACGGAGGAATTTCCCCTAGCCTTACTACCGCCAGGAACATGACTCTCCCAGACACCAAAAGCCTCAGTTTTACAGAGAAAACCGATTCCGACCTCAATATACTAACCTCCGTGGTAAAGCATCGAATCAAATTGTGCCTTGTATGCAAGAAGCTTTGGGGTCCTCATGCAACAGAACCGTTTGCCCCCCTTCCTACTGAGCGGATAACTTTGCTACATCCATTTGGGAACGTAGGAGTAGATTTTGCGGGTGCTGCAGTACGTGCCGTACATTTGGAATTAGTGAGGAGCATGACAACTGAAGATTCCCTCCAAGCACTCAGACGTTTTATCAGTCGTCGTGGTATCCCAGCAAGGATACTATCCAATAATGCGCAGACGTTTCGAAGAGCCGCGTTGGAGTTAAAATCGTTTCCTTTCGACCAAGAGGCCATTCAGGGCTTCTTCTCGCGGCACATCATCTTTGTTCATCGTTGAGCATGCACCCTGGTAGAGTGGTTTTTGGGAGCGAATGGTTCGTACAATGAAGAATGTCCTAAAGGTCCTAAAGGAAGGGTCAAGCTGAACTTTGAGGAGCTAAGGACCATCGTGACAGAAGCGGAATTCGTAGTCAACAATCGCCCATTGACTTATGTAAGTGCTGATCCCCTAGATTTGACGTCGTTAACGCCTGCAGATTTCCTTATTGCATCAGCTGGCGCTGGATGGTCATCTCCTTCAATACCAGGGAAAATTGGCGCCAATTCAATACGGGTAGGATGGAAACAACGTTTCAAGTATTCGACCCAATTGAGAAGAAGATGGCAAAACAAATACTTGCATCTACTGCGCTCCTTTCATTATAACATTCTTCGATCCACATCTCAGTTGCCTAATGGTGATGTGGTCTTACTGTTTGATCCGGGGCGAGCAAGAATTGGCTGTAAGATGGCTGTCATAGAAAAAACATTCACCGGGCGAGATTAACATGTACGATCGTGCTTACTAAGACTAGCCAACGGAACCAGGTTTAAGCGCACAATTCAGCTTCTATACCTGTTCAGTTCGATTACTTATGTGCTGACTATACGCACATGACCTAGTTTAAGTCCAGGTAATACTTCACGTCAACAACGACCACAACAAACCATCATGCTGACGCCACCATAACAATCGGAATATTCATTGGGTCAAGCCAACGGCCTATTATGCCGACGTTGCATTACCGCCAATTGCTCTAGTTTTAAGTACATATTGTAAATGTTTAGGATAAGCAATATTTATGTATAAAAGACGTGAAATAATAAAGAACAAATGTCAGTATTGACTTACATTGATACGGATCGTATTTCATTGGACTGACTGGTGAACAAGTTTAAGTGCTTGCGTCACACACACTATTGGTGAACAAGTTTAAGTGCTTGCGTCACACACCATTTCAAATATCAAGTCTATGCGCTTGATATTACAAACTGACTTCAGAAAAACGCTTCTGAACATTTTGGTGACCCCGACGTGATTCGTCACGTATCAGATCAAGATAAACCACAAGGCCTTCTTCTGCAATAAAGGGAAGGCAAACAAGGCTGACCAACATACACGGACGTCAATTTCTCCGGAATCAAGATGACAACATTTGAAGAACTCATTGTGGAACAGTTGGCAACCGGCCAAGAAATCCAACGCATCATAACTAACTTCAAAAAGGACTCCTTAGACAGGAAAAAGTCAAGGAGCTACTTTGAGGAACGACTTCAGCGTCTACAAGAGCACTGGAGTACGTTCAAACACACAGATTCGAAGATAAATTCATTGCCGAACGTTCCTGTCGAGCATGATTACTTCGTCAATCGATACTTCTCCAAAATCTCAGCATTAGCTGAAGAGTATAAGGGTCGTTTCCAAGACGGAATACGGACGACATCGGACATCGAAGAACAATCAACCACATCAAGGGTTGAACCACTGAAGGCATCGACTGAAACAGTGGAACAAAATCCACCAAAAATCATTGGTGCGATACGAAGACAAAGGGCAATCATGTGCTCCCTCAGAAGACTAATCGAGGAATTATCTTCGAGGCAAAACGAACCCATGCAGTATTACGAATTGAAACGTAAAACAATTGAACAGTTCTGGCAACAGATAGAATGCCTGAACTACACAATATGGGAGCTGACTGATGACCCTGCCGCAGTTGGGTGCAGTCAATCAGAATTCATTGCCATAGAGGCAATAGTAGAAGAAAACCTTATTAGTTTAGCAATTGGAGATACCGAAGATAGCCCATCCACTGGCATGACAATTCAAAATTCGTTAACCTTACCAAAGGTAACAATTACAAAATTTGATGGCGATTATTTGAAGTGGAGACAATTTTTGATATGTTCTCACAAATGGTCGACAAGCAACCAATACCAAGCATACAAAAAATGTGGTATCTCAAAACTCATCTTAGTGGAGAAGCCGAGAACCTCATCCGTCATTTAGCGCTCACGGAGGACAATTACCGAACCGCATGGGCTATCCTTCAAGATCGATACAACAACATAAGGGTTCTTACGTCAACACTTGTGCAAAAAATACTTGGACAACCAAGGCAAATGCAAGCTCAACCATCAGCACTAGCCATTAAAACCTTTCACGATACGACGCAAGTCTGTTTGATGGCACTATGCAACATCGGTGTGGACACCTCAACATGGGACCCCCTACTACTTCATTTGCTAGTAAATAAATTAGACCAAGGAACAAGGATCCTGTTTGAGCAATCTCTCAAGAAGCCGAAGGAATTGCAGTCAATCAAGGAATTCCTAACGTTTCTTGAGAACCAATTCCAATCACTGGAATCTATTGGACAAAGGAAAAAAGAGACTTCAGCTCGATCTTGTGCATCGTTAACTTCCAATCAAAATAATAAGGCCCGTTGCAAGGTTTGCGAAACCGGAACACATCCGTTATTTGCCTGCAACCAGATCATACAACTACAGCCAGTAGAGCGCATACGAGTTGTGCAAAGGCATAAGCTGTGCCTTAACTGTTTAAGAAGTGGCCATGGGCAAACAAGTGTGTTTCAAGAAGTTGTTCAAGGTGCGATAAAAAACACAACACGCCGCTACATATTGAGAGCAACACCAACGGGTCGGCTAGCAATAAACATCAAAAAGACACAGCAAACAACAGTAACAATCCTCAAGGTGGAACACGACCATCAATGACACTAGCCGCATCCAAAAGCCCAGAAGGGCATCACTACGTCCTCCTCAGCACAGCCATCATTGAACTGGTGGCAACCAATGGACAGAAGACGACATGTAGAGCCATCTTGGATTCCGGCTCTCAAGTGAACCTGGTTACCACACGCCTAGTGAAGAGATTAGGCCTTCAAACAAGAAATACTTTAATGAATATCCAAGGCATTGGCAATGGCAAGAAAGAAGCCCACCAACGTGTAAATGTTCAACTACAATCAAGAACAACTGCCTTCACTACTCGTCTAGAAGCCATTGTCCTACCACATATCATAGCAGCACAGCCTTCGCAACATTTTAACATCTCGTCATGGCCAATACCGAAAAATATTCTGATGAAATAAAACAACCGACGGCTAATAATGCAGAAACAAGACTAATTTATTGGAAGGAAAATTTCAATGCAACATACATAAAATAAGTAGCAGCTGTCAAATATATACGCAGTTGCGAAAACCGGGTTGCTATTCATGAACATTTTTCAAATAATATCTTTCACTCCCACTTTTGGAAAATGTACGTTAAATTATATTTTGCATATTTCAGTTCAAGTATGCAACTTAAATTATTTAAATTGAACCCTGTTAAGCGAACTATAAAGTATAGATATTTCGTTAAATACAATGAATTCAATAATCCCTAGATCAAAAAACTCCAATCAAGTATCTAAGCTTTTCAAACTTATCTTTACTTAAAGCTTTAGTAAAGATATCTGCAATTTGGAATTCAGATGGAACGTAAAGAATTTCAAAATCTCCGGACTCGTACCTCTCTCTAATAAAATGGTAGCGTACATCAATGTGCTTCGTCCTTTTATGAAACTCCGGGTTCTTTATTAGCCGTATTGCACCTTGGTTGTCCATGTTCAGTGTTGCAGCATCAAAACCTTCTGGGCGCATTTCAGACAAAAGCCTCTTCATCCAAACCATTTCCTTCACTGACTGTGAAGCTGCCACGTATTCAGACTCCGTAGTGGATAGTGATACACATCTCTGCCTTTGTGATGCCCAAGAAACTGGCCCATCTCCCAGCATGAAAACGTAGCCTGTCGTGGACCGCCGAGTCGTTGTATCACCAGCATAATCAGCATCACTGAAACAAACCAAAGAGAAATTCACATTTTTTTTGAAATGAATGCCCATTTGCTTCGTGCCACTGATGTATTTTAGAATTCTTTTAACAGCATTAACATGAGTCTGTTGTGGCGAATCCAAATAACGCGATACAACTCCCACTGCATACGCAATGTCCGGCCTGGTAGCAATGGCCAAGTACATCAAGCTCCCTACTGCCTCTCTGTAAGGGAAATTGGTCGTCGCTGATGAGTTAATATCCGCACTAGAACAATTTTCCGCTGGTGTTGCTACCGGCTTACAGTTTTCCATATTGAATCTTTTTAGTATACGCTCTGCATAAAGCGCCTGACTAACATAAATTTCATTTTCCGATTTTCTTGATATCTCCATACCGAGAAAAAAGTTTGGTTCTAAAACTGTGATTTCAAAAAACTTCTGCAGAAAACTGAGCAGTTGGGCAGCATCATTTTTCCCTTTAGCTGCAATGATTCCGTCATCAATATAGATTGCTAGTACAATACGCCTTCCATCGTCTTTTGTCACAAAAACGCAGGGATCCATCTTACACGGCTCCAAGTTAAAACCTTTCAAAATCCTTATTAATTTTTGGTTCCAACAACGAGATGCCTGCTTAAGTCCATACACGCTTTTTCGGAGTTTACAGACTCTGCCTGAACCATCATTAAAACCTTCTGGCTGGCGCATATAAATTTCCTCGTCCAGATCTCCGTTTAAAAAGGCAGTCTTCACATCAAATTGAGTGAGACAAAGTCCCTCGTTAGCCGAAATGCCGAGTATTGCTCGTATGGAGCTGAATTTCGCCACGGGGCTAAACGTTTCCTTATAATCTGTACCATACTCTTGGGAGAAACCACGAACGACTAACCTGGCTTTGTATTTTTGATGTCCGTTTGTATCCAAGTCCTTCAGTTTGTAGACCCATTTGTTGTCGATTATCTTCCGATTCACAGGAGATGGCACAATATCCCACGTACGATTTTTAAGTAGACTTTCCATTTCATCTTCCATGGCTCTTTTCCAGTGAGCCGCATAAGTACAACGTATCGCCTCTTTGTAGCTGTCCGGCTCGCCCTGCACAAGAAAAGCATGTTTTTGTTCGGAATAAGACGTACCTGAATCATTTTTGTTTTTAGCGCTTCGCAATCGATTTCTTAATGGAATTTCGGAAAATTCATTTCCAATACGTGGTCTCTCATTCCGACTATCCCCATAAGATTCCTTATATGCTGACTGAAACACCTCGCCTACTACTTCGTGGTCCACTTCTGCATTTACATCTGGTGCCGGGAAAACCTCACATTCATCGTCCCTGTTTGTATCTGGCAAAAAAATTGAGTCGTCGGATTTGCTCTGATCGCAGTTCTGTAGATAACTTTTTTTCTTAGGAAACGACAATTCTCTGAATTCAACATCCCTTGATATCTCCATTTTTCTAGATGAAGGTATCCATATTTTGTAGCCCTTTGTATTGTCCGGATACCCCACGAAAACACCACTAACTGCTTTCCGATCCCATTTTCTACGCTTCTGTTTAGGCACATGAACAAAAACCTCCACACCAAAAATCTTCAAGTCGTTAATCCTGGGATCCTTTCCACACCATAGCTCACATGGATTTTTGCCTTTAACTGAACTTGTACCAGTCATATTCAGCACGTGCACAGCAGTATTTACTGCTTCAGCCCAAAATTTCTTAGGCAATTCTGCTGCACACAACATCGTCCGAGCTGCTTCAACGATTGTTCGGTTCTCCCTTTCAGCACTACCATTTTGCTCCGGAGTGTAAGGAACCGTAGTTTGATGACGAATGGAGTGCTTCTCAAAGAGCACCTTTACCCCTTCGTTAACAAACTCCAAGCCGTTGTCTGAACGAAACATCTTCACAGGATTCCCACTTTCCAACTTCGCTTGATCGATAAACTTTTTCAGAACAGAGCACACTTCGGATTTTTGCTTCATAAAATATACTAGTCTGTAATGAGAAAAGTGGTCTTTAAAAACAACAAAATATCTAGAGCCACCGATTGATGTTTCTTCCATGGGACCACAAACGTCTGCGTGCACAAGTTCACCTGGATGTTGTGCCTTAAATGTGCTCTTTGGGAATGGTAACCTATGCAGTTTGCCAAAACTACATGCATCACAAGTCAATTGATCGACGTCCTCAAATTTAATACATTGCCTCTTTAGTTGTTTGCGCACATGAACAGCATTTTGGTGACCCATTCTCTCATGCCACACAGACAGGGGTAAAATCTGTTTGCTTGCTAGGTTAGCAACTCCGCATTCACCGCTCTGGACCAAAAAACACATCTTAAACAACTGGCCTTGACGTTCTCCCACTACCACTGTACTTTGGTCATCCATTTTCACAAATTTACAGCACACATTATCGGATATGAATTGCATACCTTTGTCCAAAGCACGATTTTGTGAAAATAAATTTACAGAAATCTGGGGTACATACAACACTTCAGAAAGATATTTCCTCACCCACATCTCCCCATTTGAAGCCAGGATATTAATGTCGCCAACGCCCAATGCGACAATTTTATCCCCATTTCCAATGCGAATATCTAGAGGCTGATCAAATTCTCGGTAACGAATAAACAACTCTTTGTTGAACGTCATGTGATCGCTTGCACCGGAATCTAAATACCAAGCGTTATCTTTCACGGTTTGGCCTTCCGTTATCACAAAGGCATTGCAAATTAGTGCATCTCCCCTTTTCAGATCCCAAGTGTTGCCGTTTTTCCTCCAGCAACCTCCTACTTTCTTCTTTGGACAATCTCTTTTCCAGTGTCCGTACTCATTGCATGAAAAACATTTTCCTATTTTGGAACCTTTTTTGTTTTGTTGTTGGACCGGCCCACGCACTTTTTGCCTAGCTATTAATGCCGTTGTATTTTCAACTGCATTAGTGTGTGAAGATGCTATACGTGTCTCTTCCATAACCAAGCGTGACGTCAAATTTTCTAGTGTTTGCTGTTCTTTTGACGTCGATTCCCATGCACAAAAAAAATGTTTAAATGTTTCTGGAAGAGTCATGAGTATTTTTGTCATAACCATACTTTCAGATACTGTTTCACCAATGTCTCTTAGTTGTCTGACAATGTTTTCTAGTCTAGAGATATGTGTTGCTACGTCGTCCTCTGGATTTTTTTCAAAACTGTAGAATCGCTGCAAAATCATGTGGACATTAGTCCTTGATGTATGTTCGTAGACAGCCTTTAGTTTATTCCACATTTCCAGTGCCGTTGTGCAATTCACAATGTGTCGTAAAGGTGTATGCCCTACACTTGTAGCAATAATCCTCTGAGCCTTACTGTCTGCCTTTCTCCAAGCCGCCGCACGACCCTGGTATACCGCATCCGCTTCATCTTGCTCCTTGATCGGAAATGGTACCCCCACATCCACGTAATCGTACAATCCAGACGCATTTAAAAGAATTTTCACTTGGAACTTCCAGACTGAATAATGTTCGGAATTTTCCAACTTATCGATTTTGTAATAATCGTCCATTTTTCTTTTATTTTTCGTAAGAGAAAAAAATTACGTGAATATTGTATATGGATTTTTTTTGAGCAATTACGAGTACGTATACTTATACTGTTTGAACTATCTTTTTATCTTTTAATGTCTCACGTATACTGGGCCCATAACCTGATGAAATAAAACAACCGACGGCTAATAATGCAGAAACAAGACTAATTTATTGGAAGGAAAATTTCAATGCAACATACATAAAATAAGTAGCAGCTGTCAAATATATACGCAGTTGCGAAAACCGGGTTGCTATTCATGAACATTTTTCAAATAATATCTTTCATATTCCATTGGCAGATCCCAACTTCAATCATCCAGACAAAATCGATGTACTTCTCGGTGCAGAGTTTTATCATCAACTACTCTCCATCGGACAAATACGGCTAGCAGACGATCTACCGATGCTCCAAAACACAGTTTTTGGCTGGATATTGGCTGGTAAAATAGCTGAAGCCAGATCAATTACAGCAACATGCGGAATCGCTACTTATGATGACAACGACCTACATCAGATGATTGAACGTTTGTGGAGTCTCGACGAAGTTGAACCAGCACGTAGTAATCTATCAAACCCGAAAACATGTGCGAAGCTCATTTCGCTCAAAACACACGTAAGGGTGCTGATGGACGCTTCATTGTAAAACTACCATTTCATGAAGGTCCGGAAGCTCTAGGCAATTCCAGGGAAATAGCAGTTAATAGGTTCCTGGTCCTGGAGCGACGTTTGGAGAAAAACAAGGAAATAAAGGAGCAGTACATTCAATTTATGAGGGAATACGAAGAATTGGGTCACATGACCGAAATCGACTTCAATGACATGGTTGAACCAAACTACGTGGTTCCTCATCATTGCGTGTTTAAGCCCGACAGCAGCACCACTAAACTACGAGTAGTTTTCGATGCTTCGTGCAAAACATCATCCGGAAAATCGTTAAACGACATTATGTATACTGGCCCCCTGTACAGGGTGAATTATTTTCGTTACTACTCCGATTCCGGTTACCACGATATGTCTCTTGCACAGATATTCAAAAAATGTATCGGCAAATAATCATTCATCCAGACGATAGAAGATACCAAACAGTCGTATGGAGAACAGATGCAAGGAGACCCTTACGCTACTACCAGCTAAATACGGTAACCTACCGCACCAGAGCAGCACCATATTTAGCCACGAAATGCTTACAGCAACTAGCAAGGGAAAACAACGAAATGTTGACATTAAGCGCTCATGCTCTCCACAACGATTTTTATGTCGATGACTGCCTAACTGGAAATGACAATTCATCGACCGCATTAGAAACACAAATTCAACTCACAACCATCTTAAAGAGTGCAGGATTTAAGCTTCGAAAATGGTGCGCAAATCATCCCCACTTACTACAAGGTATCGCAGCAGAGGATAAGGAAATCGATCTCGACTTCAGCAACGAAAACAATGCGTCAATCAAGGCACTGGGACTGACATGGCAACCGAAAACTGATACATTTTGTGTTAAAACTAACTTAAGCGCAACAAATAGAGTAACAAAACGAATTGTCACTTCAGACCTTGCCAGATTATTCGATCCATTAGGCGTGATGGCCCCAGTAGTTGTTACAGCAAAAATATTCGTCCAAGAGTTATGGCTACTGCAGCTATCGTGGGATGAAGCACTACCAGTCGAGCTACATACAAGATGGATAACATTTCGAAATAACTTAAGGGAACTTAACAATTTTCAATTTCAACGCCACATGTTTAACAATAGTGTTCCAACAGCATATCGAGTCCACGCATTCTGCGATGCATCTGAAAGGGCCTATGGGGCAGTTATATACCTAAGGACAATCATAAAGGATGGAAGAATAGTCGTAAGATTGCTATGTTCCAAATCGAGAGTTGCCCCACTAAAGAAACAAACCCTGCCCAGATTGGAATTGTGCGCTGCAGTCCTAGGCGCTCAGCTAGCAGCCAGAATTAAAACTGACCTGAGACTCACGGATACACCCACATTCCTTTGGACTGATTCTGAAATCGTCCTTGCCTGGATTAACTCCCCTTCTTCATCGTTCCAAACGTTTGTGGCCAATCGAGTTGCGGTCATACAGGGACTTACACTTCCCGAGCAATGGCGACATGTATCATCAAAACACAATCCAGCGGACGTATTATCAAGGGGCCTTCAACCAGCTAAGTTACCATCTTGCACACTTTGGTTTTATGGCCCGGTTTTCTTATCTGGTCATCAAGATATGTGGCCATCAAAGTATATTAAGGAGCTCTCAATCCCAGAAGATACAGAGAGAAAGCGAAAATTACCAACTGTAGCAACAGCTACTTGTAGTCCCAATCAATACATGATTTACAAGATTAACCACCACAATTCGTTTAAAACTCTTCAAAGAATAACTGGATATGTGCTACGCTTTTGTAATCATTCAAGATGCATCAAGGCCCAACGACAAAATGGTGTACTATTGACACCAAGGGAGCTAGAAGATGCACTCATCATCATAGTTCGAGCAATGCAGGCTTTTGACTTAATGGATGAAATCAGTGACCTGCAGACCTACAAGGAACTAAGACAGAACACCCACTTCAACAGCCTCGCTCCATTCCTGGATGATAAGGGAATTGTTCGAGTTGGAGGCCGATTAGAGGCTGGAATACTGCCATTTGACGCAAAGCATCCAATGCTTCTTCCATACAATAATCCTCTAGTAAAATTATTGATGCAAGAAATCCACGAGAAGCATAGCCACTGTGGCCCCCAAACATTACTGACACATATGAGACAACGATTTTGGCCAATCAAGGGCAAGGTAATGGCACGATCAATAGTACACCACTGCGTGAAATGCAGCAGAGCCAAACCTCAGTTACTTCAACAAATTATGGGGAACCTACCGCCATCAAGAATCACGCCAACAAGGCCGTTCATAAACACAGGAGTTGATTACTGCGGACCATTTTGGATACATTACAAAATTCGCGGTAAACGACCTCAAAAGGCTTATGTAGCAATCTTCTGCTGCTTCGCCACAAAAGCAGTACATATAGAGCTTGTAAGCGACTTATCTACCGAATCATTTATTGGAGCGCTGAAACGATTCATCGGTCGTCGAGGACATTGCCAGCAGTTATACTGCGACAACGCAACAAATTTTGTAGGAGCAAATAATCAACTGTCTGAATTGGAAAACGTTATTTACTCAGAAAAGGCGCGTACTGCGATAATAAAGGAATGCAGTAGTAATGCGATACACTTCAACTTCATTCCTCCAAGGGCGCCACATTTTGGAGGTCTCTGGGAAGCAGCAGTGAAATCAGCAAAACACTTGTTAAGAAGGAGTGTATCCACAGCATCATTAACGTATGAAGAGTTGGAAACGGTACTAGTTGGTATCGAAGCTATCTTAAGCTCCAGACCACTCACGCCACTTTCAAATGACCCTAACGATCTAACAGCATTGACACCGGGACACTTTCTGATCGGAGAACCCCTTACTGCTCAAATTGACACACACGCAGTTCCGATGAAACAAACTCTTCTGACTAGATGGATCTTGGTTTCACATCTCAAATACGAATTTTGGAAGAGATGGTCCCAGGAGTGCCTTACCGAACTTCAACACCGCCACAAATGGAAGAAACCGTCCAAGAATATCAACCCGGGGGACATGGTCATTATAAAGGAAGACAATGTTCCGGCACTTCAATGGCCGCTCGGTGGAATTATTAAAACTTATAAGGGTGATGATGGTGCTGTTCGAGTAGTCGATGTTAAGACAACGTCCGGGATCTGGAAACGTCCAATTCACAAATTAGCACCACTACCCATTGAGAATGAAGTCAACAATGACACCTCATCTGGGAATATAAATGGACAATCAATGCATAGCACTCAAGCACCAGAACTAGTACATACAACACCAGCCAAAAGGCGAAGAACATGTGGCACCAGTGGAATTGCGTCACTAGTAACACTCTGTCTAATCCTGCCGATGGTAATCAGTAAAAATATCGAAATCAGCAAATTCCAACCCAAGCTCGGAATCTACTTTGAAGACATTGGCTCAGCAAAAATAGCGACAAGCGAATGGAACTTCATTGTACATTATAATCTTATTCCGTTAATAGAAGAATATAACGCATTATTCAATGGAACATTAACGCTCAACCATTTATGTCAAGAGATTCAGCAGGGAAGCGTCTGCACAAGCACACTAAATCAATTTCAACATATACTAACCGAAATACAGTCTGAAAATATGTTTTTACCAAGCAACCGAACTAAAAGAGGAGCCATTGACATAGTTGGAAAAATTGCTAATTCTCTATTTGGAGTATTAGATTCGGAATATGCAGTACAAATGACAAGCACAATAGAGCAAATCAGCACAAACGAAAATCATATGTTAAGGCTACTTAGAAATCAAACCTCAGTTATCGACTCAACAATAAACATTGTTAAACAAGACCCAACAGTTATCAAAAATAGATTTGATCAGATCAACAAGCAATTAAGTGAAATAAGAGCAAGGATACGTGATAACGGTGAGGAAAGCTATCAAGTCAAAATGTCTCAGATCATCACATCCCTCTCATCTCAACTTATTTTAATGATAATTAACATTCAAAGGATGCAATCATCGCTTATTGATGTACTCACGGACACTCATCACGGCAAAATCAGTTCACTGTTGTTTTCAACGCAGCAACTAAAAATGGAGCTGAAAATCATCAACACTCACTTACCACCATTTCTAAAGATACCGGCAGATGACGAAGATCTTTTAAAGCTATACAGACTGATGACAGTAAAGGGAGGCATAACGGACAATCGAGCCATATTTTGGATCACTCTTCCATTGGTAGACCAAGAACACTACGAGCTGTTTAGGATGACAACTATACCAACCTTCATAAACAACACCATGATATCAATCACCCCCTGTGCACCAATACTGGCTCTGAACGCGCATCGCGACTATTACTTTCCAATTCAGTCCACCACGTTAGAAGGCTGCATCAATTTAAGCGATGGACAATATCTATGTCTCAACGTACAATCAAGGTACAGCGAAGGACCAGAGGTCTGCTCTTGCGAAGTAGGTCTGTTCAACAACGAAACAAAACCTACGTGTGTACTACACAAATCTAAAAAAAATTCAACTTGGGTTCAACTTGAGCACAAAAACCAATGGTGTATGCTACAAACACCCCTTCACGACTTACTGCGATCTGCGGAAGGGAAAATGTACAAATGCTCTTAGAAGGTTCTGGAATGCTAACGTTGCAGCCAGGATGTCTATTGAGGCAAGAATTCATCACCATCCAGGGTCATAACACCTTCTCCACCAAATTGAAAGGGTCCTACACAAGCCTTGGAACCATATCAGAAGTTTCACTACCAGAGCACCAAAGGCTATTGTTCCAAGAATTCAATGCCACGCACTATGATACCCAACTTAAAAATCTAACAGACCTACAAGAGATTATCTTACAACAGGAAGTTCTTGACTTACCTCATAAGCTTCAAGTTAGCAGTCATTACAACTTCGCAATTGGATATCTGGCTCTCACATTGTCAATTATATTAATCATCTACATAACCCGGAAACACAAAATAACAAGATCGGCAGTTATCACGAAGACACCACAGCCAACACTTCAATCAACACAATCAAACTCGGATTTCGTTGTCACCATTGCCTAGTTCGTTGAATAGCCATTCAACGCGGGGGAGAATGTTCAGTTCGATTACTTATGTGCTGACTATACGCACATGACCTAGTTTAAGTCCAGGTAATACTTCACGTCAACAACAACCACAACAAACCATCATGCTGACGCCACCATAACAATCGGAATATTCATTGGGTCAAGCCAACGGCCTATTATGCCGACGTTGCATTACCGCCAATTGCTCTAGTTTTAAGTACATATTGTAAATGTTTAGGATAAGCAATATTTATGTATAAAAGACGGGAAATAATAAAGAACAAATGTCAGTATTGACTTACATTGATACGGATCGTATTTCATTGGACTGATTGGTGAACAAGTTTAAGTGCTTGCGTCACACACACTATTGGTGAACAAGTTTAAGTGCTTGCGTCACACACCATTTCAAATATCAAGTCTATGCGCTTGATATTACAAACTAACTTCAGAAAAACGCTTCTGAATAATACCCTTTGGAATTACAATCTTCGCCGGAGGAGGATGTTGATTTAAATAGAGAGACCTAGATGTCGTACAAAGGAAACCGATAGCAACCCTGTTGGGGTCTATTCGAATTTCGAACAGCAACTCATTTCATTTTAACTATGTATATGTGTTTTGCTCTCTCTTCTTTTGACCTGAAAGCGTAAGCATCTACTAAATAAAGCTTGTGAATTAACAAAGTTGGTTTTGTTTTCTTGTAATTTTTGGACTGGGTTCTGCGAGTTTTCCTTAAAAGACTGGAGTAATTCAACAATACCCTCCGTGACAATTGCTCACCTTGTCGTGGTACGGAGGCTCAGTACAGGTAATGACTCTCCCCTACCTCTCCCCTTCCTCTGTACCCATCACTCCCCTACTCCCCTAACTCCAAGGTTGAACAGCATACGCCGATGGATGCATGGCTAAGAGGGTGCTTAGCTACTAGTATGCGAACTTCGGATACCGGCCGACCTCCGATTTCAATATAGCCTTGCTGCAGTGTCTCGGGCTCCGCTGCAGGTGACCGCTCTTTCCCGTGTGTTCGTGGGAACCATTGATAAACAAATTATTTTTAGAGAGACTGATGACTCTCTAACGTCATCGCCGGCTAGGGCCTGCGAGTCCTCAGCGGCTCAAAAACCGGAAGTGATGCCGGCATCTTTCGCCGACATTGCAGCCGGTCGGAAAGCAGGGGACATGTCCTCACTTTCCGATTCCGACACTACACTTGGCGGGGATTCTGTGAGTATGCTCTCAGATGAACTCCCAAGTGCAACAAAGAACGAAACCGTCGGACAGGTAGAGGAAAAGCCTGTACCACCTGGTGGCTTCGTCAAGCTTAAATCGTCGGAGCAGCGACATTTTAAAGCTGCTATAATGCAGGGCAAAACTAGAGATGAAGCCCTAGTTTTTGCAAAATCCACCCCTGCGAGTAAGGGTCCGGAACTGAAACGTGCTCGTTCCGCAGACACTACTCCACCAAACCAGGCTGCTAAACGCAGCAAAATCGGCAACCGTCAGGTCGATAAAAAGAGTTACAGTAGTGTAGCTGGGAGGATCCGACTCGGCATCGTCCTTAAGGACTTAGGAACGAATCCCCTTACAACAGCGCAGATGGCAGCGCTTAGGGGATCGACCTACAAGTCAGGGTGGTTATACTTTGTGTGTGACAACCCAGCTACGGCCGATTGGATGAAAACCAATTTTACGGCCATCAAGGACAAAAGTGGACTTGATATTATGCTTGTGGAAGAAGAAGCTTTCCCGAAACCGCATATCGTACGGGGCTACTTCCCACAAAGCGCAGGCCTACCCATCACGAAGGTGTTGGCGACGCTGGACTCGCAAAATGACGACTTACATGCAAAGAACTGGAGAGTCATGCAAGGCACGTCAAATAAGGAGAAAAACCTCCTGCACTTAGTTCTAGCAGTCAGTGACAAATCCTTGGCTCGACTGATAGAACTTAAGTGCCAAGTGGCCTACAGATTTGAAATCGTTAAGATGATTGTCAAAAGCCAGGCGAAAACATCCTTGGATGTAGCACCAATCGCTATAGGAAAACCTACAAGCAGCAGTATGGTGGATGCACCTACTGCCGCAATAGGAAAACCTACAACCAGCAGTATGGTGGTTGCACCTGCTACTGTAGTAGGAAAACCTACAGCCAGCAATATGGTGGTTGACGAGCCAAAACCCGCTGCCACGTCTGAGCCGGCGACCACTAAGGGTCGCCCAAACAAAAGAAAGAAACGTCCCCCAACGTAACAAGGGGAATCTTCGATGGGAAGTAGAGCAGAGGCTCACTCCCATCGGGTCGGAAACTTCAGGCGAGGCAACAACAAGCCTTACAGAACGAAGGATCCGGCCTACCGTCGCAAGTAATGGGTGGGCTGCGTGTGCTGCACCATGCCAAAGGTGCCTCGGACACCTTTAGTCTGCGACTGTACCGCGACAGGATCAGCATTGGGCTAATCCAAGAACCATGGGTCCATAAAGGTAAGATTATGGGCCTGCAAAACAGGTCGCGTAAATTAATTTACGCCACAGGAGATTTTTCTCCTAGGGCCGCATGTGTGATCGGCACTAACCTAAATTTTCTCCCCATTCCAGAATTCATCACAAGGGACCTGGCAGCCGTCATTGTGGAAGTCCCCACCGACGGAGGAGTAAGGGAGGTTGTATGCGCCTCCGCTTACTTTCCTGGAGACGGCCAACAAATCCCTCCCACAGAAGTCCAAAATCTGGTTAGGTATTGCAACCAGAAGAAACACCACCTGGTAATTGGATGCGACGCCAACGCGCACCATATGGAATGGGGCAGCAGCAATACCAACAAACGAGGTGAGTCACTCTAATAAGTAACAATCTCATATTGGAAATGATTGTGCAAAAATCACTGGCCAATACAAGAGGCACAATCTACTTCAAATCCCCGCAGCTCCTTGACGCCGACGATATTGACATAATAGGTAGACCACAGCGAGATGTCAATGAGGCGTTTGCGAGTATTGAGTTCGAGGCGGCGAAAGTTGGTCTGGCGGTAAACGAGGGCAAAACTATATACATATACGCTGTCATCAAATAAGGACGCTCACCACCAACGTCTTGGCCAGAATGTTTGTATTAGCAGATATAAGTTTGAGGTAGTTAAGGACTTCGTCTACCTTGGCTCCGCAGTGACCTGGAACAACGACATCAGTTCCGAAATCAAACGCAGAATTACTCTTGCCAATCGCTGTTTCTTTGGGCTCAGGAGGCAACTGAGTAACAGAGCCCTTTCCCGAACGACAAAGTTGACTCTATATAAGACCCTTATCATCCCGGTCCCATTGTATGGCGCAGAAGCATGGACACTATCAAAAGCGGATGAGGAGGCCCTCGGTCGGTTCGAGAGAAAGATTTTGCGCGTGATTTTTGGGCCTATTAACGCAGACGGGGGATGGAGGGGAAGATTCAACCACGAACTTAACGGGCTGTACACCCTGAACTGTAGCGCCCACTAAGAAGAAGAAGAAGAAGTAAGTAACTGGAAAGAAATTAAGAAGCTATTCTTTCAATACTTTGGCGACAGGAAAACTACGAAACAGCTTTATGACGACCTTAGAAACTTAATAACATTAAAATAATTTTAAGACGACTTGATAACAAAACTAGGACGGATAGGGCCCACAGCTGCAACGAAATAGAACAAAACTGCAAAGCAGCCCTGAGAATTTCCATTAGTAAAGTCCCTGAACCAATGAAAGGACTTTTATGTTGTAGAAATCCCCTAAACTTAGAAGACAAGGATTACATCGAAAGTTTTGAGAATCTGAAAAGCCTAATCACCTTCGCACTAATTCTTAGATACCCCGATTTCGAAAAAAAATTCACGCTTACTACCGACGCATCCAATTATGCAATTGGTGGGGTTTTGAGACAAGAAAACCACCCGATTTGCTACTACAGCCGTACTCTTAACGAACAAGGAAGCCGATATTCTACAATCGAAAAAGAACTACCGGCGATCATTGAAGCTACAAAATATTTTAGATGCTACCTGTATGGACGAAAATTCAACGATCCATATATGAAATGTGAGACTACAATCCCGCACGTCCCGATTAATCCATGTCATCGACTTAAAGACATATGAACGAAAAACCGAGGAAATTCAGAAATCAATAAACATCCAATTGAAGAGATATGACCCCATACATCCATTCCGCACCCATCTAAGTATCCAAATAAAAACCCTATTAACCCGATTAAAATCGGAACCCAGGACTAAGCGATAACTAAATGTGATAGGAAAGGCTTGGAAATGGTTCGCGAGGAAACTCAGATCATGACGATTTAACCATATTAACGCAAAGAATCAATGACGAACTCGAGAACAATAACCGTCAATTAGTTATTAACAAATTAGAATTGATAAAATTAATGACATTTCGAATATATCAAATAAAATAACGACACCCAAATGGGAATAAATAGCCCTAGACCTTAAATTTCAACTAGAAGTAAATAAGGAAGAATTTTTATTAAGTAACGGTGAGCGGTCCTGTTAAATAAATACTTTAAGAACAACAATGTTGCGGCAATAAATATTGAAGAAATAATTGAATTTGTTAATGCTGATATTTATAATAAACATTCTAATGACTAAAGACGATTAATGTAATAAATTGATGTTAAAACCAATAAAAAATAAGAACAAAATAATCAAATTGTCATTCAATAGTATCCTAGAATGTAAGGACAAAATTTTTGGAATAAAGAAGGAATGCAGTAGTTCTAATAATTTGGAAATCTGTAATAGTGATAGTATAGCAGAGTTAAGTGCACATGACAACTGTAGTCCGCAGCTTCTCAGTAGTCAACCAGCTAATTGCACCCAGACGACGAATGCTCATGTTTCCTCCATAGAAGAACTACGCCTCGGCCTCCTTTTTCGGGTTCCGTACCCAAAGGTAAAACGGAACTCTATTACTAAGACTTCGCTGTCCGTCCGTCCGTCTGTCACCAGGCTGTATCTCATGAACCGTGATAGTTAGACAGTTGAAATTTTCACAGATGATGTATTTCTGCTGCCGCTACCGCTACGACAAATACTAAAAACAGAACAAAATTAATATTTAAGGGGTGCTCCCATACAACAGACATGATTTTCATCCAAAAAATCCCCTTGGTCACATACTGAACTAAGGTTAGTCGACAATATATTTGTGTCTTTGATGAATTAATCCTAGCTGCAAACCTTTTCCCCATATTTATTGTTATTCACCTTTTCACATCGTTGCTGTCAAGTAAGATAATTGATTTGAATTCAATGGTGATTATCAAAGTAATATGGCGATAACCTGCCTGCAACCAAGATCTGTCATCATACAAAAAATGTGATTTAATATGATGACTGATGAGGTAACATACATACATAGTCTCTTTCATATTTATATGTATAAACAGATGGTACGGAACCCTTCGTGCGCGAGTCCGACTCGCACTTGGCCGGTTTTTTTTCTTTTTTTTTTAAACCAGTACAACGGAACCATATCAGTCAACAACAAGCAAACTAATGTCTGTGGGACATTCCTCATTCATTTCGCAAACGAAATCATCAGCGTAAATGACAGGAACATCACTCTACCCGCAATTCTACCACAAGGTGTAAGTCATGGAGGTTACGAGTTAATATTAACCCTCGAAACTGTTAAGGAACTCCATCTCAACAACATCAAGAAGATTGACTTGCTTGGTACAAAACATAGCTAACTTCAGTATATCATCACTACTAATTGTGACTATTGTGGTCATCGTAGCAGCTAAGTGGAAGAAGAGGCATCAACCAACCCTAAGCAGCATCTCCATTCATGTTTCTTTAACTTCAAACTAGAAACACCTCGCAGACAGGACAAAGGGTTAGTAAAATACCCGTATTCCAAAGCAGAGAGCGAGACTCCAACGAGGACGTTGGAACTTAACATAACAAAGATTGATGCACCATACAGAACATCACTGACGTTGCATCGACCGCGCATAGTTAACATAACAAAGATTGACAAAACATTGCTGACGTTGCATCAACCGCGCATGAGGTAATCAGGTGACTCTATATGCGCATCCCACCACACAGCAGCGACGCTTCTTGCTAAAGTAAGTAATCGAATGACACCACACGAGTCATGTCAGCACTCTTACAGTTCTAGGAATATTAAGATAAGTACATCCGAGAGCATTGCACCTGTTGTTATCTGATCCCGTCTGGACACAACGTGACTTTTGCAGTGTTCTGCTGGTGGTCACTTAAACTATGTGTCAGCATTCTTTGAATGCACAACTTAATGTAATGAAGGAAAAATAAAGTTCAGTTGCAAATAAATCTTCGTGTTGTTCACATATAGTACCACGTATTGAAAAAGATAAATATGGCGCAGTCGTAAACTAATATAATACAGACCTTTGAAAGTGAAGTGAAATCATAATTTATAATATGTGTTAAAGCAGTTATACATTCAAATAAATGTATGTATGTGGATCGAACTAAACGCGAATAGTCAAAACAGAAAAATTAGAAATAATAAAAAAAAAAAAAAAAAGAAAAAAAAAAAAAGTGAAATTGAAACATTACATGCAGTGTTGTTAACTATCAATATGAATTTCGGCATAACAGAATTAATAAAGGAAGTCAGGAGTCTTCCACCATTTAGAGGTGATGATTCCTACTCTCTTACATTGTATATTTCGGAAGCTGATTATATGTTAGGGTTAGTTGAAGATGAAGCGACCAAGGAGTATGTGAGAAGGATAATAATATCTAAAATGCAAGGAGAAGCACTGTTATCCATACGAAGATTATCACCCAACAGTAGCTGACATGACTCACGCACATTCCAATATCCAGCCGCGACGTTTCCTGTTAACCATAAATTACCGACTCATCGCCGGTTCACCTGACAAACCGGCATTCCATTTTTTTTTTCAATTTTTTTTTTCAATTCAATTCACTTTTATTAGTATGCTATTTGTTTTGTACTTTACAATATAAAATATCTGCAAAGCCTGAGATGCTTGTCTGCAGAAGACTGAATACAAACATGTACATTGATTTTATGTGCAAGTGAATTACTATTAACATAGTTTAAAATAGAAATACTAATAACTATACATGTGATCAATGGGAATTAAGATACATTTCTTTTACATTTCTTAACAGTTGAGTTTTGGACATACTATTGAAGCTTACAGGTAACTCGTTGAAAATCATCGGTACCACCACTGCGAATCTTCTCTGACCGTAATTGTTACTGGATCTTGGAATCTCGTAACGTCTTTGTTGCCTACGCCGTGTGTTGAAAGCTTGTTGAGTGTTTAGCTTGTAGTTGGTGTCATTCCAGTAAGTAGAGATTACCTCGAGTTTATAAATTTCCGTTAAGCTCAGCGTTCTTCTTTCCTTATCCATTCGTAGCCCCACATACCGTGGCACCTCATATGCTTTTTGGATTATCCTTTGAGTAGTCCTTACCGTTGAGTGAAGATTTGCCATTTGTGGTGCCCTTCCCCAGGCCAGAACACCATACCTGAGGTGGGACTCAACCAGCCCAAAATAACACTGACGTAGCACTGGTGCTGGGCAGTAATTGCTCAAATGGTATAAGGCATATGCGGACTGTCGAATTTTTTTTAAAATACCCTCAATGTGGTAGCTCCATTTGAAATTATAATCGACGATAACGCCGAGGTATTTGAATGTCGATACATTTTCAATTATCTCGCAACAGTCATCATCCTTCTGTAGCTGTTGATGACACCCTGATATATGAAGACACCTTCGATCATGCATTTTTAACGATATATTGCCTTTTGGAATATGCGGGGGACGTATATGCATAGCTTGGGTTTTTTTTCACATTGATGACTAGGCCATGATCGTGACACCAAGCCGTTATCGCACTGAATTCGTTTTGCATAATTTCTGCTGCTTTGTTAACATCTTTGTGGCTGACAATTATGGCGGTATCATCCGCATACGCATACACAGTGCTTTGTTGAAGGATGGAAAGCATCTCATTCATGTAAATTATGAAGATCAGTGGTCCCAGTTTTGATCCTTGTGGGACTCCGTACTCTACTTTTCCTACTTCACTGAATTCATCTCTTATTCGTACCTTAAAGTGTCTATTGGTTAGATAGTTTTGGAACCAGCATAAGATACCTCCTCCGACACCGATTTTTTCTAACTGTTCCAGGATTCTTTTGTGACTCAGTGTGTCAAACGCTTTTTTAAAATCAATAAATAATACAATAGAGCTGTGATTTTTATCTAGACTATTGTATATTCTGTTTGCAAAATCTCCGAGTAATTTACTTGTACTTTTGTTTTTACGAAATCCAAATTGTTTGTCGTGTAGGATTCTATATTTTTCGACATACTCGTATAGTCTTCGCGTCATCATCTCTTCCATTACCTTTTCCACAACTGATAGTAATGAGATCGGCCTATAGTTTGCAATATCATTTTTCCTACCGCTTTTGTAAATCGGTCGCACAATTGACATTTTTAGCGAATTCGGGACCGAAGATTGACTAAAACTCAAACCAATTAATCTGGTGATTACAGGCGCTAATGTTGTTGCGTTCATTTTGAGGTCTCTTGGGCGAATACCATCAGTACCTGGTGGTTTATTATCTTTGAGTGCTCGAAGAGTGTTTTCGACTTCTTTTACGGTTACTTCTTCCAGAAACATAGACCTTGCTACACAGCTTGATGTTCGGCACAATGTTTTCTTGTCGCATTCATGAACAATGTTCTTTATTTCGGATGAGAGCGTATTTGCAAATTTATTAGCTAAAACACTTAAGCTTACTTCATTCCCAAAGTTCGTTCTCAGAAATTCATCAAGGCTACCCGATTTCCGTCCTAGAATTCCATTCACCAGTTTCCAGGTTTCCTTAGGATTATTTTTAAACTTTTGAAACTGCCGTTGATAATACTGGGTTTTCGTGTACAGAATTCTTTTGTTGAGATCATTACGAAACTTCTTATATGTTTTAGCATATTCTTCATTCGCCCTATTATTTTTGTATCGCCGGTATAATCTATCTCGCTCTCTGCATTCGTTTCTCAATACAGTTGTCATCCATCTATGTTCATTATTTCTATGTTTGTATTGTCGTGTTACCGTCGCTGCCTTTACAATCCTAGAAAAAGCATTTTTGAAGCCTTCATAGAAGTCATTGGCGTTGCTATATTGATTTAGCTCGGCCCAGTTATACTTACTTATTTTCGTAGTGATCAGGCTATTTGAAACATATTGTTGGCTAGTACGGTTTTCTATGCGATCTATCTCCTTCTCCGACTCAATTCCACAGTATATCGCATAGTGATCCGAGATGTTCATTTCTATTACTGCTGACATTATGTTCTCGTCTGTGACTCGTATTAAGCAATGATCGATCAGGGACTCTGTGTTTCGGTCAACATCTACTCGTGTACAGGATGAGATTGTATTTAAGAGGCCTTTCGAAGCTATCATCGTCAGGTACTTTGCTACGTATGTTTCATTCAGTTTAACGTTAATATTAACATCTCCTATAACCATCAGATTCTTATACCTATGAAATTGATCAATGTGGTCACTCAGTTCTTCCGTAAAGTGATTCACATTTCCTTGGGGTGGTCTGTAGACTGCAATGACTGAATATTTTTCTTTGCTTAACTGAATGGTGACTGATAAGCTCTCGTATGCTCTTGTTTTCCTGTTGTGGATATCATACGGTAAGTTTTCCCTTATATACATAGCTACACCACCACCTTGTCTATTACTTCTATTAAATAATTCACAGTGGAACCCTTGCATTTTGTAGAATGTATTTTCATGCTCAAAAATATTTATTTCAGAGAGTATTATCATATGGATTTTGTATATATCTTTTTGGATGTATAACATAAACGCATCCCAGTTTTTTTCTGAAAGATCGTATATTCAGAAAGAGACACGAAAACGAACAATTGTTTTTAATATAATAATTCATTTCTTCACTTGATTTTATGTTTTTAAAATTTACTCGTAACAACTCATTCATTTTTAATTTTTTTTTATTTTGCGTTCAATTTGTGGGCCGTTACTGTATTTTTCTTTATTGCAAGTTATTAGTGTCGTGCTCTGTATTAAGTTCTGTTATACGATCGCCATCACTTTTCCTTGCCAACACTTTGTAGTTCTTGAACCACACATACTTCCACCCAACTGTCTTCGCTTTTGTTTTTGCGAGCCACAGTAGTTTCTTGAAGTATGGTGAGAGGTGGTCATTGATGTAAACATTGGTATTGGCATACGGGGAGCTGTCAAGTTTATGAAGCTTTTGCAATTCAGAGAATCTAATGTTTTTCTTCGACTTAGCTTTCTCAATAAATGCTTGTTTTAATTGTTTTTTAGTAAAGCGTATAATGAAAGTTCTCATTTGCCGATTCTTTTTATCGGGATATGAGTATATGTCTTCTACATCCCCTTCATTTACACTTATTCCTAATGCCTCGGCTGTATCAGAAACAACATCGAAAACATTATTAACGGCAGTGCTCGGGATGTTTTTGATTTCTATGTTTTTGTCAATTTGTTTTTGTTCCAAAATGTTAACTTGAGCTTGTAAATTTGAAATAAGTGAATCTTTTGCTTCTATTTGTATCTTATATTCGTTAATTTCCTTCATGAGTGTTTCAATTAGGGCGTTGTTTTTCGTGAGTTATTCAATTCGTCATACTTCGCACTTGTGAAGTCAACAGCTTTTGCATATTCTTTAATTAATGCTTTGATTTCTTGTAACTCTTTGTTTATGTTAGGACTATGAGAGAGGAATTGCTCGGATTGTTGGGGAGAGTCAGTCGGACGAGCCCTTTTTACTTTTTGCGTGTTATCTTCCTCTCGTTCCTTCTCTTTTCCCCGACAGAAGGTGCACTCCCAAGTGCACCTTGTGCTTGTGCAGACATTTTGCGGTATGTGGTCATCGATATTGGACAACATTCAAAATGCAGTTTCCCCTTGCATTTTCCGCAAGTGACGAATTCCCCATCTATGGGCAACGGATCCTCACAACGCAAGCATTTATTCATATTGCTGATTTTCCTTTTTGTATTTTAAATGACAATAAAAGTGTAACTTACTGTGAATTTCTTGAATTGCTGCTGTAATGCTTTAATGATTCACTTCACTTTCAGCCAAATGCTGTTGATTAATTTTTATTTGTACTTTCTGTAAGTTGGTTTAGAGCAGCCCACGAAAACACTTCTTTACTTTGTAATGTCACTGCACACCATCACGTTAGGTATAGTAATTGAAGTAATGAAACTCGTCGCTGGGCGACGAGGAAATTAGTATTTAAGGTAGCGTAAGATTTATTGTAGGGTAGGTGGGTAGGTAGGATCGTAGCCTTTCCAGAATTGACAAGAATACACATATGCCAGGGAGGCCCCTTGTGCAGCTACGAGGGGGTTTTGCCCCCCTATTCGTGGAACCATTAGGTGCTTCTTAGGAAGTTAAGAATATCAGGTATCCCTACTTTCTGAACATCTGTCAGACCGTTAAGGAAGTAAGAGCCTAGGTAACGATTCCTTATATTGCAAAATGCTTGACAGGCACAGAGAAGGTGGTGAATGGATTTGACCTCCTCCTCGTCCTGACAGCTTCTGCAGAAATCATTCGGAACTATTCCTAGTTTTTGTGCGTGGCTGCCAATGAGGCAGTGTCCTGTGATGACACCGATGACTTTGTAGATGTCAGTTCTTTTTAGTGAGATTATACTCCTTGTTCGTTGACTGTCAAGCCGAGGCCAGATTTGCCTGGTGATGACGCAGGTATGCCCTGGTCCCATCTCAGGTTCGTCTCGGCCCTGGCGAGATTGGTCAGATTATGTTTAATGGTTGTAAGATGTACTCCCTCACAAGCCACGATTGATTGTAGCGTCGTTCCTTGTCTGGCAAGTGTGTCGGCTTTTTCATTTCCTGTAATGTCGCTGTGTCCCGGTACCCAGATAAGCTGTATGTTGAACTGTTCTGCCATCTCGTTAAGGGATAGGCGACAGTCGAGACTAGATTTTGATGTGTACACATGGGACAACTAAACTGTAACTAAATTAATTTAACATACATAAACAGGAAGTTCAGAGTCAAATTAATAAAATGTTGGAGCAAGGCACGATTCGGCATAGCCGCATAGCTATTCGCCCTGGAGCGAATGCGGATAGTTCCAAGAAAGGAAGATGCTAGCTGTCGACAAAAATGGAGGTTGGTTATTGACTACAGAAAAGTCAACGAGAAAGCCATCTCTGACCGCTACCCACTCCCTAACATCAACGAAATACTAAACAAATTAGGTAGATGCGTTTATTTTACAACTCTAGGCTTAGGCAGCGGTTTCCATCAGATAGAGACGGATCCATCCGAGTATCCGTCCATCCATCCATACAAAAAACGGCATTCACAGTCAAAGGCGGGCACTTGGCCACTTGGGCTAAGAAATGCTCCATCCACCTTTCAAAGAGTGATTCATAATGTCCTGAAGGAACTAGTTGGCAAAATCTTCCTAGTAAACCTTGATGACTTTATCATATACTCTACTTCTCTGCAAGAACACCTAGAGAGCATATCACAAGTCTTTGGGAAACCCAGAGAAGCAAAATTCAAAATCCAAATGGATAAATGTAAATTCCTGAAGAAAAAGATAGCCTTTTTAGGGTACATGATAACTTCCGAAGGAATTAAGCCTAATCCATCTAAAATCTAAGCCATACAAAAATTTTTCCTTGCTAGAACGCGAACAGAGATCGAGGTTTTTAGGTCTAGTAGGGTACTACCGAAAATTCATTAAGAACCTAGCTAAATTAATAAGACCCCTCACTAGCTGTTTACGAAAAGATGCTTCAATTAGAATAGACCAGAACTACGTTGAAGCTTTCGAAACTTGTAAGAATATTTTAATGAACGATCCCATTCTTCAACATCCCGATTTCACTAAGCCATTAATCCTAACTACAGACGCGAGCAATTTCGCACTAGGGGCTGTTCTATAACAGGGAAACATAGGTAGTGATAAGCCTATTTGCTTTGCTAGTCCCACTCTCTCGCAAAGCGAATGTAATTACTCCACAATTGAGAAGGAATTGCTCGCCATAGTTTGGACTGTAAAATACTTTCGACCGTATTTGTTCGGAAGGAAATTCAAAATCGTCATGGACCATAGGCCACTTACCTGGATCATGAATCTCAAGGAGCCGAACTCCAAACTGGTAAGGTGGAGGCACAAGTTAGAAGAATTTTACTATCAAAATGTCTATAAAAAAGGGAAGTCAAATACGAATACAGACGCCCTTAGCCGCATAAAAATTAGCGAACCTTCCGAGAACAACGCTCAAGAACTCTTCACCAGTACAATACATAGTGCTAGTGAAAACTTAGATTATGGTACCCCCATATCGGAGAAACCACTAAATGAGTTTAATATTCAAGTTTTTCTCGAAACATAAAATAAAGGATCTCCGATGGCAATAGAAATTATTTTCAAAAATAAGCAAAGGAGAATCATACCTAGAGAAAATTTTAACGAAGAAATCATGACCGACATTTTTAAAAGTTATCTACCTCCCAACAAACTAACAGCTATCTATTACACTCACAATGTTTTTCCAATTGTAGAATCAACTTTCTTCAAATATTTTTCTCACAGCAAAACCTTCCGTTTGGTAAGATGTACCGAAATCCTTAAAGACATTAAGAACGAAGACGACCAAGAAAAACTTATTCGTGACTATCACGAATGTTCAAACCATTGAGGAATTAATGAAACCTTGTTAAATCTTAAAAGAGAAGCATTTTCTTTTTCGAATATGAAAGACAAAATTACTAGAACTATTAACCACTGCTACAAGTGCAAGTTACTTAAATACGACCGAAACCCTCCTCAATTACAGTATGAGACCCGAGAAACACCTTTGAAACCCCTTGAATTCCTTCATATTGATCTATATAGCATAAATAATAATCAAATCCTACCACTTATTGACTAATTCTACAGATTTGCCTGTGGATATACATACACTCAGTTGTATAACAGTTCTAAAATTCTTAAACAATTTATCAGCACGTACGGCATTCCAAAAAAAATTCATTGCGATCAGGGCTCCGCGTTCATGGCAAATATCTTCAAGATTTTTGTAAATAACCCGAAATACATCTATACTACACTTCCTTCCAACAGACGAGTAGCAACTCACCTGTCGAGTGGATACATTCCACACTCACGAAAATCGACCGACTTATATTATCCAGAAGAAAGGAGAGCAAACTTACAACTGAACATGAAGAAATATTATACGATGCCATACATTCGGCAACTAAATACACACCCTACGAACTTTTTTGGAAGACCCTAAACATTTAACAAAACCCTGCCATTTATAAGCGCGCATGAGTACCTATCTAAATTCAGGAGAGTGTTCAACGTACGACAAGACCGAGAATTGAAAAGTTGAATGCGTCAAGAGAAACCCCAGACAACATTAATGGCAATTTATAACACCAAAAACTACACTAACAATAGAAAATTTTAATTCAAATTCGAAAATTCTTGTTCGAAAATTGCTACCGGCACAGACAATCTCAAGGATCAGATACTCGTAACTACACAGTCTTGGCAAATTTGAATTCCCACACAAACAGTCTAAAACTGCGAAATACCTGAAACTTTAACCCTACCTAATAACGGCTGGGCGCAGATCGAAATACATAATATGTCCATGAATGACACAAATTTTACTATCTTATATCCATTTAAAACACATCCTTCTCAAAACGATTTTGACCTTTACAACATGAGTGTTATAGAGCAGACACCAACAAAACAAGAAGAAATAGAAAATCTTATACGTACCGAACACCTAAATGATGAAGAAAAGCATAAAATCATCGCCTATGTAAGCAATTTTCTGATATCTTTCAAATCGATGATTGTAGGACCTTGTAATTCGCCTTCGGCTTCACCTATTTGGATAGTTCCAAAAGAAATGGAGGATTGTAGTTGACTATACATATGTAGTAAAGTCAATGAAAAATAGACTGATAGATATCCAATCCCATATATAACTGATGTTGTTACCGCTGAAATCATACAATTTGGATTTTATGTATTTACTTCCCCATTCCCTTTTCCATTTATATTGTTGTACATAGTTATGTAAGTTAACGACAGATAAGTTCCATCTCACGGTCCACGGCAAACACATTGGTACGGAATTTGCCTACTATGCACAGTTGGCGATAGATAAACTTCATCCCACGGTCTTCGGCAAACACATCGGTGCACAACATCGCTACGTGATGGAATTTGCCTACAATGCACCTGGACGCCAACTTCCGTTCACACGCCACGCCAACATCCACGCCGTGCATGCCAACTATGCCGACACCTGAGCTGCGCCATCCGCTGAACACCGTTGCATCCGTTACGAGTCCGGCAAGAGGTCATCCGATATTCCGGCGTCGCATCAACATCTCGACGACAATTTAGTATTTAAGGTAGTGTAAGAATTCAGTATGTTTAGAATTAAGTTTGCGGTGTAAGAGGGCACGCTGCCCAATTAAATAAAAAACATTTTTTTTTTAAATAGAATAAATGAATAATTAAATTAATTGGCGCCCGAGCAGGAACCGCAGGAAGAGTACTCGATTTGAAACGGTTCGGAAAATGAATCCCTTGTAAGCCGGGAACAATAGCACTCAAAGAGCCCTAACCCCGCGAGGTCAAAGCACTCAAATGATACGTTGGAAAACTCCTGTGGTCCCCCGCGATCGTGTGTTGGTGAAACAAATACAGTAGCGTAACGCTGTAAAGGGCCCCGCAGTAGCCCTACAAAAGTAGGACAAACCGGAAGCTTTAGAAGCTAGCCGCACCACCCGATCATCCTGGCCGTACAGCCCGGAAATGAGGAGCGGAATCGGAATCCTTGTGATAGTGTAAGTTAGTGCTAAGAGAAATTAAAATAGAGGAAAGTGAACAAAAATACTAGTTTATGTGTATTATGTGTAAAAAAAAATTAAAAGAAATGATAAGTGAAGAGTTAAAAAAAATTAGGTAAAGTTTTTTTTTATCAGTGGAATAAAAATAGTTAATAAGTGAGAATAAAATGAAAAGGAAAAGCTAAAAGAAGCGTCAAGTTAGGAATTATGAAAACATGAAAATAAAAGTAAAAAGGGGAAATTAAAATTGAAAAATTAAGTAAAAGAAAAGAAGAAAATAATCTAGGATTAAAAATTAAGCTAAAGGAAAAGAAAATAAAGTAGATAAGTAAGGCGGAAAAGAAAAAATTAGTAAAAGAGTACAAGGTATATATCTAGAAATCACATCGGAAAAAAAACACAAAAAGAAAATCTTCTCCTTTCTTTGAACTAAGGTTTATAGAAAGGACAAACTTTTCTTGTTCATTTGGAAGCAAATTGTTTAAGGTAAGAGCGTTGTCTTTATTGGTTTTCATAGTTAAGTCGTGAAATGCCTGTCACAAGAAACCAAGCTGCAGAACTTGGTCCTGTCGGTACGACAGCGGCCCATCCAAGCCACATTCCCAGCAACCCAACACCTAATCCGGTCACGCAAACAACCGACCAGCCAGCAACCTCCCAACCACCTACATCTCTTGACCCGAATTGCTCTTATAGATCGAGCTCATCCCACACAGAGCAACCAGAGGTACAAACTACCACAGCGCTCGATACCCTAATAACCTCTATTGTTAGCCGTGTCCTGCAATAGCAGGGCAAGGATCTTGTCGAGAGCGTCTTAAATCCGAACGCGCATCGCTACTCCGGAGTCGACCAGATAATTCTGCCAGAACACCGGCATAAATTGGAAGACTTGGAGAAGGTGCCTGATGTCGTGCGCTGCCTTAGAAATTTTTCCGGCGAGGCCAGCGAATTTTCCTCTTGGAGGAAAAGCGTTGAACGAGTGTTAAAAATCTACGAACACGTTAGGGACACCCCAAAATATTATGGGATCCTCAACGTGATTCGTAACAAGATCACTGGCCAGGCGGATGCGGCACTAGAGGCATACAACACACCACTGGACTGGGACAGTATATCTAACTGTCTCACTATGCATTACGCCGACAAGCGCGACGTAACTACTCTCGAGTTTCAACTATCGCGCCTAGTGCAAGGTAGCAGGAGTATTCAAGAGTTTTACCAAGCTGTTTGTTCACAGCTGACGCTCATTATAAACAAGATCTCATGCATGGATATTGGTCCCGAGGCAACGCGACTTTTGACGCAGACTTATAGGGACAAGGCCTTAGACACCTTCATTAGGGGTCTACGAGGTAATTTATCTGATTTATTGGGCATGAAGGAACCCGCAGACTTGCCACAAGCGCTACACCTTTGCCTAAAGTATGAGAATTTCAGATCGCACTTTATCCAGGCCAACCACACACCGCCCAAAAATAATTTTGCTCCACATCCTTCTCGTTTCAACACCCACTTCCTCAACGTCCCATCCAACCCAGACACGTGAGTACTCACCCAGGAGCACTGCACCCTACTTATCCCACTTATGCTCCTCGAGCACAACCAGTACAATCAAACAATTATCGACCATCATATAATTACAATCCACAAATTTCCCCAATACAATAAACCATTTGCGAACCCATCTCCCATTAAGACCGAACCCTTAACCCAAGGGCGTAGCCATCAAATCAGAAACGTAAATGCTGCAAACCACCAAGCAAATTTCCATCAGTCCAAGCCCAGAATGCCACATCAATCTAACCCATTGCCCCAATTAACCGACCAACAAAATTTCTTCATCGATCCTATCCCCGAAGACACTATGAATTCCCCGACATATTCGCAAGGGCCAGATATTGCGCCTGAATGGAGAAATGTTACACAAGCCTTCGATTACTTACTACGAACGACAATGAACAGCACCCATCTAGCTATCCACCCGAAGATGCCGAACAACAACACCAACCAGATCAATCATTAGACTACAGCGACATACATTTTTTAGGCTAACAGATTCGTCGTTACCCTACTTCGAATGTAGGACGACGGAATGCGAAATCCTAAAATTTCTAATAGACACCGGCTCAAGCAAGAACTACATTAAGCCTGGATTGGCTAGAAGCTATTTTCCGAACAAACAAGTCTTTTATGCCAAAACCATTGCTGGCGACGTAAAGATTAGCCACCACACCCTGATTAATCTTTTTGGCCTAAATAACATTGCAATTAAATTTTTCCTTTTACCTTCCCTTAACACTTTTCATGGAATACTAGGCAACGACACACTAAAGGAGCTGTCTGCGGTCATCCACACCAAGGACAGTTACATGATGATTCTAAACAAAGTCAAAATCAAAATTAAACAGCAAAAATCACAATCCGTAAATTCAATTGCCATAAAAACCGAACACTTAACAACCCCACAAAAACTTTGTCTGAACTCGATTGTCAACAAATATTCCCAACTCTTCTCCGAGCCCCAAGAAAGGCTTACGTACACCACTAGGGTCATTGCGGAAATAAGAACTACCACAAATGAGCCCGTATATACTCGATATTATCCCTTTCCTATGTCTCTGAAAACAGAGGTCGATAAACAAGTCCAGAAGCTTCTCGATGATGGCATTATCAGACCTTCACGGTCACCTTACAACTCGCCTGTCTGGATAGTGCCAAGAAACCGGATTCATCCGGAGCGAGGCAATACAGAATGGTTATAGACTATAGGAAGCTTAACACCGTAACCATAGCAGATCGATATCCAATACCGGATATCAGCGAGGTAATAGCTCAATTGAGAAAAAACTAGTTTTTCACGGTGATAGATCTGAAAAGCGGCTTCCATCAGATTCCTTTGAAGGAATCTGATATCGAGAAAACGGCGTTTTCTATCAACCACGGTAAATACGAGTTCACACGGTTACCGTTTGGACTAAAAAACGCCCCATCGATTTCCCAAAGAGCCTTTGTTGAAAATCTAGTGTTGCTCATTTATTTCATTACTCTACATATTTATGTATCATTAAATTCTACTACTCTAATTAGACTATTTCATTATTCTATTCATTAATTCTACTACTCTTCTACTACTACTTTATACGTTAGAATGGGAAATTTGAGATTTTAGTTTTAGTTCCGATTTAGCGCGCAACGGATTTGCTTTGTATTACATAACTAATATTATATATGAACGTATGAACTGTGAATTAAACTAGAAGTTGAAATTAAAGCGGCCTTTTTATTTATCCTTACTGCAGTCGGGTGAACATTTCCAAAATTTGGTGCCGAAACCCGGGAACGAAGGATATTTAACGAATAACGAGCAAATTTTAACACGTGGTTTAAGGCTAATAAATTCACGCATATCGAAAAAAATGGAATTAGCAAGTCGCGCTTCTTACCGTGGTCAGGTGACCAAACTTATAAAAAGCGCGACGGACTACTTAAAATCCGATGATTCGACAATTCAAACTAACGCAGATAACCTCGAGGCAATTGAAGAAGAATTCACCGTTTTATTGGATCGATTAACTGCCGCGCAAGAAAGCTTGCGTAAAGCCAATGTTGAAGTGATCCCTTTATTAAAGCAGGATGATTTGGAAAAGGAAGCTGTGCAGTTGCGGAGTATGAGGACAAGGCTATTGCAACGATTACTCGCTTAAAATGTCGGCTTACTAAATTACGGCAGTGCCAGTGTCGACCTGCAACTGCCGAAACATCACATGACTCCACCTCAGCAGCGGCAACATTATCGCCATCATTGCCACACTCCTCATCCAGTGCGGTTAAATTGCAAAAGTTGCAACCCAAAAGGTTTTCTGGAGATTTTAAGGAATGGGTTCCATTTTGGGAGCAATACCGTGTTCTTGTGCATGAAAACGCTTCGCTTAGCACAATTGACAAATTTAATTATCTCGAAACAGTGTTGGTTGGCAAAGCAGCTGAGACATTAGCTGGTCTCATTATGCTACCGCTATAACACTGTTGAAAGAAGAGTACGGCAATAATGAGAAAATTGTGGATTATACCATGCAACAATTGCTGTCAATTCAACCGGTTACTTCTAAAGCTGACGTTATTGCATTGAGACGACTCTATACGTCTGTACTAGCTTCTACTCGCTCGCTTGCGGCCTTAGGAGTTCCATCGGCAAATTATTTCGTGATGTTGAAAGGTGTTTTGCTGCGCTGTATTCCCAATGAATTACGAGTGGATTTTCATCGTTACTATGAGGATTCGAATTCAAATCACTCTACTTCTCGTGAAGACGTTCGACCAAGCAACTCATCGGATTCACAAAATTCAACCAATTTCATCGGTGACAAGCAAGTTAAATGCTTGTTACAATACTTGAAACGTGAGGTTGAATCATTAGAAAAAGCCAACGAAGCAAAACCACATCTGTCTCGCTCGCACGCGCCAAGTAGCAGACCTGTCAAAACGGCTTTAGGGTTATTTGCTGCGGACAAGAAAGAAGGTTGTTTCTTTTGCAACGCTGTCAGTCATCAAACGAAGGATTGCTGCTGTTCCAAGAATTTGAAAAGAAGCAATTACTTAAAAACGGAGGAAGATGTTATCGCTGTTGTATCAAAGGCCACAATTCAAAGATGTGCAGAGTTAGGGGAATCGTATGCAAAACATGTAATGGACGCCACGCAACGACTATGTGCGACCCATTGTTTACGAAACTTACTCGTAGTACGAATTCCACGCCAGTGCAACCAATAAGTGAAAAAACCACTCGAAATTCGGAAAGTGTATCATCCTTAAATTTGGTCACGACGGAAAAAAATACGACAGGGTAAAGTATACTTACAAACGGCATGTGCCTACATAAGCACTGAAATTTCCACCTTTTCTATGTTTGTGCGCATCGTGATGGATGGGGGAAGCCAACTATCTTTCGTCAAATCGAAACTGGCCCGACGACTCCAATTGCCTGTAGTTGGAGTACAACGCTTAAATCTAATTGCCTTTGGAAGTGACAAGCCCCAACCCAGCAAACTCTGCAACAAGGTTAGAATGGTATTACGCAGCCAATATGACGACCAAGCTGTAGTGATCGATGCGATAGAGGTTCCCGAGATTTGCGTTGACGTGCTATCTATGCCAACCAATGATCCAACTGTTTACCTTCAAAATTTAAAACTGGCGGATGCTATTTCTCAAGGGCAAAGAGCGGAAGATGGAATCAGCGTGCTAGTTGGAGCAGACACATATTGGCAGTTTGCAACCGGCGAATATAAGCGTCTCACCGAAAAATTAACCGCGATTAATACAATTTTAGGATGGACAGTCCAAGGTCCGTCGACGGTGACTACGAACGTTGCGGATTCTTCACCAACAACATCCTTGCACGTTTGTGCCTGTGAGGATGTACAAAGATTTTGGCAACTGGATGTGCTTGGAATAGTTCCTGAAGATAAAAGGAATGTAAATCATGAAATATTTAAGCACATTCGTAGAAGTGGTGATAGATTTGTGGCATCTCTTCCTTGGAAATCATTATCGGATACCCTGCACGACAACCGGACAAACGCTTTAGTGCGACTGCAGTCTCTCACTCGGAAATTAGTTTCTGCTGGTAGAGTTGCTGAATATGATGCATCCATGCACGAAATGGTGACCAACGGTATTGCAGAAGCCGCACCAGAAAAGCCAGTTAATGAAAATCGAGTTTATTATCTACCGCACCGTCCGGTGTACCGAGAAGATAAAGAGACAACGAAACTGCGTATCGTATTCGATGCTTCATCACACGCACCTAACCATCTATCGCTCAACGATTTTCTGGAAGTGGGCGAGAACCTTTTGTCGGACCTTTTGGCCATTCTGCTCAATTTTAGGGTTGGCAAGGTTGGAATCATCGCAGATATTCAAAAGGCGTTTTTGCAGATAATTCTTCATCCAGCAGATAGGGATAGCCATCGGTTTCTGTGGTTTTCCGAAAAAATAAACGATAGGACGAGTCTACCAGCCATTAAGACTTATCGTATGACACGTTTAACGTTTGGTGTTACGAGCAGTCCGTACATTCTGGGTTGTACGATTCAGGAATTAATCAACGAAGCCAAGTTAAAATCTGCAAAGGAAAGAGACACCGCGGCGAAATTGCGTCACCATAAAATATGTGAGCTGTTGCGTAAGAGCTTTTATATGGACGATTTTATCGCAAGTGTCGAAGATGAAGAGACAGCAAAAGAAATTTACCAAGAAGCTATCACAATTTTTAGCAGTGCTTCCATGATGCTTCGCAAGTGGAACTCAAACAGCGCAAGCGTTCGAGAATATTTCGTACCCGAAAAGCAATTTCTGGATACTCAGATGGTGTTAGGTTTACGATGGACGACTGTCACCGACGAATTACAAGTGAATCTGGATCCTGTGCTAAGCTTATTAAAGTCCACGAGAGTTCAAAGTACAAAACGATGGGTCTTAAGGGTTATGGCGAAGATATTCGACCCTTTGGGATTTTGGCTCCTTTCACGGTGAGATTAAAAATTCTGTTTCAAAATATTTGGCGAAAAAATTTAGATTGGGATGAGATTTTGCCATCGGATTTGCAAAATATCTGGGCTACCTGTAGGAACGAGATCTGCGAACTTAATGATATGGTAATCCCTCGGCACTTTACGTCCAACGAACAGACAACTCAAGTCCACGTCTTTGCCGACGCTAGTCAGTTCGCTTTTGGAGCCGTAGCCTACTCAAGGACAGCTCATAGCAACGGAGAGGTGTCAGTGGAACTCATTTGCGCCAAAAGTAGAGTTGCCCCACTTAAAAATGAGGCTCAAAAGGAACTTACCATACCAAAATTGGAGTTGACTGCGGCGTTAGTTGCGGCGCGGCTGTTTAACTACCTGCAGAATAATCTTCGGATTAAAGTTGTCAATGTGTACTTCTGGACTGATTCTCAAATCACTTTGTACTGGATTCTTGGAACAGACAAACGTTGGAAACCATATGTGGAGAATCGAGTTCAAGAAATAAGAGCATTATCTAAGGTTTCATCGTGGAGACATTGTCCTGGATTGGAGAACCCCGCTGATTTGCTGACCAGAGGTATTAATGCAGCAGCTCTTTTAAATTCATCGCTTTGGTTAAGTGGCCCACAATGGCTTAAGGATGAAAAGTTACGATGGCCATTATCTACTAAGCCAAGTGCGGTATCGTTATGTATGTTCTCTGTACATGAAGACGACAACGAAGAACGTGACTTGGACCGTGAAACGTTTGATGCTGGTGCGCCAATTATTAACAGTGAGGATTTCAGTACTTGGAGGCGCCTCTTACGCGTGACGGCGTATATTCTTCGAGCAATTGATGCATTTAAGTTCAGACGCAGACTAACGGAACATCTATCAGCTGAGGAAATCAACCGTGCCGAAAAATACTGGGTGAATCAAGTTCAATGGATGCATTTTTCGAAGGAGATTTTGGCTCTTCGAAATAAAAGGGGTATGCCTTCTGACTCTAAACTAACATCTCTTTCCCCTTTCTTAGATGTTTCCGATCAATGCTTACGGGTAGGAGGGCGACTACAACAGGTTGTCTCAGATGTCAACGTTGCACACCCTATTATATTGCCAAAGTCATCGCACATAACCAATCTCATAGTTATCGATGTGCATGAGAGAATCTTCCATGGTGGTCCGTCAGCAGTTTTGTCAAGATTGCGCTACAAATACTGGGTTTTACGGGGGCGGCAGTTGATCAAAACTATAACGAAAAATTGTTTTGTTTGCAAGGTCCTCCGAGGGAAGCCAGCTACACAGGTGTTTGCTCCGCTGCCTAGGGAATGAATTCTCTCATCTAGGCCATTTGAGGTAACTGGAATCGACTATGCGGGTCCCTTATATGTCACGGATAAGAACACAGATCGTAAGAAAATTTATATTTTATTATTCACCTGTGCCGCTATCCGTGCAGTACACATCGAATGCACAGAAGATTTGACTACAGAGAGCTGTCTTTTGGCTTTGAGGCGATTTATTGCCAGGCGAGGAGTCCCTTCTATTATTTATTCGGATAACGCAACAACGTTTAAAAAGGCATCATCAGAATTAAGTCAAATCAACAAAATGAGAAATGACGAAAAGTTTTTGGGATTTCTAAGTGGTTCCCAGATAAGATGGAAATTTATAGTCGAACGAGCTCCCTGGTGGGGGGGCTTTTGGGAACGATTGGTAGGAGTGGTGAAATGTTCTTTGAGGGCAGCTATCAGACGTGCAACTTTAAACTCCGACCAACTCCATACATTGCTAACGGAAGTTGAGTGCGTTGTTAATTCGAGGCCATTGACATATTCGGGAGATGACCCTCTAGATCTTGCACCACTTACTCCATCGCATTTTCTTCATGGCCCTCCGAGTATTTCTAACGACTCTTCGGAAACTAGAGCAGGTAAGGAGCTACGCAAGCAATGGAAAGAGCGCCTACGGTTCCTGGCTACATTTAAGAGAAGATGGTTCAGGGAATACCTTCATCAATTGAGATCATTGCATCACACTGACAATCCTTCGGGCTCAAGTTTAAAGATCGGAGATGTAGTGCTTGTTGAAGACTCATCGCAGCCAAGAACGCTATGGCATCTAGCTGTTATCCAACAAATATTTCCTGGACGGGACGGTAAGACTCGAGCTTGTGAAATACGGCTCGCCAGCGGTTCAATATTAAGAAGACCGATACAACTCTTGTATCCCTTGGAGATAAGTCAACAATCGTAATCTTTGCTGGTGGGAGGATGTTGAAAATCTAGCGTTGCTCATTTATTTCATTACTCTACATATTTATGTATCATTAAATTCTACTACTCTAATTAGACTATTTCATTATTCTATTCATTAAATCTACTACTCTTCTACTACTACTTTATACGTTAGAATGGGAAATTTGAGATTTTAGTTTTAGTTCCGATTTAGCGCGCAACGGATTTGCTTTGTATTACATAACTAATATTATATATGAACGTATGAACTGTGAATTAAACTAGAAGTTGAAATTAAAGCGGCCTTTTTATTTATCCTTACTGCAGTCGGGTGAACATTTCCAAAAGCCTTGGATGACATCTTACGTGAGTGCAACGGAAAATCATGTTATGTGTATATCGACGACATCATCGTCTTTAGCGAAGATGAAGTCCAACATGCTAAACACATAGAGCAGGTTTTTACAATCCTAAACAACGCAAACATGAAAGTCCAACTCGAAAAATGTGATTTCTTTAAACCAGAAGTAGAATACCTCGGTTACATAATTTCTCACGAAGGCATAAAGACCAATCCATCCAAGGTCGAATCCATTGTAAACTTCGCTAGACCAACAACTCTTAAGGAATTGAGATCGTTCCTCACTGCTCTCCTTAGAGGAGAAGAAGGCCGAGTGTCCAAAAACCAATCTGCCAAAATGACCATAAAGTTAGACGAAGCAGCAGTTGATTCTTTTAATAAAATCAAAAATTCCCTCGTTTCAAAAGATTTAGTTCTGGAATACCCCGACTACAAGAAACCATTTGATCTCAATACGGATGCGTCAAATTTTGCTCTTGGCGCAGTACTCGAACAGGAAAACAGACCCATAACTTTTATAAGCAGAACACTCAGCAAAACAGAGGAGAGTTATGCGGCTAACGAAAAGGAGATGTTAGCCATAGTATGGGCTCTTGGTTCACTCCGAAATTACCTTTACGGTTCCGCAAGAGTTCGAATTTTCACTGACCCTTAACGTTTGCCTTAAGCAATAAAAATAATAATAATAAAATGAAGAGGTGGAAGGCTATACTCGAGGAGTATAAACCACAAACCACAAATCTCGTGGCTGACGCCCTATCCAGAGCTCCACAGCTTTCACAGGTTAACACCCTATCCACGACTCAACATAGTGATGAGAGTTCAGGGCAAACCCTTATACAAAGTATCGAAGCTCCGATAAATGCGTTTAAGAACCAAATCTTCTTGCAGATAGGTGACACCTCTAGCCATAGTTTCCATATTGTTTTCCCTACTTACCATAGACACCTGATAACCGAACCACATTTCAACGAAGAAAACCTTAAGGAAATCCTCAAAAAATTCCACAACCCATCAGTAATAAATTGCATAAAGGCGGAGGAGCATGTAATGGGCAAAATTCAGGAAATCTATAGTTCAACCTTCAATAATTACAAAATAAGATTTAGCCAATTAGTAGTTCAAGACATAGTCAGCGAATCAGAGCAACAAGAAATAATTATTACCACACACAAACGCGCTCATCGTAATAAGCGCGAAAATAAAATGCAAATCCTTGAAAAATTCTATTTCCCGGCAATGGCCAACAAAATTAGGTAAGGTGTGTAGCGAAAATAAGTATGACAGACATCCGAGCAAACCGGAAATACAAGCTACGCCAATCCCTCAATATCCGGGGCAAATTGTCCACCTAGACATATTTTCTACAGAAAATAAGCTGGTCCTCACTTCCATCGATAAACTAACAAAGTATGCACAGGTAAAAATTCTTAAATCCAATGCTATAGAGGACGTACGTCAACCTCTCCGTGAAATCCTTTTTTCCTTTGGCTTGCCCGAATTGGTTGTGATAGACAACGAAAAGTCATTCAATTCTGCCTCCATAAGGTTCATGATCGAGGACGAACTTAGGATAAAAATCTACACAACCCCTCCTTACTGCAGTTCCTCCAATGGACAAATCGAGCGGTTCCACTCGGCACTCATTGAGATCATGAGGTGTTTGAAGTCAGAGGGTCCTGATCGTCCCTTTACAGAACTTCTGGAACGCGCCGTCTATGAATACAACTTCTCCATCCACTCCACTACGACTAAACGTCCGATAGAGGCATTCTTTGGCAGAAGGGTAAGTTCCAATCCTTTATTATTAAAAAAATCACGACAGGAAAACGTAATGAAGGTTCAGAAAAAACAAATAGCTGACTTAGAACACCATAACAAGAAAAGGCAGACTATAAGAGAATTTAGCCCCGGCCAAATAGTTTATATTAAACAAAATAGACGAGTAGGGTCCAAACTAAGCCGCCGTTACAAGAAAGAAATAGTCGCTGAAAATCATACAACTACAATTATTACTAAGTCCGGGAAAACAGTACACAAATCCCTAATTAGAAATTAAATCCCCTTTTAGGTCTTGGCTCACAACTGCGAACTGTGACGTAAAGATGCTGGACTACACTAATGCGCAACTTATTACCATACAATCCGGCAAGGCAAAAATACAAACGGGAACCTTTAAATTGATTCATGTGATCGACATGGAAAAGACCAACGAGTTTCGAATCGATACACATCATCTTTTCATCGATTTCAAAGCCGCATACGACAGCATTCATCGTGAAGCACTGTTTGGGGCGATGGCCGAATTCGGGATCCCGGTAAAACTGATCCAGTTGTGTCGCGCCACGCTAAAAAACACGCGATGCACCGTGCAACTCGGTTCTAGGACCTCGGAACCATTCGAAACATGCACCGGATTTCGGCAAGGAGATGCGCTGTCATGTGACTTCTTCAACCAGGTGCTGGAGCAGATAGTACGACGGGCAGGCGTCAACAGGGAAGGCACTATCTTTTACAAGTCCATCCAGCTGCTAGGATACGCGGATGATATCGACATCATCGCGTGTTCTCGCCGTGGCATTGTGGAAGCATTCACGGCGATTGAAGAACAGGCGAAACGAATTGGTCTTAAGATCAATGAGGACAAAACGAAATACATGCTGTCAAGCAAAAACCAATCCGTCGCTCACCACCTGGGACAAAACATAACAATTGACAGCTACAATTTCGAGGTAGTTAAGGAGTTTGTCTACCTCGGGGCAAACGTAAATTCCACAAATGACACCACAGTGGAGATCCGGCGTAGAATCGCCCTTGGCAACCGCTGCTACTTCGGCTTGTCCAAACAACTGGGGTCAAAACTCCTCACTGGAAAGACCAAAGTCATGCTTTACAAAACGCTCATTCTGCCAGTCTTGCTGTAAGGAGCCGAAAGCTGGACGATAAGCAGGACAGCGGAGCTGATTCTGGGTTCTTTCGAAAGAAAAATTCTGCGCCGGATAATTGGTCCTGTCTGTGAGGAAGGTGAATGGAGAAGAAGACACAACCGCGAACTCTACGAGCTGTGCCAAGATGTGGATGTAGTCCGGAAGGTAAGGATCCGTCGACTACACTGGCTCGGCCACATCGAGCGCATGGACATCAACGCTCCAGCTAAGAGGGTCTTCGACTCCGAGCCTCCTGGTTCGAGAAGAAGAGGAAGACCGAACCTCCGGTATAAAGACCAAGTAATCGCGGATGTAGGACATCTTGGTCTTGACAACTGGAAGCAGCGTGCCCGGGACCGTCAAGGATGGCAGGCAGCTATAGCTCAGGCTCAGATCCTCCATGGATCGCAGGCCTCATAAGTAAGTAAGATCGACATGGAACAATGTCGGAAGGTCCTTAAACAAATAGAACAGAAAATACAACCGATCGTAAACACATCCCATCCTATGCTTCCTTTCCTCCTCAATGAAATTCAACTAATTAAAGTACATTTGAAGCGGCTCATTCCCAAAACCAAGCTAAAGCGATCCTTAGATTTCCTGGGCTCTGCTTGGAAATGGATTGCGGGGATTCCCGACAGACACGACTTCGAAATCGTGAAGGCCAAAATGAATAGCGTTCTTGATAACAACAATAATCACTTAATAATTAACAAGGTAGTATTGAACAAAATAAGTGAAATTAAAAATGTTACGAATGATTTAATAAAAGAAATTAAGGAGAATGTAAAGACAAGGAATGATTTTATACTAAATTTGAAATTTAAAGTAGGATTATTGAGAGAAGAAATCACTAATATCGAATACGCAATGCAATGGGCAAAAGCCGGCATAATAAATACTTATTTGTTATCTACCTAGGAAGCAAGTGCCTTAGAGAAAATATTGAATAAGGACAATATACCTATTACCAATATAATAGAGGCAATAGAATTTTCCGAAATTAAAATAGCTTCTAATAGTACATTCCTTTTATACATACTAAGTTTACCAACTACAAAGAAAGAATCATGTAATAAATTAATTGTTAAGCCAGTAAAAAGAGGCAGAATTATTAATCTACTAGAGTATAAGGAAATACTAAAATGTAAGTCAAGTATATATGGAATAACAAATGCATGTAGAACGTTCGATTCACTATCTATCTGTAAGCAAACTAATGTTAGAGACCTAAGAAATGATAAGTGTATTAAAAATCTACTATCAAGTCGACCTCCAATGTGCACTCAGATCAACAACCAACACATTCCGGCCGTAGAGGAACTAACTCCTGGTCTACTGATATTAAACCAATATGACCACATGATCGAGATAAATGGAAAACAGGTCCCGCTAAATGGCACATTCGTGGTTAAATTTAACAATGCAACTATAAAAGCTCAGCGGTATACATTCACTTCAGACGAAGTAACGAAACATAAGCCACTCCCAGCTCTACTACAGCCACCCAGAAAAAACTCCAAATTCGAGGAAATTCTTTCAATGGAAATGATTAAGGAAATTGAGGCCAATAACACAAGGTACCTTCGAACCTTTGAAACTAGCAGCCAAGTGAAAAACATCTCCATATCGGCACTAATGCTCGTAGTACTAGTGAGCGCGACATTCGCCGCCTGCAAAATCACTAGGAAAACGAAAAATTCCAGCACGGAGTCAAGCGAAGAATCACCCCCGGTGGAGCATAACATGGAAGAACTACCCACAGGAACTCCGGCTTCAATGTCATCATCAATCGAGAAACCTCAACCTCAAGTACCCACGAGATCGGCTAGCGAGGACGCCCGAATTTAAAGGGGGAGGAGTTAACGACAGATAAGTTCCATCTCACGGTCCACGGCAAACACATCGGTACGGAATTTGTCTACTATGCAAGTTAAGGTCAAAAGCCCAAAGCAGCGATGACCTTCATTACTTGAGTAATATTTCCGCCACACGACCCACTGCCAGGAAATTGCACACATATTATATTTCCTTTCACACTACATTTTGCACTTCACACATTTCCTTTCCCACATTCTGCACTTCACACTTTTTCTCTGCCACTACACATTGCCGAATAAGCATAGCTATCCAATATCATATTAAGGTAGATTTAAGAAATACAGAAAATAAAGAGTTGTCATAGACTGAAATCGAACCAACACGGTTGTTTAAAATAATTTGCACAGTTGGCGATAGATAAACTTCATCCCACGGTCTTTGGCAAACACATCGGTGCACAACATCGCTACGTGATGGAATTTGCCTACAATGCACCTGGACGCCAACTTCCGTTCACACGCCACGCCAACACCCACGCCGTGCATGCCAACTATGCCGACACCTGAGCTGCGCCATCCGCTGAACACCGTTGCATCCGCTACGAGTCCGGCAAGAGGTCATCCGATATTCCGGCGTCGCATCAACATCTCGACGACAATTTAGTATTTAAGGTAGTGTAGGAATTCAGTATGTTTAGAATTAAGTTTGCGGTGTAAGAGGGCACGCTGCCCAATTAAATAAAAAAATCTTTTTTTAAATAAAATAAATGAATAATTAGTTAATTTGTATCTACGACCACGCATGTATGCGTGAACTTAAGGGTTACAACCGGCCGCTCTCGAACTCTAGGATTCAGTCGGCATCAGGAAGAGAAAGGCCATCACTAGATTTTAATGAACATTACTTTACCATTTATCTATTTGAATTGAGTGTTTTTTTTTTTTCTTGTGATGAAGGACGAGTAAGCACATTTGGTTGCGCACGTGCTTTAAGAAACCGTGGTCTCCCTCAGTTTCACCGACAACAATGCTTAAAAAATATCCTTTAAATAAAAGGGGAATAATTTGTGTGTGTGTGCAAGTGATACACGTTCACCCTCTTTCGGCCAACTAATAGAAACCTATCATTTACCACAAAACCATAGCCTCTTGCCACTTCGTTTAGGGCCTTCAAGGTTTATCAATAGTTACCAAAATTTAATACATATTGTCGACCTAGATGACTATAATAAAAATATTAAAGACATCATCAACTCCATTAATACATTTGAACAAAAAGCTAAAATAACATCTTCCTTACAAGTAACTAAGCTCAGGGCCAACGAACTGGCAAGAAAACTTCAAACACTATATCCTTTCAAAAGATATAGACGTGGTCTAATAAATGGGTTAGGTACAGCAATAAAATTGATTACAGGGAACATGGACTCATACGACGCAGTTAACATTAATAGACAAATCGAAAATATCAACAATAACGTTAACAAACTAACAAACTCCTTAACACACGAACACACACTTAACTTTCAAATGATAAGACGATTTAAAAATATTACCGAACACATAAACAAAGAACAGAACACAATACTAACATTTTTCCAAAACACAGATAACAGAATAAAAAGAGAGCACGACATACTAATAGAAACACAATATCTAAACCAGCTTAACTTTAACATCGAGCTAACCACATATCAGATATTTCCGAGGCAGTAGTTCTTAGCAAACTTAACATTATCCCTAAACTCTTATTAACACACGTTGAACTCTCAAATATAAGAGACAAATTACAAAAGCATGGAATACATATCACTGCCCTCGAGCAAATATACGAATTCCTAAACCTACAAGCCTATTATAATGGCACAAAAATTATTTTTAACTTACGCATACCTATTGTATCCAAAGAAACTTATTACATGTACAGGATTATACCACTCCCAATAAATAATACAAAATTAATAACCTCAGAACCATACATAAACTATAATGAAAATCACATACAGTACTATAATACACCCTGCCCCAAAATAGAAGGCACATTTTACTGCACAAATCCAACCCTGGAAGAAGTCACGGATCACTCAGGATGCATTGGGAAGTTAATGAAAAACCTGGCCGCTCATTGTCACCTCCGTGACGTGGGCAAACTTCAAGAAATCACGCAACCACAACCAAACTATATTTTATTTATCAATACCGAAAAATTATTAATAAATTCTTCATGCAGCTCAAACGCATTCACCATAGAAGGTATCACCCTGTTGCATTTCAAAGGATGCAAGGTACCAGTCAATGGGATGACCTACGAAGATAATCCGGACATATATTGGGATGCAGCGCATGTTCCTCCACCACCAACTAGCGACATCTACTCCAACACAACAACAGAAGTTTTAAGCCTCCAAAAACTACAAGACTACGACTTCAAAACAGATACCAGAGTGCTACAAGTTGAACAGACAACCAAGGTCCTGAACTACGCAACGGCATCATCCATAATCCTCTGCATCATAGTCACTACAACATTCATCATCATCACCACCAGAAAACGAGCCGATGACACAGCAGCCCCAGCCTTCATCACACCGCTTCATCCAATACTCGCTCCTGCCCAGATGACATCATTGCAGTCACTTGCTCCCTCCATGACGTCACTATGGCCGTCGCTTTACTCTAAGGGGGGAGGAGTTACATCCGTACTCTAACACCACACTCTCCCCCGAAACCCGCAACTGCACCTACAAAATACCTGTATCATACGTATATACGAGTAGTAATGTGATTGCACAGGTGAACTTTTCGCATGCAATTTGTACAAAGTCAGCGTCTGGCTAATATCCGGCCAAACCGAATATTGAAGTGCGAACTAAGCACATTGATCGAGCAACGGAAAGTTCATCTGCGCAAGTTAGCGATCAACTCTAGGCAGTTGAATTCTATATGTTGAACTGACAACACTTTGTGAAAATAAAATTATATTTTTTTTGTAAACCACGAAGTTCGTATCTTAATTCATGTGCTTTAAGTAACCGTGGTCTCCCTCAGTTTCACCGACAGCAATTCTTAAAAAATATCCTTTAAATAAAAGGGGAATAATTTGTGTGTGTATATGCAAGTGTTCATCGATCGTGAATTTCGCGCGCCATAGTGTCGCCATAAAAATGTCTGTGTGTGGTATCTGTGGAAAAGATTCGCTCCATAACGGCACGGAAAACTGGATGCAGTGCGCGTCCTTGGAAATGCGGCTCCTGTGCGTTAAACGACACGAAAGATACCCTATTCACTTCCATCGCTAGGGTACTGCATTCACCACCGAAAAAGAACATCAATCCAATGCCCACATTAGATGATCCAACAACTACTACAATGATAAAGGAGAGTGTGAAAACTACCACAGCCGCGTTGGGAAGAAAATCGGACAATGATCTGTCGCTAAAAACGTGCGAGAAACAACAATTATTGCTGGCCATGCTATAGGAGAAAAGAGCTGCAGAAGAAAGGTACATCGAACAAAATTATAAACTTCTTTTCCAAGCGAACAACAGTGGCACGTCTGGACCAACAGCGATCAAATTAATGGAAAACAGTACTCCGTCAAATTCGCAAATAGCGGCAAGACAAGCAATACCCAACGACTTGCCAACATTCAGCGGCGACCCTGAAGAGTGGTCGATGTTCATAAGTACGTTTAATCACAGTACCTCAGTCGCAGGATTTTCGCACACTGAAAACATGCTGCAGCTACAAAAGTGCCTCAAATGTAAGGCAGGCGAACTAGTTAAGGATAAGCTTCTCCTACCGACAATGGTTCCCGAGATCATCTCTACACTAAGAATGTTCTTTGGCAGACCAGAATACATCCTAGAGAGGATGGTTGACAAGGTAAGAAAGTTGCAACCCCCTAAAGACATCACCCAACCTGAAGACAACCATATATGTATTACTACTAAATGCTCCACAAACCTATGTTAACTCCACATGCAACTTTGAACGAACCGTCGAAGGCTCAGCTTTAATTACATATAGGAACTGTGACATATGTATATATCAACAATATAGGATACAGACACAGACCATATATCTACTTGGACCAAATCCATATCTACTCCACGAGTTTTACTAACATTACAGCTAACTTTACAATCGAGAATCTTAGCATAAAAAAATTTAATGATTTTAAGTTCAATCAACAGGAAAAGCTAATAAGTATAGCCTGGGAAAGCACACTCCGAGATATCTATATACTCTCATCCTTAATAACTATGGGAATCGTGCTCATTGTGGTACTAGCATCGAAGAAAAATTTCAAAGCTTCGCTCGTGTCCAGTCCATCAAAATTGACTGTACCCTCGCTTCAGACTTAGGGGGGAGGAGTTATAAGAACAACCCAACACCAACAAAACCAAAAGCAACGCAAACAACTCCACCGAAACGCAACGACACCGATAGCAGCGTCATCAATTTCCACCAATGTGCAACAAACATGCAGAATATCAACAAAATGTAATTAGAACACTACTAATTGTAATGGTGTTCCACGAGTGCTTTATCAGCGTCTGGCTAACATCCGCTCGTTCGATCACCTCTGCAAGTATAGGTTACATTTTCAATATTGTCGTAGTCTAAGTTCAGTTCGAATCTGTATTCTCCTCGAGCAACAATAAAAATATGTACATATGTACAGTGTAAATTTGTAGATAGTGATGGTACCGTACTTGCAGTCGGAGAGGGATGGAAACAACTATTCAGAATGAATTTTAAAGTGCAAACACCGACTGTGAAAGTGGCAAATACAGCGCAGCAGGTATTTTCAATTAAAGTTTGGCACGAATGAATGGCTCATCAAAACATTGCGCAAGTGCGGCATCAGCTTAAAAAGGAAAATATTGTTTTTAAAGATGATCAGAATTTCTTTTGTGACACTTGTCTCTATGGTAAACAGCACAGATCGCCTTTCCCACAGAGTGATTTTAAAGCACTGCAGCCGGGAGAACTTGTACACGTTGATGTATGTGGTCCCATGGAGAATATTTCGTTATCTGGTTCCAAGTACTTCTTATTATTCAAAGATCATTTCTCGCGGTATAAAGTGGTGTACTTCTTGAAGCACAAATCGGAAGTTTGCTCCAAAATTGAAGATTTCTTAAGCAAGACCAAGGCTGAAACTGGTTATGTGGTCAAAATGATTCGCACAGACAATGGAACAGAGTTTACGAATGAATCTGTTAGATCGCTTCTAGCCAACCATTCTGTACGTCACCAGACTTCTGTGCCTTATACTCCACAACAAAACGGCAGTGTTGAGCACGAGAATAGAACCATCGTCGAGGCTGCCCGAATGATGTTATCAGGAAGAGATTTACCAAAAAGATTGGGGGCAGAGGCTTTAAACACGGCCGCTTTTGTATTGAATCGGACAGGTATTCGCCCAGCAAAAAAATAAAAATCCTTACGAACTGTGGTGGGGTAAGGATTGTTATTCTACTGATTTAAAAGTGTTTGGGATTGAAGCTTTCCTGCATGTTCCAAAAGAGAAGCGAAAAAAAAATTATAGGAAAGCAGAGAAAGGTTTATTTCTGGGATATGCAGAAAACAGCAAAGGCTGTCGAATTTGGATACCGACTTCAAGAAAAGTTGCAATTTACCGGGATGTCATCTTTAGGGAGAAGGAATACTTCGATCAGCAAAATAGTTTGCAAATTGAGAAATCTTCCCAGTATAAATTGCATGACGTCTTGCAAAAAGAGTTAACTGAGATGTCACTTAATTCAGAAACTTCGAGAAAGGAGGATATGTCTGAGGCTGATGACATCACAGGTGAAGTGTTTAGGATAGCTGAAGAAGATGGCAATGCACGTGATGGAACACACAATCATCAAGATGACAATGGGCAAACGCCTTGGAAAGATCGACTGCGAAGCGGGAAAAATCAATTCGGTTCAGGAATGCTGCATCGTGCGCAGACGAACCTGATAGCTATGACGTAGCGATTGCTTGCGATGAAGCAGATCAATGGAAGGCAGCAATGTCAGATGAAATTAATAGCTTATTCAAGAATCATACGTGGGATTTAGTGTACCCCCCACCGAATTTTTCAAACTTATAAATGTTGGTGGGAATGGGAGAAAGAGATACAAAGCGAGGTTGGTCATACGGGGATTTACGCAGGAGTATGGAATAGACTATCTTGAGACATTCAGTCCAGTTGTAAAATTTAACTCCATAAGAACAATACTTGCTATCGCAGCTAATGAAGGTCTATCACTTACACAATTTGATGTCCAAACGGCCTTTTTAAACGGTGATTTAAGTGAAGACATATATATGCACCAACCATTAGGATTCAATGACGGAACTGACAAGGTATGCAAATTATGTAAGAGCCTTTATGGGTTGAAACAGGCCTCTCGTTGTTGGAACGATAAGTTTACCCGTGTATTAAAGACCTTTAATCTTAATGTTTCTGAAGCAGATCCGTGTGTGTTTACTGGAAATAATGCTGAAAGGCGTCTTGTACTTGCGGTCTACATTGATGATGGTCTCATTGTAGCTAAACGTAAAGAAGATAGTATGAAGCTTGTTAAATATCTCTAGACACAATTCCAGATAACGATCTTAAACGCTGAGTGGTTTCTGGGCATGGACACACACCGGTGAAATTTTCGCTAGTCAAACATTTTATGCAGAACGTGTTTTCACGATTCAATATAGATAGTTGTAAACCAGTGTCAACTCCCGCCGAAACCTATTCTAGTGCCGAAGTTCTGTCTACGAAGGTTGTCAAACTTCCATACAGGGAGGCTGTCGGATCCTTGATGTACTTAGCGGTAGCTACCCGACCAGACATTGCTTTTGCTTTTGGGAGTAGTATCTCGTCACTTAGACACACCTGATCAGAATCACGTCAATTCAGTTAAAAGAATACTGAAATATATTAGCGTAACAAAAAAATGGGTATTTAGAAAACATGCAAATATTAGTTTAAATTGTTACAGCGATGTAGATTATGCTGGCGATCCTGCGGTGGTCCTGTTTCCTGGCTATCACAAAGGCGAAAATGTGTGTCACTATCAACAATGGAGTCGGAGTACGTTGCGGCATCTCAAGCAGTCAAAGAAATGGTTTGGCTACGACGACGTTTATTGACATTAAAGACTGTGCGACTACTTTGAACATGGACAACCAGGGAGCTATCCGGCTAATAAAGAATCCAGAGTTTCATAGGCGCACAAAGCATATAGATGTGCGCTATCACTATATTCGTGAAAGATATTGTGAAGGTGACTTCATTTTAAGTTATGTTCCTTCTGAACTTCAAATTGCTGATATTTTTACCAAAGTCCTTACTAAAGTAAAATTTGAAAAGTTTAGAGATTTAATTTAAGTTTCAAATAATCTCAACTGAGGTTTTTTTTAAATTAAATTAATTCAAAGGTGGGAGTGTTAAAAGAAATACCCATTAATTGGAAGAAATATAATTTGGCAATGCTCCCTTTTCCCAGTATCCTCTTTTCCTTTTATTGTACTACATATTTTAAATAAAGTCTGTTGCGTTCTTTCATCCAGTGCGGTTGTGTTTTTTTGTTCCACATTCATCATATATAATGAAATGTGTCTAAACATTTTCCTGACAGGATTAAAAGAACCATTGGGTTCCACAGTAAGATCCATGAAACCCCACTCTTTAGCTGAAGCATTCGTAAGCTGTATTAAAGAACAAAACATGTCCCACATTAGGTATGATCACAAACCTCCATTGAATCCATCTATGACCCCCAAATCCCAAATTAGAAACATGTCGATTGGACAAAATCATTACAACGCCATACAACCAGTTCGCTATTACCCAAGATTTAACCCATCAAACACGTGACCACCATTCATTCAACAACAACATAGACCCCAACAACAAAACAATTTTCAAAGACCACGACAATATAGACCCCAACAACAAACTGACCATCAAAGGACAATCACACAACATTAAGCCAGAACCGATGGATACAAATTCGGCTCAAACCTCGGCAAGAAGACTCCCTTTCGGACATCAGAACAATACATTCCGAAAAAATGCATCCCACTCTAGAGAGATTCACAATATCGATGAACCAGATGTAACTGAAATAGATGAAACAGACACTATAGAAGACAGAAGCAACCCTACTACAGAGGAACCCACATATTCCAATAATCCTAAAAATTATTACCCTCAGAACTACTATCCACAACTAGACCCAACTGGAATCTCTTTCAATGACCCTGAACATGAAGATGTCTCAAATTTTCCTCTTCTAGCCTAGGAGCACCAATATACTTATATATAAACAGACATGGACATTCACTTCCCTATATACATATTTCGTCACCCTTTGGCAAGCCCTTGAAATTCCTTGTAGACACAGGAACTTCATCATCATTCATAAATCCGGAATACGTCCACCCTGCCGACATGAATATAATTACGCCAACCACAATTACAACTATCTTACGAAAACACGTTGTAAACAAACAAGTAAAACTACCCGATTTTTATGAATTACGACAGCCTGGTGAATTGGTGTTTCTAATCTATAAGTTCCATGGATATTTTGATGGGCTATTAGGCATAGATACCCGAAATGCGTTAAAAGCTAGCATAGATCTACCCAATCAAACATTAGTTATAGCAAATGCAAAAATTCCACTTCTATACAAACCCAATTTCATGTCAAGTAAATTTAATATCCTTCCCTACTTAAAAAAAAAATGTTAAATTACCAGTAGATAACCAAAACGGTGATATCCTTGTCCCCGCAACAAGAACTGAATGAAAAAAAAAATGCTATTTTAGAAGGTTATTTGGCAACGTTTGATAAACCAAGGAAAATTAGAATGGATAATGAATTCAAATCAGAACATGTCATTAAGTATTTGCGAGAAAAAGGAATCGAAATTCATTGGACCAAGCCCAATAGCCATACGGGAAATGCAGACGTGGAAAGGCTACATTCCACGTTAATAGAAAAGATTCGAGCAATAGTGGAACAAAAGATACAAAAACCCATAGGAAATGATAATGATAGATACCGTTCATCTACTGAAACAACCCCAAGAAAAGCGAGTTCAATGGCAGATATAACAATATTAACAAAGAAACTGAAAACCAAAAATATAAAAAACGTCCAAAGAGTTTAGGCGACGCCGAATTTGAGAGAGGTAAACACCAAGAAATCGTACTATTCTACGAGAGGCAATTAAACTTAAACGCTCGAAACGAATTTTCGCCGCATTTTCATCGCGAGGACTTGTTTATATCAAAACTACACCGACCTCGAGTATTGTGAAAATTGACACCACCGAGAGACTCAATGAAGTTGTACGTAAACAAGATGACAAGACAGATCAGCTGCCGAACCCAGGGGCTCTCAGATCGCAGTTCGAATCTGGTGTTTCTCAAACTCTTCAATTAAAAATATTACTGGTTGATCTATTCTATGTAAGAACTTTAGTTAGCTTTTCTACCCTAAATATGATTTTGATACAAATCATATTTTTTTTTTCATGTAATTATATTTATATTTAGGTATTTATGTGCAAGTTCGTTTTGTGGTTGTCGCTCATTGATTGCATATACTTTTCCATTCCCCACTTAATATATGAACGGTGAACAATACGATAATAATGGTGTGACTCCAATGTCCTATAGAGGAAATAACACATTTTTTAATAAGACCCGTCTGATGCCAAATGTTTTCTGTAAAAGGTATACAGGCCTTTCTGTATGCCATATCTATGCTCAAAGTCTGGTAAAGTGCAGATCAGACAAATGCCTAATCGGCGTTGTCTATGTATAAGCCACCTGATGTTACAGACTCCTCTATTGTTCCTGACTGTTTGAAAATGAACCAGGAATCATCTGTGAGTCACTGTTCAGTGGTTCGAATGTGACTCTCAAATTCGATCTATGCAACCGTACGCACACCACTCCATCGGAGCTAAAGTCCATCGCTGAACAGCGATCTGCAAACCACACCACCCACTCAGATGTTCATCTCGCCATATCCCACACAGCGGGCGATCATGCGTTCACCATCCACTGTGAGCGAACACCCACATACACGCATTCACGCACTCGCCCACATAAAGATCTAGATCGCTGATCCACAGCCAGTGGAACGAATGTAACCGGTGGATCGTAAGGGCTGAATCAACTTCGACGATTGATAAGAAAGTTAATTGTACGATAGACACCGAAGCATCCGGTTATTAATTTAGTCAACAAATTGTTCGTTTACATCGTTGTTTCTTTGTTCTTTTTGTTGCTCAACTCTTTCGTTCTCAATCACTGACCTTTTTGAAAGGACCTCCCCACGGTATTATTACATAATACTGTGGGGTGATCTCAATATAAACTTACTGAATACGAGGAACCCAAGAGTGCATTGATTTATATCTGATCTGAATAGTCCCTCACTTGTTCGCGGTTAATAACACCTCACCGACCCATTTCAGCAACACTAAGTCTACACTGCTGGACATATTTATGGTCAATAAAACACAGCTTACTAACTTTTACGGTCAACTTGATGTTCCTGGTTTCTCCAAGCACGATCTGATAATTTACTTCTTCGACCTACACTTTATTAGGTCTAATGAACCAAAAACCATTACGTACAGAAACTGATAAGGGACTCCTTAACGACAGACTGGCAAAGCATTTATTACATGCCTTCTGTTGATCAACAGGTAGAATCTTTTACGGCAAAATTTAATAACATTTTCAATAAGCATGTCCCCATCTCAAGTCGTGTGACTAATAACAGAAGGTGCGAATAGTTCACTCACAAGGGCCTACAAAAGGTGGAAGAAGTACAAATTAGTCGAACTCCGAAATGAGTATAGACAATTCAGAAACAACGTCAACAGAGAAGTTAGAATGGCCAAAAGGATTTTTTACGGGTCCAAGTTTAAACCTGGTTTAAATAGCGCAATTCTGTAGAGGAAAATAAGGGAATTAAGTACCGGGAAGCAGAAACACTCTGTCCCTATTGAGATAGACCCCAGTGACTTAAATGTCAAATTGCAGCTGCCTCGATTGACTCTGACGCGTTGTGCAATGGAGTTGTCGAAAGGCGCTTTTTTGAGGAGACAGGTGATGCAATCGCACCTGCCCTACCACAAAGTTCTGCTTTCAAAGTATATCTGAACTGAATTTGAAGCTTTCCGTTCAATAATATCGAATGCAATTGGCTTGGATGGCATACACCCGAGGTTTCTAAAACTGATAATTCCTGTGATACTGCCAATAATAACATATATCTTTAATAACATCCTAACCCACTATATCTATCCGAATGCATGGAAACAATCTAAAATTATTTCAATCTTGAAAAGCGCAACCGGTATAAATAAAGAGTACCGGCCGATCTCTATACTCTCGTTCATATCAAAAGCTCATGAGCCAACAAATCCATCATTTTCTGAAGGAATTTGGCCTATTATCCCCACATCAGTCTGGCTTTAGACCACAACATAGCTGTACCACGGCATTATTAAACCTAGTCGACGACTTTCGATGTGAAATGGATAAAGGCCACGTAACATCTCTGGTATTGTTTGACTTTTCGAAAGCTAAGCTAAGCTAGCCAAACCCCAAAATAATTTTAACTTTGACTTTACAGCGCTAAAACTACTTAGGAGTTACCTTAGTGGTCGCACTCAAGCAGTTTTTGTTAATAACACACTTTCTAATTTCATAGAAACCAATACCGGCGTTCCACAAGGATCCGTAATGGGGCCACTGCTGTTCACACTATTTAGCAACGATCTACCTGCAGTTCTAAAACACTGTAAAATACAAATGTACGCAGACGACGTACAACTGCATCTGAGCTATCCATCGGAACTGGTAAAGATTGCAACTGAACGTTTCAACGCGGATCTGGCTTCCATTGCTGAATGGTCGAAAAATGACAAGCTTAAATGCTTCAAAAAGCGAGGCTATTGTTATTAGTCGATATATGCTAAATACTGCACGCCTACCCCGGTTCTTTGTAGACAGTTCAGGCCTACGTTCCTACGGTTAAAAACCTTGAAGTTATCTTTAATCAAAGGCTAACTTGGGAAGATCACGTGACCATCACAGTTTCTAAGGTCTACGGGACGCTGCAAGCATTAAACCAAGCAGAAAACTGTTTTCCTTTAACGACAAAAGCAACGCTAGTAAAAACCCTGCTGTTGCCAATCCTTTTGTATGCTCACCCAGTTTTTGGGGTTCTTGACAGCTCCAGTAAGCGCAAATTCAAAGTAGCAGTCAACGGTGCTGTAAGATACGCCTACAAGCTACGCAGAAGAACACATATTTCAGCTTATGTCCATGACTTCCTTGGAATGAGCCTACAGAATTTCCTCGATTACAAGATACTGACTTTCCTATTCAACATCAAGAAAAATAAAAAACCTGATTACCTTTTCCAAAGACTTCACCTTGCTTCCTCTATCAGAAGCGCAAGTTTTGTCAGTCCAACACTTCAACTAAAAATCAATTTTTCGTTTATGTCATAGGACTATGGAATGCACTCCCAATCCACATTAGGAGAATTGCAGACATGAGCGACTTCCACAAACAACTCAAACAACATCTATGCACATAATTTGCAATTTAGGGTATTAGGGTTCTCTTATTTATGTTTTTTGTTAAATTCTATATTTTAATTTTATAACTTTCACATTTTAAATAAAATAAAATTAAACATTGACTCATTTGTATGTAACACATCAAAGATAATTGTATATAAATGTTCAACATACTATTATAAAATAAATACAAATACAAATTCAAAATACAAATACAAGATAAGAAAAGCGAAAAATATATAGAAAACAGAAATATAGGTCACGTTAAAAATTATAAGAGGATAAAACATAAGAATGAACCATATTTTAGAAAATATGCATTAAAAAATGTGCATCTTTCCAATATTAAACGAGCTTACAAATTTGCAGATACTACTAACAATCCTGATGACGAAGATGGTCCTAGCACAGGGACATCTAATAAAATAAGAGAATGGGTATGTGAAAATAAGAGTGAAAGAAGTAGAGATAGCGAATAAGACCGATACAATTTTACACATAATAAATCCATCTGAAATTATGAACATTTTAAATCAATTAGAAATTAACTTAGCACACTTAAAATTAGAAGAAACAGTTGCACTTTATCCCAAAATGAAGCTAGTAAAATCTAAACTTAGGAAAACCAAACAGACAAAAAAGCGGTATATTGAATATTGAAGGTAGAGCTCAAAATAGGTTATTCGGAACCATGGATGATTTTGATCGGCAAAACATAATAGATAATTTGAAGGTTAACGACGATAGTAAACATAAAGCTATTGAAAATCTTAATAAACAAATTAAAATACACGATAATTTTAACAAACCATTACAGGAATAAAAAATAGTGATAGGAAATGATACAAGGAAGATGTTAGAATCATACAATCTCACAAACAACATAGTTAAAGAATTAAACTACAAAATTTCTTTCCTTATTCAAGGAACAAAATTAAAGTATTTAGAAAATAAAGTAAATCAAATACTTGACAACATAATGGCAACAAAAAATAATCTAACCCACCCGAGTATGTTAACAATAGATGAGTTAGAATTTTATAATGTAGACTTTCATAAATTAAAATTGTTAAAATCCGGTGTAAAGGAAGATAATAATGGTTTTTTGATATTTGCAATCAAAATACCAGTAAATTCTGTAATAACGGAGTTACAATTAGTCAAGCCGATACCTAATTCTAATAACATACAAATTAATGAATCAGAAGAATTTATAATAGAACTAAATGATCAAGTATACAAATATAATTAAAAACTTCTTTTTAAATAATTAAGGCATAGTAAACACTGCATTTCTCGAAAAACATGTTCGTTCGTTTTTAATAATGTAACTAGTATAGAAGAATTAGATGATGAATCTATTTTATTAATAAATATGAATAATTAAACCTTGCTGCAGGATTGCGATAAGCGAATTATAAATTTAACTGAGAACATTATTAATTTTAATAATTGTACTTTAAAAATAAAACAAAATAGATTTAACAATAGAAAAATGATTGCAACTGATAAGTATTATTATCCAGCAACAAAGGTTAAGGAAATGTTTTCTGAACCAATAAAATTTCACCAAATTATAATGAATAATATAGAAAATTTAAAACAAATTAAGGAACTAGAATATCACAAAAATGTAATGTACAGTACTAAGTCTTATATTAATAATAATCTTTATGGCTATATGCATATTCAATAACTTGAAGCCGGAGATTTCTGATTTAAAACGAGGAGGAGACTTCCCGATTAAATACAAAATCAAAGCAAATACAAAACCGATTGCTTGGTGATTCGTGTGCAATAAATATCGGTCAATCACATTTACGGTTTATGCTATGTATTGAAAATAATGTTGACTCAACATAATTGTGTCGACATATTGTTAGGTCGTAAGTTAGAAGTAAGAAATTGAAAATCAGTCTAGTTCCGACTACCGGAGAATAAAGATAAAGTAAAACAATTAAGTTCGTCGTTATCGTTTTTTATTATTTAAGTCACGGGCAGCACAGTTTACCTCATTAATTTCGTGCACGACAACGCTTCGATCATGAACCGGGCGCAATGTGCTGATAACGCACTTCCCAAACTTCACGACTGCAATCTGCAATAATCCTCTCCTCTCCTATTTTCCTTTTCCAATCCCGTTCCCCTCTATCACATTAGATGTAAGAATTCATTGTTGTACTTTAGTAACTGCCGGAACGGGAACAAATAAAGTTGGACATTTTTTCAAAAACTTAAAAACAAGGAACTTATTTTAACTTATGTTCTCCTTATCCGCTATCCGCTGAATTTGCACTTTCACAGTGCATTACCTATTCCCGCTGACATTTGCAAAAGCATTAACCTGAACCCAATCAATTTCCTGTGCTGCAGTCAAAGTTCTTAGTATTAGTTTATTGATTTGTCCACGATTTCTAAAATAGAATAAGATATAAAAGAAGAGAAATACAGTTTAAGGTTGATCAGTGATTGACGACCTTCATACGTATGTATGTATAACGAAGTCAATGTGTTCTGTTTTTATCAACGCGCAAGTTACGCACATACTCGTAACTTTGACTTACTTACTGTCATGCATATGTATGTACTACACTCACGTGGCACAATTTGTGACTCAAGCACAGGAAAGCGAATACGGGTTCGTAACAAGAGACAGCAGGTTACGTTAAGGTGGAATGCAGAAAATAAAAGCAGTCAAGAGTAGACTGGCAACAAAGACAGAAGTCTTTTAACTTGTACAAGTTGACAAACATTTTCCCTTCCCCATTTCCACATTCTACACGTGCCGAACCACATCCGGCCGACGAACTACACCGAACCCAATCGAATGCAGCAAAATCGAACGGAAATGCAAGTGTCAACAAAAACCATTGCCAAGACGCTGCTGTTTACCAACCTGGCCGCGAAATCGCTGATCCCACATTTAGAGTAAGATAGTATAAGCTAGAATTAAGTCCAATTTGAGTTTACAAATTCGTATTGACTAAAATAACCGGCACCCGAACAGGGACCTAAAAGTAATCAGTTTAAGTACGGTAGTATAATAATACCAACCAGATTGACCACATCGCGATCGACGTCAGACACTCCTCCACCATTCTTGATGTTCGAACTTTCCGAGGGGCTAACATCGACTCGGACCACTATCTTGTAGTAGCCAAGATGCGCTTACGGATATCACGAACGCAACGGAGTAGAGTAAGAATACAAAGTTATGACGTCGGAAAGCTACTATCGCCAGAAACCGCTCGTGCTTTTACCGATCGCGTCTCCCTTAAGCTCTCCAATACACCTCAATCCTCCACGCTGTCAATAGAACAGCAGTGGAGCCTTTGCAAACAAGCCCTGAAAAGCTCTGCATCCGAAGTTTTGGGTTTCAAGGCTCCGCCACGAAGAAACACCTGGTTCGATGACGAGTGCAGGAGGATTCATACAGCGAAGCAGGATGCATATAAGGCCTCGCTGCATAAAAGAACAAGAGCAGCTCGTGAGCTCTACGAGTTAAAAAGAAGGGAGGAGCATAAGCTTGTTAGAAAAAAGAAGAATGAGCACGAGAAGCGCGCGATTGAGGATTTGGAGAGGTGTTACTGCAGGCGTGACGTTCGAAAGTTTTATCAACAGATAAAGCGAACATGCCAAGGTTATAAAGCCAGAACGGAAGCCTGCAGGGATGAGAACGGACACCTAGTAGTAGAACCGCAGTCGATGTTGAGAATATGGAAAAACCACTTCTGCAAACTGTATAACGGCGATGTTAGTCAATATACCGCTGTCAGGCAGAATGATCCATTTCTAATCGACGGAGACCGCAGAGAATTCTGTCCCCCTGACCTCGACGAAGTTAAGATTGCCATATCGAAGCTCAAGTCGAATAAAGCTGCTGGCGCAGACGGACTGTCTGCTGAGCTCTTCAAGGCAGCTGGGGATGACCTGGTTGGGAGCATGCACCAGCTCATCCGTAAGATATGGTTAGAGGAAAGCATGCCCGAGGAATGGAGTCTCAGCATCGTATGCCCGATCCACAAGAAAGGAGACCCCTCCGATTGCGCCAACTATAGAGGAATAAGTCTCCTTAACATCGCCTACAAAATCTTCTCTGCCGTTTTGGGTGAACGCCTGAAGCCATTTGTAAATAAGCTGATAGGTCCTTATCAGTGCGGATTCAGGCCAGGGAAGTCCACCATCGACCAAATCTTCACACTACGGCAGATACTGGAGAAAACCAATGAATTTCAAGTCGACACTCACCACCTATTTGTCGACTTCAAAGCCGCATACGACGGCGTAATTAGAGACGAGCTATACAACGCTATGTCTACCTTTGACATACCTGCTAAACTCGTCAGACTATGCAGGATGACTTTGGAGAATACTCGCTGCTCCATCCGAATCGGTGAACACCTTTCCGATAGTTTTGATGTCAAAAAAGGATTTAGGCAGGGCGATGCGCTGTCGTGTGATTTCTTCAACATCATACTGGAAATGATTGTGCAAAAATCACTGGCCAATACAAGAGGCACAATCTATTTCAAATCCTCGTAACTCCTTCCATACGCCGACGATATTGACATAATAGGTAGATCACAGCGAGATGTCAATGAGGCGTTTGCGAGTATTGAGATGGAGGCGGCGAAAATTGGTTTGGCGGTAAACGAGGGCAAAACTAAATATATGCTGTCATCAAAAAAGGACGCCCAACACCGACGTCTCGGCCAGAACGTTTGTATAGGCAGATATAAGTTCGAGGTAGTTAAGGACTTCATCTACCTTGGCTCCGCAGTGACCTGGAACAACGACATCAGTTCCGAAATCAAACGCAGAATCACTCTTGCCAATCGCTGTTTCTTTGGGCTCAGGAGGCAACTGAGTAATAGAGCCCTCTCCCGAACGACAAAGTTGACTCTATATAAGACCCTTATCATCCCGGTCCTGTTGTACGGCGCAGAAGCATGGACACTATCAAAAGCGGATGAGGAGGCCCTTGGTCGGTTCGAGAGAAAGATTTTGCGCGTGATTTTTGGGCCTATAAACGCAGACGGGGGATGGAGGAGAAGATTCAACCACGAACTTTACGGGCTGTACAGCGACATGAGCCTAGTCAGGCGTCTACGGATTCAACACCTAAGATGGCTGGGCCATGTAGAGCGAATGGATACCACAGCTCCAGCCCGGAGAGTCTTTGAATCCGACGCCGAGGTACGAAGAAGCAGAGGACGGCCGCCCTTAAGATGGCGCACACAGGTGGAAGGGGACCTCAGCCAACTGGGTGTGTGGCAATGGAAAATGCTAGCGAAAGACCGTGCTAGATGGAGGGGCATGTTGGTTGAGGCCCAGGTTCACCCCGAACTGTAGCGCCCACTAAGAAGAAGAAGAAGTATAATAATAATAATAACGTTTATTATAAACGTGAAAATAATAAAATAGTGAACAAAGTGACTAAGTAAATAGTAACAAAGTAACTAAACTAACGATAACGGAAAGTAGCACAAAAAAAAATAAGTGAGGAATAAGCGAAGAAAAAGTGGTTCAAGTGACTGATAAAATAAATCAACACAGTGAAAGTGAAAGCTAAAATATCAGTAATCCGCTAATCCGTTGGGGACCAACAGTCCCAAAAAAAAAAAAAAAACATGAACAAGAACGAGCACATCGAGGGAAGAAAAAAAGTCTCCTCTTAGCAGCAAGAGCAAAAAGGAGTCAACAACATGATTGGCAGCCGCTTCCTCTTCGAGCAACTCCAACTAATGTAAGAAATAGATCTAAAAATACGTAGTTAAGTATAAACGCACAATAGAAGTGCTGCACCAACAAAAATCATATTTCACACAAAATGTAAACTTCTTAGCAAAGTATAAACACACGCAGAGGAATTCCCCAAAGGGCGATCCACTTGTACCACTTATAAACAATAATATTTCATCTCCAACATTGTATGTAAAACCGCCTAGCTAAGCATAAATAGTAAAATATACTCAGTCCAACTCACGCCACTTATGTAATTCATAGAATTTGTCAAATCTCATATATAGTGTAGTGCACCCACCAAAACCAGAAGTAAACACTTCCTACACACTGCATAATGCACATCACATAATAGCGTCATGCGACACCAAAAAGTTATACACTGGACAAAGTGCTGACACTATATGAAGACAGGCAAAAATGATTGGAACATAAACATTACTATGTTCACTGCACTGTGTGTCACCAGTGATATTCAATACAACAAAGCATAACATTTAATGTATCATCTGTCAAATGACTCTTTGTGGAGACAAGTGCAGTGCAGCCAAAATATCACGGCCCGCGTCCTACTAGAAATCGATGTGCATTGGAAACGCTAATGGGGGAATAGTATATAAGGAAAGATTTTTTAAGAATAAAATCAGAATTAATCAAGCAGCCAAATCAATAGGCAGTTTTAATTCTCTTGCCTTAAAAAGGCAATTTTGGGAAACCTTCTAAAGGAGAGCCATATAAATAGGCAATAGCCGTTCCACCCCGGACACAAAACCTTGAGGTCGTCGAATAGCCGTTGAACGCGGAATCGTTGAGTCTTTCTCAAGACATTGTAGTATTCAGAAAATAGAGTGCGTTTTTTCAAAACGGCTGCGTTTTAATTTTTCTCTCAGATAATGGAGAATACCAAATGTAACAAATGCTTAAAATTAATTTCTGAATTGTCTTTTCTATTGTGTGATATATGTGGACTTAATTTACATCTTGAATGTGCCAATGTCAACGAAAAAGACATGAAAGTTATAAAGTCTTATAAGAACTTATTTTTTAAATGTGAAGTGTGCATACATATTCCACTGCAAAATTGTGTTAAAAAAATGAGAGAACTTTCATCGTTATTAAACAACTCTCCAATGAATTTTATTTCTCAGAGCACAGTTGTAAAAACATTTAAAACTAATACATCAAAATTAAATATAAGTCGCAACATTCGTGGTTCTACTCGTGTACAGAGAATACCGAAAATCAATAATAAACGGCTTTCCTCTTCCGTGGATAGAAGAACTGCCCCTTCGACCTCAGCAACTCGTGTCTCTTTAAAGCAAAGAAGAGTTTCCTTAACTGATGGTCTTTCTTCCGCAAATTCTGTTGGCATTGCAAAACAGACAAAAACATCATCGTCTCTTTCAATCACAGGCGATGTTATTACTAATGCTCCCAATATCGAGATTACTGTCTCTCCTTCACTCGAGCCTGATCAATGCGGAGATGCCTTTGGAGCGATTTCAAGTAAAACCGCTGTTGCTGTCGTCCCTTCTAATGCTGATGACACCACCACCGATGTCGTTGTTGTTGTTCCTAATAATGTTGCTGTTGAATCTCTTGGTGCTGACGATGCCCAAAATGTTGAGATTGCTGCTGTTGCTAGCAAAAATGATAATGTTTCCCAACCACATGACGCGTTGGATAGACAAATTCCATTTTCGTATGTTCATAAGAGACGTAAACACAAACAGCTGATTGACAGTGATACTGGTACTGAAGCTCTTACTGCTCTTCCATCCGTACCCAGAAGACGATTTATTCATATCTCTCGTTTGAATAAATCAGTCACCGAAGAGAGTGTTATAAATTACACCGCACGTCGGCTTAACTTGCCTACGTCAAGTTTGGTGTGCTCTAAATTAGTAAAAAATGATGCGGACATTTCATCTCTTCATTTTATTAATTTTAAACTGGATCATTTAATGCTGCCCTTAATACTTCTATCTGGCCTGTTGGCGTCCAGATCAAGGAATTTATAAGTCGTCCAAAAAACGAGGTGCACCCAAGACAACAAAATGTGCTGACGTAAATAAAACCTCTGTTACTGCTGCATCAGATGAATGCTTTTCCATATTATACCATAATGTTGGAGGTATGAGAACAAAATCAAACGGTTTTTTTATGTCTGTTGCTGATTGTTGTTATGATATAATCACTTTAACCGAGACATGGTTAAATGATAGTTTTCTTACAACTGAATTCTTCACATCTGATTTCAATGTTTTCCGAAAAGATCGTTGCTGCATACAGATGAGTTTAAATAGAGGAGGTGGTGTTTTGTTTGCCATTCGAACTGGTTACATAAGTAAAGAAATTATTTTATCTGATACTAGTATTGAGCAAATATGTGAATGTGTAGATTTAGCTATTTTACCTGCTCATAGAACTATTCACATATATTTTTTTGTTTCATACATTCCTCCATCTTCTCAATATTGTGTTTATGATGCTCACATAAAAAATATAAGAGATATTGCAAAGAATATAGATGACAATTGTTATATCGTAATTCTTGGTGATTTTAATTTACCGAATGTAAAACGGTCTTTTTCAAATGATGAGCAACAACTTTTTCTTTCAATGTATCTAAAGATTTTGTGTATAATGTAATTGATAGTTTAATGGCTTTGAATATGTATCAAATTAATGATGTTTACAATTCTATTGGTCGTATTTTAGATTTGGTTTTTATTGATAAAAATCTTGAAGCTCGAATAGAGGAGGCTAGTTTTAAGTTATTAGAGAATAGTATTCATCATAAAGCACTTGAAGTAAAACTCACCTTTTTTTGTTTTAATAGAATCACAATTATCTGCAAATGTAGCTCAGAAATACGATTTTAAAAATACTGACTTTGTCTCCATGAATAGATATTTTGAATCAGTGAATTAAATTACTAACTTAGAGATTGCTTTTTCTAGGTTTCGGAATATACTTGATTGTGCTATCTCAAATTTTGTTCCCATAAAGACTATAAGAAATTCAAAAAGACCAATTTGGTTTAATAAAAGTTTATCCGGGCTCAAAAATATTATGAATAAACGTCATAAAAAAAGTAGACGTTTTTTTTTTTTTTTTTTTTTTTTTTTTTATACTGTTACTGTAGTAACAACACATTTTTAAATAAAATAATATAGTGAGTTAACCGCGACAAAATCATGGAAATGGAAATAGATCAAAACTTTGACATCGGCAAGAGAAATGCTGAGTTGCTGAAGATATCAAAAATGACAGCATTTCTCCACCGAAAGTTTTATGAACAGGACATCCTCTCAGAACCTACTATACTGGACCTTGATCAGAGTAACGCAATTGCAGGGATTCTTTCGACACTATATAATCATATGCGCAAAATGAAGAATAGCGTTATAGCTAATCGTGGACAAACTTATGGGTCTAATAATGCAACTATAGGGACAAGGACTTTCACAATTAGTGTATTGCGCTCAGAATATATTCAACAACCGGACTACGTGGAATTCGACTACATGACTGCAACTCCCTTGGTTGATCTTCTAACGGCTTTCAAAATGTCATATGACGAGGTACGACTTTCTTGTTCAAAATTCAAAGTTAGAGTTGGGGCTCAGGTTGTTGAAAAGAAAATCACGAATTATGGCTTGTCCAATGTCCATATTCCATTGTTAGCCGGTCTCACATACAAGCCTGAGAGGAGAGGAGGTTTAATGAAAACACTTGGGCCACTAACACTAAGTATCATGCTGGCAAACGAAACTAGGTATTTTGATAAGATGGTAGATGCTTTGAGAAACTCCCTGAAAATGCTACCAATGTGCGACCAAATAATTGAATGCCTACGTGACATGAGATCAGCAAGTGAAGGGGGAAATCTTTTCAAAGCCTTGGGGGATGTACTGAGTATTGTTGGGTCCAGAAGCGCATCAAAAATTCTCTTTCCTTTCTATTTAGTTGTGAAGTACTTCAGATTGAGCACTAATGGTATGGAAGAAATAAACTTTTCGGGGAATGTAGGACTCTTGTTCTATAATAAATGCGCCACACATTTTATATGGAGGAAAAAACATGGAGGAAATACATCGGAAATATCCCAAGTTGTGTTCCATTCCATCTTTGGTACTGCTGTGGAGGATCTAGGTATCTTAGGGAGGATCACTGATAACAGTAATTGGTTGACAAGGCGACAATTAAATGCAGTGTTCGAAAATGCGAGCTCTCAACGCTGCCAAAACTTTAGCCCAATAAAGTTCAAGCTGTTTTCACGTATGGCTGCTGCCAACATGTTGAAGAATACTGGCACATTACAGCCCATGCTTTTCAGTACAATTCGATTCTCAGGATCCAGGAAAAGGACGTATTTGGAGGCATTTAAAACTTATCTCGAGACTGGAGCAAAAGCATCAGCGTATGGAAGAGATACAATGTCATTGACTTATGCACTGACTCAATTGAAAGATGGGTATACTCAAAGCCTTCGCAAGGGAGATTTTGATAATGCGGGTACGGTCAAGTGGTGCAAACTTATCAATGAGGAATTGGTTGAAGTTGACGATGTTGTCCAAGAATCAGGAGTGTATTTTTATTCTTAAAAATCAGTGCGATTTATCCCATTAAATGTAAATTTTGGGTAACCATATATCTATTTAGACGTTCGGTTACGTTTCGTGAGTTATTTAATAGAACTAGAAAAGAGTACGAATTTTTAAGAAAATTTACTTATAAGCAATATGCTTGGTCTCTCGAGTCGAAAATCAAGAGTAATTCTAAATGTTTTTGGTCATTTTTTGAATACTAAAAGAAAATCAATTGGGATTCCATCTAGTGGGTCATATAATGGGATCTTTTCTGAGAATACAATTGATATCTGTAATAATTTTGCGTTGTTTTTCAAATTCCTCTGACCTGAGAATAAATTACGATAAAAATTTTATTAATTTCGGATCTAATATAAACGCTGGTAGCCTGTGTTTATCTATAGATGATGTTTTGACAGCTTTATCATCTCTGGACAACAGTTTCTCTGTTGCACCGGATAATATTCCTCCATTTCCCCTCTTTGTTATATTTTCAATATGTCTTTACGACAAGGTATATTTTTGGACACATGGAAATATTCTCTTATAACTCCTCTGCATAAGTCTGGATCCAAGGGATCTGTGGAAAACTACAGACCTATTGCTAAACTTCAGCTTATCCCTGAAGTATTTGAAGCAATTGTCAAAAATAAACTTTATAGTTTAGTACGAAATCATATTTCCCAGCATCATGAGTGGAAGATCGACGGCAACTAATCAATATTTACAAATTACTGCCTCGAATGTTTAAATAATCGCTTGCAAGTCGATGTAATTTATACCGATTTTTCAAAAGCTTTTGATCGAAACCAAACTTGATCTGTTTGGTTTCCATTCTGCTCTCCTTAACTGGATCAAAAGTTATTTAATTGGACGTGCGCAATATGTCAAAATTGGCGAGGTAGTATCAAACGAAATTAAAAACTTTTCCGGTGTACCTCAGGGCAGCCATCTTGGGCCACTTCTTTTTATTCTTTTTATTAATGATCTGCCAAATCATATTTCTTATTCAAGGTGTCTTTTGTATGCTGATGATCTTAAGATTTTTAGCTGTGTAAAATCTCTTGTAGATGCCTGTAACATTCAAACTGATATCGATTCAATAGTTAACTGGTGCATAATAAATGGGTTATATTTAAATATAAAAAAATGCAGTATTGTGACATTTGCAAAAATTCTGAATGCATTTTGTTTTGATTATAAAATAAATCTTGCCTTGGAAAGGCTGATGAGCCAAAAAGATCTTGGAGTTATTTTTGACTCTAAAATGAGTTTTTCACTTCAAATTGATCATGTAATTTCTCGGGCTAGTCTTTTGAAGATCCCTATACTCTAAAAACCCTTTATCTATCCCCTGTTAGGCCCTTGCTAGAGTATTGTCATATTATATGAAATCCCTTTACACAATCAAATGTCCATAGGATTGAAAAAGTTCAGAAAAGATTTACTAAATTTGCATTAAGAAAGATTTATAGGAACTCGTGTATCCCATCTTATGAAACCAGATGCATCTTAATTGATTTAAAACCTTTAGTGTTAAGAAGAAAACTATATTCGATACTCTTTGCTTTTGATATTCTTAATTCTAACATTGATTGTTCAGCTTTGCTATTAATGTTTAATATTTATGTACCTTCGCGTGGTTTGCGGCCTAGAGATGGCAATTTTCTATATGTTACTTTTCACAGTACAAATTATGCAAAACACAATCCAATTACTGATTCCGTTATTGCTTTCAATGAATTTAATTTTGCTATCGATTTTAATAAAAATAGGTCAGATATTAAGAAAGATTTATTAAAATTGCTGTAAATTTCATTACATTAAGCTAATTTTATTAAATTTACATATATATTAATTTTGTAGTCTCCATAAAGTCATGTAACTTGATAGACGAAATAAATAAATAAATAAATAAATATGTAAATAAAGGAGTAGGCAGCCTGCCTACAAAAAAGATTTTGTTTTAAAAACAAACCAAAAAATATTTAACTGGTGCCCGAGCAGGGACCTAAGCACAAGTGACATTTAAAAAGTCCAGAGTGACTGAATATACAGTGCGTGACAGTATCGCACCAAAAAGAGTGCGGTTGGTATAAACTCATACCGAAATTGTGCAATGCGCGACGAAATTGCGAAAGTGCAGTTCGCGTGAAATCCATTATTGTGCAGTGGGCGATAACTAGTGTTAAAAGGTGAAGTGAGTACAACCGACCCTTAGTAGGATCCAGCAATCTTAACGCTGGAATCCAAAGAGGATTAGCATTGGAGCATCCTCCACCATAAACACATCGGTCCCTAACCCGAAAAAACTCAGTGTTAATAAGCTAAGTGAGTGAAACAAAAAACGCAGAGCTGACAAGTTACCCGTGTAAAACAAAAAACTTTATAATCTTTAAAGTGGTGATCTCTAACACACACAAATACTAATAAAACAAAAAGAAACAGCCGGAAACGAAAGTTATATATTAATTTAGTTAGTTATAAAATTATTAAAAAACGCAACAAATGTAAAATTAAGTAAAAGAAAAGAAGAAAAGAATTAAAATTTAAAATCAAGTAAAAAGAAAAAAGAAAGTAGAGAAGAAAAAGTAAATACAAGAAACTATTAAAGAGGAAAAATAAGAAAAAAACGAAATGGAAAAGTATGAGTTCAGTTCTGACTGCTAAACCTTTCGGACGTGTATTGCTTTCGATTTGGGCTTGCCCTTCCGTTCTTTTCCCACATTTCTTCGTAAGGGTATAAACAATGTAAACCACCTGCTTTTCCGCGTATGCTAAATTGTGTTGTGATAATATTCTGCTGACCATCACACTTTATACCGCTATTTCATAAGCGCATAAACAAACACGACCACCTGCCTTTCCGCGTGTGCTAATTTTGCTGTTGTGACATCATTGTGCCGACCACTGCTTTTTAAAGTGATATCTTTTCGTTAATCATGTCGCTTTGTGCTTCATCTGCTTGCACTACCTCCTTCAGCGATACCGTTATCCAGTGTAGCGGTATATGTGGCAAAGCTTTCCATCCTATTTGCATTGGGATGAGCAGAAGCACCAAACCACATCTTCAAGAAATCCTCAACATTTTCCAGTTTACATACGAAGATTGTAAACCCAGCTCTTCAGCCCTCCTACTTTCATCAGTAAAAGTCAACAATCTTCTGCTCGTCACCATTCCTGACTCATTGACCGAATTTAAGTCTGAGTTCCGACATGGCACTAAACGTCAGGCCGAGTCACTCTCTAACATCTGCGACTCGATAACTATGGCCACCGACGGCCTCGTCCAGGACACAAGGAGAGCCCTCAAATCAAATGCTGAGCAGTCCTCCAAGGCCAGTTATTATCTCGAGCAACTTTAACGGGCCACCAGCACCATCAGCAATGCCATTGACACAATTGTGGCGAGCTCAGATGAAATTGTCAAAGCTCGCTTGTTCCGCGCCTGACCTGTCTTCCATCACCAGCTCTCTCGCTGGTCGCATTAGCTCCGTCAAAGCCATGAATGATCTTCTCTGCTTCCAACAGGACGCTACTAAGAGCATAAACTCATCGCTGGATGATCTGACATCGATATTAAACTCGATATCCATTGACCGAATCATCGAGGAATTTCATTCCTTTGCCTGCAAATTGGACCCAACTCCTCCAACCACAACGATTTATCCCTTATAGATGAGTTTCAGTGCCTAAATACCGCTGTCGACAAAGAGACTTGTCTTGGAACTTCTCAACTTTCATCCATCCGGCCTTCCCTTGGACCGACCTCTCCTTCGACTACAACATCAGTTCAAGTCCCGACATCACCTTGTCTTACCACAGAAGACAAACCATGATCTGCCTCCGGTGCCCCTTCTATCCATCGCTTCGGTACAACCTGGACCAAAATAGAATGGGATCAGCGTATCAAAAAACTCCAGAAACTCAATACAACGAAGCCCCCATCAGTCTTCTTCCTCCATACTGTTCCGCAGAAAGCTGGTACTCCTTGGGTCAATAAACTCTTTTCCCAACGTTACTCCATTAACCTGCTGGATTGCTAAAAAACCAGTCGCGGTACCTTTAAAGTAATACTTCCTTCCAAATATGACTGGCTGCTCACCAACCCCTTCGGTAGAGATTGTATTATAGGTAACCTAACTTTAAGAAAACCTACGCCTAATTCTCAGCCTAATTCTGTATCTAAATCTAAGGCCAATTCTATGTATCACTATTCAAACACCAGTCAAAAACTTTCCTCAAATCCTCCCAATCCCGATCCAAACTGGCGCTTAAAAAAGGGAATATTTCCCTTATTCTGTCCACATCGCCGCCACAGCTACCAAGTCCAACTTATCAACTGCCTACCAGCAATTTGATGTGCCGCCAAACTCTAAACAAGTATACACAAACTCAGGTATGTACAATTTCTCAACCACCATTACCTACCCCTACGAACCGTTTCCGTGTGACAATCAATTACCACCGCCAACTATGCCAATTTCATCCAACCTGTCAAGACCACCGTTCCAATTAAGCCAACCCATACGTAAATGCCAAGACTTGCCCGAGTATTATAAAATGTCACAATTATAAAAATTTAGAAAACTTGCTTCGTCTCCAAAAGGCGCTCAAGGGCGCTCCTAATACATTCCAATAGTGTTAGTGCTATTATAAGCACGCTTGAATTCCATTACGGACGCTGAGTACAGTATCGTTTTCCTAGAAAATGCTTCGGCATCTTCTCACTTAGCCGATCCCATATTACTGGACGAATTAGTCAACAAGTTGCCCTTCAATAAACGCGAAGAATGGGCTAAGCACACACTAAACATCGCGCCGGAATATCCAACAATTCGGGAAATCAATACTTGGTTGATGCAGATAACTACCTATGTGTTAATCGCGTATGGCACTTCATCGACGACCGTCACGAGTGAGAAGAAGCCTTTAGCCTTTTGTCCCAAGCGTGCCAACGTTCCTTGTGCTGTCACCGAAAATAAAACACAGAAATGTGCCGTTTGCCACGATAATCACCCTTTGCACCAGTGCCCCAAATTCCGAGACCTATCCGTCGATGGTCGATGGGACGTAGTAAAGAAACATCGTATTTGTTTTTGTTGTTTGCGACCCGGTCATGTCATGCCTAGATGCTCGTATCGTAGAGAATGCGCAGTGGCCCCTTGTAAGAAAAAACATAACACTCTCTCACACGATCATGCGGAAAGAGTAGGAGTGGTGTCGCCAGAAACTCACAAAAGCAATACGTCGTCTAGCGTAGGCATCGTTGCTATCGATGCGGTTAATATGGTCGATAACAAATACACACAAAAAAGGACTTTGTTCAAATTTCTACCAGTAAGATTGAGTGGTCCGTTGGGTTCTTGTGTTGTTATAGCGTTCATCGATGAAGGGGCGAAGGTGTCGCTCATTGAAGAAAGGGTCGCCAGAACGATAGGGGTGAAGGGTACGTCGGACGTGCTTTCTCTGAGGTGGATTGCTGATCAGACTACCAGCGAGATATCAGTTAATGCGAACATGCGATTTCCTACAACATCCACTTCAATAATATAACACACAACAATAGTGGCTTGTCACCGGACATACCTGCACGCGCAAGTGCATCCAGACGGGACCCATCCTCAGTATCTCGTCACCTGAGATACTTGTTTGTCTCTCCACCCACACATTCCATCCAAACTGCACCACATCGTCACCTGAGATACTTGTTTGTCTCTCCACCCAAACTGCACCACATCGTCACCCGAGATATCTTTTTCCTCATATAATCCCGCATTCCTTCACGTATCCCAGCTGCACATTAAGTTAAGCAAAAATCGAATGTGTTAGATGTAAGTCAGTTCTTTTCAAAACCTCAATAAAGACGGACGTGAGTCCGACACAGTTTTTTAAAAAGTGAAAACGTTTTAATTTATTTTAAGTGGCGCCCGAGCAGGGACCGGTGGTTATCAGTGCGTGAATGTACAAATCGCGAAAAAAGTGAAAGCCTAATCGCCTCAATTAGCCGCCGTGCTATTCACTATTCAAACAATCCTGTTCGCCTCAAGTAGCCGCCGTGTTTGTTTGTTCTTGTCAAAAAGCAGTTACCAGTTCGCCTCAAGTAGCCGCCGCGTCTGTTTTTGGTAAAAATTCCGCAACCACCGGTTTCCACTACCCCCCTCCCGAACCTTGGTAAAAGTGGCTCTGTGTTGGCCTAGTGAACAGCAAAGGCGAAAAGAAATCGCCGCACTGCAGTGCTGGAAAAAGAAGAAAGTGCTGTGATTTGTGTCGTGGTGAAAGACAATTGTTGAGGGCCCCGAAATAGCCCACAGTGAACAGTGAAGAAAAAAAAAGAAAAACCATTGCACACAGTGGGCAAAACGGAAGCTTGTGAAGAGCTAGCCGCACCACCCAATCAACCTCTTCAACACCCCGGAGCCTCAACCATGATTCCACAACTGTAAGGATAGGTTTAAGTTAGTTAAAGGAGAAATGTTAAAAGATTATATATATATATATATATGTGGTTGTATACATACAAACATGAAAACAAGTATAACTAAGTGAAAAACGTTGTCAAACTTATGTAAACGAAATATATTACTTGATTTAATTTCAAAAAGAAAAGAAAAGAATAAAAAATTAAAGCTAAGTAGAAGAAAAGAAAAAAGAGAAAACGGTAAATAAAAAAAAACCGCAGGAAATTAAACCATATACAGCAGATAAGTAATAATATTAAGGGATCAAGCAAAGATTGCTGCGAAACAAATAGAATCTATCATTATATTATTTCATTTATGTAAATCAAATTGTGAGAGGCGCCTCTCACATAGTTAAATCTAGATTTCAATATTTTTCCTTTTTCCTCCCTCTCACATAAGAGAGGAAAGGAAAGAACACGTCGGATATTCGATAGTGCCTAAAGTATTCTTTGAACTGGTTCCAAATCTTTTAACAACTTTCCAAGAAACAAGCAAAAATGCCTAACACCAGAACCCAAAGCGCGCAAGGAGGCGTCCCAAGGGTAACCGGGACAAATCCAACTAACAACCCACCCAATACCTCTACAGTCCGTACGCGGAACATACCAGACACTCCGGGAACCGAGACTAAATTGTTCCTTTCAATCTAGTGTTTTACGCACAGACCAGCCTGCCAGCGTCGTGACAACACCCTCACTAGAGTCTTTAATCGCATCCATCGTGCATCGCGTATTCGAACGCGAAGGGAACGCTTTGGTTCAGAACGACATGAACCCAGACTCCGATCCTTTTTCGTACTCTGACCAGGGCATTGACCCTGAACATCGAGACAAATTGAGCGATTTGGACAAAGTCCCAGACGTCATTAGATGCCTCCGTGAGTTTTCGGGAAAAGCTCACGAGTTCAGCTCATGGATGAAAAGCGTCGACAGAGTCCTACACATCTTTGAACCACTAAGGGGCACTCCGAAGTACTTCGGGATGCTAGATGTAATTAGGAACAAGATTGTTGGCGACGCTGACATTGTCCTCGAGTCCTATAGCACTCCACTCAGTTGGGAGGCCATCTCGAAATGCCTCTCAATGCATTACGCAGGTAAGAGGGACGTTGGTACGTTGGAGCACCAAATGACCACCCTAATGCAGGGAAGCCAATCGATCCAAGAGTTTTACCAAAATATTTACCAACATTTATCCCTTATACTGAGTAAACTGTCTTGCCTGGATATAAGCCCAGAGTCCTTGGGATTACTCACTCGAACCTACAGGGACAATGCCTTGGATACCTTTATACGAGGGCTAAAGGGAGACATTCCAAGGCTACTGGCAATAAGGGAACCAACAGGCCTTCCCCAGGCATTACACCTATGCCTAAAACTCCAAAACCAGAGCGACAGAGCACGGCAGGTTTATAACAGCCAAAATGTTCAGAAAAGACCTCAACATTTGACCATCCAACCCCAACAAAGGAGAGATTTTTCCAATCCCCAACACTTCGGAAATGTACAATCAATTGGACATCACCGTCCTCAACCCCAATTCTATCCGAGCCAGAGGCAGCCAAACCTAGCACAAAGACCTGAACAACCACACTATTCCTTCAGTCAGAATACAAATAATCCACATAACTATCCCACGAGACAGAACGGTAATAATTTCCAACGAAGCAACTTCCCAAACCAAAGGACAACGTTCCCGCAGATAAAGTATGAGAAACATGGAGAGGGATATAGCGGCCAACTTAGGGCTACCACCGCTCGAGACCATTCCCAGCCAGGCCAAGGATTCGAACCAAGACCTAGACCACAACAACTATCCGGCACAAACCACATAACGACTGGTGAATATGCTGAATCAGACTACGAACAGCTGACTCAAAGTGTAGACGGACATTTCGACCAGACACTAAATGAATACACACAGAACATTCCTGAAACCAATGATAATACCCAAATTACCGATTTTACCGATGTCCATTTTTTAGGATAAGGAACTCTTCGCTGCCTTATCTCGAGTGGCGTGCGGAGAGTGGAGAAATGCTCCGTTGTTTGATCGACACAGGATCAACCAAAAATTATATACAACCCATTCTGGTAAAACGGGCAATAGAGAACGAGGAATAAAATCAAGATCCGAATTAGACAATGTATGTCGCAAGACATAAACAATATAAAAATCAGAGCTGACCACATGAGTGGCGAACAGAAACTCGCTATAGAGTCACTAGTTCGCAATCATGCAAGTCTGTTCGCCGAACCTGAACAAAAACTGACATACATGACAAATGCCAAGGGCGAAATAAGAACCTCCACGGACACACCCGTTTATTCCAAGTACTACCCCTACCCCATGTCTGATGCGTCCGGCCAGAAGAAATATCGACTGGTTTTCGACTACAGAAAATTAAACACCGTCACTGTAGCCGATAGATATCCTATCCCCTCAATCAGTGAGGTTCTCTCCCAACTGGGAAAGAACAGGTTGTTCACCGTATTGGACTTGAAGAGCGGTTTCCACCAGATTCCCCTAAAGGAATCTGACATCGAGAAAACTGCCTTTTCAGTTGACCACGGGAAATACGAGTTTACGCGTCTGCCGTTCGGGCTAGAAAACGCCCCGTCGATATTCCAAAGAGCAATCGACGATATACTCCGCGAGTACATCGGAAAGATATGCTTCATTTACATCGACGACATAATTATATTCAGCGAGGACGAACAAACTCACGCTCAAAACATCGAGCGTATCTTCCTAACTCTAGAAAACGCAAACGTAAAAATCCAATTGGACAAGTGCGAACTTTTCAAGAGCGAGGTCGAGTTTCTTGGCTTTGTCATTTCCGCCACGGGAATTAGAACAAACCCCGCAAAGGTAAAAGCAATACTAGATTTTCCCCTCCCAAAACCCTAAAAGATCTCAGATCGTTCTTAGGAGTATCTGGGTATAATAGGCGTTTTGTTAAGGATTATGCAAAACTCGCCAAACCCTTAACATCCTTACTGAGAGGCGAGGAAAACACCCTTACTTCCGAAGACACCCTTTTGGTTTATCCAGACATCATAAAAGGCTTTCAGTTGACCACTGACGCTTCGAACTTTGCCATCGGAGCTGTTTAAGAACAAAACAACCGTCCTTTCACCTTTATATCGAGAACGCTGATAAAAACTGAGGAGAACTACGCAGCAAATGAAAAAGAAATGCTAGCGATAGTTTGGGCCCTAGGCTCTCTCAAAAGTTACTTATACGGCTCAGCTAAGGTAACCATCTTTACAGACCACCAACCGCTCACCTTCGCGCTGAGCAACAAAAACACTAACAGCAAAATGAAAAGATGGAAAGCCTTCCTCGAAGAATTTGATTACGAACTAAGGTATAAACCAGGGAAAACGAATGTAGTCGCCGATGCTTTATCAAGAGCCCCAAATCTATCGAATACGAACGCCCTAACGTCAACCATCCATAGCGCCGAAAGCTCAGAACACAATATCATCCACCTAACGGAAACCCCAATAAACGTATTCGGAAATCAGCTTATTTTGCAAACAGGAGATATTTCACACCACGAGTATACGACCCCTTTCCCTAAATATAGTAGACACGTGATAGTTGAACCATCCTACACCCAAGAAAACCTAATCGGGATTTTCAAAAGATTTCTAAATCCTAACATCCTTAACGGAATAATGACCTCAGAAGAAGTCATGGGAGTAATTCAGGAAATATATCCTCTTTATTTTAGCAATTACAAAATTAGATTCAGCCAAATTAAAGTAGAAGACATTCAATCAGAAGAACAACAAAACCAAGTAATCATCGAAACTCATAATAGAGCCCACCGTGGCCCAGAGGAAAATAGAAAGCAAATCATACTGAAATATTATTTTCCCCAGATGGCCAAAAGAGTAAAACAAATAAGTAAATTATGCTCAACCTGGAAAAAAAGCAAATACGAGCAACACCCCAATAATCCCAAACTAGCAGAAACCCCAATACCAAAATATCCAGGTCATATAATTCACATTGACATATTCTCAACTGAGAAACATTTGGCCCTCACGGCCGTAGATAAATTTGCAAAGTTCGCTATGACCAAATGCATCAAATCTAAAGCAATTGAAGATATAAGACAACCACTTCGTGACATAATTTTCCGCTTCGGTTTACCCGAATGCATCGTAGTGGATAACGAAAAGTCTCTAAATTCAGAAAGCATTTTGTTTATGTTAAAAGACGAACTAAATATTCAAGTCTTCACGACACCACCCTACAAAAGCACGATCAATGGACAAGTGGAAAGATTCCATTCCACACTAACGGAAATCATGAGATAACGTTGACACTAACTCCAACAAATGCGGCCCGGGGCGAGGTGCAAATCTTGGATTACACAAAAGGCATAGAACGTTTGATGAACAAAGATGACTTAAGAGCTGTGACACTTTTAGAAAAATCTACTGAACGGGTTGGGAAACGGTCTAGAGTACCTCTCTTGTGGAAAAGTGAATACGTCGAATTGCCTAGCAGCAGATCAGCGGCAGAACTTAGATTGTTGTGTCTAGAAAAAAGGCTCAGAAGAGAACCACTTCTAGCAACGAATCTTCGCCAACAAATAGTAGATGACGCGACAAAAGGCTACGCGCGTAAGCTTGACAAAGATGAGCTGCTCAAAGGTCGAATGAAAAGGACCTGGTACTTGCCGATTTTTCCTGTTATAAATCCCAATGAACCATATAAAGTACGTATTGTATGGGATGCAGCGGCTAGAGTGAACGGTGTTTCCCTGAATTCAATGCTTTTATCGGGACCCGACAATTTACCATCACTGCCCGAAATCCTTTTTCGCTTCCGACAAAGAAAGATCGCAATGTGTGGAGATATAAAGGAAATGTTCCATCAGATTATGGTATCAGAAGCTGATCAGGACGACCAAAGGTTTCTTTGGAGAAATGAAGACACCAGTGTAATCGCGGATTATAAAATGCTGGTATTAACATTTGGTTCCACATGTTCACCATGTTGCACCGAATTCATCAAGAACAAAAACGCATTAGAATATTCCTCCAGATTCCCCAGAGCAGTAGAGGCCATAACAAAGAACCATTACGTAGACGACTTTCTGGACAGCTTGGACTCTGAAGACGAGGCTTTCAAATTAGCTAATGAAGTCATATATATCCATCAGCAAGCCGGCTTCAAGATAAGAAATTTTATGATCAACTCGGCTAAAGTAGTAATGGATTTGGGAGACAAGGCAGCGAAGTACCAGAAAAAATTCGAAACCCGCTCCAGTCTGTATGGAGCCGAAAAGGTGCTAGGTATGTGGTGGTCACCTATGTCTGATCAGCTCGCATTTTTATACAATACACCGGACATCACGGCTAAAAAAAAGAAAGAAAAGGAGAGGACGATTTCCTTTTTGCTTTTTGGGGAAAAACTTAAACCAGCGGAGACGGACAAACAAAAAAACCAACGGCGACGAGTAAAACTTGGAACAAGCGACAGAATTGAAGAAAGGAGAAAAAGACGAAAAATTTAGTGCGAGACGCGGTATATTTTGTATAGTAAAATAAATTTAACCGAGTTACTAGGTTTTCATTTTACTTTCATCACTTCTCTAAGAAGTTAATTTCTTAACAAGATGGGTGGCACTATTTACATGTCTTTCCGTCCGAGCAATTCATTTGGAGATGGCTGAAGATCTGTCAAGCGACGCTGTCATCTTATGCTTACTAACTTTGTGAATCGACATGGCGTACCTCTTCGATTGCGGATCAACTGCGGTACATTGAATAGCTATTTAACACCGCAGCGAATCCTTCAGCGGAAGGGGCATGGGAACGGCTTGTAAGGTGTGTAAAAAATGTTTTGCGATATACATTGTAAAAAATGTTTTAAGGATTTAATAAAACTCGCTAATTCACCCGGTACACTTGACAGTTTCAGTGGTTCTGACTTCTATTACCCTTTTGTTCTATTACAAATAGTAGATTATACATACATACATTGTATGTACATGTAGTATTCAGCAACTTAAGTCGTTAAGTATTATGGTGATGTCACATTGTATTGTAGTTTAAATTAAATTTTCACATCCTCGGGCCCCGCAAAACTTGAGTGTATCTCAAGTGGAAATAAGAGCTGAATTGGTCTGCGTAAAATCTTTTGGTTCGGAAGTCGGATCTCACAAGCTCTTACACGCCCGTCTCTCCCAGGAAATGTTTTGTGTACAACTGCTAGCCTCCAAAGCAATCGCGGTCTATTATCTTCGTGAACCAATACCATATCACCCTCTTTAACCCCACGAGAATTGCCACTTTTGTTGTGATGGATTGTTCGCAGCTGTGCTAGGTATTCTTCACGCCAACGCTTTATATATCGCTTGATGAGTGCTTGCCGAATTTGCCAAGATTTGCATATGGTTGAGTCATTCATACAGAAATCCGCTGGACCTAAAATAGTATTGCTATTAAGAAAATGACCTGGAGTAAGTGGCTCAATATCTGTGTGATCATTGGTTATATAAGTAAGAGGTCGTGAATTGATAATGCCTTCAACTTCAGTCAAAAGAGTAGCCAGATCTTCGGAAGTTAATCTTGCTTTTCCTATTGCGGCTTTTCAGCAGTTTTTTACGCTCTTGACAAGACGCTCCCAAAACCCGCCCCACCATGCTGCGCGTTCAGGTATGTACTTCCAAGTAATATTTTGATGTGCTGCTAGTTGTTGGACTTCTTTTCGTTTTAAAGTTTCTTCTAAATTTTTCAATTCCAAATCAGCTCTCTTAAAAGATTTAGCGTTATCAGATATGATGGTCTTTGGTACTCCCCTTCTGGCTATAAATCTTCGTAATGCATCAATGCAGCTCTTTACTGACATGTCTCCAACGAGTTCGAGATGAACAGCTCGAATGGCAGCGCAAGTGAACAGCATAACGTACGATTTTTTCTTTTCTTCGTCGTCTGTTTTCAAATAAAGTGGACCCAAAAAATCAACGCCAGTTACCTCGAAAGGTCTGCTTGTAGCCACTCTATCCATTGGCAACACTGTCCATGGTTCAGATGCAGCTTTACCGTAAAGTCGTTTACAGATCACACAACCTCGTATAACGTTTTTAATTGCTTGCCTTGCTTGCACAATCCAGTATTTCTTCCGCATATGTGTCAGCACTGCGTTAACACCTGAGTGCAAAGTTACTTGATGCGCCTCGAGTATAAGCAACCTGCTAAAATAAGATTGTTTTGGTAAAATGATTGGATTGGATAGATAGCCGAATGCGGATTTAGGCAGACGTCCACTAAGATATAATGTGCCATCATGGAGCACAGGGTTTAATGAAGTAATTTTCGACGATGATGGAATTGGTCGGTTACCCAAGAGAGCTTTGATCTCTGCACCGTAGTAATATTGCTGTATACTCCGTACCCAACATAACTCGGCTTGGTTAATTTCATAGCACGTAAGCTCTGAGACTTCACATGTTATACTGCTATTCTGTGTTTGTCTGGCATGTAGTCTCCTTTTCAAATTCTTCGCAAATCGAAAAACAAAAGCCGTAACCCGCAGAAGTTTCTTTAAAATGACTGAAATTCTCTATAGTCAAAATTGTTCCCAAACCCGTAGGATCTTCGCTGCTCTCTTCGCTTGCATTAGTTAATATACTGAAGCATCTGACGCTGGTGTTTTCAGGAAACTCTTTATTTGTAGGCAGCCAAGGTGGACCATATTTCCACAATTTGGATTCTAAGAGCGCCGTTGCTTTTATGCCCCTGGTAAGCAAATCCGCAGGATTAGATTTACCCTCACAATGCCTCCAATCATATACATTTGTTAGTTTGTTGATCTCACTGACTCTAGCTTTCACATATGGCTTAATTTGCTTTCCATTGCCGCATATCCAGTTAAGGGTGATCGTAGAATCCGTCCATAGACGTACCCGTGATACATTGAAGTCTAAGGATTGCATAAGAAATTTTTTGAGCCTTGCAGCGATTAGGGCTGCAGTCAGCTCTAACTTTGGCAAACTTAGTTAATCGTTTGTGTTATCTTTTCCCATTGGACTTAGTCGATTTTTAGAGCATATAAGATTTGTATGGACATACCCATCTGATAAAATCTGCCGTATATACGCCACCGCACCATAAGCTCTTGGACTCGCATCAGCAAAGATATGCAACTCCGTAGGACATTCATATGAGATGGATAGACATCGGTTAACAGTGAAATTGCTTAAACATGCTAATTCTTCTTGCCAACAACAAAAATCATTCAAAAGATCTTCCTTCAGCATTTGATCCCACCCCAAATTGGCTTTCCATACTCTTTGCAAAAGAAGCTTGATTCATATTGTGAATGGAGCTAAAAGTCCTAAAGGATCATAGATTTTAGCCATTGCTCTCATAACATTACGCTTCGTTCCTCTTAATGATTTAATGTAATCGATATTAGCAGCCAAATTCACGCCAACTTCGTCGCTAGTTGTCCACCAATTAATGCCGAGTACCTTTTGCTTTGGGTTTTTTTTTTTTTTTTTTTTTTTTTTTTTTTTTTTTTTTTTTTTGTTTGTTGAAGGCTTCTGCTATCCGCTGGAGCACTCAGACGCAATCACTGGTCCATTGTACTCCAGACAGACACCTTACATTACTGTATTTTCTCCGTTTTCCGGAGAAAAATTTGAAGGAGCTTCAGTGATGTAGACCTAAGGGATTCGGCACACACCACGTCGGCTCCAAGGGTGCGCCACCGTATGCGAGCAAAGGCGGGACAATAACAGAGGAAATGCTCTGCAGTATCATCCTCCTCTTCGCCACATGCAGCACAGGTAGGCGTCTCACTGATGCCGAGCACGTAGAGATGCTTGGCAAAAGTGTAATGGCCCGTGATAACTCCCACAAGCCTTCTGCAGTCGATTCTCCTTAAAGACAGGAGGAATGCTGCAGATTTTTTGCAGACATCAGGGCATACGCGCTTAGTCATCCTGCAACCCGGACAATCCCTCCATCTACGGTTGTGTGTGTTAAATACACAATCGTTAATGTAGGAATTTACCGTGGATGTAGGTAGACCTAGAGCGGGTTCAGGTCCTGAGAAGCTCTCCTCTGAACCCATTCTAGCGAGTTCGTCAGAGGTCTCATTTCCTGGGATCCCAGAGTGGCCTGGAACCCATACAAGCCTTCATGAATTTAGTCTGCCGACTCTGTTCAAGAAGGACTTGAGTTCAAGCACTAATTTGGAGCTAGTTAAGGGGTTACACACAGCTTTTAGTGCAGCTTGGCTGTCACTACATACGCATATGCTTTCCCCCTTCCACCTGTGCTTCACAACATAGTGCATGGCCATTAGGATTGCGTATATCTCTGATTGGAAGACAGACGCATATTTTCCTAAGGAAAAGTGCAGTCGAAAGTTTTCGCGCTCAAAGAAGACCCCAGCACCGGACCCCCGCCCAGATCTGGAGCCATCCGTGAAAATGCGAAGACTGTCCTTTCCAGGTTCAGTATCCGGCCATAGCCAATCCTGACGCCATGGAAACTCGACTGTGAAATTACGACGCAATAGGATAACGGGCGTCAGTGCGTCAGAAGGCATGTCCATGAGACAGGGGTCGCAGGACAATTCTTGCGCAAGCACACCGTTATTCCTATGCGAGTTGTACCAAAAGCCATTTCTCTTCAGACGAGACATGGCTTTCAGAGCACACCCTCTGATAAATATATCAAGAGGTGGAAGGTTCATCATAACATCTAGAGCAGCGCCCGGCGTGCTGGGGAAAGCCCCCGTGCAGCTGAGACAAACCGTTCTTTGAAGTTTGGTGAAAGAGGCTACGACGTGTTTGCGTTTTAGTCTGTTCCACCAGACAACCGATGCATATGAGATTATAGGTCTTATCATTGCCGTGTAGATCCAAAGGACCTTTGCCGGCGATAAGCCCCATGTTTTGCCAAAAGCTCCTTTGCATTGCCAGAAAGCTGACAGCGCTTTGGTGGTTTTTGACTCAACATGTTTTGACCAGAGAAGCTTACTATCTAAGATGACTCCTAGATACTTAGCTTCCTTGGATATCGGGATGGAAGTGCCTTTTAGTACCAGCTGAGTCATGTCAGTATTTTTCCTCCTTCTCGTAAAGAGAACGACATCGGTCTTAAGAGGATTGACTGACAGACCATTACAGGTACACCAATCATCGATCACATTTAGCGCCGCCTGTGCTTTACGACGGACAGTCGCCAAACATGAGCCGACAGAAAGAATGGCGACGTCATCCGCATAGGCCTGGGCGTAGATTCCAGAGGCATTGAGAGCATCAAGCAGGGAATCGACCACCATGCACCATAACAGCGGAGACAGGACGCCACCTTGAGGGCAGCCCCTGTTTACGCCAGATTTGACACACTGGTCGAGGCCTGCATCAGCGGTCAATGTCCTGTGCATGAGCATTGCTTTGATCCAAAGGACCAGTGCATCATCCACGCCATGATGTCTGGCAGCGTTACACATGCTGTCAAAAGTTGCGTTATCAAAAGCTCCCTCAATGTCGATGAAAATGCCCAGCGCGTACTCTTTCCTTTCGAGCGCGCACTCAATACGCCCAACTAGGTTCTGAAGCGCAGTCTCGCAAGATTTTCCGCGCTGGTAAGCATGTTGCATCTCCGAAAGAGGGTGCATTCGAAGGGCAACTTTTCGCACGTGCAACTCTACCAGTCTCTCCATGCTTTTCAGCAGGAAGGATGTTAGACTAATTGGTCTGAAGCTCTTGGCAAGTGAGTAGTCCTCTTTTCCTATTTTGGGAATGAAGACCACTTTCACTGTGCGCCAAGGAATGGGTATGTGAGCAAGTGCTAGGCTAGCAGTGAAAATTCTTTTCAGAGTAGGAAGCAGCTGCCTTATACCTTTTTGCAGCATAACAGGATATATCCCGTCGGTGCCCGGCGATTTGAAGCCATCGAAGGATGCCACAGCAAATTCAATAGCTTCAGTCGTAACCACGCGCGACGCAATATACCAGCTACGCCGAGTTATTTTCATCGTTTCAGTTGCAGTTTCCCTTGAAGGAGTGTGCAACGAGCCGATGTCGATCTGATTTCCCGGGAAATGAGTCGCAAACAGTAAACTGAGAGTTTCCGCTTTAGACTCAGTAAAGGTACCATCAGATTTTCTGAGTGCGTCTAGCCTAGTCGGTTTTCCCCGTTTGAGGACTTTAACCAACTTGCTAGTCGCACTCAGAGACTTGATCTCTTTGGGGTTGCTTCTAACTTATCTTCGCCAAACCTTTGGACTAATTCGATGTTATTCGAGTTCCATTTCCTTAGATTGAAGTTTGCTGCGTTCATAATGGCCTTGGCGTCATGGTAAAGCTTAAGAGCATCTTCTACAGTAACCTCGCTTGCGATTAAATCATCAACGTAGAAGGATTTTTGTAACTTATCGCATATTGACCCATACTGTAGTTTACAAATATCTAAGTGTTTACGTATCGTCGCTGATAGTAAAAATGGGCTCGACTCTACTCCAAAAGTGACTCGAGTCATTCTGTATGCAATTACCTTTGGTAAGTTGGTTCCAGGTACCGGTGTCGTTGCGTACCAAAAAAATCGATGCGAATCACGATCGGAAGGGGCGAGGGAAATCTGCAAAAAAGCTTTTTCTATATCTGCTACAATAGCAACTTTATTGGAACGAAACTTTACCAGAGTAGCAAGCAGATTTGCTATAAGATTGTCGCCTATACAAAGGTGTTCGTTTAAAGATGAAAAACCTTGCTCACTAGATGAAGCATCGAAGACAATTCGTGTTTTTGTCGTTGCTTTGTCTTCCCGATAAATGGGCTTATGTGGCATGTAATATACAGCATTGGTACCGATGTCGTTTACTACTTCTTCCGCTATTCCGCTCTGTTGTAAATCTCGTATGCTGCGATCATATTCAAATAGGTGTTTTTCATTTTTCATTAACTTTGTTGTTAGGGTAAATAGTCTTTGTGCTGCGACTCTCTTGTTGTCGTTTAATACGTCGTTAACATTTTTCCAAGGTAAATGAACCATATATCGACCATCTATCAATTTAATTTCCGTAAGTGTCTTCTCTACAATACTGAATGATCGCATTCAGGCAACAACTCACAGCGCTACTTCGCCCTTGAAGCGTCCAACCAAAGAATGTATTGACTGCGACCAAGTTATCTGCAATGACCTCGCTCTCTTGAGAATTGAATTTCCAATAACAATCTTGACCAATAAGTACATTAATGCCATCTATAAGTTCTTCGTTACAGTAATTCACGTCAGCTAATTGCAATTTAATATGATGTAGTTTCGGGTCATTGACATTTGGACATGGTAAAACATCTACACAAATATTTGGAACCACGATGGCCGTAACAACGATTCCCTTCAATTTGTATTGACTCTTCAATAATAATTTTAGACATTTAAGTTTACGCGTGGGTTTATCTGAATAATTTTCACCGAAGCCTAGGACATGCAAACTTTCTACACCCATTGGTTTTAATTTTAACAAATTTGCCACCCTCTCGCTCACATATGTCCTCTGGCTACCATTGTCCATTACAATGCGTGAAAGAATACACTCTCGACTTTCCGTGCTTCCTAATATTGCCCTCGCTGTTTGCAGAAATATTTCTGTCTCTTTTCCTACATTCGAGTTAATTGCTGCGTGCGAACTTGTTAATGCAGAAGTGGAAGCTTCCTTATGTAAATTGGTTATCTCGCTTTCTTCTTTCGGTTTTACAAGGGTTTTTTCACACATGGACGATATATGGCGACCACCACAATTGTCGCATTTAATCCATTGCGCCTTACAAAACTTGGAGGTGTGATTTGGGTTAGTGCATCTAAAACATCTTGCCTCTCTTTTCAGTATGGATTTCTTCTGCTCTATTGTATAATTTCCCTTGCAATACTTCGTAGAATGAGTGCTCTTCTTACAAAATATGCATCGATGCTTCTCCCTATTGCCGGCAAATAATCCTACTGCTGTCCCACTATTTCGCTTTTCTTTCTCAGGCTTTCTCTGTCTTTCGCTAATATGAGACTTCTCTAAGGCTTCTACTTCAACTTTAATAAAATCAAGAAGTGCCTTGAGTTTATCCTCTTCTTGAGTTTTCGGCTGGTCATCATCTGTATTGTGTTCTCCGCCGCTATGGGAACCAATAAGTGTGCTAGACAAGGAGTCTCTGGCTGTTCGCTTGTGAAATTGAATACGCATGCTTGTTGGAATACATTTAAGCAGAACGGACTTTACCACGATCTCATACTGTGACACAGACACCTGCAATGCCGCTAATGACCGCATGGTGGTAGTCACCTCATTGTACAGTTGACGAAGCCCTGTTACATCATTTTGAAACTGAATCTGTTTCAAATTCAACCATTTTTGCATGAATTTCTCTACGATTTTGTCGGTGTTGCCATATTCTTCTTGTAAAAGAGAAATTGCTTCGTTGTAGCATCGTTCTGTTGGTGTAAATCCAGCAATGGTAGACGCTGCTTTTTTTATGAGGGCTTGGCTGAGAAAATTAAACTTGGCTGTTGTTGACAATTTTGGATTGTCATGTACAGCTAGCTTAAATTGCTCCCAAAATGGAATCCAATTTTCGAACTCACCATCAAAAGATCTCAGCTCGAAGGGCTTAAGCTTTACACCGCAGTAATCGCTTCTATCTACTTGCTGAATGTTTGGCGTAGGGTCAATAATGGTAGGATCTTGTGGACCTGGAGCTAATCTAAAGTTAGTTCGCAGTACAAATTCTAGCTGCGCTATTACCGACACGGCTTTGTCGTCGTATTCAAATGAACTTTCGAATTCCTTCTCATCAGGTTTGATTGTTGCCCACAAAGCCTCGTCTGCCTTTTTAAGGTTGATGTGGGCATTCTTTATTCTTTCCATGTACACAGTAAAATCTTCTTCTGATGCTGCAGACTCACCTGTTTCACTTCTATATGTTTTCAAAAAATCACTCGCTGCTTTACACAATTTTGTTGATTGTCCTCTACATGAAGATTGATTCCATTATTTTATTTAATTAAAAGTTTTCGCACGTTTGTTTTATTTAAAGGAAAACCACTCGCTTTTTACTTTTAAGAATAAATTCAGAAAAGATATTACTGTCCCGGGTTTCGGCACCATGTAAAAAATGTTTTAAAGATTTAATAAAACTCGCTAATTCACCCGGTACACTTGACAGTTTCAGTGGTTCTGACCTCTATTACCCTTTTGTTCTATTACAAATAGTAGATTATACATACATACATTGTATGTACATGTAGTATTCAGCAACTTAAGTCGTTAAGTATTATGGTGATGTCACATTGTATTGTAGTTTAAATTAAATTTTCACATACATTGAAGGAGAAAAGGCGGCAATCCGGACCACGTCAGGCATCCTAAGGAGACCAGCGTCAAAACTAGCTAAACTAGACATATCTGGTGAATCTCTTTCCTCGATTCACGGGGGGCGGGATGTTACCGCCGAAACTCCTTCATAATAATTTATCAATTATATTTTTAATCTACCTATGGTATATTAATTTGTACATCGATGTGAACGTGAATCAAGGGAGATCATCGAAACGAGCTTCAGCATATTGTTATCGGTTAAAAGTTCAGTGGATGCCCATGTTCGAAATTCGAAGAGGAAGTTCGCCAATGGAGGTTCTTTTCTTTCCGTTACTTCTTGCTCGTCTCGATGATCTCATTTGGTGACGCGTGCCTGGCCAGGATGCAACTGGTAAGTTAAAAATAATTGTATAACAATTGTAATATGTGCATTTTTCACAGTAAAATTAAACAACCGATAAGCCAAAAAACATCGAGTTCTCCTACGGGCGCTCTCGCTTCGCCAACAGGAACCCTAAAAAGAGCGTAAATAACATGCGCAACGTATAGTCTCATGCACATCCTGTAAATGTGTTAAAATCAAAATCGAAACTCTTATTCCAAACTCGTATTTCAACGAACGTATAATTTCACGTACCTTCCGTAAATGTGTTAAAATCAGAACCGAAACTCTTATTCGAACGCACGTATGTATACATATGTACATGTAAGCGGAGATACTACTTATGAGCGAGGACTTATCAAAAGGACGCAGCGAGGTATCCAACATACAACGAAAATGAGCATACAAAAACAGATACGTATTAAACGCTCCATCCCAGCTAATCAGATAAATGGTGGGCCTTCTGCTGACATACCAGGCAACGCGAACACTAACGCTTTAGCTAAAGCTCGAGAAATAAAGCTTTAGAGCAAATTTCATGGGGCAAAGCATTCAGAGGAAGCCACATGTCCTACATTCCAATCCTCCATTTCGTAGGCAATGTGCCACGACATCACAAAACCTGAATACGGACCCGAATTCATTCCAATCAGGCTTAAACCAATGTCAGTATTCTTATTATCCGAATTAGCCCCAACGTCAAATGATTTATCCGAACCAGAGCGGTCAAAATTACTCCCAGCGTCAAAATTTCAATGCAGGTCACTACCAATCCAGACCGGCAATAAAGCATGAATCTCCTGCCCAAGGGACAAGCGCATAGTTACGAGACAATAACAACGTGAATAGGCAAAAATTGAACGTAACTAGAGGACCAATGAAAAAAGGTCATCTCTCAACCAGGCATCAACCAAACTACCATATTGAACATTCACCCGATGAACTCGAATCCCATTTCCAGAACTTGAACTTCGACAGTATCTCGAGGTTTCAAACGAGGAATCAGAGATATCGGAGCTGGAATATTGCGGTATTAATTTTTTAGGCTAAACGACTCTTCCTTGCCCTACATAGAGTGCAAGACGAAGAGTGGTGTTGCTATTTCGCAACTAGTTTTCGTCGTTCGTTTTTTGCTATCATCGACCAACCCCATCTTATACATACATGTGTATTTCCCATTCCCTTTGTTCTCGTCATCATCACAATCAATCATCAACACAAATTTCGTCGCACCCAAGTAGCGGTAGTTGCGACCGAAATTTACGAACTTCGCACTCGTCGCCCAGCACAGAAACCTTGCACGTGTTCATCCATCGTTGTCCGTCGCACCCAAATAGCGGTAGTTGCGACCGAAATCGATAGCTGCTGACACCCAAGAGGAGGAACTTCGTGAGAGTCCATTTTCATTCGTCATCGTGACAATATCTGAAGACAGTCCGCATATAATCGCCTTCGGGATATCATCCGTATTTAATAATAAAATCATTTTAATTAGAAATTGTTGTTTTTTAGTTCATTACACATTTTGGCTAAGAAGCTAGTCGAATCAAAAGGTCCTTCGAGCCGAATGTGTATTCAGTGTTTTAACAATTTGCATATAAACAACGTGTTAGAGTAATTGTTAGCATGGCAACGAATAAAAATATAGATCAGGCGTGTGAAACCGAGTTGAAAGCGCTTCGATTGCAACGTGCTGTTATTCTCGGACAGCAAACTAAATCAAAAAACTGTTTGACCACCAACTTGACCTGCCTGAACCGCTTCCAGGTCGAAACAAAACTACAGATGCTCGAGACGCAGTACATCAACTTCGAGAAAGTCCAATCCCAAATTGAACGTTTGGACGAAAAGGAAGTTTCAAGCGGGAAAAGGGATTCCTTCGAAGAGACCTATTACACGTTGCGTTCAGACATGCTTCAACATCTGGACACCGTCTCAACACCAAACCTTTCAAATAGTACACTCGCACCCATAAACACCACATCTTCGCAAAAATCTCGCATCAACTTGCAGAAACTAGCACTTCCGTCATTTTCTGGATCATACACAAAATGGATGGACTTCTCAGATATGTTCAACTCACTAATTCATGAGAACAAGGAGCTCACCAACATCGAAAGGTTCCAGTACCTTCGCTCGTGTCTCCATGGTGACGCGGCCAGAGTTATTGAGTCTTTGGAATGCACCAGTCAAAACTATGAAACGGCCATAGAACTTTTAAAATCCAGATTCGATAACAAGCGATTTCTGTTCCAGGCACACATCCAAGCAATTTTCCAACTGCATGGTATCGCAAAACCAACTGCGGAAACTATCCGATGCATGATCGATACAAACAACGTCCACCTCCGAGCCCTGAAGTCAATAGGGACAGTAGAACAAATTGCTGATGGATTCTTGTTGCATCTGATCCTATCGAAGTTTGATGGCGAATCTCAAGCCAAATGGGAAGATGAAGCAGCAGCTACAGAATATCGGAATAAATCAATTCAAAATCTGGATTCCATATCTATCGGCAACACTGGTGAATTTGAATTCCCAACTTGGACCGAACTTTGCACTTTCATGGAAAGGCGGTGCAAAACTCTCAACATCATCGAAGCTAAATCGGTTAGAAGTCCAACCTTGGCTCATTCTTCCCATTCGCATAAATCACACCATAGACCACAACATTCATATGAGCCTAAACAATTGTACAATGCATCTCTAATAGCTACCGAATCACCTACAACCTCTTCATGTATATTTTGTCGCCAGTCATCACACAACCCATTTAGATGCCAGAAATTCCTAAACTTGTCATCAATCGATCGCTTCAAGCTCACCAAGGAGTTAAAATTGTGCCTGAATTGCTTGAGAGGACGCCATACTGTGCAGAATTCCGTTTCCGTAAAGAAATGCCAAAAATGCGGTGGTACTCATCACACACTGCTTCATCGCGAACGCATTGAGCCTGCTGTTAGTCAAGGCACTGGTTCGGCGAACACTGACCAGCAGGACCCTGCACAACTTCCAGGTAAACCATGTAAAGTTCCTCTCTCAAACATCACTTCGTTACAGGCAAGTCACGTTGAAACCATCACTCAAGATGACGAATACGTTCTCCTCGGATCCGCATTACTGAGTCTCTCCAGTAACGAGGGCGCTTCCATCATTGGCCGAACACTTCTTAATTCATGCTCCCAATTGAATTTCATCACAGAGCATGTCGCACAACACCTTAAACTCAATCGCAGTCATACATACGTTGACATCAATGGGATTGGAGAATCAAGCACTTTCGCATGCCACCGAGCACAAATATGTGTCAAATCATTACACAATGGATACAAGGTACATCTTGATGTTATTATACTTCCAGAAATCACTTCGATCCAACCAAGCCGGTACATAACCACCAAACATTGGAAGATTCCCTCTAACATTAAATTATCCGACCCTCGTTTTAATCAACCTGGCCCTGTTGATTGTCTTCTCGGTGCCGAAATTTACTTAGATCTACTGCAAGTAGGACAAATTAAACTCGGAGAAAATCTTTCAAGCTTACAAAAAACATCACTCGGATGGATTGCAAGCGGCAGCATCAAAAATAATCACCAAAGGAACCTCACATCGTTATCAAGTTGCATAGCAAGGGGAAATATATCACCAAAATTCAACTACACTTGCTTCACTACTACCATCACTCCTTCTGTAGAGGAACTCCTACAACAGTTTTGGACCATCGAAGACAATCAAGCACTAGTGAAGAAATTCTCGATAGAAGAAGAGGAATGTGAAACATTCTTCAATTCCACCACAACACGTTGCCAACTCACCAACAAATTCATTGTACGACTACCATTTCGTGAAAATCGCACGTCGCTCGGGAGTTCATATGAAATTGCAACGAGACGGTTAGTATCCATCGAACAAAGAATATCTCGTTCTCCATCATTACAGAGAGATTATTGCCACTTTATTGACGAGTATGCACGCCAAGATCACATGTGCAAATTAGATGCAGCAAAGGCGATTCACGACAAGGTAAATTATATTCCTCACCATTGTCTCAACAACCAAATTACGCGTCGTCTTCGACGCATCATGCAAGACCTCATCAGGCAAATCATTAAATGACATTCTGAAAGTCGGCCCAACTCTTCAAGATGACATCTTCACCATCCTTGTTCGTTTTCGCACCCATCGTTTCGTAGTAATGGCAGACATAACGCAGATGTATCGACAGATACTGGTTAGTCCCAAGGACACTAACACTCAATGTATTTTATGGCGTAACTATAAAACAAAGGCAATCGAAAGCTATATGTTGAAGACGGTCACATACGGTACAAGCTGTGCTCCATACCTGGCAGTGAGATGTCAGCGATTGCTGGCAGAAAAGGGCTCCCAGCAATTTCCTCTTGGTGCTGCCATAACATTGCGTGATTTCTACGTCGATAATATGATGTTAGGGGCTGATGATCGTATGGAGGTGCTTCGAATCAAAAATGATACAACTAAGCTTCTTTTGAGTGGAGGTTTTCATCTTCGCAAATGGGCATCGAATGATCACAACATCATAGAGGACATCCCGGAACAAGACAAGGAATCATTCATAGTGCTAGGGGACAGCGAAATCATCAAAGCTCTTGGAATGGGATGGGACCCAAAGGAAGATAAATTTTGCTTCAGCTACACCGAGTCGCCGAATGGCAAATCAAACAAACGTAATATCCTTTCGCAAATCTCGCAATTCTACGATCCACTTGGCTTAATGAATCCTATCATCGTGAAAGCAAAAATCTTTATGCAGACACTATGGAAACTCAAACTCCATTGGGATGAGAGTCTTCCAGAAGATGTTCACAGGCAATGGTTGGAATACAAAAATCAACTTAAGGATATTAACCAAATCAAAATCCCTCGGTATGTATCAAACTATCAGTCTAACGCACAAATCAATGGTTTTTCAGATGCTAGTACCAAGGCCTATGGAGCATGCGTATACATCAGAACGACAAACGAAAACGGAAAGGTCTGTTCGAACTTGGTTTGTGCAAAATCGAGAGTAGCACCAATCGCTGAGACAACAATTCCCAGACTTGAACTCTGTGCAGCGCTCCTACTAGTGGAACTACTGGACAGAGTCACAAGCATTTGTGAACAACAACAAATACAAACTTTCTGCTGGACAGACTCAACGATCGTCCTAGCCTGGCTAGCATCTGAACCATGTCGGTGGACAACTTTCGTGAGCAACCGAGTGTCAAAAATTCAAAGCTATCCTCACATCATATGGAATCACGTGCCAACATCAAACAACCCTGCGGACTTGGTTTCTCGCGGGGTGGTTCCCCACGAGCTCATTAGCAACAATTTCTGGTTTCAAGGTCCTAACTTTTTGCTTCGATCCGAAACAGAGTGGCCCAAACTGGACAACAAACACAAAGAAGAAGGGATTCCTGAACAACGCAAACAACATACAGCGTTGTTTGCCCATCGCAAGTTTGACATCATTCTCGAGTGCAAGTATTACCACAACTTTCCCAAATTAATCCGAGTATTTTGCTACATTCTTACTTACTTACTTAGGTGGCGCTACAGTCCGTGGTGAACCTGGGCCTCAACCAACAAGCGTCTCCAGCCGGCACGGTCTTTGGCCAGCTGTTTCCAGTGCCGCACGCCCAGTTGGTTGAGGTCCCTTTCCACCTGCGTGCACCACCGCTGAGGCGGCCGTCCTCTGCCGCGCCTTCCTTCCGGAGTGGATTTGAAGACTTTTCGGGTCGGAGCTGTATCTTCCATGCGCTCTACATGGCCTAGCCACCTTAGACGCTGTATCCGTAGACGTCGTACCAGGCCGATGTCGCTGTACAACCCGTACAGTTCTTCGTTATATCTTCTCCTCCATACACCGTTTGAACAAACGGGACCGTAGATAGTGCGCAGAATTTTCCTCTCGAAACGACCAAGGGCATCTTCATCCGCTTTTGTTAAGGTCCAAGCCTCTGCGCCGTAAAGGAGGACTGGAATGATCAAGGTCTTATATAGTGTCACCTTGGTTTTCCGAGAGAGGGCTCTACTTCTCAATTGCCTCTTGAGCCCAAAGAAACAGCGGTTGGCAAGAGTGATTCTGCGTTTTATCTCAGCGCTGGTGTTGTTGTCGCTGGTAATCAGTGAGCCAAGGTAGACGAATTCCTTGACCACTTCAAAGTTATATCCGCCCATGGTGACGTTCTGGCCAATACGTCGGTGTTGTCCGTCTCTTTTAGATGAGAGCAGATATTTGGTTTTACCCTCATTAACCTTGAGACCCATCTTAGCCGCTTCTACCTCAATGCTCACAAAAGCCTCATTGACGTCTTGCTGTTTTCGTCCAATTACGTCAATATCGTCGGCGTACGCAAGCAATTGCGTAGACTTGAAATAGATCGTACCTCTTGTGTTGGCCAGTGACTCTTGCACAATCTTTTCAAGCACGATGTTGAAAAAGTTGCACGACAGCGCGTCGCCCTGCCTAAATCCTTTTTTAACATCAAAGGTCTCGGTATGCTCATTACCGACCTTAATGGAGCAACGAGAATTCTCCATTGTCATCCTGCACAGTCGGACGAGTTTGACAGGGATGTTAAAACTAGACATGGCTTTGTACAGCTCGTCTCTATATACGCTGTCATACGCGGCCTTGAAATCGACGAAGAGGTGGTGAGTGTCGATTTGGTATTCCTGGGTCTTCTCCAAGATCTGCCGTAGCGTAAATATTTGGTCTATTGTGGATTTACCTGGCCTGAAACCACACTGATAAGAGCCGATCAGGTTATCCACAAACGGTTTCAGGCGTTCACACAATACGGCAGAGAAGATCTTATATGCGATGTTAAGGAGACTTATTCCCCTATAGTTGGCGCAGTTATAGGGGTCTCCTTTCTTATGGACCGGGCAAACGATGCTGAGATTCCATTCGTCGGGCATGCTTTCCTCCGACCATACCTTGCAGATGAGATGGTGCATGCACCTTACCAGCTCATCTCCAGCCGCCTTAAAAAGCTCAGCAGACAGGCCGTCTGCGCCAGCGGCTTTATTAGACTTAAGTCTTGATATCGCTATTTTGACTTCGTCTAGGTCGGGTGGACCGAATTCTGTTACTTCGTGGTCCATTGCGAATGGCTCGTTCTGCCTGACAGCGGTATCTTGTCTATCATCGCCGTTATACAGTCTGCAGAAGTGGTCTTTCCAAATCCTCAGCATCGACTGCGACTCTACTACCAGTTCTCCATTTTCATCCCTGCAGGCCGCCACTCTGGCTTTGTAGCCATGGCATGTTCGTTTTACCTTGTTGTAAAATTTACGGGCGTCATTCCTGCGGAAGTATCTCTCCATCTCCTCGATCTCACGCTTTCCGTGCTCTCTCTTCTTTCTTCTGAAAAGCGTGTGTTCCTCTCTTCTCTTCTGCTCATAGATTTCGCGAGCAGCTCTCGTCCGTCGTTGCAGCGCGACCTTATATGCCTCTTGTTTTGCTGCATGGGCTTGTTCGCATTGTTCATCGAACCAGGGGTTTCTAGGTGGTGGCTGTTTGAAACCCAGCACCTCTGAGGCAGCATCTCTGACGGCGCTCTGGCAATGAGCCCATTCCTGCTCTATTGTTTGTGCTGCTCTGGGCGGATTTTGAGAGAGCTTTGAGGAGACACGATCGGCAAAGATTCTGGCAGTCTCTTGCGATTGTAGCTTTCCAACGTCAAACTTACGTTGTCCTACTCGACTCCTAAGCATTCTTGATATCCTCATTCGTACCTTGGCTACAACAAGGTAGTGGTCCGAGTCGATGTTGGCCCCTCGGAAGGTTCGTACGTCGAGAATACAGGAGGAGTGTCTGGCGTCGATCGCAATATGATCAATCTGGTTGGTGGTCGATTGATCACAAGACCGCCAGGTACCCTTGTGGATGTTGAGATGGGGGAATCGCGTGCTTGCTACAAGGAGGTTACGCCCCGCTAGGAAATCGATTAGCCTTAATCCGTTGTCGGATGTGGTGTTATGGAGGCTATGCTTTCCTATGATCGACTCAAATATGTCCTCCTTGCCCAGTTTTGCATTAAAATCTCCTAGGACTATTTTTGTGTCGTAGCTGGGACATTGGGCATATGTTCTGTCTAGGAGATCGTAGAATTCTTCTTTGAGTCGATCGTCCTTTTCTTCCGTTGGGGCGTGAGCGCATATTAAGCTAATGTTTCCAAATTTAGCTTTGATGCGGATTGTTATGAGGCGTTCGCTTACATCTCGGAAGCTTAAGACTTTTTGTCGGAGTCTTCCTCTAATAACGAATCCGCACCCGAATAGGCGCTGTTTGTTCTCCTTGTAGCAGTTCCCGTAGTAGATGTCGCAGTTTTTCATCCGTTTTTTGCCTGGTCCATCCCATCGCACTTCTTGGAGTGCGGTTATATCTGCTTTATAGCAGTTGAGGGTTTGCTCCAATTGATCGCCTGCACCCGGTCTGTTAAGGGACCTCACATTCCAGGTGCAGACTCTCAAGTCCGTTAGTCGTTTGCAGGGGTCGTCAGCTTTGTATCCGTCCGTATCCGAGGCTTGTTGTCGTTTCGGAACAAGTGGGTTTTTACGTGATAGGGATGTTACCCCTAAGCACAACCCCCAACCTGGAGGGCCAGGTTCCTCTTTCCCCAGGAACAAGGGTTGGGTCGCTGCACACATTGGTTCACTACCTGGCGGGTGCCAGGGTAGCTATCCAGGGGGGCCACGCGGAGGCTGTGTGTCAACTTGGATTGAACAGGGACAGAGATCGAAGCTGGCGTTTGCCATGTTAAACGCGATCAACTTCTTTGCTCTGTTTGCTCGCTCCCTGCTACATTCGCAGGTACATAATTAACCGGCTCTTCAAAAACAAGCCTAAGATCGTTGGCCCCATAACGGCAGCAGAATTCGACAATACACTTATATGTGTACTATGCACCATTCAACACAACATATTCACCCCAGAAATAAATAATTTAAAGAAGGGAATATTACTTAAGTCCCATATCCAACAATTGTCGCCGTTTCTAAAGGACGGACTTATTCGAGTCGGAGGACGAATCACAAACTCACCCTTGCCTTACGATGCAGAACATCCACTCTTGCTACCGAAATCGCACCTGTTCATCACCACTCTTATTCGACACTATCACACTCACAATCATCATGCAAGTTCACAAACATTACACAACATCTTGAGACAGCGATTTTGGAACCTGAACGCCAAAGGACGCCTACGATGGGTAATTCACCATTGCTTGATCTGTTTTCGCAACAAACCAATTATAGGTCAACAAATCATGGGAAACCTTCCAGCTGACCGGGTTACGCCATCTCGTCCCTTTTCCATCGACGGAATAGATTACTGTGGGCCACTTTATGTTACACAACGCATTCGAGGACGAGCACCATATAAAACATACTTAGCCATCTTTGTTTGCTTCACCACCAAAGCCGTCCATCTGGAATTAGTATCCGATCTGTCGTCATCGGCCTTCATTTTGGCACTGAAGAGATTTATTGCAAGGAGGGGTAAGTCCTTAAAGATCTATTCGGACAATGCTACTAATTTCACAAGAGCAGATCGAGACCTTAGAGAACTTCATGCCATGTTCATGTCAGAGCAATACAACGAAATCGCTAGACAAGAATGCCTCAAGGATGGTATTGAATGGAGCTTTATACACCACGATCGCCTCACTTTGGAGGCCTTTGGGAAGCAGCTGTGAAGGTTGCCAAGCACCATCTTCGACGAATTGTCGGTCAAGCAGTGTTGTCGTACGAAGAAATGACCACAGTGTGCTGTCAAATTGAAGCTGTAATGAACAGTCGACCTCTCACCCCGCTTTCCAGCAATCCCAACGACTTTACAGCTCTCACACCAGGTCACTTTTTGATTGGGACACCACTCACTTGTATTGCAGAGCCTAACATTGAAAAGCAAATAATTGGGCACCTCAGAAGATATTAATATCTGCAGTGGATACAACAAAACTTCTGGCGAAGATGGACACATGACTATATTCAACAACTACAATGTCGGAAGAAATGGCACTCTTCATAACCCAACATCCGCATAAATGATCTAGTTCTTTTGAAGGAAGAGAATACACCACCCTTGAGATGGCCATTGGGACGAATCATCAAGGTCTATAATGGAAATGATGGTTTCCTGCGTGTAGCTGACGTGAAGACAGCAAACGGAATCTACAACCGGTCCGTTACGAAGCTGTGTCCATTACCACCCGACCCGTAAAACAAAATATAAACAAGCATTGTAAAGGCGTTGAAAACAAGGTTTTCAAGGCGGGCAGTATGTTGCTATTTCGCAACTAGTTTTCGTCGTTCGTTTTTTGCTATCATCGACCAACCCCATCTTATACATACATGTGTATTTCCCATTCCCTTTGTTCTCGTCATCATCACAATCAATCATCAACACAAATTTCGTCGCACCCAAGTAGCGGTAGTTGCGACCGAAATTTACGAACTTCGCACTCGTCGCCCAGCACAGAAACCTTGCACGTGTTCATCCATCGTTGTCCGTCGCACCCAAATAGCGGTAGTTGCGACCGAAAACGATAGCTGCTGACACCCAAGAGGAGGAACTTCGCGACAGTCCATTTTCATTCGTCATCGTGACAATATCTGAAGACAGTCCGCATATAATCGCCTTCGGGATATCATCCGTATTTAATAATGAAATCATTTTAATTAGAAATTGTTGTTTTTTAATTCATTACACATTTTGGCTAAGAAGTTAGTCGAATCAAGTGGTAATATGCTTAAATTCTTGATTGATACAGGCTCATCTAAAAACTATGTATATAGAAACGTACGGTCCGCTTAAGTAGGCGTGGGCGAGTGTCGTGGGCGGATGTCGATCGTGAGGAATACCATACAGACCACCCGTGGATGCTAATTCGTTTCCGACTCGTTTCGCCTCGTCGTCTGCTTTGCGCGTCCGCTGGTTGCTTATCGCTTGCTTTCTGGGAATCATATTGCGAGCCTGTGCATTTTTCGGAATGCATCTTGCTCGCGTTATGCTACAGTCAGTTAGTATACATAACTGGCGACGAGGATAATAAATTGATCATTAAAGTTTTTAAAGAATTAAAGTTCGCCAAAGGCGCTAAAAAAAAAGGTTTACTAAATTTATCACTGCTATTCAAGTTCCTCACAAGTGCTAAGAAAGTTATTGAATACATCCACGTTATCGAGTTTCATCGGTTGTTCTGTGAAATTTAGAGAAAATTGTTGAACTTATCATTCTTGTTATAGTTCGTTAATCGAATTTCTAAGAAATTTTAAAATCCAATGAACTAATAACTGCTTTTAAAAAATAATCAAACTTAATAATCAAATAATCAAAAATAATCTGGAATATTGAAATATTAAAATATTGTACATCTTGTATTAAGAATTATGGAACATTATAACCATGTATTAAGTTGTATTAAAAACGTAGAAGCATTTGATGTTAACGAACAGGCTTAATAATAGAATCTTAGCTCATAACGACAATACATATAGTATATCAGAAGTCAATAGAATTGCCCTCCATATCTTTAAGGAAAACTTACCAAAACCGACAAGGACAATGATTTTTGGTAGGAATCCTTCTACTTTAGAGGAAGTGTTCAGTTGAATTACCTATGATGCAGCGCATACAACATTTATGTGTCAAGGTAATTCACCGCACAATGTCAACACCAAACCTTGAGCTGACGCAGCACGTACTACAAAACAAACATGTATAAGCGGATGCGTGAATTCTAGACTAGACGGGAATCAAATCGTACAAGAAACTCATTTAATACCAGATATCAGAGCAACCAAATTAGACAGGAACCAATGGAAATTGATAATTCTAATGCAAATTTTCGTGCAAACGGAACAAACAATTAACTTATATGCATAAGAATAGAGAATAGTGTAAAAACGCTTACTTACTTACTTACTTATCAGGCCTGCGATCCATGGAGGATCTGAGCCTGAGCTATAGCTGCCTTCCATCCTTGACGGTCCCGGGCACGCTGCTTCCAGTTGTCAAGACCAAGATGTCTTACATCCGCGATTACTTGGTCTTTATACCGGAGGTTCGGTCTTCCTCTTCTTCTCGAACCAGGAGGCTCGGAGTCGAAGACCCTCTTAGCTGGAGCGTTGATGTCCATGCGCTCGATGTGGCCGAGCCAGTGTAGTCGACGGGTCCTTGCTTTCCGGACTACATCCACATCTTGGTACAGTTCGTAGAGTTCGCGGTTGTGTCTTCTTCTCCATTCAGCTTCCTCACAGACAGGACCAAATATCCGGCGCAGAATTTTTCTTTCGAAAGAACCCAAAATCAGCTCCGCTGTCCTGCTTATCGTCCAGCTTTCGGCTCCGTACAGCAAGACTGGCAGAATGAGCGTTTTGTAAAGCATGACTTTGGTCTTCCGAGTGAGGAGTTTTGACCCCAGTTGTTTGGACAAGCCGAAGTAGCAGCGGTTGCCAAGGGCGATTATACGCCGGATCTCCACTGTGGTGTCATTTGTGGAATTTACGTTTGCCCCGAGGTAGACAAACTCCTTAACTACCTCGAAATTGTAGCTGTCAATTGTTATGTTTTGTCCCAGGTGGTGAGCGACGGATTGGTTTTTGCTTGACAGCATGTATTTTGTTTTGTCCTCATTGATCTTAAGGCCAATTCGTTTCGCCTGTTCTTCATTCGCCGTGAATGCTTCCACAATATCATCCGCGTATCCTAGCAGCTGGATGGACTTGTAAAAGATAGTGCCTTCCCTGTTGACGCCTGCCCGTCGCACTATCTGCTCCAGCACCAGGTTGAAGAAGTCACATGACAGCGCATCTCCTTGCCGAAATCCGGTGCATGTTTCGAATGGTTCCGAGGTCCTAGAACCGAGTTGCACGGTGCATCGCGTGTTTTTTAGCGTGGCGCGACACAACTGGATCAGTTTTACCGGGATCCCGAATTCGGCCATCGCCCCAAACAGTGCTTCACGATGAATGCTGTCGTATGCGGCTTTGAAATCGATGAAAAGATGGTGTGTATCGATTTGAAACTAGTTGGTCTTTTCCAGGATTGGTCGAAGTGTGAAAATTTGGTCTATAGCTGATTTGCCGGGCCGGAAGCCGCACTGGTAGCTGCCGATTAGTGCGGTGCAAAATGGTTTTAGACGTTCACACAATACGGGAGGACTACTTCAGCGGCTGGAGTTGGGATTTCCTCAGTCCCTACCACTCTCTCTTGGTCATGCTCGTTAAGCAGCTGCTGGAAGTGCTGCTTAAATACATCCACTATTCCCTGCGGGTCGGTGACAAGATTACCCTCGCAGTTTCGAAGAGCCAGGGTGCCCTTTTTGAAGCCTCCTGCAAGGCCTTTGGCTTTCTTGTAAAAGGCTCGTATTTTATGTCTATCCCTAGACTCCTCGATATCCTTGAGCTGGGAGGCTGCGAAGATTATTTTCTTTTGTCGCAGTAGTTTCTTCTCCTCCCTTCTTCTGGCTCGGTACTCTTCTCGCGCTGCCCTGGTTTTCCTCTGCAGCGCCTTTTGGTACGCCTCGTCGGTTGCTGCCTTTTTCTGCTCACACTCGCCATCATACCATGGGTTTCTTGTCGGGGGTGGTAGGTATCCTAAGGTGGTTTCGGCTACTTCCTGAATGGCTGAGCGGCAATGCAGCCACATATTATTGGCATTTGTGTTCGACGTAGGCATACCGTAGAGTCTTTCGCTCAGCTGCTCCCTGTAGACTCTGGCAACCTCCGGTGTGCTCAGGCGCCCAATGTCGAACCTCCTCCTGATGGGCTGGTGCAGCTTTCTGACATTGGACAGTCGAGCTCTGAATCTTGCTGCTACGAGGAAGTGGTCAGAGTCGACATTTGACCCTCTGAATGTTCGCACATCCAGGATGTTTGACGCGTGCCTTGCGTCAATGAGCACATGGTCGATTTGGTTGGCGGTTCGACCGTCCGGAGATCGCCAGGTTGCTGTGTGGATTCGCTTGCGAGGGAATCTTGTGCTACTTATCACCGCATTACGAGCTGTCGCAAAGTCAGCGAGTCGGAAGCCGTTATCTGTTGTTGTATCGTGGAGGCTGTGCTTTCCGATCGCTCCGCCAAGGGTGTTTTCCTTTCCGATCTTGGCGTTGAAGTCCCCGAGCACGATTTTTACATCGTACTCCGGACAAGCTCCGTAGGCGTTGTCCAGGAGGTCATAGAAGTCCTCCTTGATAGGGTCTTCAGCCTCGTCGGTAGGGGCGTGTGCACATATAAGGCTGATGTTATAAAATCTGCCTCTGATGCGGATCACAGCCAGGCGATCACTTATAGGTTTAAAGTCGATGACCTTCGACCTTAACCGCTTTCCCACGACGAATCCGCATCCCAGTAGGTGCAACCTTTTGTGACAGCTGTAATAAATGTCGCAATTTTTCTTCCTCCTTCCTTTGGAGGGCATGGGCTCGGACATACAGGGTAAAGTTGTTGATTGCTCTCAACCTGGCGAGATGCCAGCAACGATCCCTGTTTAAATGCCCGGGTCAAGTTGACATACGGCCTCCTCGCGGCGCCCTCTGGATAGCCTCTTCAACAACCGTTGGGAGGTGAACAAACGTATGCAGCGAAGAAAACCCCGACCAGAATGGCGGTTGTGCGGCGGGCTAACAATCCGCCCACGTAAAAAAACCCAAAGTTATGAATGAGCAAGATGCCTCGGATATACGTGTAAAAACGCTATATTTTATAATAGATACTGGAGCAGAATACAGTATCATTAATGAAGGAATTCGTCATCCCAAGTGGAAGTGTAATGTGCAGGAGTTAGTGCAAGCTATTAGAAAAGAGTTTGTTATCAATAAAATTTCTAAATTCCCTTTTTTTAAGGATTTTGAAGTTGAGGATTATTATTGCGAATTCTTAGCCCTTTAATGCATAGGTACTGTTGCATATCTGCATCATACTTGAATATGTGCTCTCGTATGAGATTATTAACCGCTATCTTATATTTTTTTATCCTGTTACTTCCCTGACTGTTTCTTGCGTTTTTTTTTTTTTGTTGCCTGCTCGTTGTTTTAGTTGATCGGGTATGGGGTTGGAGAATCCGCAGGCAGTGATGTGTGGGTGTGTGCGTAGAGTAGAACGATAGGCAGTGGTTGACTGCTTAGGGTGAATGTCGGGCACGTGAGTCCGTGTAAGGAATACATACATTAATGTAGGGCCGAGGAGTGGAAAGAAAATACAAAGTAAATCGCCAAAGTAAAACGCAATCAAAGTAGCAGAGGAAAAGTCGTATGAAAAGAGAAAAAACAAAGTCAGAGGCAATCACAGCAGTAGAGGAAAAGTCGCGAAACTGGCAAGTCACCGATAAGTTTGTTTTGCTTTTTATGTCAAATAAAATAACTGTTTTTTCGAAAAGGAATTAATTAAATAATACTAAATTGACTTAAAATAAAGCCATATTGTTATTTTTACTTAGTTGCGCAAACTACATGGTGTCAGAAGTTCACACACGTCGCCGTTGCTCATCAGTTCGTCGTATTTCGTCGAGCAAAGGGAAATTAAATTAGTAACCTTAAATGAATGTTCTCGAAGATATCGAATCTTTAACCACCAAACAGTTACAGCAAATATTAATACAGCGCGGCTTGTCCTACCGATATAACCTGAAAACGGAACTAGTGGCACGACTCCGTGCTTCATTAGAAAACGAAAAAGGACAACCACAAGATTTTCAAGCAAGCCCTGAACTCGATTCTGATACATCATCCTTGTCGTCGTGTGCTTCATTTTCATCAACTATGTCTGTAAAAGGAGAGCCTGTTCAGAACAATTATCAATTCAAAGATGTCGAAGAGTCCTTAGAAAAGTTTGATGGGGAATCTATGGACGTCGAATTATGGCTCTCGGACTTCGAAAGTGTTTCGCTAGTTTGTTGTTGGAATGAAGTACAAAAATTTCTATATGCGAGGCGATTGTTATCCGGTGCAAGTAGATTAGCAGTCGAGTCAGAACCAAGTATTTCTAGCTGGCAGAAGTTGAAGGAGTTACTTCTTAAAGAGTTTGGGGGTAAGGCAACAGAGAACGTTCATCAACTGCTAGCAGAATCAACGAAAAATTCCTCTGAATCCTATATTGAGTACTTTTATAGACTTAAGAAAACAGCAGCAAGAGGAAAAATAGAGATTTCACATCTAATAGGCTACATAATAAGTGGCATCCCCGACAGCGCAACAAACAAAGGCATTTTATATCAGTCGCAGACTCTAGACCAACTCAAGGTAAACTTAAGAGCATATGAAGCAATGAAAAGTGAGCAGGATAAGGAGAAGAAAAGGAACGATCAACAACTGCAGACTACTACAAGCAATCTTAAAAGACAAGAAAACGTCCCTCATAAGTTGAAGCGGTGTACAAACTGTGGAGCTAGGTCGCACACCCATGGAAATTGTCCTGATAAATCGAAAGGTATGAGATGTTTTTATTGTAATGATTTTGGGCACATCGCTCCAAAATGTCCTAGGAAAGCATCAGTCAGTATTATTAGAGCAGAAGTGCCTGATTTCTCAGTTCAAGTCGAGATAGGAGGGGAGAATTATCGCGCACTTATAGATACTGGGAGTGACATTTGTATCATCAAGAAGGATCTGAAGGATAAGTTAGGTATATCAACATACGAAGAGCCAGGCATTCCTGTTGTTGGATTTGCCCGAAACAGCAAAATGACTTTAGGAGCAGTATCCATTGATGCCGTCATTGATTTACAGTCTTACCAATTGGTTTGTCATGTAGTTCCGAGCGATTGGTTAAATACAGAGATAATAATCGGTAAGAATTTCTTTATGAATGCTTCGTTAGTTATCGAAAATGGGAAGCCTATAATATTTAAGGCTGATAACGACCGAACATTCTTAGCTCAAGTCAATGTAATACATTGCGATTCGTATCCGGAGAGTTTGGATAACGTAAACCGCAAGTTCAAAGAGCAAATCGTATCTATGGTTAAAGCTTATCGCCCGCAAAAGGAAGCAGATTACGTAGAAGTTGAGATGAAAATTTCCTTGGAGGACGAAATTCCAATCCATCAAAGGCCCAGGAGGCTAGCTCCGTTAGAGAAGGACATAGTGCAGCGACAAATTTCAGAGTGGCTGAACGAAGGAATTATTCGAGAGAGCACCTCGTCGTATGCAAGTCCTGTAGTTCTAGCCAAAAAGAAGGATGGAAGCAGTAGGCTCTGTGTAGATTACAGAAAGTTAAACTCCAAAGTAATTAAAGACAGATTCCCCTTACCTAATATTGAAGAAGTCCTTGAAGGTTTGCATAGCGCTAAGGTGTTTTCGACACTCGACCTTAAGAATGGGTTTTTCCATGTTGGAATAGAAGAGTCAAGCAAAAAGTATACCGCCTTCGTCGTACCAGATGGAAAATACGAGTTTAATAAAGTCCCGTTTGGGCTATGCAACTCGCCATCAGTTTTTCAACGTTTCATAAATTCTATTTTCCGGAAAATGATACAAAAAGGCACACTTCTCGTCTACATGGATGACCTCATCATTCCTTCAGAAGATGAAATCGAAAATATCGAGTCGTTAAGAAGGGTCCTAGAGGTATGCAGCCGAAACGGCCTGCTTATAAAATGGAGTAAATGCCAGTTCCTAACAAGGGTCATGCAGTTTCTCGGGCATATAATTCAAAATGGAACCATCCGACCATCCGAAGAAAAGGTTTCAGCAGTGAGGAAATTTCCTGTACCAAGAAACGTGAGGGATGTTATGAGTTTTTTGGGACTTACAGGATTTTTCCGAAAGTTTATATCGGGATACGCCCTGATTGCTAAGCCACTTACTGATTTGACAAAAAATGACCGCAAGGTTGAAGCACTGCTTCGAAGTGAATATTATATACCCAAACTATCTAAAGTGGTACGAGCAGTTTCTGACAACTGCATAAGTTGCATCCTAGCTTCAAGAAAGGCTGGAAAAAAGGAAGGATTCCTTAATCCAATTGACAAGATGGACATTCCCCTTCATACCTTTCACTTGGATCACGTCGGACCTTTGCCTTCTACTACTAAGAGCTATAAGTTTTTGCTAACAGTGGTCGACGCTTTTACAAAGTTTTCATGGATATATCCCGTTAAGAGTACTGGAACAGAGGAAGTCCTAAAGAAATTAGAAACTCAAGCTGACCTTTTTGGGAACCCTCATCGGATGATTACCGATAAGGGAGCTGCGTTTACCTCAAATCAGTTCAAAGAGTACTGCCAAGCACGTAACATTTATCATCATCAGGTGACAACAGGAGTCCCAAGGGGAAATGGGCAGGTAGAGCGCATAAACAAAATTATTATTGAAATTTTATCTAAGCTCTCTGTGGAGCAACCTCTTAAGTGGTACCTGCATGTAAGTAGAACGCAACGAATTCTGAACTCTACGCCTTCGAGATCTACCAAAAGAACACCGTTTACGCTGCTCACTGGAGTGCCGATGTTTACAACCGAGGATTTGCATTTAGCCGAGCTATTAGAAGAAGAGATCCGTCTAGATTTTGAACGAAATCGACAAGAAATTCGAGGACAAGCGAAACTGGATATCCAAAAAATTCAACTAGAAAACGAGAGAGGGTACAATCGTGGAAGAAAAGAATCCATAAAATACAAAGTTGGTGATCTTGTAGCGATCCAACGCACGCAATTTGGAGCGGGACTTAAACTGTGCCCCAAATTTCTCGGGCCATATGAAGTCTCAAGGGTTAAGCGCAATGACAGATACGACGTCCGCAAAGTGGGGGAACACGAGGGTCCGAATTTTACCTCGACATCAGCGGATTATGTAAAGCCGTGGAAGATATATCAGTCGAATGACGATAGTGAAGAGGATGACGGTACTGAAGAAAACTGTTAAAACTCGCCCGGGTCGGTCGAGAATCAGGATGGCCGAGTGTAGGGCCGAGGAGTGGAAAGAAAATACAAAGTAAATCGCCAAAGTAAAACGCAATCAAAGTAGCAGAGGAAAAGTCGTATGAAAAGAGAAAAAACAAAGTCAGAGGCAATCACAGCAGTAGAGGAAAAGTCGCGAAACTGGCAAGTCACCGATAAGTTTGTTTTGCTTTTTATGTCAAATAAAATAACTGTTTTTTCGAAAAGGAATTAATTAAATAATACTAAATTGACTTAAAATAAAGCCATATTGTTATTTTTACTTAGTTGCACAAACTACATTAATATATAGATAAACAAAAGGGTGTGTGTCAAATACATAGTAGTGTGTGTAATATTTCTTTTATTGATTAAATATATTTTTTTATGCATAATTAAAAAAAAATATTAGCACTCGGCACTTCTTCTATATATAAACTATAAGTGTGCGAAATTTCATACTCCTCCGTCCACGCGATTTCCGTAAAAAGGGGTACAAAACTTCTGCTTCACGTATTAATATATAGATAAGTTAAATTAATTATGGTCGAATTTCGACAACTGGGCGACCACTAGTAATAATAAATACTTTAATGTTAAAGAGTGTAAGGTAGAATTAAGAACTATGTTTTGTATTTTATTATTAGAAGAATCATGTTTATCAAAAATATTGAACAATGAAAAAGGACAGTGCTTGAAAATAAAAGAGAAAAATAAAGAAATAGAAATAATTAAAGATGAAGCCATATTGCTTTCCGGCAAACACACAATCGATGGAGATCCGGTGGAAGGAGTATATTTGGCCACATTCAACAAACAAACAATAATCGACAACATACCCTATGAAAATCCAACGGCAGTAATTTGGAACTACCCAACCATTTGGAAAAAACCAACCATGTAAATAATTACGACATAATTCGGTACGTCGAATCCAAAGACGAAAGCCTGAAATTTCAAAACATCAATCTGATTCATGCCATGGAAAAGGAAATGATGAATCACCTAATTTTATCCACTATCACACTCATCCTTATAGCTGTGGTCAACAGCGTCATAACATACAAAATTTACAATCAGTTGCCCACACAAGTTCCCGAAAACGAACAGGAACTGGAAGAAGCAATTTTCAACGAGATAAACACGAAAATCAAACGCCTATCTAAGCAGTTTGAAGAAACGGGACGTTTCCTTCAAGAAAGAGGGGAGTTAAGACGCGACGAAGAAGTGCTTACTAAGTGCACTAAGCACCGCACACTCGCATCAACACGAGAAGCACCCACTTAATGTGAAATCGATACGATGGTACATTGACGACCACCTCGAAGATGACCGCTGGAGTGATCGCCGCTGCACCAACACCCACGACCACATCAGAAGATAAGCAGCACTGTCCAGCAGATCATTATACATACAAGCAAATGTTAGAATTAAGTATCTTTTGTACAGCCGATCACGAGCAGTCCGGCTCGCCGTTCAGCTCCAAATAAAGATTAATTTTTTTTTAAAAATCAATCGAAAACACGAAATATTAATTTGCATGCTTGCAGTTCACACACGCGTATCCGGTGGACTTTGTGATTACGATGGGTCTGCGTGGGAACTGCAATTCAGCAGTTTAGGCTTAAGATATGGAATTTATTGTTAGAATAGACTCAATCGATATTGTGACTTAAAGCGGTGCAGTCGCCCGAATAAACTTACTTACCGTAACCTCAATTCCTGTGTTCCCTTTGTGCAGAGCCTGTGGTCGGCTCTTAAATAATTTTTTTTGTAATCAGTAGATAAAGAGATTTTAACTTGTTTATTAAATTATTATGTTTATTAATTTGTGAGTGGTTATGTTATTAACCGTGTGTATTCATATGGTGTTAAGTGATTTACATTATATTATTATGTGCATTCATGTGGAATCCAGTGAGCGTGGACTCCATGGATGTTAGTGTGCTTGTGCGTCCCGTCGGTTTGATGGGGTTGAATCGCCACGCCACTGCTATCCATGTTTTCCCTGCTGCCTTGCCATCAGTGGGGGTGTTTTTTGTGCTTTTGTTGTGCGGCAACAAAAACATATATGTTAAAATTTAAAATTATCTCCTTACTAAATATAAAGTTTAACAATTACGTTTTTGCATTGGCAGCACCGGTAACGTTTGTTATACGGGGTTCTCAGTAAAGTTAAAAACGGTCACTGTTGGGACCGAAGGATAGAACATGTGGGAAGCGGTGTAAGAGAAAAAAAAAGTGGGAAAAAACTAACCGTGGAAAACTTAAAAATAGCTTAAAAAAAGAGGAACATTTTTGGCAAGAAAAATCATAAAGTGAAGTAAAATTTGAAAACATATAAGTTATGGCATCATAACGCCATCAATGCGCGGCCTGTCCATCGTCCTGCACGCGTATCGCCTCAACAGCATTTTCTCACGCGTAGCAATAGCTTCCGTCGCCTGGCTGGTATTTGAGCCAGACCAACCTACTTCTCACGCCCAGCAATAGCTTCCGTCGCCTGGCTGGCATTTGAGCCAGACCAACTTACTTCTCACGCCCAGCAATAGCTTCCGTCACCTGGGCGGAATTTGAACCAGATCAACTTACTTCCCACGCGCACCAGTAGTTTCCGTCGCCTCGCCGGCATTTGAGCCGGATAAACTTGTTTCCCACGCGGAGCAGTTTCACTCCTCACTTAGGGCTATGTTTCGAATTTATTGTTAAGTACAGTTTAGTTTTAAGAAAGACTCTAAATAAAGTAGTCATGACTTGAACTCGTAATATTTCTATAAATAAAAATAACTTATATGTATGTACATACATACATGTATGTATGTATGTTGGCGTTACAGTCCATGAAGGACCAGAGCCGAGCTTCTCTCAATTACCCATGTTGTGTGTGATTTAATTTTACCATAGGTGAAAGGGACCTACAGTTTATTGCCGGTTCCGAAAGGCGAATTTCGAGAAGCTTTTCATGACAAATTTACTACAGGGGGTTTTGTCAGAACCCTCCTGAGGAGAAACACCGTGAAAACACGTTCGATGACATGGCTGTCTCGGGATTCGATCCCGTGTCATCGGCGTCAGAGGCCAACACACTACCCACTGCGCCACGGTGCCAAATTCATACAAAGATAACATTATAATCTAATTATTGCGAACATTGCACGCAAACTAAAATGGCCGGAGATGGAAAAAAAAATTGGCGTCAACATCGTATAATACGGCTCCATCAAATACAAAAATGTCATCGAGTCCTACTGTAGAGTTTTCGTTTGTTTCCTCGGACTGGGAAAAGTGGTCCAAACGCTTCGAAAGGTATCGCATGGCAAATGGATTACCGAGTGATATGTCTCAGGTAAATGTCTTAATATATTGCATGGGCGAAAGAGCCGAGGAGATTTTTTCTTCGTTGACTCCGACACCAACAACATACACGTTATGCATTAAAAAAATTGCAGAACACTTCATTCCAAAAAGAAACTGGATCTATGAGCGGGCTAAATTTCTCAAACGAAAACAGGGGATGAAACAGCGGAGGAATTTATCACGCATTGCATGCGCTAGCCAATTATAGTGAATGTGGAACTTTATATGAACTTTCATGGGCTCTGGACAACCTTAGAAACAATTTATATGGAGCAAAAAAAAATAAGAATCTTGACGGACCTTCAACCGCTGACCCTTGCCTTGAGTAACCGCAATACAAACGCCAAGCTCAAGAGATGAACGGCGAGAAAAGAAGAGTATAATTATGAGCTTGTAGAAGTTAACACACAATCGTCAGCACGTACGATTGCAACAACAAGAACCCATAGCAACACAACGGCAAGATCTACGGCGCCCTGGCTTGGAAACAAGTTTGTTTACTCGATGGTGCGTAGCTGCATTGTCCGCTAAAATCTGGCTTGGGGGCGGGCTTGTTTACTCCAAAGCGCTTGCCTGCATTGTCCGTTGGTTGTGGGAGTGGTGAGTTTCGCAGTTGTTTGTGCTGACGCTTTGGTGGAGTACTTTTGAAAAAAAGCAGTCACTCTCTCAGTGGAAGCACAAGAAGTAGGAAGCAACAGTTAGTTTAATAAAAGAAAACCACAAACAGTTGTTTAATTTGTATTCGAATACCACAAACAGTTGTTAAATTTGTATTTAAATAACCACAAACAGTTGTTTAATTGGCGCCCAACGTGGGGCGACGCAAGTGTTCCATATAACAAGTGCTGTAAAGTAAAGTGAACATTTCCATACAAGCGTCGTCAAAAAAAGGCTTAGACCCAATAAATAAAAAATATTCTGGTTAAAGAATAAATAAATCAACTGTGTGGTAATCCCGTCTAACAAGAGTTGAAAAAACAAACATGACATCCCATTAAACAAAATTAAAAAACAAAAACGAACGCGAACCATCAACTAGAAGCACCAACCAGCATCAAACAAGAGAGAAGCAGTAACTAGAGGCAAGCATTGCAGCATCACACATCAGCAACAACAGCAAAAACGCAATAACGCATTGTGTTCCAAGTAAAACTACATAATTAAGTGAATTAAATATTTTTTTGTTAAGTATTTTACATATTCATTAAGTACTATTTAGGCATTATTCTAAGTTAGTAGCGTAATCAATGTTTTGTAATTTAGAACAGCAATCTGTAAATTAATTATGGACGAAAGTCAGCTCCGTTCTGTAATCACGGCAGCAGTGCAGCTTGCAGTTGAAAGAACGCAACAATCATTGCAAAAGGCCATGAGTGTTTTAACGAATAGGTTAGCTAATCTTGAAGTACCATCAGAGATTGTTGAGTATAAGGCTGTGGCCATTGATCCACAAAAGAAATGTGATGAATCCTTAGATCTTGTTAAGTCCCTACCTGAATTTCATGGGGACCAGGGAAAGTACGTTTCTTAGCGTCAAGCCGTTTTTGCTGCACACAAGCTATTTGAAGGTTACGAAGGAAGCTCGAAGTACTATCAGGCCGTACCTATAATTAGGAACAAAATCCTAGGTTCCGCTGATTCGGTATTGTCATCCTTTAATACAGTTTTAAATTTTAAAACAATTATCGCTAGGCTAGACTTCACATACGCCGACAAAAGACCAGTATACCTTATTGAACAAGGAATGTCCACCCTCAAACAAGGGCAGTTGTCAATTGTAGATTTCTATGATGCAGTGGAACGAAAACTAACCCTTATTATAAACAAAACTATCATGACACACGAAGGAAATAATGATTTGGTTGGTTCGCTCAGCCAAAAATATCGGCAAGACGCATTAAGGGTTTTTATACCAGGCTTACGAAAGCCAATGAGTGATATTCTATTTTCCTCTAGACCGACAGATAAGCCAACAGCACGGCGCTCGCGCAAGAGCTAGAGGCAAATCAGGCACGGTATGCATTTGAAAATTCGCTTGCGAATACGGTGTCCAGACCGAACTACGGTTATTAATCGAATTCATCCCACTACTTTCGTCATAATCTCAACAACCCGGTTCAATGTCAATTCAAATAGACCCCGCTTGCAAAATAATGTTGCTAACACTTTTAATGCGTCTCGGCAACATAGTAATTATTTTAGAAATTCCCTTTCGAAAAATAATCAGCTAACAACACCAAAGCGATCAGCTCCCCCATGTTCTCACTCCCGAGATTGGTCATCAAGACGGCAGCATGCTCCTATTCGGCAACTACCACCAAAGCTGCAAAGGATAAACAACTTGTATCAAAAACAAATTTCACCGGGAAACCCAGGGTTGAACGAATGCCACTGTTTTGAGAACTACCTGTATGGAGAGCATGACGATTCATTTTCACAAGTATGTGCTGAGGTTCATAGCGAGGATTTGCAGGGGGCCGATGAAATCAATTGTTTAGAGGAAGGTCCCACCTGCCATTTGTCAGAAGAACATTAGCAGGTAGGGAAATCAAACTGCTAATTGATACTGGTGCTAGGAAAAATTATATAAGGAATTTAAATCATATCAAAGGCATTAAACGTGTAGACGCCCCATTCTTAGTAAAATCCGTGCATGGGTCCAGTCAAATTAAATTCAAATGTGTCATGAATTTATTCAATAGAAATGTACCATTTTTTATCCTTCCTTTCCTTGATACCTTTGATGGAATTATTGGATGCGATCTTTTGCAATCTCTAGGTGCACAGCTTAATCTAAAAGAGGGCTTTCTAAAGTTTAACAGCGGTCAGGAGAAATTATTGTTTTTCTATTGCGGAAACGTAAATCATATTTCTATAGACAGCGATCAGGTAGCCAAAGAAATACGAGATAATTTTTTAGGTCTCATGAAAAAGCATCTCAAAGTGTTTTGCTGATCCGCAGGAGTCATTGCCATATAATACCAATGTAGTCGCTACCATCAGAACAACAGATAATGAACCGGTATATTCTAAGACATACCCTTACCCAGTTGCCACTACTCAGTTCGTAAACACCGAAGTTTCGGATCTACTCAAAGACGGCATAATAAGACCTTCACGGTCACCATATAATAACACGATTTGGGTTGTTGATAAGAAGGGACTAGATGAAAATGGTTATAGTAAAATGCGACTAGTAATTGACTTCAGAAAGTTAAACGCAAAAACGATCGCCGATACCCTGTACCCTGTGGCGTGCTTCAACCCAGGCAAAAAGAAAAAAAAAAAAAAAAGAGCTAGATAAAACCAGATAAAAGAGTATACAGAAACGGGGGAACTGTAATAACAGGAGAAAGGTAGGTGATTGAATTTATTTTGGGTGAAGTGCAGTGGATGGTGTTGTGTTTTTTTTTTTTTTATCTCATCAGAAACGGCAGCTAAAGCCGCAGTCCTCGTGTGTCGTCACCGAGGCAGAGCGATCGTGGAGCGTCCCTTCTAATCCCCAGGGAATGGGATATATATATAAATGTCTTTTTATATATACATATATATAAAGACACATCCTCTTTTATATATGCATATAAGTTAACACGCCAAACATTCATTCTCCTCCGAGATCTTCCAGTGCATCACAAGTTCACACACAAATCATTCATCCTCCACCGAGATCCTCAAGTGCGTCGTCAAGTTACACCGTTGCACGCGCACATCTAGTGACATCGTTTCTAACTTGTTTCAAAGCGAATTGCCAAGTTAGCATCCAGACATCCGGATCACCCAACACCACGCCGCATTCCATCACGTATTGTTCGCCAGTGTCATCCGACCCTTTATCATCGCCGCTGCATTACGACACGCCGTTCACCTGCGACCAGGCAAATAGTATTTAAGGTAGAGTAAGATAAATTTAAGTTTGAGTTTGTAATCAGTTGTAAGGGGGCACGCTGCCCGAATAAAAAATATTTTTTTAAGAAAATTAATTTTATAATTAATTAATTTATACGCACGGGGGTGAACGTACAGTTGCAGGGACGAGTGGAGCAGGGATTTCTGACGGGAATAGCAAGGCGGGTGACAACGTATTTAACAATGCGGTTAACGGCGTGGGCAGCGACGTGGCTACCAAACGCGGTTAGCGGCATGGTTAACGGCAGGGTTAACGGGGTGGTTGGTGGAGTGTACAGCAGCGGGAGCGGCGTCCTGAAGTATCAGGTCAAAAGTACCGATAGCAACATTTTTTTTTATGATAAAGTGTAGTGGTGGTGTGTTTCCTTTTTTTTTTGATATTTAAATCATATAAATAAAAAAAAACAAAAAAAAAAACAACAATTTTTGCAATAACAGTGAATAAGAAAAAAAAAGCTTTGACGATATCAACAGCCTGTAAGAGTTCCTGGGATCAAGGGGGTTTGTGCACAAGCGCCGGATAATAACCAGCGAAACAGTGAGTACCAATATTATATCTTTATATGTATGTACAGACATAAATAATTTTGAGATTAAACGTATGTATATGCTCAGTTAACACCATCGACCAAGGCCAAGGGCGAAGGTCGATTACCCGCATAAACGGGACTCGATGAGTCAGCACATTTCAGCACCTTAGGCAGTTCTCGCTACTTGCGCGTTTCCCAGATCGTAGAGGAGGATCATATTCTGTCTGGCTACGATCGCATAGGCTTACATATACGCCAGTCGAACCATGGATTGCATCAGCCAATGCATACGAACGCATGCTGACGATGCGTTCTCGATCAAGTAACAGCGTATGGAGATAGGATGTGGAATACGGACCGAATACGATCCAGGGAAGAGGGGACATGCAAAACACCTGTGTCAGCGAGCGGAGGAGAATCGTGCGAAGCATTGTAAGCAGGTCGGGCAGATTGGGTTGGCAGTTCGTCGTGAGACTCGCAGCTGAATAGTCCTAGAACATTAAATAAACTTGTACAATAGAAAACTAAGAATCGTTTTAATCCGTAAGTCGAACAGTGGGCCAGGCTCATGCCTGGCGTTCGCGGTTTTTTTTGGATTCCCCTTCAGGGAATCCTTTAACTGGCGCCCGAGCAGGGACCGGCCTTTTAATTGATCTATTTTTTTCATTGATCAATAGCCACGGGTCCTTTCATACAGGACGAAAGGGATAGTACGCTCTATTTGAGTGCAAGTCACTGTTACCATGGGAACACAGTAGACCATTCTAGCCCCGATGTGGCGGATTCCGACATACCGGACGGAGATTGATTTGATAAATGGATCAATTGTGAAGTGATTCGTGCCGCGAGTAGGTCGCCTACAATCTCAACGTAGGCCTCCAAAAGGGACGACCACGAACCTTCCATGGCCGGTCTCCAAAAGAATATATATATCGGTTCGGTTCGGTAATTTTATCGGTCTTTTTTTATTTTTTATTGCAGCTGATCAGAGTCGGTAAAACATTCGAATTGTGCTGGTCTTAAGCCCCCTAAAGAAATTATGAGCCAATATAATTTGTAAGTGGCTAAATTGTGAACAAAATAAGAAATAGAAAAATAAAAAGAAAGAGATACAAAGTGCAAGAAAATTGTAATAAGGCTCAAAATTTAGTGGCTAAGTGCTGTGCCTAAAATCAATAATAATTAAACAAAAGTGCTAGTGAATTGTGTCATTAATCCCCATAGCCATACGTTCCAAGCCATAATTTCCTAAGGTAAGCGCTTCTAATTTTTATTAAAGTATTCTCTTACCCGTCGCAAAAATGGATCAAATAACTAGTTCCCTAACCGAGTTGACTGGTGCGGTGAATAATATTCTTGCCCAGATTAAGGGGTTGGAAATGCGGCTGAAAGCTGTCGAAAGTAAGCCAGCGCCACCCGTACAAGGAAATGTCGAGGTGGAACGGGCAAGCATAATCATGCAGCCTAGCCCACCGCAAAATGAAAGTGAATTAAAAGAGATCAGCCGCCTTCCCGACTGTGTGAAGGAGCTGCAAGTGTTCGACGGAAATCCTACGCAGTATGTTTCCTGGGTACATTCAGTAGAGAGTATCCTAAGGGATTTCGAAATAGTGAGGGAAAAACCTATATACCGTGCGATACTTCAGCACATCCGGGGAAAGGTTCGCGGACCGGCCAATTCTGCGTTGGTCTCTTACAATATATTCGATAGCGACTGGGCGAGTATGAAACAGGTTCTCTCGCTGCACTATGCAGACAAGCGAGATATGAGAACGCTGCAACATCAGTTGAACCAGCTTAGTCAGAAAAATAGCAGAATAGACGAATTCTATGCTGCCGTTAATCACCAGTTGTCCTTGATGGTCAACAAATTGAAGACCGAATCTTATAGCGAAGAAACAGCGAGAGCATTGGTGGAAACATATCGGAATCGGGCTCTGGACGTATTTGTTCGTGGCCTGAACGGCGATATTTCGAAAATGTTAATAGTCCAAAGGCCCAAGACCCTACCGGAAGCTTACTCCACTTGTTTGGAGATCCAAAATCTAAATTTTAGAAGCAACAATATTCATTCATCCACCGGTCCTAACTTGATTACTGCTCCAATGAACCAAACGTTTAAAAGTTCGGAGGCTAGACCACCATTGCCACCAAGAAAATTCTACCAATCCCATCCAAGTGGTTCCAGACAATTCTCCTGGAAACCTCCTCAACGCGATCATGGTGTCCCGCCAAGGCCCGGACCTAAGCCCCTGCCAAAAATGGATGTTGACGAAAGCGTTCAAAGTCGTCAAGTGAATTATATGAATCGTCCAAAAAATCCGTTCAAGCGTAAGGCTAAGTCAGATAACTATCCAAATAAGAATCAGAGGTTGTATCATACCGAGGTGGAAGAAGACGAAGGAAATTACCGAGAGGTCGCTGAGGAGGCCGTCAGTGAAGAAGTAAATTTTATGACGGACGGCTATCCAGCGTACCATATATAGAATATGTGGTAGGAGATGGGGCTGTGCTGAAATTCCTTGTCGATACGGGGGCGAACAAGAATTTCATCAGCTCCAAATTAAGACAGACAGCGATCCCCCTCGAAAAACCATTTTTCGTTCGGTCAGCTTCAGGAAAGATTAGTATTTCTGAATATATCACGGGAAGATTCTTCGCGAGGGTCGGTAACAATACTTTACTGAGATTTTACGTGTTACCTGGACTCGAGTCCTTCGATGGTATCATAGGCGATGATACATTGAAGGAGCTTGAGGCCGTTATTGACAGAAAAACCAATGTTTTAATGTTAAAGCCGGGAATAAAATTACCCTTGAAGGAGAAACACTCCAAGGAGGTAAATATATCATTAAACGAAAGTTTAGCAGAGGAAGTCAAACAGGCGTTACAAAATCTAATAGCAAAATACAATCCACTATTCGGCCCGATAAATACAAATGAGGAAATCGATACATCCGTTCAAGCAGAAATTAGAACACAGACGGATGAGCCGATCTATACGAAAAGCTACCCATACCCGGCCTCCCTTAGAGGCGAAGTCGAGAAGGAGATCTCTAAACTCTTGGAAGCGGGAATAATTCGGCCTTCGAAAAGTCCTTACAATTCGCCAATTTGGGTGGTCCCGAAAAAACCGAAGCCCACCGGCGAAAAACAGTACAGAATGGTTATTGACTATAAGAGGTTGAACAGTGTTACGATGTCAGATGCGTACCCAATTCCTGACATCAACGCCACACTCGCCAGCCTCGGTAAGGCCCGATACTTCACAACACTGGACCTGACATCCGGCTTCCACCAAATACCTATGAAACCTTCTGATATCCCCAAAACAGCGTTCTCGACGATGAATGGGAAGTACGAGTTTCTGAGATTGCCCTTTGGCCTGAAAAATGCTCCGGCGATCTTTCAACGGATGATAGATGATGTGCTAAAGCCCTATATAGGCAAAATCTGTTATGTCTATATAGATGATATAATCGTCTTTGGCAATAGCCCAGAAAATCATCTGAAGAACCTCGATACGGTACTTGGAAGGTTAAGCGGGGCCAACCTTAGGGTCAACTTGGAAAAGACGCACTTCATGGACACTGAGGTGGAGTTCCTTGGATATATCATTACCCCTGATGGGGTGCGTCCAGACATGAAGAAGGTAGAGGCGATTCGTAATATCCAGCCTCCCGAAAATTTAAAGGAGCTGAAATCTTTCCTTGGAATGACGTCATATTACAGGAAATTCATACGGGATTATGCGAAGGTTGCCAAGCCACTCACCAACCTGACTCGAGGGGAATATGCCCAAGTGAAGGCCAATCAGTCGAGAAATATTCGCATTACGCTCGGTGAAGACGCGATGAAGGCCTTTAATGATTTAAAAACACTGTTGACCTCTGCAGAAGGATGACACGCAAAATCGTGAAGCGTTCCACATTTTATTCCCCCACCTGATTATCTACCTTGCCGTGGTGTGGGGGCTTCTCACCAAAGGATAATCATCCCCGTCACTCCCTTCACAAACCCAAATCATATCCCAATCCACCTATCCCATCACACTCCCATCCTACCTATCCACTCCCCATCCCCTGGGCTGGACATAAGGTGTTAACCGTACCGTGCCGAGATGTCGACCAGGCTGAGAGCCCAGACCAAAAATAGCTCAGTCGCAAACGGTGTATCCGGATACCTGGCGCCCTCCGGATCAGCCAGCCTTACCTGGGTATTGCGGATCTCTGCCCAGGTGGACATTTATTTCTCCGCAACTCGTGGGACATGAATAAACAAAGCAAACAACAAACAAACAACGAGTCCGGACCTCGTAAAAAACCGGAAGGGGATGATATTCCCTCCACATCCAAAGCGGTAAAGACTCCGATCGGAGAACCTTCAAACCGCTCCGACAGGAAAAACAACCCATCGACCAAGGCCTACAAAGATCACAAAGCGGCCTTGAGAATCATTAAACGATGGGGCCATAAAACCGACTTGTCTGAAAAAGACAAAGAGTCGGTAACCTGGGCGACAGGAATCTTAGCCCAGGAGAAAGAACAGGCCAAGAGGCCCAGATCGTCCCCCGAGGAACCAAAGCGGGAGGCTAAGAAAGCTAGGCTGGGAACACTGGCCAAGCTATCAAAGCCCTTCGGTGAGGTTGCGAGGGAGTTGCTAACGGTCGCAATCATAGATGATAGCGACCCGGACGGCAAAATGACGACCGAACAATGGAAGGATGTCGACCAAGCGTTATCGACAAACTTCCTCAAAGTCGCAAGAAAGAACCCTGGACCACCGCCCATCTGCGACGACGCTGGATGGTACCAAGGCAGGGTCAAATTAATAAGCTGTGCTGACGAAAGATCCGTTGATCTTCTGAAGGCAACAGTTGCCGAAATAGGGGAAATTTGGGAGGGAGCTAGGCTCAAGGTCATCACTAAGGACCAAATCCCTAAACGACCGCGAGCTAGATGCTGGCTCCCGCTTGCACCAGACAACCCTCTAGAAATAGTTGAGACAATCAACTATTGCAATCCCAATCTCCCAACAGGAGATTGGAGAGTCGCGAAGCTGGAGGAACCGAAAGGTCGATCAAGACAGGCAATCATTGTTCTGAATTGTGAATCCTTGGAACCTCTGGCCCTATGCGACTACCACATCAGGTTTGGCTTCAAAAAAGTCAAACTAAACATCTACAAAAAGGATGAGGAAATGCCACCATCCGGCAACACAGACACGGTTAACACCGAGGTCAGTAACAATAGCTCTACGGTGCAGGAACCCCCAACCCCCTCAGGGAGCAAGGGCCCTGCGCCGGTAGAAACTGAAACCCCAGCAACATCCCTGGTCATTAAAGATCAGGAGTCATTGCTCGACTCCGGAAGCGAGGACTATTCCACTAGCTCGCCGATGGAAGACGATCTTCTGGACTCAGATCTAGAAGACCTCAACGCCACCATGGTGGAGGCAGATCGTATTAATAGCAGCCATGATGCTGAAATTAATTCAGATTAACCTCCACCATTCCAAAGCGGCATCCGCAAACCTTCTTCTCAGGCTGGCCAAAGGAGAAGAAGACATAGCCTTAATCCAGGAACCTTGGGTGCATGAACACAGGGTTCGTGGACTAAGAACTCCAGCCTACAACCTATTTGTTTCACAAAAAGAAGGTAAGCCCCGCACTTGCATACTTGCAAAGAAATCTTTAAATGCTTACCTTCTTCCAAATTACAGCTGCCCAGACACAACAGTGATTGCAATCCAATCACCCGGGCTCAAACTATGGATAGCGTCCACATACATGGCGCAAGAAGAGTCCATCCCATCGGACGAAATAAAAAGACTGGTCAAGGACTCGTCGAATCACCAAGCTGGGCTCCTTATCGGTGCGGATGCGAATGCGCATCACACGATTTGGGGCAGCAGCGACACAAACGAAAGAGGTGAGTGGCTTATTGAATTCATCTTAACCGCTAACCTTCTTATCTGTAACAAGGGTCATACACCCACTTTTATTACGAAAAATCGTAGGGAGGTACTAGACCTAACTCTAGCATCCCCCCCCATCATTGATAATATAAGAGAATGGAAGGTTTCTGAAGAGCACTCCTTCTCAGATCATCGTTACCTGGTTTTCAACCTAGCCCACATGGTCCCAACCCCAATTGACTCATCCTGTAACCCAAGAAGAATCGATTGGGAGCGTTATAGAGCCTTCATTGGCAACTCTCTAATAAGTAGGACCCCTGACACCCCGCGGACCACGTTAGATATAGACCTTATGGTCGATACTCTAACAACCACATTGGGCAACGCAAGGGCCAACAGCTGCGCAACCCACAAATCAGGAAAAAAATCTTACCCTCCCTGGTGGAACGCAGATCTAAGCAAGCTCCGCAAAGCCTGTCGTAAGCTCTTTAATAAAGCAAAGAACACAAGTAACGACAGTGACTGGAGCCTATACAAAAATTCACTCAAGGTGTACAAACAAAACCTGAGGAAAGCACAAAGGCTGTCTTGGAAGATCTTCTGCAACAACATGGAGAAAATCTCAGACGCCTATAGACTGAGGAAAATACTCTCGAAAGTTCCACAATCTCCCAACTGCCTCATAGCAAATGGAGTTTGGACAACATCCGAGGAAGAAACTTTAAATCTTCTCCTCAACACGCACTTCCCTGGCTGCTCTGAATCGCAAGACTCAGTGCACTCGCGAGGAACTCAGAACTCCTCTGCCGAAGTAGGGCAGTACGAACATATTATCTCCAGAGAGAAAATTATATGGGCATTAAAAAGTTTCAAGCCCTATAAATCGCCAGGTCCAGATGAAATTTACCCAATCGAACTAACACAAACTATGGAATGGACTATACCATGGCTAGAGATAATCTTTAAAGGATGCCTAGCTTGGAGTCATATTCCAGAAAAGTGGAAGTGCGCAAAGGTAATCTTCATCCCCAAGGCCGGCAGGAATTCTCACACTTCCCCTAAGGATCTAAGGCCGATCTGTCTATCATCCTTCGCTCTAAAAACCTTAGAAAGGCTGATAGACCTACACATACGGCACAGCTTGGAACCCTCCCTAATGTCTAAGGCACAACACGCCTACTGTAAAGGTAGATCGGTCGAAACAGCTCTTCACTCATTAGTGAGGAAAATCGAAAGATCAATCCATCTGAAAGAATATACGCTAACAGCCTTCCTAGACATAGAGGGCGCCTTTAACAACGTCACTCCGAAAGCAATAATAGAAGGGCTGGAAAAGCTAAAGGTGGAGAGGACTCTGATAGGGCTGATCAGCGAGTTGCTATTAACACGCAAGATTCACTCTAAGTGGGGAAGCCTAGAGACTACCAGAGTAGCTACCAAGGGTACCCCGCAAGGTGGAGTCCTCTCACCTCTTCTCTGGAATGTAGTTGTAAACGAACTACTGATCAAACTGGAGAAAGAAGGCCTGGACGTTGTTGCCTACGCCGATGACGTTGCCATCTCAATCTCAGGTAAATACCTATCCACACTGAATGACCGTATGCAAACGGCATTCTCATTCCTGTGCAAATGGGCGCATAGTAGCGGGCTCAGGATTAATCCCCAGAAAACGGAGCTCGTGCTATTCACCAAAAAGCACAAAGTCCCGGAATACTGCCCTATCACTCTGCTCGATACCAGGTTAACCTATTCCCCTAGTGCCAAATTCCTAGGCATTATACTCGACAGGAAATTAACTTGGAAGAGTAATACAACTGAAAGAGCAAAAAAAGCAACAATTGCTCTCTACACATGTAAGAAAGCTCTAGGAAAAAAATGGGGATTTAACCCCAAAATCACCCTATGGCTCTACATTACGGTCGTCAGACCCATACTACTGTATGGAGTGATAGTCTGGTGGACTGCACTAGACAAGACAACATACCATAAACAACTCGAGAAGGTACAAAGGATGGCATGTATGTGCATTACCGGGGCCCTCAGGTCCACACCAACGGCTGCGCTTAACATGATACTAGACCTCACACCACTCGATATTTTCGGTAAGCAAATTGCCACACATACGGCCATAAGACTAAAAGCCAACTCGAAATGGGCGAGCTATGTCACCGGCCACTCATCCATCCTGCAAAACAGGACAAGTCTGGCAGAAAACCTGGACCACACAGAACCCACCATAATCTTGGACAAAAAATTCACGACGATTTATCCGGACAGGAAAAACTGGACTCGCCAAACACAACCCCGCAGAAACTGTGTGGATTTTTACACCGACGGGTCTAAAACCAAGGACGGGGTGGGCTGTGGAGTTTTCTGCAAACAACTCAAGCTATATAAAGCTCTAAAATTACCAAACCACTGCAGCGTTTTCCAGGCGGAACTGTCGGCAATAAAAGAGGCTTTATCTTGGCTGAAGTGGAACGTAATATCCACCACAGATATTCGCATCCTTACAGATAGTCAAGCTGCCTTAAAGTCGCTGGAGTCCTATGTGTACTCATCAAAATCTAGTCTCGACTGTCGCAGATCTCTCAACGAGATGGCAGAACAGTTCAATATACAGCTTATCTGGGTACCAGGACACAGCGGCATTACAGGTAATGAGAAAGCCGACATACTCGCCAAACAAGGAACGACGCTACAATCAATCGTGGCTTGTGAGGGAGTACCCCTTACAACCATTAAACATAATCTGACGAATCTCGCCAGGGCCGAGACGAACCTGAGATGGACCCAGGGACACACCTGCGTCATCACCAGGCAAATCTGGCCTCGGCTTGACAGTCAGCGCACAAGGAGTATAATCTCCCTAAAAAGAACTGACATCTACAAAGTCATCGGTGTCATCACAGGTCACTGCCTCATTGGCAGTCACGCACAAAGACTAGGTATAGTTTCAAATGACTTCTGCAGAAGCTGTCAGGACGAGGAGGAGGTTGAATCCATTCACCACCTTCTATGCGCCTGTCCAGCTTTTTGCAATATAAGGAAGCGTTACCTAGGCTCTTACTTCCTTAACGATCTGACAGATGTTCAGAAAGTAGGGATACTTAATCTTCTTAACTTCTTAAGAAGCACTAGATGGTTCCACGAATAGGGGGATAAAACCCCCTCGTAGCTGCACAACGGGCCTCCTTGGCCTAAGTGCGTTCTTCTCAATTACGGGAAGGCTACGACCCTACCTACCTACCTACCTACCTCTGCAGAAGTTCTTTCATTTCCTGATTTCGACGTGCCATTTAATCTTACTACGGATGCCTCGAATACAGCAATCGGAGCCGTACTATCGCAGGGTGAGCTAGGTAAAGACAAACCCATCGCTTATATCTCACGGTCCCTCAACAAGACAGAGGAAAATTATGCGACCAATGAAAAAGAGATGCTGGCGATAGTATGGGCCCTAGACAACCTCCGATCCTATCTATATGGGGCTAGAAAAATACGTATATTCACTGATCACCAACCATTGACCTTTTCATTGGGCAATAGAAACTTTAACGCAAAGTTAAAACGTTGGAAGGCAAGGATAGAGGAATATAACTGCGAATTGGTTTACAGACCGGGTAAATCTAATGTCGTAGCCGACGCTCTATCGAGACTTAAAATTGAGAACCATCACCTGACCGCCTCAGTAAATGCTGAAGCTGGATCCCAGGTGAACGCGCTACACGACAATTCCTTAACGGACACCGCCTCCAACGCTAATTCAGAAACAGAAACTGCTCACTCTACTACAGAGGAGGCTTCAGAGCATGGATCCTTAACGGAACCAAATGACGACGAAACCCATTCCACTGAATCCGCTTCCGAGACGATGCATAGTGCCGAACAGGACTCGACAGACCTAATTCCGCACGTAGAAGCACCCCTTAATGTCTTCCGAAATCAAATCGTGATAAAATTGGGGAAGGGTCTCAGTATTTACGAAGAACCACATCCTGGTTTCTCAAGGCACTATATCGCCGTGGATAATTTGGATAAAACAACGTTGGTAGAGATACTGAAAACTCGATTAAGACCAAATATAGTGAATGGCATCAAGATCCCCGAATGCTGTATTGACTTGCTGCAAAAGGTATATTTGGAATACTTCGTCTGCTATAAGATAAGAATCACTCAAAGAATCGTGGAAGATGTAGCCAACGAAAACCGAGTGTGGGATCTTATAAGCAAGGAACATAGGCGGGCCCACAGAAACGCCAGAGAAAATAAGGAACAACTTCTAGAGAAATATTACTTTCCAAAAATGAATAGCCTTATCAAGAAGTACACGAAGTCGTGCGATGTCTGCCTCGCAAACAAATATGACCGACACCCGGCGACGCCTGAGTTGCAGCCTACTCCGTCTCCTTCTTATCCCTGCGAGATACTACACCTCGATATTATGGAAATACAAGGGGAAAAATTTATCTCTTGCCTGGACAAATTCTCGAAATTTGCTAAACTCTTTCACATTAAAAACAAATCTTCCCTACACCTTAGAGACAAAATTATAAAAATCCTTCACTATTTCACGGTCCCCAAAATGATTGTCACTGATAACGAAAGGAGTTTCCTTAGCCCAATTATGGTTAACTTTATAAAGATGCTCGATATAAAAATGTATCAGACACCCGTCAATCGCAGCGAAGTCAATGGGCAGGTCGAGCGATTTCACTCCACCATTCTTGAAATCTATCGATGTCTGAAGGCTGAATACAAAGACCTCAAGCTGAGGGAACTCCTAAATATATCTGTGGATAGGTATAACAATACCATTCACTCAGTGACGCAGCGAAAGCCGTCGGATGTATTCTTTAACAGAAGCAGTAGATACAACTTCCAAAATATGGCCAACTTTCGGATCAAGGTGAACCAGCAGTTAAGAGAAAGGATACAGAAGAAGCAAGCTGATAGGAACGTATGGCATAATAAAAAGAGAACGGTACCCAAGGCATTTAAAAAAGGTGACGTTGTTTACACTTCCTTTAAAAGAATCCAGGGCAAGCACAAGCCTTTGTATCGAAAGGAAGTTGTAGCAAAAAATAATAAGGTCACTGTGCTTACAACAACAGGGCGCAAAATACATAAAGCGCAAGTTAGAAATTCATAAAAAAATTTTACAAAAATACAAAAAAAATAAAAAAAATAAAAAAAATAAAAAAAAAGGGAGAATGGCACACTCACTTGGCACGCGCACATTTTTTTCTTTTTACGGCACTTACGCACAAATCTTTAGGAGATGTTATAAGATATGTAAAATAAGTAAAACATGATTATGCACAATATTACACCACAGACATGTTAAAAGAATTAAAACACACATAGATATGCATGTACGATAGATTGTATCTTAATATTTAAGTTTGTTTATTTCCATTTATCTGAATATTAAGTTCATTAAGGTTGTTTTATTCCTTGTATCTCAATATTAAGTGTAACTCTTTGTATCTGAATATTAAGTTTTACTTGTTCTCAACACTAATGTCTTCTTTCCTGCATAGTTTAACGCCATATAATTTGTAATTGTAATAATTGGTTATATTTTCTAAACTACTGTAAAATTATATTCGTCGTAAGCCACCAAGTCGGTATTTCCAGACTAACCTGCCTGATCTGCCTGGCAACGGTACAAGGGTTCCAGATATTCAAATACACAACCCCACTCGTCCCTATCAAGGAAGGCAAAGCGTGGATAGTCGACGGCAACCTCAATCTTGTACACGTTATTAATCTAAACCAGTTCGAGCGTCAGGCGACGGAGGTCGCGGAATCTATCAACAAGCACATCATCATCATTATGTTCGTCTTATGAACCAAAAAAAAAGAACAAAGAAATCCAAAATCGTATATATTATATATGTGTGTTCGCAAGAACAAAGGAGAAAATAAAACCGTCCCTTTTGGCGCTAAATCACAAAGGCAAGTGTCTTTATTTCTAGTTTGACATAATATTTGACATTACATTTGTTGTAATTTGTAATTTCCCTATGGGGCATTAATTGCTGGGTCAACTGGGGATTGCCAGTCTCAAACATCCTCCCCCCGCCCGGTGAACGAAGTTCTCTAATGATCTTCCGAATGGATGTCTCACTATCGGCTTCATATCCCAACTGCTATTCATGAAAAGAGAACTATTATTGTATATATGATTAACTATACAATGAGTGACAGTGAGGACTGCGTGAGAACGGAACACAAACAAACAACAATCATGAAAAGCTGCGCGATGTTATGGTTTGCTTGGCAAGGTACGCAAACTCCCGTTAGCCCTTAATGTTGTCTGCCTTGTGCTCTTCTTCTCCCTACGTTTTTTTTGTAGTACTCCGTGGCAGTGAGATGGTTCATTGATGTGTTCTCAGTGACGTCTTCTAGTGTGTGGTTGCTTTGTGAATTTGTTACGATTGTGTGTTTAAATCCAGGTGAGTAAATTGATTATTATTATTTAAATAAATTAGAATTAGGATCCATTTTCTTGTTTAGTTATTAGATACCTTATGTATATATATTTATTCATTTGTGTGTTTAATTATTTGAATTAGATTTACGTGTGTGTGTGTGTGTGTGTGTAGCTTGAGTGTGCTGTGTGTTTGAGTGATACTATATGCTTGAGTGTCGCATTCCTTATGTTTGTGCTTGAGTAACGCATGAAGTTAAATGAGTGTTTTATTATCCAGTGTTACGTGTGTTGCCGTGGTGACGATTAAAGGTTATTTATTTAGTTATTTGATTTTATCCTCATTCCTATTGTATTATTTGGGACCGTCGGTTTTTTCTGGGGTTTCTGGAATATTGGGTTGGCTGATTGGAAGTGGGCTGAGCTTAGTGATCGGTCTTTTACATTCCCCTTTTTCGGTTGATAGTTTGACGACGCGTATTATATTATCTGTCCCAGGGTAGGTTTGAATAATACGACCTAGTTTCCATTTTGCGGGAGGTAGGCTGTCGTCCCTTATCAATACCAAATCGCCTAGCTTGAGTTGAGGCTGACGCTTCAGCCACTTCGGTCGTTGCTGAAGACGGGTTAAATACTCCTGCTGCCATTGTTTCCAGAAGGTCTGTAGCTGTAGTTGTACGATCTTCCATCGATCCACGAGGCCTTGTTTGCCTATGGTCAGATCTGGTTCGGGAATTGTGAAAATTGGTTCTCCAATCAGGAAATGAGCTGGGGTCAGCGCTTGAAAGTCCTCAGGATTTTCCGAAAGTGGGCAAAGAGGCCTTGAGTTTAAGCAAGCCTCTATTTGTGTTAGAAGGGTGGCGAGCTCTTCGTACGTGAGTGTCGCGTTAGCAATGACTCGTTTTAAATGATGCTTCACACTCTTTACTCCAGCCTCCCATAATCCTCCAAAGTGGGGAGAAGCTGGAGGGATGAAGTTCCACGTGGTACCCTGAGTTGCCAAGGCCTCCGCCACAGTGTTCCAATCGTGTCCTGCGTCCTTCATTAGACGATGTAGCTCAGCTTCCGCTCCTACAAAATTGGTTCCACAATCGCTAAAAATCTGACCGCAGACACCTCGTCGAGCTGCGAACCGCCGGAAAGCTGCCAGGAATGCTTGTGTGGTTAAATCTGTTACGGCTTCTAAGTGGATTGCCTTTGTAGCTAAACAGATGAAAATAGCCAGGTATGCCTTGAAGGTCTTTGCTCCGCGACCCTTCCATGCTCGTATGGTGATCGGTCCGGCATAATCGACTCCGGCGTGGGAAAAAGGTCTTGATGCTGTGACTCTGGGAGAGGGCAGATTCCCCATTAATTGTTGAACCGTCCTTTTGCGATGTCGATGGCAGATGACACAACTGTTTAGTATCTTCTTGATGGATCTTTTGCTTTGGATTATCCAATACCGTGCCCTAGTGTACGCTATCATAAGCTGGATCCCCCCATGGAGCGTCCTTTCATGCGCATCGCGAATAATTAGGGTCGTAAAATGGTGCTTCGGTTCAAGAATGATCGGGTGTTGCTGATCAAATGTAAGGTTCGCGTTTTGAAGCCTTCCGCCTACTCTAAGTATACCTTCGCCGTCAACGAATGGACTTAATGAGGCCATCCCTCTCTCCTTCTCAAGCCCGTTCGGAAACATTTCCTGCTGCGCGCAGCGAGCGAGTGTCCTTGAAGCAGCTTCGAGTTCCCTAGCGTTGAGAGGGCCGGAAGAACTAGTTGGTCCCTTACGTAGGTTGTGGATAAATCGCAAGCAATATCCAGTTATTCGAACAAGCCGTTTATAATTGGAGGTTCGATGAATAAGCTGAGTTAATCGGCCTTCTTCCACTCCGGCATGATGAACTTGAATTACTCGGCGATCTTCATTTGTGCTGAAATCCTTGGGTTGTTTTGGCCACACGAAAACCCAGTTTCGTCGTAGGAATTCCGGACCGTTCCACCACATTGTTGAGTTGGTCACTGCTGATGGAAGCATGCCTCGTGAAACCAAGTCCGCAGGATTGTCTTGCGTTGGGATGTGTTTCCATATGTTGGTGTTGGTTAGCCGTTGGATTTCACCTACTCTGTTCCGAACGAAGGTTTCCCACTTGGAAGGCGATGCAAGAATCCAGCACAGAGTGATAGTGGAATCGGTCCAAGCATACATCCGTATATCATTTCTCCTTAAAACTTGATCCGTGTAGTGAAGCAGTTTTGCCAAAAGTACAGCCCCACACAGTTCTAACCGAGGAAGGCTTAAAGGTTTCAACGGGGCCACCTTGGACTTGGCAATGAGAAGATGCATGTGGACATTCCCTTCATTGTCCTCTACTCTGAGATAGACCGCTGCTCCGTACGCCTTTTCAGAAGCGTCGCTGAAACCATGAAGTTCTATCTGACGGGATTTGCTTGTCGTACGTAACCATCTTGGTAAGTATATTTTATTGATGACCGGTAACTCATAATAAAATGTATTCCATTCTTCTCGGATGTCATCATCAACGACCTCGTCCCACGACTTATTTCGCACCCAAAGACGTTGCATAAGGCACTTCGCCTTGACTGTGCATGGTGAGATCCATCCTAAAGGGTCAAACAACCGAGCTATCGTTGCGAGAATGAACCTCTTTGTAATCTGATGACTGCTTGATGGAGTGTATCGGTAAGAAAAGACGTCGTCTCGAGGTAACCAGTAGATTCCTAGTGTTTTTATCTGATCCAATCCTTCCACAGGTATCAAGAACGAGTTTTCGCAATCCTGTGTTAAAATCCCTTCAAGCAGCTCTTTCCGGTTCGATGCCCATTTGCGTAGATTGAAGCCTGCTGATTGAAGGGTTGATTGAATATCGTTGATCTTGGCCTTCGCTTCTTCCACAGTGTCTGCACCGGAGATCAAATCATCGACATACATTTCCTTATTGATCATCATCGAAGCTAATGGATGTAACCGCGAAGACTCTTCAGCTAATTCTTTCAGCGTTCTCATGGCCAGGTACGGCGCTGCGGCTGTGCCAAATGTGACTGTCTTGAGGCGGTAAACCTTAAGTGGCTCTGAAGTGTCCTTACGCCATATAATTAACTGGTAATAAGAGTCTTGCTCGGTAACCCATATTTGACGGTACATTTTTTCGATGTCAGCGGTGAATGTGAATCGATACAGCCTCCATCGCAGTATAATGTCGACCATGTTGTGTTGAAGCGAAGGTCCTGTCATCAGCTGATCGTTTAAAGATATACCACTTGATGTCTTGAAGGATGCATCAAAAACTACCCTGAGTCTTGTTGTAGAGCTGGTCTCCTTAATGACGGCATGATGAGGTAAGAAATAATGGTGAGAATCCTGTAGACTCCTCTCTTCTACCTCGCTCATATGTCCTAATGTTAAATATTCTTCTAGGCATGCTGAATATTCTTTTCGTAGCAGTGGATTCGCAGTCAGACGTCTCTCTAGGCTTCTAAAACGCTGAGTAGCTCCCTCACGGGACCTGCCCATGACTGGCCGTAAACCGCCTTTAAATGGAAGAGCCACTTCGAATCGACCATCATTGCTGTGTCTCACATTCTTGACAAAGTGCTCCTCGCATGCCTTATTTTCTGATGTCTCCCAATATTCGAACGGAGCCTCTTCTTGTTCCCAAAATCTTCGTAGCAAATCTGTGTCGAGCTCAGTTGTTTGAAGAAAGGTGTTAATGGATTCCGGTTGCACTGGAGCCTTGCCAAATAGCACCCAACCAAGTTTAGTTTTTTGGAGAACTGGCATATTCTTCTCTTCTGATCTAATCAGCTCTGGCAACAAAATATCTGCTAGGACATCACTCCCCAAAAGAAGATCTATCGCAGCTGGTTTGTAAAACAGTGGATCAGCTAGGATGAGCCCATTGAGTTTTTCCCATTGCCGAACGGGAAGGCTCCGGGCCGGCAGATGGCCAGACAACGACTTATAAACAAAGGCCCTTGTGGACACCACAAAGGCGGAATGGTGTGAGCCAATCGAGATTTCTACCGCCCTTTGACAAGTGCCGCTGCTGACTAAACCCAACCCGGATACCTCTACAAAAACGGATGATGTTTTTAAATTAAGCAGTTGAACTGCTGACTCGGTGATGAAACTCGCTTGAGAACCTGAGTCTAGTAATGCTCTAAGCGATAAAGTCTGACCGGACGACGTTTTCACCTTTACACGAGCTGTTGCTAATAGCACTTGTGTCGCCGTGCTTGGCATGGAATGAAAGGTGTTGACGGTCGATCCGTTGGGTGGTTGAAGTTCGTTGTGCTGCTGGAAGGTGGAGGTGGCAGCATTCATAGATGTGGTGCCATAATTTCGTGGATTACCTTGCGTGGACTGGCTTGAGATTTCATGAGTTGTGGTTGAGAAATTTGGAGCCCGACTACTGGTTACAGACATTGAGTGCAAAAGTGAATGATGCGGCTGTCCACAATAGCAACATCTACTACTTGTGGGACACTGATTTGCTGTGTGGCTGTAGGATAAGCAATTCCGGCAAATTCCCAACTTACTGACCCTTTGGCATCGGTCTGCTATACTCATTTTCAAGAAGCGTCCACATTTACGAATAGGGTGGAGACCTCGATTGCACACCTTGCAAGAGAATCTGTCTGTATTGGTTGTGGCATGAAAAACGATACGCTGGGATACATTTCTTGACGTTGTTGGTTGAGTACGCGTTTGCTGTTGACTCACTGCTTCCAATGAACGGAATCTTGTCTCCAAGAATGAGGTAAATTCTGTAAATGTTGGCAACTCCTTACTATTTTCCTTACTTCCCAACCTTTCTTCCCATAGATGTTGAGTCTTCGTTGGAAGTTTTTGGAGCAGAATGAAAATGAGCACAGCGTCCCAGTGTTGAACTTGCACCTGTAAGTTTTCCAAGCTATGAACTACTTCCGTCGATGTATCCAGCAACTCTTTAATGGAATCGGAACGCTCATGTTGAATTGAAGGTTGGTTAAATAGACACTTCAATTGGGTATTTACTAGGAAACGTCGATGATCGTACCGATCACTGAGTATGCGCCATGCCTTGGAATAGTTATCCTTATCAATACTCAGGTGAGTCAATAATTTTTCTGCTTCCCCCGCGACGCTTGTCTTGAGGTAATGCATTTTTTGAATTTCCGACAGCGCTGCATTGTGATGGATCAACGAAACAAACAGATCCCTGAAGGACCGCCATGACTCATAAGTTCCAGAGAAGATCGGCAAATTTATTTTCGGCAATCTAACCTCGACGTTCTTAGACCTTGATGTAGTTTGCTCACCGTCCTTATTCTCCTCGGCCTCGGATTTCCTTAACTTATCCATGGCGTCCAAAATATCGCTTCGGTACTCAAAATAATGCTCCCGTACCTTGTCGAAAAGTTCTTCCAACTCTTCCAGTTGCAGCTCTTCCTTTCCTGCAAGCTCTCTTGCAGCAGTTTCGAAGTAATTTGCCGCTGTGTCCATAGTTTTCTCCAGGTTGGACAATCGACCCGACAAATAGTTTGACGTCCTTCCGGCGAATCCCCGCTTTCCGAAATTGGAAACGTCCCTCTCCAACTGCCGCAATATCATTTTTAGATCGCCCTTCATTACGTTGATTTATTATGTATGTTTATTGTATGTTTATATGTATATTTTTATGAAAGGCTTGTATAAATCAATTTATGTAAGTACATATATATATCCACTTACTTGTTAATGGCGTGAATTCAATTCTCCAGCGATGTTTTTTTTTTTTTGTATTACGCGCCGCGAGAAAATTATTTTGCACACACACACACGTCTCAGTAAGTTTTCTTTTGTTAATTGATTGATTGATGCGCCGATCCGGCTCGAAGGACCAATTTATGTTCGTCTTATGAACCAAAAAAAAAGAACAAAGAAATCCAAAATCGTATATATTATATATATGTGTTCGCAAGAACAAAGGAGAAAATAAAACCGTCCCTTTTGGCGCTAAATCACAAAGGCAAGTGTCTTTATTTCTAGTTTGACATAATATTTGACATTACATTTGTTGTAATTTGTAATTTCCCTATGGGGCATTAATTGCTGGGTCAACTGGGGATTGCCAGTCTCAAACACACATCATCGACAAAGGGGACAGACGGCTGATTAACTTCCATCTTAACTCGATCACGGATCGCATCAGGTTACTGAAGGGTAGGATACCAAGGAAGCAGAGATCAATAAACTGGATTGGATCCGCTTGGAAACGGGTCGCTGGAAACCCGGATGCTTCAGACTGGGACGAAATCCTAAAAAGCCAACAGCAGATCGTGGAAAACAACAACCATCAGTACAAGGTGAACGAGCGAGTCATAGAGTCCATCGTTGACATAACCAAGAAAGTTAACTGGGTCATTGACAACACCCACAGCGAAAGGGCGATAGCGGATATCCAGAGGTTCAAACGTGACATCTTGGACCAGGTTTTACTAATGAAAGAAGAGATCAACGAGGTGGTGCGAGCATGCCAGATGGCTAAAAACGGCATCGTGAACACCAACCTTCTTAACCACGACGAAATCAACCTGCTAATAAACGAACTTGAAACCCTTCCGTACGAAAACGAAATTGAGGCAATCGAATTCGGAGCACCATCGGTTTACACAAACGGTTCGATTCTCTTGTACGTCTTGTCCATGCCGAAGGTGAAGAAGGAGGACTACAACCTGTTGCTAATAAAACCATCGGTAACCAACGATCAGCAAGTTAGCATCGATTTTAATAGAATACTTATCAACCGGGAGGAAACCTATGGCGTGATCCAACAATGCCTATCGATAAGCAACACCACTGTATGCAGAGAAGGATCACTCTCGAGGATTCCAGAAAATCACTGCATAGCCAGATTGCTGAAGGGAGGTCATGCAGCATGCACATATCGTACGAACACCCGCGAAGTTGTCGAGCTGATCAAAGGAAACACCATATTTGCAATGAACTTCAAAGGCCAACTTACCTCAGGAAGCATCAAGCAGTTTTTGACGGGAACCTTCATCATCCAGTTGAATAATGAAACAATCCAATTAGGAAACAGGACCTTCATAAGCTCTAGCTACGCTGCTCTCCAAATCCTGCCATCAGCGATGACGAACGTTACTGTCAAGGAACATGAGGTGGACCTTCAATTCATTCACAAACTTAGTATTGAAAACATCAAACGACTCGGTCACCTGGCCACTAGGATGGGAATCTCTACGCTATGGGACGTCGCCGTCTTCGTATTGCTGATATCGTTCATGATCATCATGTGGCGTAAGCTAAGTGGAAAATTGAGTCTTCCAGCACTCAGGATACCAGAGGCTTCTGCAGATGCAACTCGAAACTAAGGACGACCGACCAGCTGGGCGATGATGTCATCCATCTGCGAGACGCAGATTTTTGAAGGGGGAGGAGTTAACACCATCGACCAAGGCCAAGGGCGAAGGTCGATTACCCGCATTAACGGGACTCGATGAGTCAGCACATTTCAGCACCTTAGGCAGTTCTCGCTACTTGCGCGTTTCCCAGATCGTAGAGGAGGATCATATTCTGTCTGGCTACGATCGCATAGGCTTACATATACGCCAGTCGAACCATGGATTGCATCAGCCAATGCATACGAACGCATGCTGACGATGCGTTCTCGATCAAGTAACAGCGTATGGAGATAGGATGTGGAATACGGACCGAATACGATCCAGGGAAGAGGGGACATGCAAAACACCTGTGTCAGCGAGCGGAGGAGAATCGTGCGAAGCATTGTAAGCAGGTCGGGCAGATTGGGTTGGCAGTTCGTCGTGAGACTCGCAGCTGAATAGTCCTAGAACATTAAATAAACTTGTACAATAGAAAACTAAGAATCGTTTTAATCCGTAAGTCGAACAGTGGGCCAGGCTCATGCCTGGCGTTCGCGGTTTTTGTTGGATTCCCCTTCAGGGAATCCTTTAACTTGCTCATTCATTTACTATACCTACTTAAAAATTAATAACAAATTTTCTTGATGATTCTATTTTACACATCATTTTTCCTTTACAATCTATCCATAAGCAACAGTATTACATTTTATACGGATTAAAGCATTTTAAAATGAAGCGCTAGTGTTCCTGTTTTTTTTTTGTTGAAACCGGTGTGTGAGTGTGTGTGTGTGGTAGAGTGGTAGGGGCTATCTCATCGACGATACGAGGAGAGATAGCTATGCTAGAGGGTTTGCCCCTAGAGCAGGGAGGGTTTGCCTCGGTGTTCGTCAACACCCGAACATTCGACCCCCGTCTCACTTCCTGTGATCCACATCCCCAATAATCCCTCCTTTTAGCCTTCCATGCCTTGCGTGTGGAATGACCACCCCCCCCCCCCCCCCTTTTTTTCAGCTAATTACCTAATGGCATGTGTTTCTATTGTGAGTGAAGTTGATACAGCAGCGAGATCCCCCCCTCCGACGAGCTGATGCCGAGCAAATTATCCGCTAGTAGGGAATGCAATACCGGCATACCGGCATACCGGTACTCACCTTAAAAATACCGTATTTTCGGCATTGGAACATTAGCGCTAGTTGATACACGTTATACGGAAGCTTGGTCCGGGGAATCTTCCATTTACTTAGAATCAAATGAGATCCCGTCCACTGTCTATAGCTAAAGGCTGTTAGTTCAGTGCGGTTCGTTTTTTAACTACGTAGACACAAATTGAGAGTGAAAGTTGTTAGTTTTGTGCTTGTGCAATAATTAATATGTGTACATACATATGTATGTAAATTTGGTAGTCCTAGAGTTTAAGAACCATCAAATATGTGCATCCTAGATAAGATCTTGTAAATTGAGCAACTAATATGTTGTGCATTAAATTAGCAGTCAAATCCCTATGCAGAAGAGATTCTAATCTTGTTGTTCACAAATCGAAACAGATACAGACTTATGTCCTAAACTTAAAAAAAGGTTATATTACAAAAATATTGATTCCTCTTATGAAACGCCTAGGAGTTAAAAGTAATGATAATGAACCAGACAGTGAAGATTTTGATCTTGAAGATGAAGATACACCAGTTACATCTCTCTCCGCTATTAATACTGCAACTGTTTCATTCATTCATCAAAAACAAATGAGAGAATGTAATTAACAAAGCAATGACGAATGTTTCAAACCCAAAGAAACAAAACAGAAGATTGGAAATAGAACATAAACTTAAAAAAGAATTACAATATTTTGCAGAGCATGGAATAAGGGGGGTGCATCGAAAGCTTGCTTGTAAGAGAATTCCATCCATCCGACATAGACGAAATCAATCAGGCGCAGACGGCCTGTCTGCTGACCTTCTTAAGGCGGCTTGAGATGAGCTGGTAAGGTGCAAGCACCATCTCATTTGCAAGGTATGGTCGAAGGAAAGCATGCCCGACGAATGGTATCTCAGCATCGTTTGCCCGGTCCATAAGAAAGAAGACCCCTATAACTGCGCCAACTATAGGCGAATAAGTCTCCTTAACATCGCATATAAGATCTTCTATTCTGTGAACGCCTGAAACCGTTTGTGGATAACCTGATCGGCTCTTATCAGTGTGGCTTTAGACCAGGTAAATCCACAATAGACCAAATATTTACGCTACGGTAGATCTTGGAGAAGACCCAGGAATACCAAATCGACACTCACCACCTCTTCGTCGATTTCAAGGCCGCGTATGACAGCGTATAAAGAGACGAGCTGTACAAAGCCATGTCTAGTTTTAGCATCCCTGCCAAACTCGTCCGACTGTGCAAGATGACAATGGAGAATTCTCGCTGCTTCATTAAGGTCGGTAATGAGCAAACCGAGACATTTGATGTTAAAAAAGGATTTAGGCAAGGTGGCGTGCTGTCATTCAACTTTTTCAACATCGTGCTTGAAAAGATCGTGCAAGAGTCATTTGCCAACACTAGAGGTACGATTTATTTCAAGTCTACGCAATTGCTTGCGTACGCCGACGACATTGACGTGAATGGACGGACACAGCGAGACGTCAAGGACGCCTTTGTAAGCATTGAGGTAGAAGCGGCTAAGATGGGTCTCAAGGTTAATAAGGGTAAAACCAAATATCTGCTTTCATCTAAAAGAGACGGTCAACACCGACGTATTGGCCAGAACGTCACCATGGGCGGATATCACTTTGAAGTGGTCAAGGAACTCGTCTACCTTGGCTCACTGATGACCGACGACAACAACACGAGCGCTGAGATAAAACGCAGAATTACTCTTGCCAACCGCTGTTTCTTTGGGCTCAAGAGGCAATTGAGAAGTAGAGCCCTCTCTCGTAAAACCAAGGCGACACTATATAAGACCTTGATCATCCCAGCCCTCCTTTACGGCGCAGAGGCTTGGACCGTAATAAAAGCGGATGAAGATGCCCTTGGTTGTTTCGAGAGGAAAATTCTGCGCACTATCTACGGTCCCATTTGTTCAAACGGTGTATGGAGGAGAAGATATAACGAAGAACTGTACGGGTTGTACAGCGACATCGGCCTGGTACGACGTCTACAGATACAACGTCTAAGGTGGCTAGGCCATGTAGAGCGCATGGAAAATACAGTTCCGACCCGAAGAGTCTTCGAATCCACCCCGGAAGGAAGGCGCGGCAGAGAACGGCCGCATCAACGGTGGCGCACGCAGGTGGAAGGGGACCTTAATCAACTAGGCGTGCGGCGCTGGAAACAGCTGGCCAAAGACCGTTTAATTCTTAAAAATAAATGTTTTGGTGTTTAGTTGTGTTTGACATTAATTTGTACTACCCCTAAATAATAACATAACCTGTAGTAAGTAAATTTGAATTTTGTTTGCATTTTTAAAATAATACTAATATCGGTAAAAAACCGGTATTACCGGTTCTAAAAGCGAAAATACCGAAATACCGGTATCGACAATTTTTAACGGTATTGCATTCCCTATCCGCCAGCATGCCAAACGCTGCATTTTCATTTCTCCTAACTATCTGAAATTTTAAACTTCCTTCCCCTATCCTCACTTCATCTAAAAATTCACTACAACCCTATTCCAGATACATCAAATATTCTCGCCAACTTAGGTAGATCTACCTTCTTTTCAACATTAGATTTGAAATCCGGCTTTCATAGATCAATCTGTCTGAGCGTGATAGAGAAAAAACAGCATTCTCGATTAACAATGGCAGGTACGAATTTTGCAGATTGTCATTTGGACTCAAGAATGGTCCCAGAATTTTTCAAAGAGCTATTGATGATGTCCTCCGAGAAGAGATCGGTAAATGTTGCCATGTCTACATCGACGACGTTATTGTTTTTTTCAGAAACAAAAAAGCAACATTTGAAGGATGTAGATAGAATTATGACCAAATTATATGCAGCTAACATGCGCGTTTCAAAAGAGAAATCAAAATTCTCTAAGGAAAGGGTAGAGTTCTTAGGTTTTGTGGTATCGGCGAAAGTTATCAGCATTTGTCCCGATAAAGTTAAAGATATTATAAATTATGAGACTCCAAGAACCCTTCGCGGACTACGATCGTTTCTTGGACTTGCCGGGTATTACCGGAGGTTCGTAAGAGATAACGCCAAAATTGCAAAACCTCTTATATAATACTTACGCGGAGAAAATGGTAATGTAAGCGCAAGGCGGTCGAAAATGATTCCCATAAAACTGGATGAGAATGCTATTATGGCATTGGAACGGATAAAAAAAATTGTAGCTTCCGAAGATGTTCTTCTTCTATACCCAGACTATACGAAGCCCTTTGACTTAACAACTGATGCCTCCTCCCATGCATTAGGTGCAGTCCTTTCGCAAGGTGGTCGACCAATCACTATGATTTCAAGGACACTTTCTACAACTGAGGAAGGTTATGCAACCAATGAACGGGAGCTTCTTGCCATTGTTTGGTCCCTTCAAAACCTGCGTAACTATTTATACGGTGTCAGGCAACTTAACATTTTTACAGACCACCAACCTTTAACATTCGCTATTTCCGATAAAAATCCTTACATGAAAATCAAACGGTGGAAAGCGTTTGTGGAAGAGTTTTCCCCTACATTTTTTTTTTTATAAACCCGGAAAAGAGAACTATGTTGCTGATGCACTATCCAGACAACATATTAACACATTGCAGCATGTTGAAGAGACAGAATCAGGGACTGCTCATAGTGAGGAATCTTTGAGACAAACTATCCGCACTGTGATTAACCCCATAAATTATTTTACAAACCAACTGATTCCTAGCAAGGGCTTTGGTACAAAAAAGGTGACAAAAATAATGTTTGGTAAAAAGTTAAGGCATGTTATAACCTCTCGGAATTTGGAGGAACTTTTTAAGGTATTCCTTCAGGTCGTGAATCCAAACGTATTAATTGGGATATTCTGTGATCTTCACATCCTAGCCCAGGTTCAGGATAAATTTTGCAAGTCATTTCCATCTACCAAATTTATTCATACGAATAAATTTGCCATAGATATTTTTAATAAAAATGACCAGGAAGAAATACTTACAGTGGAACATGGTCGCGCCCATCGTTCCGTACGCGAAAACGTGCAACAAGTTCTTCGTACTTATTACTTTCCGAACATTCGAAGGAAACTAAAAGAAATTGTTTCTAGCTGTAAAGTGTGTAAAGAGGCCAAATATCAAAGACATCCTTCTAAAGTAGAGATTGGTAGAAGCCCCATACCTTCATATGTCGGTGAAATATTACATGTTGATATTTATTCAACAGATAAATTGCATTTTTTCACCTGCGTAGATAAATTTTCAAAATTTGCCTCCGTAATCCCGTTGAAATCTCGAGCAATAGTAGATATCAAGGAACCCCTACTCCAAATTCTCAATTTCTTTAAAGAAACTAAAACAATAGTTCGTGACAACGAGAAATCGCTTAATTCTCAAACAATTAAGTCTTTACTTAGAGATCAATTTAAAATAAGCATTTTCACTGTGCCACCATTTCATGGCGTGGCAAATGGGCAGGTCGAAAGATTTCATAGCACTCTTGCAGAAATTGGTAGATGCATCAAATTGGGTAACGATAACGACATAATTGACACAACTGAACTGATATTACTCTCCGCAGTTAAATATAACCGATCAATCCATTCTAATACAAAACAACGACCTATTGATATAATCCATAGCAAATCCTTAAGTTTACAAGAAAATATTAAGAAGCTTATTTTACAAGCACAAGAATCAGACTTAAAATTTCATAATAAACATAGGCAATTGCGAACATATGAACGTGGTGAGAAGGTGTATGTACGTACAAACAAACGAATTGGAAATAAGTTTAGAAAGCTTTTGTGGAAAAAAAAGTTCAGCGAGATCAGGGAACCACAGTTCTAATTGATAATAGAGTGGTTCACAAAAGCAAACTTAGATAGCTGATCTGTTCTTAATATCACTGATGGTATCAAATCAATAACTAGTATAGTGAACAAATTTGGTAGTATAGAGTCTGAAAATTTTGTAGGTACCTAATGTCATTTTTTTTTTATTAATTTAAGAATTAGAATGTAATTGTAAGTAAATATTAATCGCCGAAGACGGCTTTAATAAAAGGGGGGGGGGGGGGTAGTTAACACACAATCGTCAGCACGTACGATTGCAACAACAAAAACCCATAGCAACACAACGGCAAGATCTACGGTGCCCTGGCTTGGAAACAAGTTTGTTTACTCGATGGTGCGTAGCTGCATTGTCCGCTACAATCTGGCTTGGGGGCGGGCTTGTTTACTCCAAAGCGCTTGCCTGCATTGTCCGTTGGTTGCGGGAGTGGTGAGTTTCGCAGTTGTTTGTGCTGACGCTTTGGTGGAGAACTTTTGAAAAAAAGCAGTCACTCTCTCAGTGGAAGCACAAGAAGTAGGAAGCAACAGTTGGTTTAATAAAAGAAAAGTGTATTTGAATAACCACAAACAGTTGTTTAATTTGTATTCGAATACAACAAACAGTTGTTCAATTTGTATTTAAATAACCACAAACAGTTGTTTAATTTAGACAAACCAGGCAAAACAAATCATGTAGCCAATGCATTTTCTAGACTTAAATCTGAAATCAATAATCTATCAACATCCGATTCACAGACCACGCACAGTGCTGAAGAAGACAGCTCAGAACTAATACCATACTTCGAAGCTCCCTTAAATATTTTGAGGAATCAACTGGTTGTCTCAGAAGGACGAGAATTGTTCGCATACGAGAACCCCATCCGAACTTTCGAAGACACGATTCTACTTGTACATTTTTTTTGGGGTTCCCACTTTATTTCCACATTTTGGTGCCGAAACCCGGGACAAGAAAATTCAGTAAAATCGATTAAGGATTGCTTCAAATAGTCTACGTTTCAAAATGGGGTTTTCAACACGCGCAGCATACAGAGGACAAATAACAAAAATTGTCAAAAATGCGGCAGATTATTTAAAAGATGAAAGCTTACAAATTACGGAGGCTAATGCATCTAATTTCGACGAGATCGAGAAAGAGCTTGTATCTCTAACTTATATACTGACGGCTGTTAATGACAGTGTAAATACATTGAACGAGGATCTAAAGCAAAAAGGCTTACTACTCGATGAAACTGTCGAGCCCGGCGAAACTTCCATCTCCACGACATCTCGCCACAGTGGATCTAAGCTCCCAAAGCTTCCCCTCAAGCACTTTGATAGGAGTTTTGATACGTGGTTGCCGTTCTGGGAACAATTTCGGTGCGCTGTGCACAATTCAAATCTCTCTCATACCGAAAAATTCAACTATTTGGAGTCGCTATTGGTGGGTGATGCAAAGAGAAAAATTGCTGGATTTACAGCATCCGAAAAATGCTTCGAAGCCGCAGTGTCTTTGCTACAGGAGCAGTATGGCAACACAGAAAAGCTCGTAGACAAGCACATCCAACAATTGATTAATCTCAGCGCTGTTCGAGAGCGAGGCGACGTTTCTGGTCTCCGTAACCTATATGGGAAAGTCATAACGTGCACTCGGTCTCTCACCGCATTGCAAGTGCCCAGTAGTCACTATTACGTCATTCTTCGATCAATCCTTCTACGTTGCCTACCAACTGATTTACGAATCGATTATCATCGACAGACCGAGCAAGGAGAAGCACCGGATACAGCAGAAACGTCTTCCAACAAAAGTGAGTCATCTCTTTCCATCATCAGTGGCGACGAGGTTCGAAATATTTTGCGTTTTCTTAAACGTGAGATCGAGTCGCTGGAGAGAAGCTCAAGCTTAATTATCTTGAGCGAGGATGCTATGTATCTCTTTTGCATATCCAAGAGTCACCAAATGAAAGACTGTGACGGCGATATTTCCCTCGCGGAGAAAAGAAACGCTTTACGAGCAAGTGGTAGATGTTTCCGTTGTTCGAGGTGCGGACATACGTTGAAGAAATGCAGAAGTGGAAAACACCCGACCCGAATCTCAAAAGCTCTTTCAAGGTAATAGAAAAGAACAAGTAAAAAGACAACGTGGATAGATCAATTGCAGTGGGAACAAAACCGAGTTCTCTTGTTACGATTTGATCTTCGAAAGGTTTTCGTTGTCATCTTTCGTTCAGTTCCCATGCGTGGGAAGGCGAGTAGTCTGAGGGTACGATCAGCGCTTAGCACGCAAACGAATGGAGTTCTGCCCGCGGGGTCAGCATTTTGTTTTTTTGTTTTATGACTCGTAGTTGTAGTAGTTGAGCGGGCGAAGAACTCAGAGTGATCTTCGAGGTGGGGAAAACTGTGCCGTTATGAAAAGAGAAGGGCATGCTCATCACGCCAAGTTTCCCTTATATATATAAAGGAAAAAGGGGAGTGTGCGTGCGGCAGGTTCGTGACGGAATGCTAACTAGGTTAGTGAGTCAGTTGGAGATAGACGACCGACCAGCGAGAATAGTAGGCCAGTGCGCAGTAGTGACATATAATTGGGTGTTTTTTTTTTGTTCTTGCTCCTGGATATTGTGGTAAGAATGAGGGTCAGATCTTGGGTTTTCTTTTTTGGTTTTCAGACTCCGTGTTCGTCGTCGCTTTTTTTACATTGGTCAAGCACTTGCGGGCGAATAGGACGTACCCCGAAGGTAGAACCGTCAGCACCACGTGCAATCCCCGCAGACAGAAAAAAAAAAGAAAAGGCAGTTCAAGACACCGAGACGGAAGATAAGGCCATCCGGAAGACAACGGGGACAAGGTACCTACCTTTACCAGGTTAAGCAAATTTAGTTATAAAGTGCAAGTTATAAGTTCTTGGTACACGGCCGTACCTCGTGTTTCGGTTACCTAGTACGCTAATCCGAGTATCGCGTCACATATCTAAGCACATTAAGTTGAAACTTGTTGAAGTCGCTGTTGGCGCTGCGGGTTAAGTCGCTGTTCGTGGAGTTTTTTGGGTACGCGGTTCGTATCCTCTGGTTGCGGTGTACCATTTTCTTTTTGGATCGTGGACTGTTTTTTTCATTTTTTTTTTTTCGTGAATTCTTTTTTTTTTTTTTTTTTTTTTTTTTTTTTTTTTTTTTTATTTTATTAGTTAACATATGGTGAAGGGTAGTTATAAGAACTCATTTGTAAACCTAGAATTAAGTTATTAAGTTAGGCTAAGAAAAATTAAATTTGTGAACTCTTTTTTTATTGAAACGTTTATTTTTTTTATTTCGCGAGTCTCGCAGCAAATTCGCGATTCTTGTTGCGGGTGAGTCGGCGGAAGGGCAATCGCGTGGCGCCCTTTTTAACATCTTTTACTCTCGACCAGTCTTCGCAGCTGGCTTGGCACCCCTTTCGTGTGACGTCGCGGCCGGTGGAGAGGAGTATCGGTAACACTCTCTATTCGTGCTATTATACATGGTGGCAGTCAGTATACATACATTCGTGAAAGTGTCGCCCAGAAATTAAAATTGAAAACGCTGGCTTCAATAAAGTTGTCTGTCATCCCGTTTGGGAGCAAGAAGGCGAATTCTATGGAAAAATTCGCCAAAGTGAATGTAAATCTGCGCAGTGAGATTTATCCTGGAAAAGGCTGTATTTGTGGTGGTCACAGAAATACATATGTGTCGATATGTTGGAAGTAGACTGTGCGTTGTTCAGTGGCATTCAATTGGCTGACGTTCGTCCTAATGGTGTTGAGTTAGAGAATGGCCTGAACCTCCTTGTCGGCTCTGATTTCAACGTTGTCTCACGAACCGATTGAGAGCAATTGAGACGGTATTTGGTTGGGCGCTGCTGGGACTCCACGCCTTTGACGTATAATACGGAAGAAACATACGATTTCTGGTCGCTGGAAACAATCGACATAAAGAACGACGAAGATGAGAATTCTGCAATAACAAATAACTCGATTGATAAGTGTATTACAAGGCAAGGTTTCCGCTACGTGGCTTAGTTGCCCTGAATATTGATTCCACTATTCACAACAACAAAGTTCAAGCAAGCAGACGATTAGATGCACTTTTACGTCGTTTATCCGGAGATCCTTCTAAGCTGGTGGATTACGATGCTGCTATACATCAACTAATTAAAGAAGGCATCGCACGAGATAGAGGGATAGCCTAAACAACGAATATTTTATTTGCGGCATCGACCCGTCTACAAAGAAGGAAATCTTTCAACAAAGCTGCGTGTAGTGTTCGATGCTGTAGTATATTGGCAACATTATATTAACACCGTTGGTTTAACAGCATGAGCAATCATGCACTTTAGCATGCAAATACATAAGTAAGTACGGTGTAACAGGTGTGATTTATGTCGCCACACAGCTTGCACTCACAACTCTCCCACACCTATTTATATTGTCTCTGGTGCATGCAGAGCAGGATGAGTAGTTCGTACTCAGCCACTATTGGGCGCGCGTGAATTACGACGTCCCCCAGTCACCCCGTCGCCCCCTGAATCACCCAGCCAACATACACGACTCCACGACACCGGATAGCCACGAGTTTCCCCGCAACACCCCATCATAACGATGACCTCCACTACCACTCCATACGCAACCAGCAAACATCCGGTCAGCACACCAATCGACTCATCGAACACCGTGGGACACATATCGACCGATCAGTAACTTTCCTTTGTAATTGCGCAAGTGAAACAATGATCTTGCAATGTCAACGTCTGTTCGGCTTCCGACCTAAAACCAATATTGCCAGCTCATCGAATCACTTGCGCTAAACCGAGCTTTCATGCTGTTAAATAAATGAACATTGTAACAGTCTACTTGTGGGATAGAGCCTTGAATGAATAAAGCATTATAACGAAAGCAAATTTGTTTTTTTTTTATTGAACATCGAATCGAAAATGTTAAGTGGCGCAGTCGGTAGGATCGGTGAACAGTGACGGTGCTAAGTCTTGTTAGTTTGTGCTAGATAATTGTGTCTCGAGTTAAACTTAAATAATCGTATCGCACGGTATAAGTGACTAAGGACTTGGTACCGCGTCGCTGTTGGGTTTTAACAAAAAAAAAAAAAAAAAAAAAAAACAATAAAAAGTGAAAGACTAAAGACTAATAGACTAAAATCTGAGCAAAAAACAATAAAAAGCGAAAGAGTAAAGACTAAAAGACTAAAATCTCATCTAACAAACAAACGTCAAGATATCAGCATCAACACCGAAACCTCTATGGACACCTGGACATTCACAATAATCTTCATCTTCGGGTGCATATTGTGCAAGTAGGTGCTGTTATCTAAATAAACTTAAAAGATATAATCAGTAAATCGACAAAACTAACCCTACTATGAAAACTCTATCATTTGTATCAAATATATTAAATAATCCACAAAGAGAACTAGACAAACGCTCCCAAAATTTTTTTTTTCCTTTTACCCAAGAGTCATATATTGCCTAAAGGCATATTTTTCGAATGTCAAGCTCCTGCCTTTATTCCGTATCAACTAAGGAGAATATCGAAAAGCTTGACTTCCATTTAATGAGAGCAACACGATTGCTGCACCTCTTGATAACTCTGATTTAAGCCTAAACACAATGAACCCCTCCGAACGGTCTTCTTCGAATCCGGGATCGAGCCAGATGGACATCTTCAATTCACTACGAATTCCAGAAGCCATTAAGGATCTCCCGAGATTTGACGGCAATCCCCGCCTCTTATATGAATTCCTCAATAATGTAGAAGAGATATCCGACACTATTCCGATAAGAGAACAGAAACGTATCTTATACGCGACCTGCACAATGTCAGACAATATGTCAAGACGGTCGAATCCTTTTACGGAGAAATAATCGAGTTGCAATCTGCTCTTTGCAACAACGTTTTAATCCACTTCCATGAAGGAAACAGCACAGGAAAGGGACACCAACAATTAGATAGATATTTCGAAAACGACCCTACTAATATTGACGACATACCAAATTTTTCCACACCAGCCTCGACCAACCAACCGGATACGTAGACTCTTCCAATCACCCTTCAGCACTGCCTTACATAAACATATCCTCTCCTTTTGGTAGGCCACTCAGATTCCTACTAGATACGGGCGCGTCCACTTCATTCGTTAACCCCGAATACATTCCCCACACCAAACAGGTGAGCTGTGAACCTTTTGGATGGACTCTTAGGACTCGACGCTCTTCTTACTTTAGATGCGAAAATCGACCTCGAAAACAAGGTTCTAACTACTAAAAATGCCACTACCCATATAAACATTCAACCCAACCACTCTTCAGGCATCATCAAAATTCCAGCAAACTCGAAAATACTAACTAAAGTACCAATAGATAAGGAATCTGGTAGTGTCTATATAAATTCTGCGAAAATAAACCCTTACCTTTTTGTTAATCAATGCCTTTACCAAGTTGAACATTGGCGAAGTACAGTAGAAGTGACCAATTACTCCCCGGAAGATCAATTCTTCATGTTAGAATCCCCATTACACGCCGAGATCCCCGATTGACATACTAAATTTATTAAGAATCAATCATCTTAATGATGAGGAGCGCAAGGAACTCTTGAAAATATGCAAAGCATACAGAGATATTATCTACAGAGAAAGCGAAACACTTTCCTTTACAAATCAAGTCAAGCACAAAATATGTACCACCGATGACAACCTATCTATACCAAGTTATAAAAATACCCGTATGTACATAAGGAAGAGGTACAAAAACAGATTTTCATAATGTTGGAACAGGGTATTATTCGGCACAGCTATTCTCCTTGGAGCTCTCCCGTATGGATAGTTCCGAAGAAACAAGATGTCAGTGGCCGACAAAAGTGGAGAATGGTAATCGATTACCGAAAAGTAAACGATAAGACCATATCCGACAGATACCCAATCCCCAACATAAGTGAAATACTGGACAAGCTCGGCAGGTGCGTATATTTCACAACGCTTGACCTTGCGAGCGGATTCCATCAAATAGAGATGGATCCCAAGCACATTGAAAAAACAGCATTCACCGTGGAGGGAGGTCATTATGAATATACTAGGATGCCGTTTGGTCTAAAGAACGCCCCATCCACCTTTCAAAGGGTAATGGATAACGTTTTGAAGGACCTATCAGGGAAAGTCTGCCTCGTCTACCTGGAACACATCATAATATATTCAACCTCCTTACAAGAACACCTCGAGAGCCTAACGCGTGTCTTCGAAAAGCTAAGGGAATCCAATTTCAAGATCCAAATGAACAAGTGCGAATTTCTTAAAAGAGAAATCGCTTTCCTTGGCCACATCATCAATTCTGAAGGGATTAAACCTAATCCCGCAAAAATACAGGCAATAAAAGATTTCTCCATACCCAAAACCCGTACAGAAATTAAAGCATTCCTAGGACTGGTAGGGTATTATAGGAAGTTCATTAAGGATCTCGCCAGATTAACTAAACCCCTTACAAAGTGTCTGAAAAAGGGTGAGTCAATAAGAATAGATGCGGATTATATTGAGGCCTTCGAGACCTGCAAAAACTTGCTGGTAAACGACCCCATACTTCAACATCCAGACTTCAACAGACCATTCATCTTGACCACAGATACAAGCAACTTCGCCTTGGGAGCAGTCCTATCCCAAGGACAGATAGGAAGCGACAAACCTATTTGTTACGCGAGCCGTACATTGTCGCAGAGCGAATGCAACTACTCTACCATCGAGAAAGAGTTGCTTGCAATAGTTTGGGCTACGAAATACTTTCGGCCGTATCTCTTTGGACGAAAATTTAAAATAGTTACGGACCATAGACCACTAACCTGGATAATGAGTCTTAAGGAGCCAAGCTCAAAATTGGTCAGATGGAGACTCAAACTAGAAGAGTTTGATTATGAAATCATTCATTAAAAAGGTAAGGCCAATACAAACGCAGATGCGCTTAGCCGCATGAAGATCAAAGAACTTCCTGACATAATAGGGCAAGAAATTTTTACGAGTACGATTCATAGTGCCGACGAAAACCTTAACGATGGCATCCCATTGTCCGAAAAACCCCTAAATGAATTCAATTTGCAAATAATTCTCGAAAAGAATTCCAGTGGATCCCCTATGACGGTAGAAACTTCAAAAATAAACAGAGAAGGGTCATACGACGAGAAAAATTCAGCGAGGAAATCATGTTAGACATTTTTAAGAAATATTTTTCCCCCAATAGACAAACAGCCATTTATACCAACGATGATATCTTTTCAATCGTACAGTCGACATATTCTAAATACTTCTCTCAGAGCAAAATATTTCGGTTGATCAGGTGTACGGAAATACAAGGAACGAAAATGATCAGGAAAAGCTAATCCGGGACCACCATGAGCGCTTGAACCATAGGGGAATCAGCGAAACACTTATGCATCTTAGGGGGCGTTCAAGTATTACGTAACGCAATTTGGGGGGAGGGGGGGTCTTGTGAAACGTTACGATGCGTTACAAGGGCGGGAGGGGGGTACAAACAACGCGGTGCGTAACATCGTTTTCTTTATTTAAATAAAAAGGTAGGGAGTTATATAAATTCTCCCAAGTTAGCAACCCTTTTCATGTATGTTTTGCAGGGAATCTCCCGACTGTTTTGTGCATAATTTTTATTTTGTTTTCGTTGTTGTTGTTGTGTTGTATAAGGCACAAAATGCAAATACTCTGGAACAGTAGTCGTTCTGACGAATTTGTATGGAATTGAATTTGTATAAAATGGGGAATTCCCTAGTAAAAGTTTTAACTTTATACTTCCACATTCTTTGTTTTCTTGACTCACTCTTGTACGAGCTTTCAAAGCTGAAGCATTAAGACTAAAGAAATAAAAGTTGTAAAAGATTTGTTTTAATTAATTTGAAATAAATTATACATACTGTATGTATGTATGTTGGCGTTACAGTCCATTAAGGACCTAAGCCGAGCTTCTCTCAATCACTCATGTTGTGTGTGATTTCATTTTCCCATAGGTGAAAGGGACCTACAGTTTATTGCCGGTTCCGAACGGCGAATTTCGAGAAGCTTTTCATGACAATTTTACTACAGAACCCCGCTGAGGAGAAACACCGTGAAAACACGTTCGATGACATGGCTGTATCGGGATTCGATCCCGTGTCATCGGCGCCAGAGGCCAACACACTACCCACTGCGCCGCGGTGCTCTCAAATTATACATACTGTAATGTCGTCAAAAGATGGAGATTTGCATCATCAGCTGTTCTTAGCATATGTATAGAGGCTCTCATGCTGATTTGCCCGCGCAACTGTGTCAAAAAAATGACAACGAAATTTGGAAAACGGCTAAAGAAGAACTTACAAATAAAGTAAAGTTCTTAGAACATATAAATAATGTTATACAAGAGTTCAAGGTGGAGGCCACGAAAAAGAAAGCAACAATGTTTAGTTATTTTACACAGGTATATACGTTTACTGCTAAAAAGTAATATATTACATATACATACATAGGTAGGTATAAAATATATAAACCAAACTTATAATTTCCATCAAAGAACTGGTCCGAAAAGTTTAATATTATATATTTTTAGCTACCTATGAAAACATCAGGCACGCCAACAACAGTATTGTCAGCAAGGCCAAATGTTCCACCGGCTTCGCGTATTTTTCAGCAAAAAAATGTACACATTTTTAGTACAGTTTGTCTAGGTTTGGATGTTTATATAAATAACATATGTAGTATAAATATCATTGTTCCGAGTATACATAGTACACGAAACCTAGTTTGCTGTCGCGAGTACACCGGCATATTTTATAAGAAACGAAAACTTTGTTTCTCTCTACTTAACAGCCGCGGTTTATTGAGTTGACTGTAAGCTTTCACTAAATAATTATTGATCCGATAGCTAAGAGCATGTTCATATTCTTAAATTATTTTCACTTCGTTTATAGTATTCGGATGCTGTAGCTTCTTCCGCGTGTTCATCTCTTACGGAATCGATTGTCGGAGTCACTGCCGTCAAACGAAAGAGGAGCGATACCTATGATGAGCGAAGTGAGACTACTGATGAGGAAACTGTGGACAACCCGGACATCCCGTCTACGGAACCACACTCGACCTCGATTGCTTTGGACATCACTAAAAATGTCCTAAACAAACCGGCTCAAGAAACTCTTGTCAAGAAAATTGGGCTACTTCAACAGAGGATAAATGTTCTTACTGAAGCAAGGGACAAGGGTTTAGAGAAAGATGATGTGCACGAAAAAATAAAAAAACTACGGAAAGAATTAAGAGTAGAAAAAATTGTTTAAAGAAAAAAAGAGACAGTGCCACGCGTGCTAAAAAATTTCGAGCCAAAGAAAAACTTAAGAAAGCTGAACGTCAGAAAAACAATCCTGCTGCAGTAAAACCTCTATCTAGCCCTGGGCAGCCTACTTTGGTTGACTCGCAATCTGCTCTTCTGGAGAACATTATTAACATTGCCATTCATGGCAACGCTGTTGATGAACGCCGACGTACAGAGATGATTAGGAGTTGTCTCACTCTCTCCGACCTGCATTAGAGGCTGTTGTTGATGGGATTCCAAATTTCTCGGAGCGTTACATATCTTCATATCTGCATTCAAACCATTAATGATGACAGAATCGAACACCGTGAAGCCAGTAATCATCATCTTCGTAGATGGTGGGCCAGAAGAAAACCCGCGTTATCGGAAAGTCAAGAACTTTGCCATCCAACATTTTAAAAAATATGACCTGGATGCCCTGTTCATAGCGACGAATGCTCCTGGGCGGAGCGCATACAACCGAGTTGAGCGACGCATGGCTCCCCTTAGCAAACGACTCTCAGGCGTCATCCTGCCGCATGAACATTTTGGTTCTCATCTCGACAAAGGAATTCAGAGCCTAATTTCCTTTTGTTTTTAAATGTTCCTAAAATACTAATAAATTTTACTTGTAGTACCAAAATCCCAACCATAGAGGGCACAGCACTTCTCCATTATTAAAGCTGCAGCGTGGAAGTCAACGGCTTAGTCTACCAACACAACCCTGATACATTCTGGGATGATATCCACATCCCACCACTACCAAGCAGCGTTATTACATCAAACTTCACCCAAGAAATACTAAACCTGGAGAAACTGAAAGCATACAACTTCAAGACAGATGCCAAACTAAACAACCTGGGCATCAAAACTGAGGTTCTGCACTACATCACTACGTCTACAACCGCAACATTCACCATCAGCATAATCATCATCATGATCATCATTACATCATCAGCAGAAGGAAGTCCTACACCACCTCAACTTCAACACTACTATCCTTCGCTCCAGCCCCAATGACGCCCTTGTGGCCTTCGCTCTACATTAAGGGGGGGGGCAGTTACGACGTCCCCCAGCCACCCTGTCCCCCACTGAATCACCCAACCAACATACACGACTCCACAACACCGGATAGCCACGAGTTTCCCCGCAACACCCCATCATAAGGATGACCACCACTACCACTCCATACGCAACCAGCAAACATCCGGTCAGCACACCAATCGACTCATCGAACACCGTGGGACACATATCGACCGATCAGCAACTTTCCTTTGTAATTGCGCAAGTGAAACAATGATCTTGCAATGTCAACGTCTGTTCGGCTTCCGACCTAAAATCAATATTGCAAGCTCATCGAATCACTTGCGCAAAACCGAACTTTCATGCTGTTAAATAAATGAACATTGTAACAGTCTACTTGTGGGATTGAACCTTGAATGAATAAAGCATTATAACGAAAGTTAATTTGTTTTTTTTATTGAACATCGAATCGAAAAAGTTAAGTCGTGCGTGCATTGGCGAGCCGATACTACATTTTGGCGGCGAGGAATAAAATCGAAGAAAAGAGAGTAAAAGCAAATTAAAAAGAAAGGGAATTGATACATATGTATAAGCAAACAAAACGAGTGAATTGTGATAAGCATTTGAAAAACAGGAAAAAACCAGTCAAATCAAGCTATCATAACTGTTGCAGTAAATAATCTGGTGAGTACAAAAAACCACCCATTTAAATGGGGTTAGTTACTACATGTATGTAACTGTTTCGGTAAATAAATTGGAAAATGGGTTGTATGTGGGCCTTAAATGGATTTGTATTTCGTTAATTCGAAAGAAAATATAGATTCGAAATAAATCTTAAATGTGTATTATGTCATTAAATTTAAAGCAAATGCAAAATTTTGAACAAGTTGTTTTCCATTTAATTGGAAGGTGAAAGAAAACTTAAAATTAAGTTGATTTTTCCATTCAATTGGAAGAGAAAACGAAAACTTCAACTCAAGTTAGAAAAAATAAAATAGAAAACTATGTTTCCATCAAGACGAAGAAAGATCTCCATTAAATTGGAATAGAAAACAATTTATTAAATTAAATTTATTATTACTTGTTTGTTTCCATTCAATTGGATAGTTCATTAAATTGAAAAAAAAATACAATAAATGAAAAGAAAATGCCTTAAATGGTGGTTATATGAAAAGCTGTTCTACTGAACTGATCACTTAAATATCAAATGAAGTTTATTGACCTCGCCGTCCCATTTAATTGGAAAACAAATAAAATAAAGAAAAGTGCGCATGATAAAATATATACATACAAATATGTACGTGTACGTGTATATAGAGACGAGCTATACAGAACCATTTGCAGCAAAGACACCAGCGCTGATATAAAACGCAGAATAACTCTTGCCAACCGCTGCTTCTTCGGGCTCAAGAGGCAATTGCGTAGTAGAGCCCTCTCTCAAAAAACTAAGGTATCCTTCTACAAAACCTTAATCATTCCGGTCCTCCTCTACGGCGCTGAGGCTTGGACGTTTTCAAAAGCGGATGAATAGGCTCTTAGGCGTTTCCAGAGGAAAATTCTGCGTGCAATCTTTGGTCCCGTTTGTGTAAACGGAGAGTGGAGGAGGAGATTCAACCAACAACTATACGGGCTGTACAGCGACATCGGCCTAACTAGACGTCTTCGGATCCAACGTCTAAGATGGCTAGGCCATGTAGAGCGAATGAACATCAACGCTCCAGCCCGAAGAGTCTTCGACCCCGAGGGACGACGCAGCAGAGGACGACCGCATTTAAGGTGGCGCGCACAGGTGGAAAGGGACCTCGACCAACTAAGCGTGCGGCACTGGAAGCGGCTGGCCAAAGATCGGGCCGGCTGGAGAGGCTTGTTGGTTGAGGCCCTGGTCCACCCCGAACTGTCGCGCCATCAAAGTAATTAAGTATGTACCATGTACATATGTACGTGCATGTTAGAAGCTCAGTTAAGCAAGTAACCACTGGTTACTGTTCCATTCAATTGGAAGAGAGTAAAGGCAAAATCAAATTATATGCAACATGTATGTGCGTGCAGGATGCAAGTACTTATGTACGTACATACAAGTGTTAAAAATGAATATGGATGCTCGTGTATACAAGTGTATAGGTACATACATATGTGTGTTTACGTACATAGGCATTAGCACTTGTGAATAATTGTGCGTTTTATATAAATTAATTATCATCCATAATTAGTGATAATAATCAGTAACATTTTTCGCATAGAAATGGAAAATAATACAACACCGCTAGAATGTTTTGATACTGAGGGAGACACCACTTTGGTAGGCCTGAAGTGGGAAAATGGAAGAGGGCGTTAAACATTTACTTAGAAGCTGCGAACATTGAATCTCATGTAAAGAGTGCAGTGCATATTGGTGGCTTGGGGATACAAGAGATGTTCTATAATTTGCCAGGAGCAAAATCAGATCCAACGAAGAACGATAATGTGTTTGATATAGCTGTTAAGAAATTGGGGGAATATTTTCTTCCTAAGCAAAGTAACGTATTTGAACGACATATCTTTAGGCTGATGAAATAAGAGATAGGAGAGAAGTTTGAGAAATTCTGAATTAGACTAAGAAATCAGGCTGAACATTTTTAGTAAAACCGATGGAAATCTAATTGGCCATATTGCAGACAAAGTTAGTTCAGATGAATTGAGAAAAAAATGTTAACTAAGGGTGAAAAAATTACTCTGGATATTATCATAAAAGAAGCCAATACACAGGAGAATGTTAAGGAACAGCTATACAATTATGGAAAGAAGTCTATGAATCAGGATATTAATAAAATTAGAAATAGATCAAATGCAAACCTCAAACAACCGAAAATATAAGGAGGTAGGGTGCAAACGCTGCGGCAGCAAGAAACACTTGACACAGGAAGTAAAATGCCCAGCAAGGAATAAAAAGTGCTATGGCTGTGACAATTTTGAGCGTTTTCGCCAATATTGTAGAACCAAGTTTGCACAAAAGCGGAAATTTCGAATCAGAAAGAGACAACTTTGACAGGAAGAAAAAACAAAAAAAACCGGCCAAGTGCGAGTCGGACTCGCGCACGAAGGGTTCCGTACTATTATGTATAAAAACGGCAAAAAAAGCATGTCCGTTGTATGGAAGCCCCATTTATACATATATTTATTATATTCTGTCTAAGTGTTTGTTGTTAAAGCAGCAACAGAAATACATAATCAGTGACATTTTATTCTCACTTTTCGGATAGTTAAAATCTATAATGTTGTAATTTTTAGAAAATACTCATTTTTTGAGTGATTGCCAATTTGGGTTTAGACGTGGCAAATCGACTGAAACTGCTTTATTGAAATTAACTGGTGAAATATATAATAGTCTAAACACTTCTCAAATACCATCAACATTATTTGTTGATATCAGTAAGGTCTTTGATATGGTTAATCATACTTTGCTACTCGATAAACTTTACAAAGCAGGTTTCAGAGGCTCCATTTATAAATGGTTTTCTTCTTGTTTATCCAACCGTTATCAAGTTGTGAAAATTAGGAACGCTTACAGTTCTATAGACTTCTTAAATATGGGTGTTCCCCAAGAAGCAGTATTGGGCCCAATCCTTTTTCTAATTTATGTTAATTCGTTTTTCTTACAACCTTTTAAAGGCAAAATAACTGCCTTTGCTGATGAAACATCCCTTTTCCACTCAAACACTAACTTAATTGATAGTTTTGGAGATGTTAATAATGACCTAGATATGTTAAGGAGATGGTTTAATTATAATAAACTAATAATTAGCAACAAAACGAAGTACATGATATTTAATATCAACGGTAGAGTTTTCAGAGACCTTCCCTTATATTATCATGCACCATTGTGTAATCGATTTGTTCTTGAAGATATAGTATTCAACAATCAAGAATGTTTGAAAATTGCTTCTTGATTGAACACGTGGACAGTTTTAAATATTTAGGTGTTATATTGGACCAACAACTTTGTTGGAAAGACCATTCAATATATTTGAAACAGTAAATGGGGTTATAAGATAATTATTCCATCTCAGTATGCATGTTAAGTGCCGGAATACGATCAGGCGTATTTCTCTGAAATAAACAAAAACACAAAGCAATTAACCCTTAAGTATCGATATACTAAGTATCGGAGTACGGTCGGACGTATTTCCATAACGTATATCGAACTAATAAACAAATCATTCAACACTTGCTTTTAAGAGCAGAAATACGACGAATCAATTGGCTCTTCTAAATGATGTCCTCAGCTAAGCCATCGCCGTCACAGAAATACGACGAATCAATTAACTCAACTAAGTGGCGTCCTCGGCCAAGCCATCACCGTCGTCACTCAACACATGCCGTAATGCCAGGGGACCACGGCCTGACCGATCATCGTGGGATGCTGTCCTTTGGATTGGATTTAGTTTCTAAGGCCAGTTTGTAGTTAGAGTCAGAAGCAACCGGTTGTGCGGGTTACGTAATAAAGGCATCGTGCCCCAAAAAAATAAAAAGTTTTTTATTTCATTTTTTCACAACAAATGAAATTAATTGGCGCCCAACGTGGGGCACGATGTTAAAAATATAAACTAATTTAAGAGTAGTTAAATACAATTTTTTAATCAGAAAATTGTCGAGGTCTCGTTGACCACGGGGCAAAAAGACTCTGTAAGAAAAAAGAGATACTAATTTTCATTTGAAAATTTATGAAAATTTATGTGTTATCGCACAATTTAAATACGGTGAAGTATCTGGAACAAGTGCAAAAAAAAGGAGGGTTGAAACAAAAAGACGTTCGTGCTATACAACAAATTCAAGCAACCAAGAAAAATAATAAATACAATAATAGATAATATATGTGAATCAAGTGATCACGATACCATAAATAAAACATTGAAAAACTTACAAAAAAGAACTAAATAGTGATATTGTGAGAGTGTGAAGCCGTGGAGCAGAATCATCCGAGTCATCCCCATCACCAACGGAACGAGTTCATCAGAATTCCAGTGAGTTATATTGTATATATATTGTATATGTATTATATATGTATTGCTATTGGGTTATCAGTTAATTGAAAATTGTAAAAGTGGGTCAGTTAATTGAAAAATTCGAAAAAATGACTACTAACGATAATCTAAATGAATTGGTCGCAAGACTGATTACTCAAAATTTGAACTCAGTCAGGACGGAAGTCTTAGATCTAAAAAACCAATTGACGTTACTGACCGGACAGAGCAACGTGACAGAATACAAGGTCCAGACTATTGATGATAAAATCAAATGCGAGGAAAGCCTCGATGTTATAAAGTCATTGCCAGAATTTAGTGGCAAGCCGAACACTTATGTTAGCTGGCGGGAGGCTACTAGTAATTGTATGAGCCTATACACAAGGGGCAGCAAAAGATATTTCGCTGCACTCACCATTCTCCGAAATAAAATAACTTGTCATGCAAATGACATTCTGACAAATCATGGTACGATTCTGAATTACGAAGCTATAATTAGCCGTCTCGATTTCGCATTCGCGGACAAACGGCCAATACATGTAATAGAACAAGAAATGAGTATCCTTCGGCAGGGTACAATGTCAGTTCTTGAATATTATAATTTAGTTAATAAAAAATTGACTCTTTTAATAAATAAAACAATAATGACCCATGGTAACCAATCCGATATTACAAAACAACTAAACGATAAAAATAGGCAAACAGCCTTAAGAGTGTTTATAACGGGTCTCCAACCCCCGTTATCAGACATACTATTCTCTCTCTCACCTACTGATCTTCCTAACGCTCTTGCAAAGGCTCAAGAGCTGGAATCTAACAACGTTCGTGCAAGATTCGCCTTTCAGTTTAACTCTGGAAGGAAAACGAACGATGTTAATCAAAACAATTTAAGGTTTGAAAGGAAAGTTTACAGACCACAACCAAGACCCGAACCAATGGATGTTGATCCGTGCACCTCCCATAATATACCAAAACCGGCATATAGGGAACAAAATCGATACAGGGCCAACCATTTTAATAACCCTAACCCTGTAAGACAATACGAAAATAATTTCAGAAAACATCCGCGGTCGTCTATGTGTAATAATACTATTCAGCCTCAAGCGAAGGCACAGAGAATTAACAACATTGCCGATAACCATTTTTTAGGGAAACCTTCGGTCTCCCATACGTCTACCAATGGGACCGAGCAATAAATAAAAAATTCAAAATACTAATAGATACGGGTGCTACAGCTAGTTTCATTAAAGCTGGCATCTACAAATATAAAAATGAATTAGCAATTAAGAAAAGAGTTGAAACCATCAATGGTTTCACTATAATCAAATATTACCACTTTGTTCACATTTTTGGACAAAAACAATTATTTTATGAAGTCGAAAATTTGGAAGCAGACCTATTGTTGGGCTATAATTTTTTGAAAAAAATACAAGCCACAATTAACTTAGAAGAAGGCCTTTTACAATATGTAGGAGGAGAAGAAAAAATATTTGAAAATTATAGGAAGGTAGAAAACAAAATTAAAGCAAAGAAGAACGGAACTAAGCAGTGTGTTCTTTTAAAATACAAAAATGAAAGTTTGGGAAAGCGTCCTGAACAGGTTGTTAAACCAAAAAATACAAGTGAAGCTTGTAAGCAACGCGGTGTGGAAAGTTCTGACAATATTAAACATCAGAATAATGTTAGTATGAAACGTGTTGACAAATTGATGAACGCAAATAAAGTGTTCAATATGGAAGTCAGCTCCGGATACATATATCCTGAAGAAGCTGATGAAGAACGAACAATGCTTTATGAGAAAAGCTCTCTAGCATTCCCGGACAACTCTGGCTCAAACAAATGTAACTCAAACTCACCTAAAGCTAAATTTTCTGATGATCGGAAAAGAATCCGTCTGAGGAAAATAATTGAAAGGAAGGTAGATAAAATGCATTCCAAAATTGATACGCAACTGCCTTTTAGAACTGACGTGTTGGCCGAAATCAGAACGGAATCAGATGATCCGATATGGAGTCGTCAATACCCATACCCGTTCTCGGTCAACGCATTTGTTAATGACGAAATTGAAAAGATGTTAAGAAATAACATCATTAAACCCAGTAATAGCCCATATAATTCTCCGATATGGGTTGTTCCAAAAAAAGGAACCAATGTAGATGGTACTCCAAAACATAGACTTGTAATTGATTATAAGAAATTGAACGAGCAAACCATTCCGGATAGATATCCGATACCCGACACAAATATTATTCTTTCAAATTTGGGAAATCAAAGTATTTCTCGACGATTGATTTGGAATCCGGGTTTCACCAAATCTTGATGCATCAAAGAGATATTGAGAAAACCGCTTTTTCCATTAATAATGGAAAATATGAATTTTTGCGGATGCCTTTTGGTCTGAAAAATGCCCCGAGTATTTTTCAAAGGGCAATGGACGATATTCTCCGTCCGTATATAGGTAAAATATGTTACGTCTATATTGACGATATTATTGTTTTTTCTGATACACTAGATCAACATTGTAACGATCTAGAAAATATTATTAATGTATTACACGAAGCAAACATGAAAATTTCCCTCGAGAAATCTGAGTTTTTTAAAACAGAAATCGAATTCTTGGGTTATATGATAGCTCATAAAACAATAACTACAGATCCCAAGAAAATTGAAACTATTGTAAATTATCCCATTCCAAAAACTCTAAGAGAGCTGAGAGGTTTCTTGGGAATGGCAGGTTACTATAGGAAATTTGTGCAGAACTTTGCAAAAATTGCTAAACCACTAACTATGCTAACTTCAGGAGATAATGGTAAAGTTTCTAAAAATAAGTCAAAAAATACTCCAGTTAAATTAAATGATGAGGAATTGTTAGCATTTAACAATTTGAAGAATGAGCTAACCGCTCGTATAGAGTTAACTCAGCCTGACTATAGTAAAAAATTTATTTTAAATACTGACGCGTCTAATACAGCAATAGGAGCGGTATTGTCACAAGATTCTAAGCCCATTACATTTATCTCAAAAACTCTGAACAAAACCGAACGTAATTACGCCACAAATGAAAGAGAGTTATATGCAATAGTTTGGTCTTTAAAAAATTTAAGAAATTATTTGTATGGAGTGACCAATCTAGAAATTCATACAGATCATCAACCATTGTCTTTTGCGATCTCAAATCGCAGCCCCAATTCCAAAATGAAAAGGTGGCATGCTTTCATTGAAGAGTTCGCACCCAAAATAATTTATAAGCCCGGTGCTACAAACGTGGTAGCAGATGCCTTGTCAAGAATTGAAGTTAACAACATCACTGATGATGACGTTGAAGACGATTGGGATAGTAATACCCAACACTCTGCGCAAAGTAGTTATATTTCCTTTATAGAAGAAACGAAGAAACCACTGAATCAATTCAAACAACAATTATTAGTTTCGAAAAATAATTTCACCATCCATGAATCCATTCGCAATTTCGGAAACACTAGGCATATAATAGAATACGACACATTAGAAAATCTGTTAACTATTCTCAAAGAATATTTACAACCCAAATTGGTTACAGCAATACACTGTACACTAGAAGATTTATGTATATGAAATTAAAAAATCCCTTAAGGAGACATTTAGCAATAAATTTCTCTACACGAGAAAATTTCCGATCGATGTTGCGAACGCTGACGACCAGTCAATGATCATCGAACAAACACATAATAGGGCTCATCGAAATTTTAATGAAAATATTAAACAAATAGAAGATATGTATTATTGGCCAAAGATGCGCCAACAACTTAAAGAATATAACCGTAGCTGCGAAATCTGTAATAACAATAAATATGATAGACATCCTCAAATGACACCGATCAAAGAAGCACCCATTCCAACAAAAGAAGGCGAATTGCTACACATAGATATATTTTATGCACAAAATTTGAAATTCATCACATGTGTGGACTCATACTCGAAATTTCTAGTATTGAAAAATATTGAAAATAAATTAAATCTGAACGAGAAGGTCTTAGAATTATTGCAGTCATTTCCAGAAGCAAAAAAAATTACTCTGGATAATGAACCAAGTTTAAGTACTCCACAATTTAAATCTTTAATGCAAAGAATAAATATTGAAACATACTACTGTGATCCTCGCCATAGTACCACTAACGGACAAGTAGAAAGAGTCCACTCAACTATTATAGAAATAGGTAGATGTTTAAAACAAGAATATAACATAGTCGATGACTTGGAAATTATGCTCAGAGCAGCACAACAATTCAATTTAACAGTACATTCAGTAACAAAACAAACGCCATATGACGTATTTTACAATAAAGTACGACATGAAGACATTCCAGAAAAACTTAAGTTAGCTCAGGATAAAATGCTCCAAATACATAATAAGAACAGGAAAGAAAAGAACTTTAATACGGGTCAAGTGATCTATGAAAAAATAGTAGGAGAGAGAAATAAGTTGAAACCCCGGTATAAAAAACAAATTGTAAAAGAAGATGTAGGAAATAAAATCATTATAAATAATAAAAATAGAATAGTCCATAAAGATAATATCAAAAATAGATACGATGCCTAATATTTGTTATATATTTATAGAAAATGAACTGCATCATATTCGTAACGACAATCACCTTAGCGACTGCCGACATAACTGACTACACTAGAGAAAACTATGTATTAATTGAAAACGATGATTCCCTTATATACGAAAATTACGGTGACCTACTACACGTAACCAACTTGACTTATTATAATGATATCCTAGAAGAAGAGAAATCATTTGTTCGAAAAGAAAAAACAAAACCCCCTTCTACTCAATCAGATTTTTTGGAAATTGACATGGAAATAGGATTGGCGGAAACACTGCTTAGACAGCTATCCTATAAAAGATATAGAAGAGGCATAAATGAATTAGGAACAGTATGGAAGTGGATAACAGGAACTCCTGACCACGATGATTTTACATACGTAACGAACAAAATTAATGACTTAATTATTAATAACAATAAGCAGCATGCTACAAACTCAGAATTATTCAAGACAATAGAGAAATTGAGTACTTCAGTTAACAAGTTCATAGGGCATAATCGCGAAACATTTATGAGAAGACATAGGCTAAAACTCGTAATCAATGACCTACAAAATACTCTACAAACAATTACTTTAGCTAAAGCTTCTATCCTGAACCCGTCTATACTTCATTATACTGAAATTAAAGATATATTGCAACACGAATATAAGCAAATTCATATAACTGATCTACTTGATGTTTCTGATTTTAGAATAGTACAGAAAGAATCCCTAATAATCCTATACATTAAATACCCGTTGGTAATTAAAAAATGTAATTTATTCGAAGTTAAAGCAATTTCCCAAAAAGATGGAAAACTAATTGTACCAAACGAGATAATCAATTGTGAAAATAAATATTTTAATATCGAAACATGTAAAATAGAACTAAGCGATATATTTTGTAAAATAAATAATGAAACTAACTGCCTTACAGATATCTTGAATAAAAAACATACACAATGTAAGAAGGTAAAAGAGAAAAACAAACAAATAGATATAATTAAAGATGGTACCATATTAGTATCAGGTAATCATACCATCAATAATGTTAACCTCTCTGGAACATATCTAATAACTTTTAACGAAACCATAACCATTGATAATTGTACTTATGAAAACCCTAAAGGTAAAATGTATTACTATTTAAGACAACATTATTTTGATGAATTTGATATTATAGAATATGTTGAAAGTAACAATGAACACCTAAAATTTGATAATATAAACTTAATTGATGAAATAAGAAACGAGTATTCCGAAAGACCAACAATGAGTATAATATTGATAATTGTGATGGTTTTGATAATTGCAATAACTTTATATTTGCTATTTAAAATTATTAAATTTGTTAATACAAAGAAAAAAGAAAAAAATGCTAAAGATAATGAAAAACAATTTATCGAATTAAAAGAAAAAATAACAAATTTGATGAATCGGGACGATTCAATTAAGGAAGGGGGATGTTAAGTGCCGGAATACGATCAGGCGTATTTCTCTGAAATAAACAAAAACACAAAGCAATTAACCCTTAAGTATCGATATACTAAGTATCGGAGTACGGTCGGACGTATTTCCATAACGTATATCGAACTAATAAACAAATCATTCAACACTTGCTTTTAAGAGCAGAAATACGACGAATCAATTGGCTCTTCTAAATGATGTCCTCAGCTAAGCCATCGCCGTCACAGAAATACGACGAATCAATTAACTCAACTAAGTGGCGTCCTCGGCCAAGCCATCACCGTCGTCACTCAACACATGCCGTAATGCCAGGGGACCACGGCCTGACCGATCATCGTGGGATGCTGTCCTTTGGATTGGATTTAGTTTCTAAGGCCAGTTTGTAGTTAGAGTCAGAAGCAACCGGTTGTGCGGGTTACGTAATAAAGGCATCGTGCCCCAAAAAAATAAAAAGTTTTTTATTTCATTTTTTCACAACAAATGAAATTAATTTGCACTGCAATCTCTACCCGTTTTAAAATACTAAATGTATACTCGCACCGATATGGAACTAGCAAAAACATGTCCATGTCCGGAACTAAATGTATTATCGCACCGATATGGAACTAGCAAACCATGTCCATGTCCGGACCTGAATGCATACATACACATGTATGACATTCGTTCACGAAATGCGGTGCGGGCATTATATTCTTCCATTTCTTTTCTTCATTTCAGTTCAAGTGTGCTGTACAGTGTACACCAACTGTTCGAGCTTTATCGCCACATCTCCATACTTTTGGGTTTCTTGAAAACTACGGGGTATAACTCATACCGTATAAGAAGCATGTTGGTTGCATTTATGTTTTTTTTTTTTTCGTTTTGAACATATGTGATTGATGAATAAGGGTTGAATGGAACTATGGAACTCTTTTCGTTCAATTTGCGGAACGAGAGGACATGTGTCCGAGAGAGGACATGGTTCCGTGAACTATACATGTCCGGAACTACCCAACTCTACTTCGTAATGTACATATGTATGTACATATGTACGTATGTATACTTATACATAGCGTAGAGATGTGTGAGTGTATGCACGTATGTGATGCGTATGCACGTATGTACGTATCGGTTCGTATGTGTGCAAGATCGCTTGCTCCTCTTGCTCACTTGCTCCTCTCCACCTGCCCCGACGTCATGCGAAAGGGATGCTAGGCCAGCTGCGAGGACTGGTCGTGAGCAATGGCGCCACGCGATGGCCCTTACGCCGACTTACCCGCAGCAAGAATCGCGAATTTGCTACGAGACTCGCGAAATATCCCACGCAAAAGAAAAAAAAAAACACCGTAATCGTTTTCAATTCAATATGTCACAAATTTAATTTCCTTTACCTAACTTAATCTAGGTTTACAATTATTCCTTAAAACTACCCTACACCGTATGTCAATAAAAAAAGTCGAAATAAATAAAAAAATATATGTAAAAAAAAAAAAAAAAAAAAAAAGGAATTCTCTGTCCAAAAAAGTAAACAAACCGCAGCTTGAGTATTCGAACAGTCGTAACGAAACTCCTCTGACCAACGACTTAGCCCGCATCACCAATCGCGATACGCAAATTTGTGATTTCAATACCTTATACAACGAACGTGATATCCGCGACCAACGTAGGCAATAGGACTCACGGTACGGCCGCGTACCGGGAACTGCTTAAAACCGTACCCGAGTATTTCCCCGAAGATCACTCTCCGAGTACTTCGCCGAAGATTTCTCCCGAGTTCTTCGCCCACTCTCCCTCATGTGCTACTAGGAACAAAAAAAAAAAAACAAAAATGCTGACCTTCTGCGGGCTGAACTCCACTCGTGACTACGAGCCGCTCACAAATGGGAACTGACCGAAAGATGACAACGAAAAACTTTCGAAACAATTTATTATTGGTTGTTTGTAATTATGTATATGTATAATTAATTTTGTTCTGTTTTTAGTATTTGTCGTGGTAGCGGCAACAGAGATACATCATCTGTGAAAATTTCAACTGTCTAACTATCACGGTTCATGAGATACAGCCTGGTGACAGACGGACGGACGGACAGCGAAGTCTTAGTAATAGGGTTTCGTTTTACCTTTGGGTACGGAACCCTAAAAAGAGGAGATGAAATTGATTACTTAGATAAGAAGGAAATAGACGCATAGATGTATTTCACATTGATAAAAAAACCAAACAAGACATTTTTAGCTTACTGTAGTAGAATTCCATTGGATGTTCCTGGATGTTTCGAAGCAGTAGTAAAGATCGGCGAGAAAACAGAAAAAGCCACGTTCTATGTTATTGAGAGCAGAACTAATAATTTGCTGGGAATGAACACAGCTATCGGTCTCAAAGTTCTTGAAATCCGTATTTACGTTAATAGCATAAAAAACATCGCATCTCCAAAATTTAAGGATACTGTTGTTGAAATACCAATTGACGAATCTATTAAGACCGTATCCAAACCATATAGAAGGGTCCCTATTCCCTTGAAAGCTAAAGTAGAGGCAAAGATAAAATAACTTTTAGAATACGACATCATAGAGGAAGTGAGGAGGTCGTCTAAGTGGGTTTCTCCAATCGTTCCCACTTTAACAGATCATGGAGAAAATGTTGATTGCCTGTGAAAGGGTAGCTCATTTTATTGACGATGTTTAAATATTTGGTAGGTTATGATTTCCAATGGTATATGGTCCGTTATCAAACTCTTTGCCAAAAAGATAAATATTAAAATGTTCCATAGCCCTAACTAATGCAAGTGCTTCCTTTTATGTTTGACTGTATCTTCGTTCGTATTCCGTCAATGTCGTATTGCCACATGCAATGATTCTTATAAATTTTGTGAGTTAATTTGAAGCAAAACTGCCCCTAGCCCAACTGGGCTTGCATCTGCAATAACCTGTGTTCGGTCTTCGACATTATCATATCGTAATGATTGGATATTGGCCAGCAACATCGTCCTGTTCACTATTCCAGTGTTCGTTCAGTTTACTGTTTTTCATTAGCTTTTTGCTCAAGAGATGTTTAAATGGTTCTGTCAGTGGCACACTGTATTTTTGCAGTGTTTTGGAAGTTCATTTTAAAATGTTACTCAAACTTCAGTCCTCCCCAACACGCAGTAGAAAGTAGAAAGGGAGGAGATACATATATATATATGTAGTAGGTAGAAATAATGAAACAGAAATTAAGAAGAAACATTGTTCACTTAAAGAAGGTAGAAGGGGAGTGGAAAGCTATTCAAGATTAAAGAGGAACAGAGTTAAATAAAGTAAAAATGAATTGTTAAAAAAAAAAAAAAACAAAACAAAAAAACAAAAAAAAAAACAAAGGATTCCAAACTAAGAAATTGAATTTTGTAAGTTAATAAACGAAAGAAAAAAACAATAAAAAAAAAAAAAACATAAAACATGAAAGGGATGTAGTAAGTTAACACACACGAGCAACTACCTGATGAGCGATCGAGTTGCAATACGCTGCGCTTGCAGTTTGACTACGCGCGTGTACGGGCTACCGTGGGAACCAAGGCCGCCCGAACTTAGATTTAAGATGATGGATTATGTTCATGTCAGGCATTCGTTGGTTGGCACTGGCCAAGTAAATACATCGCAACCTTATAACGTATTTGAGTTGTTTTATTTCTAGTTGTTGGGCACGAAGTAATCCGTGCATTTCATTTTTTTGAAGGATTCAATTAAAAGGACTTTAACTGGCGCCCGAGCAACGACCGCCCGCGTCGCGAGTGTAAAAAGGATTCAGATCAATTACCTGTGTGAAAAATGTTGGAAGAATTGTAAAAGTTGCAAGTGCGACCGAAAGTACAGTGCAGTTACAACATTTGTGGAATCAAGGGTCGCAGTGAAAAGAAAATACAATTCAGTGAAAATCCACGAATGAAGTGCAGTGAAATCAAGGGTGGAAGTGAAAGGAAAATCGAAATGAAAAATATAAAGTACAGTGAAATCACCAAAAGAGGCTAAAAATAGCAGAGTGGCGCAGTAAAAAGGGAAAATAAATACAAATCAAGTGCAGTTATAAATTATATAATAGAATCTGAACCAATAAGACACCGAGATGCGGGGCTGGTCCATAATTGTCACACTGTAGTTAGATAGTTATAAGTTATGAAATGATACATATATAAGAGTAGTTAGTTAAGAATAATTGTGTTGAAAAAGAAAAAACAAAAAAGGAAAGACCAAAATATTTTAATTCAAACTAACAGACAGCCCAGACAATTTAGCTTTCATTTTTATGCCTAGGGGCCGACTCTCGAAGAAAAAAGGGGCCGGACCACTGAGGAATTTATTCAATTAAATATTTTGCGGTGAAGACCCTCGTGCCTTTGTAGGTCGCTGTGAACGTTTACCACATTAACGACTAAAACGGATACCTACGAGACTTCCAAGCAACAGTGGCTACCCTGTGGCTAACTTTAAAAAAGAGAGCGCTTAGCGGGCATCCAGGGAAATATCAAAGGGCTATCTAGAATAAGGATAACAGAAATATTGACATACATATATGTTATATCAGAGCCAACTTGTGTACACCCACAAGAGCTCGACTTCAAATTCAATAAAAATTAAAAATGTAAACAGCATTGATTTGATCCGTACGCAATGTAAACAAGCTGCGGTCAAATCATATGCAACATAAACAATTTCAAACCAATAGACGAGAACGATCATTGTTTACACAGCTGCGGCTTAATGGCAAAATGCTTTTAGCCGAAGTCAAGTGGATGCAGCTGCGTCAGCATAGTTCTCGTGATTTATGTATGAAGATCAAAGTCCAACAAAAGGGACGCTGTCGAAGAACAGCACAAAGTATATAAGACACTTCATGTTCATTTTTGATTAAGTTCAGTTTAGTATGTGATCAGTTCAGTTCAGTTCAAGTTCAAGTTCTAAGTTAAGTTCTATGTCAGTTCGGTTCAGTTATTGTTCGCTTAAGAATAGTTTAAATTCATACAATAAAGATATCACTTAAAATTAAAAGTCTTTCCTTTGTTCGGTGATGTTCTCATTGGGAGAACATAAAATCAATTTTTTTCTCGTTTGTAAAAGTACAAACATAAATTATATATATACGTATTTTTTTTTTTTTTTTTTTTTTGATATTAAGAAAGAAAAAATTGTATCCATAAAAACAAACACCCACTGCTGTAGTTATAGATAGATATATACCTCCATTTGTTGTATAATTTGCCTTGCTCCACTTCGCTCTCCCGGTCACTTCTTTGTCCATAGGCTTGCAAGATGGATGAACTTAAAAGTTCAGTCACACAGCTCACAGGAGCAATAAATACAGTGATTGAACAACTTAAAGGTCTAGAGAGTCGCCTGGTTACTCTAGAGCGAAATAATCCACAGGGAATAGTTCAGGCAGTAAAAGATCAGTTGGGTACTATTACCAATCGCATCCTTGCTTTAGAAAAGTCTGGTCTGACAAGTATCCCTACGACTCAGGAGGAGCCACTGACACAACTTTGTGCACCAACTAGCGAACAAGATTTAAAAGAAATCTCCAAGCTCCCTGATTCCGCCAAGGAGCTACAAGTCTTTGATGGCAACCCAGTGCAATGTGTCTCCTGGGTCCATAGTGTTGAGACGGTACTGAAAGATTATGAAATAGTCCGTAATAAACCCATATATCGAGCGATCCTCCAACACATCCGTCAGAAAATCAGGGGAAAGGCAGATTCTGCCCTAGTGTCGTACAACATATTCGACAATGAGTGGGTAGAAATTAAAAGAGTCCTCTCCCTACACTACGCAGATAAGAGGGATCTGCGAACGCTGGAGCATCAGCTCAATGGACTTACACAAGGCAGTTCCCGTGTTAAAGATTTCTACGCGGCCGTAAACCACCAGTTTTCCCTAATTCTGAGTAAAATCAGAGCTGAAGTTTATTCAACGGAAACAATGAATGCTTTAGTGGAAACATATAGAAACCGCGCATTAGACGTATTTATAAGAGGGTTGAATGGGGACCTCTCGAGACTTTTAGTAATCCAGAAACCTAAAACACTATCCGAGGCCTACTCGGCCTGCTTGGAATGCAAAACCTAAACTTTAGGAGTAACTCTGTGCATGTGAACGCTCCGAACACTGTTACCTCTCCAATTAACTACAATTTTCGGGGTAATACGGCGTTATCCGGGGGTATTGGTAGGTCGTTTAGTTCAAGGAATAAATTCACTCAACGATCTTACCCAGCTTGGAACTCAGGGTTCCAGCAGCATTATCCGCAAACAGGGCCGACTACTCCGAAGCCACCGATCGAAATGGAAATAGATAGCTCTGCTCATACAAGAAACGTGAACAACGTGAGTCGCCCTAACCCATTCAAGCGAGAGTCAACTTCCGATAATTATCCTCGCAAACAACAACGGCTTAAACGAAGAGTCAGCGTCAGAAAATGTTATGGTAGGGGCCTCATTTCCAGCGTACCATACCTAGAATATGTTACGCGGGGCGGGGGCGTGCTTAGTTTCTTAGTGGATACAGGAGCGAACAAGAATTGCATTAAACCAAACCTGGCTCCTCTCCCTGAACCCGTCCAAAACCCATTCTACGTGAACAGTCCTGCTGGGAAGGTTCGCATAGACAGCAAAATTTCCGGAAAATTCTTTCAAAACATAGGATCAGATCTTGATGTTACTTTTTTATATTACCGAGTTTAAAATCATTTGATGGGATAATTGGCGATGACACGCTGAAGCAGTTAAAAGCGGTCATCGAGAGAGATAAAAACCAGCTCACAATCGGATCCGGCGGGGTAATTCCTCTTAAAAACCAACCCTCTGAAGCGGTCAACCAGCTACTGTCACTAGGGGAAAATATTTCATTGTCCATAAGATCCGGACTGGAAAATCTATGTAAAAAGTTCAAAGACCTTTTCGAACCAGTGGGTAACGAAAAAGTAAGAACTAGCGTAAGAGCACGAATTCGCACGAGTACGGATGAACCAGTCTACGCAAAAAGCTACCCCTACCCTGCCTGCATGAGAGAGGAAGTCGATCGGCATATCAAAGAGCTCCTCTCAGAAAACATAATTCGCCCATCAAACAGCCCCTATAATTCGCCTCTATGGGTCGCTCCCAAAAAACCAAAATCTAGCGGGGAAAAGCAGTATAGAATGCTGATTGATTACAAGCGTCTCAACGCTGTAACAATACCCGATACGTACCCCATACCGGATATAAATAGCACGCTAGCCAGTCTGGGAGACGCAAAATTCTTCACAACCCTCGATTTGACCTCGGGCTTTCATCAAATCATGATGAACGAAAACGATATCCCGAAAACCGCCTTCTCAACTATGAACGGAAAATGAGAGTACTTAAGGCTTCCGTTCGGGCTCAAAAATGCTCCCGCTATCTTCCAAAGGATGATAGATGACGTACTTAAAGAACTTATTGGTAAAATATGTTATGTATATATCGATGACATAATCATCTATAGCAAATCTGAGAAAGATCAGCTAAGGGATATTGAAACCGTGTTTACCAAGCTCTTTGAGGCGGGCCTAAAAGTTAATCGGGAAAAAAGTAGCTTTTTGGCCACCACCGTCGAATTTCTCGGCTATTTAGTCACTCCTGAAGGTATTCTCCCGGACCCAAAAAAGGTCAAGGCCATCGAAAAAATTCTGCCGCCTGAAGGAATTAAAAAGTTTCCATGGATTAACTTCCTACTATAGGAAGTTCATCCGCGATTACGCAAAAATAGCCAAGCCCCTCACAAATATGTTGTGGAGCCAGTCTAGAAGTGTTCCAGTTTCCCTCGACCATGAAGCCTTACGGGCATTTGAAACCCTCAAGGAATTACTTACCTCTGCCGAGGTCCTGGCATTTCCAGACTTTGAGAAAAGTTTCAACCTGACCACGGACGCTTCCGATAACGCGGTTGGTGCTGTGCTCTCCCAGGGTGAGCATGGAAAAGAGCGGCCTATTGCGTACATATCTCGATCTCTAAACCGCACGGAAGAAAACTATGCGACAAACGAGAAAGAGATGCTCGCGATAGTCTGGGCTCTCGATAATTTGAGGAACTATCTGTACGGGGCAAAAAGGTGAGAATATACACTGATCATCAGCCTCTGACCCTTGCGCTAAGTAACAGAAACCATAATGCGAAGCTAAAACGCTGGAAGGCGAGAATTGAGGAGAATTCCCAATTTCTGTTTTTTTAACTTAAATCTAGAAATAATTCTCTATAATAATGATACCTTGAATTTTATAATTTGTAAACTGTAATCTGCATTCTGAGGGTCGCCCCACCCATTTTCTTAATATTATCCTTTCAGAGCCGTTTAATCTGGCATTTAACACTATTTTTTGTATAAAAATACAAAATGTCACTAAATTTTCTTTTTCTCAATTGTTTCACATTATAATTGTAATTTTTAAATAATGTAACTGTATTATTTGAGAAAAATAAATATATAAATAAAAATAAATAAAAAATAAATAAAAAGTATAACTACGAATTGATTTACACGCCTGGTAAATCAAATTTTGTGGCTGACGCTCTCTCACGCCTCCGAACGCAGATCAACCATTTGACAAACGAAAACACCGATACAGCCAGCGAAGGACCGTCGAGCGCTCGCTCAGACACAAGCACCGCGTGTGAAGGACGAATGTCGATGGATTGTGACTCACGAACCGGCACAGCCGAAGAGGGTTTCTGTAAACTATCCGATGGTCATACAGATTCAGGTTCCATGCACAGTGCCGACCAAGACAGCTCAGACTTGATACCCCACGTGGAAACCCCAATCAATGTCTTTCGGAATCAACTAATATTTAGATTGGGCCCGGAGCTGTGTGCGCACGAGGAGCCACACCCTGGCTATCACTATATTTCTCTGAAAACCGTAACGGAAGAAAACCTTGTGGAAATGCTAAGGGAATACCTTCATCCTAATGTAGTGAATGGAATTAAGATTCCGGAAGAATATCTCGGGATGCTCCAAAGATTTACTTAGTAAAATTCGAGAAGTATAAAATTCGAGTCACACAAAGAGTTGTCGAAGACGTTGCCAATGAGGAACGGAAAGTTCTGATAATAGAAAAGGAACACAGAAGAGCCCATCGCGCCCCTAAGGAAAACAAGGAGCAAATACTAGAGAATTTCTATTTTCCCCATATGATGTCTGAAATTAGGAAGTTCGCTGTCCTATGTGAAATTTGTAATGCGAACAAGTATGACCGGCACCCGATAGCACCCGAATTACAACCGACACCGTGTCCCAAATACCCATGTGAAATTCTCCATATGGAAATAATGGAAATCCATAATGAGAAATTCCTAACGGTTGTCGACAAATTCTCAAAGTTTTCTAAATTCTTTTGTATTAAGGAGAAATCTTCCATCTACATTAGATCAAAACTAATCAAAATTCTACATTATTTCACGGTTCCTCAAATGATGGTCACTGACAACGAAAGAGGTTTCCTAAGCCCAATCGTCCTAAATTTCATAAAATCGTTAGGAATCAAGCTTTACTTGACCCCTGCCCAAAGAAGTGAAGTGAATGGGCAGATAGAAAGGGTCCACTCTACTATACTTGAAATCTTTCGGTGCCTGAAGGTTGAGAATCCTGATCTCAGGGTGAAGGAACTTGTTTATATCGCGGTCGACCGCTATAACAACACCATTCACTCGGTCACTAAACGAAAGCCCACAGACATTTTCTTTAACAGATCCCAGAGGGTGAATTATCAAAATCTATTAAATATTCGCTCAAAAATTAACAAAGATCTCAGAGGCATCATCAAGCGGAATATGGAAGCAAGGAACGCGAGGCTTAATCGCAAACGAACCGGGCCGAGGAAGTATAGTGAGGGTGACGTAGTTTACACAGCCATAAAGCGTATTAAAGGCAAAAGCAAACCTTTGTATAAGAGAGAAATTGTCGCAAAGGACAACCGTGTAACTATAACTACAGTAAGCGGGCGGAGAATTCACAAAGCCCATATAAAGAATATAACAAGCAAAAATACATAGATGTATATAAGTTAATCAGCAGTATCCATAACCCCAAACATTCGCATTTTGCCCGAACCCAACGTCATCATTTCCTGCACAAGTCACAACCCAGCACGATCACCCGAAACATTCGCACTTTGCCCGAACCCAACGTCATCATTTCCTGCACAAGTCACAACCCAGCACGATCACCCCAAACATTCGCACTTTGCTAAAACGCAGCGTCATTTCCTGCACAAGCCATAGCCCAGCACGATCACTCCAACTGTTTGCACTTTGCCCAAACGCAGCGTCATCATTTCCCGAACATGCAATACCCCAGCACGATTAATCCACAGCACAATCACCTTTGATATTATTTACTTAGGTTATTTCGTTATTGTTAAGGTAGGTTATGTTAAGATAGAATACGAAAAATAAAGGCAGTCAAGAGTAGACTGGAAAGAAAGACAGAAGTCTTTTAACTGGCGCCCAACTTTTCCTTTTTGGTGTCTTTTTTTTTTCGTGAAGTATTTGTGTGCTCCAAAAATCTCCATAAGAAGATAATAGAGCAAAAACTAAGTAAACTCGTACTTGTAAACACAAAAAAACGCGTACAAAAAAGACACCCACCGTGACCCTGAAAGTGTAAAAGTGATATCCGGCTGGACAAACATTAACTAAGAAACTAAGCGGAAGGATGAGCGTGATCTTTGTGTGAGTGGATAGTAATTATTAAGAAAATTGATTGTTAAACTTCTAAGCTAAACTACTTTTTTACTTTATATTATTGTAAAATACAAAATAAGAAATATGGCCACTAACAATTTACCGGAGTCGATTCCGTCTAGTGTTCTTGCAACGGCAATTGAGATTGCTGTTGAATCAGCGTGCGAAAATATTCTTAAACATATGACTGAAGTTTCAAGCAGTCAGTAGCAGAACAATTAATGGGCAGCTTGTCAAGGGGTCGTGTGCTGCAAGCAAGAGCATTCAAATACAGTGGTGTGGACTATGAAGGGCCAATGTAAATTAAAGCCCGTGCAGGACGATCAAAAATAATTGAGAAGGGCTACGTGGCGGTCTTCGGTTGCATGGCTTAGAGACAACACTGGTTCAAACTGAAGCTTGCCTCAATTCGAGGCCAATCAGTGCGATTTCCGATGATCCATGTGACTTGAGTGCGATCACCCCTGGACATTTTTTGATTGGTGAGCAAATTGTGCAACCTCTCACGGCTGACGTGAATGAAATCCCCAGGAACCGACTCAAAATATGGGCCCTGATTCACCAGATCCAGCAACATTTCTGGAAGAGATGGAGTGCAGAGTATATTCACACCTTACAGCAGAGCTTCATATGGAAAAGCAAGGAGAGAAGTCATCAGAGTTCATCGGGGCAAAGATGGACTGGTGCGTAGTGCGAAAATCAAAATGGAGCATACAACCTTAGTGCGACCGGTGCTAAAAGTGTTTGTACTTCCCAAGGACGATTCAACAGTTGGAATTGTTATGGGTCAATTCCCATATCATGTGATAAAAAAAAAAGATAAGAAAAAATAAAAAGAAAAGGAAACAGAAGAAAAATTAGAACAACGGAAAACGGGTGTCAGAGAACAACGGAAAACGGGTGTCAGAGTGCAATACACCTGTGGGAAAGAAAAGCGCGATCATCATCATTTGCAATACATGTGGGAAAGGAAACTGAAAATCAAAATTCAAAATGTCAACTCGACATTATTTTCGCGAAAAAAGTAGGTGGAGAAGGCCGAAAGTAAAATTAATTTACTGAGAGTCATTTTGAACGTGCAACGGTCCCGGTTCCTTTCGTTCATGCACATAAGTATTTCGAAATAAAACATTGTAAAAGTATTGTACGATTTGCGTTTAAAGTTGTTAGTATAAAAGAAGATTGTTTCTCGTTTCTGTTAGTTTAAAAATCGTAACTTTAGAATAAAAATTAACTAAATAAAACTGTGAATTCTTAGAGTATTCTTGTTCTTTCTTTTCCCTTTTTCATTTGTTGTTAACGCGTGAGTTACGACACCTACCTGTCCCCCCATCGCCCCCTAAACCCACATGACACCCAAGTACATCCGTCCATTTTTCGCCACGATCATCAACTCCCTGACCCCAGGCTATTTCCCACGGACAGCCAACGGACCCCCGCACACCACCTACACATGGAACCCCTTATCACCACCACAAGCTATGACCCAATTATATGAAAATACATTGTATTATGTTTCGTACTATTGTGATTGCACAGGTGATATCCAATAACTGCAACTATGCGTCTGGATGACATCCGCCGCAAGTCCAAGTTCTTGGAACTCACCTTTGCAAGCCCGTAATTATGAATGTTAGGAATAAGAAATTCATTCGATTGTAAACCATTGAACCGATAGGTCATAAGTAAAATTTGTATTTTTTTGGACTCCTTTCTTTCGAAATCCGTAAGTCGTACGGTAATATTTGGGAAGTGACTTTCAATTGCCCTAATCCATCGGTCTCGTAGTCCGACGGAAAAGCCAGCACCTCGACCCAGGTATAAATCTGGCCTGACGACGCGCGAGTGAACAATTCCAAACAAATTACTTTTTTTTTTTATTGTGTATAGCCATCGAGGCATAACAGAATTGAAGACCAGTCCTCAATTGGGGGCAGGATGTTCGAATCATCCACGGCATCTTGCCGACAGTGGGAATCAGCAAACCTAACGGGAACTCACGAGCGTACAAGTTAACGAATAATAATATCAAAGCAGACAGGAAACAAGTGCAAGTGAACCCAACACGCGCAGGCAACCTTAATACGCGCCACCAGGTAAAACGCCATGTCAGCAACGTTCCCACGATCCATAGCAATACGCGTCGCCGGGTGGATCGTCATGTCAGCAGCGTTCCCACGATCGACGTCCAAAATGCAGTAGCAGCAATAATTAGGTATTTAAGGTAGCGTTAAGTACTCATTGTATGTTCAGTTTAGTGCAGTTAGCTTGGAAGGCAGAAGCTCTGCTAAAATAAATAAAGTTTTTTTTTGAAAATAAATATAGAAAAAATATAATTGGCGCCCGAGCAGGGACCACAGGATACGCGCGGTAATAAAGCCCTAAAGTAGTGCAAGGTCATAAAGCCCTAAAGTAGTGCAAGTTAACAAAGCCCTAAAGTAGGGCAGGTTAATAAGACCTAAAGTTGTGCGAACTCACATAGCCCTAAAGTAGTGCAGTGAGCTAAAAGGGAATAAAGAAACGCCCTCAAGTAGTGCAAAGAAATTTATTTCCCGCATAACATCCGCCGCGTCCGAATTATCCTGTGGTCCTCGGTGAAACGCGAACTGTGAACTCTATTGAACTGTGAGGTGTTTGTGAAAAATTAAGGGCCCCCGAGTAGCAAGGCAAAAGGGAAGCGATTTGCTAGCCGCACCGACACATCATCAGCTCAACACAGGATGCGCTTCATCATTTTATTATACCTACTGACCGACTGCTTATGTGACGTACAAATACTGGACTATACGAACTCACGACTAGTGACTATTAACACAGGGATATCTAGAATACAAACAGGCACTTACAAAATAATCCACGAAATAGACTTATCGGCCTACTCACAAGCTGTAAGCAACATAGAGTCATCCATGATAAAACATATACCATCCTCTCATCCCAGCTATCAACTCCTATCTCAAGAACTATCCTCCATAAGATCCCACCTTAACCGTTTAATCCCTAACAAAGTTAAAAGATCAATCGACTTCTTAGGAAGCGCTTGGAAATTTATCACCGGTAATCCAGACAAACATGACCTGCAGATAATTCAGGAAAAGATTAACAATGTACTAGAAAACAATAATAGACAAATTTTAATAAATAAACTAATTATTGATAAAATAAATGATGTAAGAGAAATAACTAATAGTATAAGTAAATTTGTAAAAGAAAATAAAAACTCAATAGAAGAAATTGTATTCCATATAAAGTATAAACTAGATTATCTTAGGGAAGAAATAACAAACGTAGAATACGCCTTGCAATGGGCAAGAGCCAACGTCATAAATTCTTATATTCTGTCAAATAGTGAAGTAAATGTAATAGAAAAAATTATAAATAATAAAGAAATTCCCTTTAAAGATATAGAAGAAGCATTAGAATTTTGTGAAATTAAAATAGCATCCAATAACTCTATTATTTTATATATAGTAAGCCTACCAATTGTAACTGAAGAAATTTGTAATAGTTTAAGCATAAAAGCCGTCAAAGAAGGCAATAAAATAATTAAGATTGATTTTGACAAAATTGTGAAATGCAAGGAAGAAACATACGGAATAGATCTAGACTGTAAAACAGTAAATAAATTATCCATATGTCCTAAAAATAATATTGTAAATTTAAGTAACACAAATTGTATACCGAATTTATTAAATAGTAGGCCAGCAAGCTGCACTGCAATCAACAGTCAACACGTCCCAGCATACGAGGAAATATCACCCGACATCATCTTCTTGAACCAGTACAATGGGCAAGTTACCATCAATAATAACGAAGTTGCCCTCAACGGTACGTTCTTGATCAGATACCACAACACCAGCATCCAAATTGGGAAAAGCATATTTAGATCTCTCGAGCTGACGCACCTCAACCCCCTTCCGGCAATTTTACAACCAACAACAATCAACCACGAAGTAGAAGAAATATTATCGCTGGAAATGATAAAGGAGCTAAACGTCAACAACACCCAGTACATTCAACTCCTCAAGACCAAGGTGAAAAACAGCATAGCAATAAACATTGGAGCCTGTCTATTACTCCTCATCCTATTATAAATAATTCTCCGAAAAATCGTAACGAGTAATAAGTCACCAGAGGACGTTACCACCAGGTCAGATTCATCCGACAAAAATTCGGAGGAGGAGTTAACGAATAATAATATCAAAGCAGACAGGAAACAAGTGCAAGTGAACCCAACACGCGCAGGCAACCTTAATACGCGCCACCAGGTAAAACGCCATGTCAGCAACGTTCCCACGATCCATAGCAATACGCGTCGCCGGGTGGATCGTCATGTCAGCAGCGTTCCCACGATCGACGTCCAAAATGCAGTAGCAGCAATAATTAGGTATTTAAGGTAGCGTTAAGTACTCATTGTATGTTCAGTTTAGTGCAGTTAGCTTGGAAGGCAGAAGCTCTGCTAAAATAAATAAAGTTTTTTTTTGAAAATAAATATAGAAAAAATATAATTGGCGCCCGAGCAGGGACCACAGGATACGCGCGGTAATAAAGCCCTAAAGTAGTGCAAGGTCATAAAGCCCTAAAGTAGTGCAAGTTAACAAAGCCCTAAAGTAGGGCAGGTTAATAAGACCTAAAGTTGTGCGAACTCACATAGCCCTAAAGTAGTGCAGTGAGCTAAAAGGGAATAAAGAAACGCCCTCAAGTAGTGCAAAGAAATTTATTTCCCGCATAACATCCGCCGCGTCCGAATTATCCTGTGGTCCTCGGTGAAACGCGAACTGTGAACTCTATTGAACTGTGAGGTGTTTGTGAAAAATTAAGGGCCCCCGAGTAGCAAGGCAAAAGGGAAGCGATTTGCTAGCCGCACCGACACATCATCAGCTCAACACAGGATGCGCTTCATCATTTTATTATACCTACTGACCGACTGCTTATGTGACGTACAAATACTGGACTATACGAACTCACGACTAGTGACTATTAACACAGGGATATCTAGAATACAAACAGGCACTTACAAAATAATCCACGAAATAGACTTATCGGCCTACTCACAAGCTGTAAGCAACATAGAGTCATCCATGATAAAACATATACCATCCTCTCATCCCAGCTATCAACTCCTATCTCAAGAACTATCCTCCATAAGATCCCACCTTAACCGTTTAATCCCTAACAAAGTTAAAAGATCAATCGACTTCTTAGGAAGCGCTTGGAAATTTATCACCGGTAATCCAGACAAACATGACCTGCAGATAATTCAGGAAAAGATTAACAATGTACTAGAAAACAATAATAGACAAATTTTAATAAATAAACTAATTATTGATAAAATAAATGATGTAAGAGAAATAACTAATAGTATAAGTAAATTTGTAAAAGAAAATAAAAACTCAATAGAAGAAATTGTATTCCATATAAAGTATAAACTAGATTATCTTAGGGAAGAAATAACAAACGTAGAATACGCCTTGCAATGGGCAAGAGCCAACGTCATAAATTCTTATATTCTGTCAAATAGTGAAGTAAATGTAATAGAAAAAATTATAAATAATAAAGAAATTCCCTTTAAAGATATAGAAGAAGCATTAGAATTTTGTGAAATTAAAATAGCATCCAATAACTCTATTATTTTATATATAGTAAGCCTACCAATTGTAACTGAAGAAATTTGTAATAGTTTAAGCATAAAAGCCGTCAAAGAAGGCAATAAAATAATTAAGATTGATTTTGACAAAATTGTGAAATGCAAGGAAGAAACATACGGAATAGATCTAGACTGTAAAACAGTAAATAAATTATCCATATGTCCTAAAAATAATATTGTAAATTTAAGTAACACAAATTGTATACCGAATTTATTAAATAGTAGGCCAGCAAGCTGCACTGCAATCAACAGTCAACACGTCCCAGCATACGAGGAAATATCACCCGACATCATCTTCTTGAACCAGTACAATGGGCAAGTTACCATCAATAATAACGAAGTTGCCCTCAACGGTACGTTCTTGATCAGATACCACAACACCAGCATCCAAATTGGGAAAAGCATATTTAGATCTCTCGAGCTGACGCACCTCAACCCCCTTCCGGCAATTTTACAACCAACAACAATCAACCACGAAGTAGAAGAAATATTATCGCTGGAAATGATAAAGGAGCTAAACGTCAACAACACCCAGTACATTCAACTCCTCAAGACCAAGGTGAAAAACAGCATAGCAATAAACATTGGAGCCTGTCTATTACTCCTCATCCTATTATAAATAATTCTCCGAAAAATCGTAACGAGTAATAAGTCACCAGAGGACGTTACCACCAGGTCAGATTCATCCGACAAAAATTCGGAGGAGGAGTTAACGAATAATAATATCAAAGCAGACAGGAAACAAGTGCAAGTGAACCCAACACGCGCAGGCAACCTTAATACGCGCCACCAGGTAAAACGCCATGTCAGCAACGTTCCCACGATCCATAGCAATACGCGTCGCCGGGTGGATCGTCATGTCAGCAGCGTTCCCACGATCGACGTCCAAAATGCAGTAGCAGCAATAATTAGGTATTTAAGGTAGCGTTAAGTACTCATTGTATGTTCAGTTTAGTGCAGTTAGCTTGGAAGGCAGAAGCTCTGCTAAAATAAATAAAGTTTTTTTTTGAAAATAAATATAGAAAAAATATAATTTACATCACACCATCAATACACAGCAACATTCAGACCATGAACAGCGGACACCGGTATCACGAGATGCCTACATGCAAGGAAACAACAACGTGCAGAGCGACGACGACAACGAAACCATTTGTGCGGTGCAAAGAAGGACACACGAAAAGAGAAGAAGAAAACATTTCGATTTCGGCAGTGCGACGACTTGACGGGATCGATCCCCGGTACATCCCTGCGGTGGTGGTGTGTGCCGACTTTCGGTGGTTGGTGGTCATTTAAATTTCGTGACTCTTTTCTTCACCACGCAGAGCGATCGGTTCATATTCATACTTATTCAACTTATGTTAACACAGTCCATTACAACAATTTTCATCCAACAAATGGCCATACATTCAAGGCTTAAAGTTGGCGGATCCAAGTTAACACGACAATTCTCCATTCCCTTTCCCATTCCTATCCTACATTATCCAAACAATCGCGTGCGTCATTTCTTTCGATCGCAATCAATTACGAAATACAATTAACTACGTAATCTTTATCTTGCACTTTCTTAATTGTCCAATTCTGGGAAATATTGCACCTAATTAAGTAATGCTTATTTTGCACCTTTTTAATTCTAAGAAATATTGGCAATTAATAAATGTAGATCACCTAGCGTAAGCAAAGATTATATTATAAAAACAATTTGGAAGAAGAATAAAGTCTTCAGTTGTGTAAAGACATTTATTGTGTTTTTTTTCCTCCATCGCGCACCCGACGCGATAACTGGCGCCCGAGCATTCGGTAAAATAATCCGACAAAAGTCAAAAATCCGGCAAAGTATTCGTGCAAATCAGATCCGCGAATTGCTCTCTATTAATTAAATACATACGTCACGTGAAGCCAGCGGTCGTATTACGATTAGTGCTTAAGACAAGTGTGTGAGAGTGTTACCCAGGAAAAAGGCGTTCCATAAGAACACGCTTCCAAGAAATTAAATTTGTGCGAAAGAAAACTAAAAACCCAAACGGTGCAAAAGTGCGCAAAGAAATATTATACAAAACACGTCCATAATAGTCACCGAAACACAAACTGACCGTTTACATAAGAATACGGTTAGAAAGGAGGAAAGACCACAACTGTACCGAGTCAACAGTGGTGGCAACCGTACCACGAGTAGGCCAAGAAACAAGCTAAAAGGGACACCTACGGACCACCCGACGAACTCCAGGAGATGATTAAATTCATCATTTTGTGTACACATTGTACACATATTAATAAATACAAATTGTATACCTTTATTAACCTAAGTATCTAAGATGTACTCAAAAAAGTGAATTAAAGGTGTTGAATATTATACAATTGACTACTATCATTATTATCTAACATTCACCATATATCTAAGCAAACCAAAAATTGTACGTACATATATACAATTAAATAAGTTCTCATACTTAACTATTTCCTAAAAATGGAACAATTGAAAGACCTTGTTACCCAATTAACCGGTGCGGTTAATGCTCAAATGGAGCAAATAAAAATTATAACTAATCGTCTTCAACAAATCGATTCTAGAGTTAGCCCTCCCCAACCAACCTCCCAAACTCTCTCTCTACCCCTCAAACCGAACAAGACCTGTCAGACATTAGAAAACTTCCCGACTGTGTTAGGGATTTACAAGTCTTTGACGACAACCCCGTCCAATATATTTCCTGGATCCACTCTGTGGAATCCATCCTAAAAGACTACGAGATAGTCAAAACAAAGCCAATATACAGGGCAATAATACAACATATTAGTCTAAAGATCAGAGGCCCGGCTGACGCAGCACTGATCTCCTACAACATATTTGACGATGATTGGTCAAAAATTAAAAGATGCCTATCATTACACTATGCTGACAAGCGCGATGTTCGTACACTCGAACACCAGCTTAACACTATGACTCAGCAAAAACAAAGCATAGACGAATTTTACGCAAGGGTAAATCATCAGCTTTCACTTCTAATTAATAAATTGAAAACGGAAGATTATTCCGAAGAGACAATGTGTGCCCTTACGGAAAATTATCGAAACAGGGCTTTAGACATATTTATCAGAGGTCTCCATGGCGATATATCAAGGATGTTGATCATCCAAAAACCCAAGACCCTACCAGAGGCGTATACCTCATGTCTCGAATTCCAAAACTTAAACTTCAGGAGTATGGCAATACATAACAGAGCTATAAACAATACCATTTCTGCACCCATTAACCAAATGTTTCTAAATAGACCCCAACATTGGCCAACAAATAAAATACCACATAAACAGATACCCGCATTTGAACGCAACCAAATTTATAACACACCCCATCGTTTCGAAAATAATGCCAATCCGTATAACAACCCACCACCAAGACCAACCCAAACCACCTCAGTCTATGGAAATCGACTCGTCAATTCAAACTAAGAATGTGAACTATATCAACCGGCCTGCAATCAACCCGGTTCAAAGAAGGTCAAATGAGTCGTCTAATTTGCCTCGAAAACAGCAACGTCTTTTCGCCACAAACACCATCCAAGAAACAGAACAACTAGACGAAGACGTAGATGATTACCAACCAGATGAAGACTGTTACGAGGAAGAGCAAATCGATGATACTATACTGCAGAAGAAAATTTTATGACGGAAGCCTCTCTAGTGTACCATACTTAGAATATGTTACTAGAGATGGCAAAATACTTAAGTTCCTTATTGATACAGGAGCCAATAAAAACGTTGTATCAAGCCAGATTGCAGATAACTGCAAGCCCATCAAAATACAATTTATGATCCAATCTGCAGCAGGACAGCTTAAAATTACCCATAAGATAAGTGGCCCCTTTTTCAAAAACATAGACAATGATAGTACAATAGAATTCTTCGTCCTTCCTGGATTAAAGTCGTTCGATGGAATAATCGGAGACGACACACTGAAAAAATTGGAAGCCGTGATTGATAGAAAAAATAGCATCTTGCATATAACTCCCAACATCAAGATCAAACTAAAAGCAAAACTGTCGAAGCAAGTAAACAACGTCCAAACAGGTATCGACACTGATAAAGAAATCCAAAACATTTTAGACAAACACAATCTTTTCGGTCCCATATCTGACAGCGGAACGATAGACACAAGCGTTCGTGCAGAAATAAGAACCACAACGTCCGAACCAATCTACCAAAAATCATACCCATATCCAGCTAACCTAAGGTCCGAAGTAGAAAAACAAATCGAAAAAATGCTTACAGATGGCATTATAAGACCATCAAAAAGCCCATACAATTCTCCCCTTTGGATTGTACCAAAGAAAGCCAATTCGGCAGGAGAAAAACAATACAGACTAGTCATTGACTTTAAGCGACTTAATGCAATTACAATCCCAGACGCACATCCAATACCAGATATAACAAATACATTGGCAAGCCTTGGTCAATGTAAATATTTTACAACTCTCGATTTAACGTCCGGCTTTCACCAAATTAAGATGAAAGCCAGCGACATTCCAAAAACGGCCTTCTCTACGGCAAACGGAAAATACTAATTTACGCGACTTCCGTTCGGCCTTAAGAATGCGCCTGCCATCTTTCAAAGGATGATAAACGACGTCCTCAAACCACTGATAGGTAAAACCTGTTATGTGTATATTGACGACATTATTGTCCGAGGGACGGATAAGGAAGACCATTTAAAAAATCTGGATGAAGTTCTTTCCTTATTAGGAAAATCTAACTTAAGAGTAAATCTGGACAAATCCAAATTCTTAAGGAAACAAGTTAGTTTTCTGGGTTACGTAATAACACAAAACGGAATACGTCCGGATCCCGAAAGAATTGAGGCAATAAATCGCATACCACCACGGCAAAACCTTAAGGAATTAAAAAGCTTTTTAGGCCTTGCATCATATTATAGGAAGTTCATTAAGGACTTTGCCAGAGTCGCAAAACCTCTAACCAACTTAACTAGAGGAGAAAACGCCCAAGTAAAAGCAAACCAATCTAGGAAAACAGAAATTAAACTTGATAAGAGGCACTTAAAGCATTTCATGACTTAAAAAAGATGCTCACTACTTCAGACATCTTAATCTTCCCTAATTATGACAAGCCATTCCTTCTAACCACAGATGCTTCTAATCTCGCAATTGGCGCTGTTCTTCCGCAGGGCGAAATTAACAATGACAGACGGATCACCTTCATATCCAGGTCCCTAAATAAAGTTGAGGAAAATTATTCTGTTATAGAGAAGGAATTACTGGCCATAGTTTGGGCTCTCGACAAACTGAGGACATATCTCTATGGGGCAAAATGTATCAAAATCTTGACAGACCACCAGCCCCTTACATTTGCCTTGAGTAACCGAAATAACAACGCGAAACTCAAGAGATGTAAGGCAAAAATTGAAGAATACAACTATACATTAATATACAAACCTGGCAAGACAAATGTCGTGGCAGACGCCCTTTCGAGACTGCCAACCGAACTTAACGTGCTAACCTCTTCCTCGGGAACGCAACATAGTGCCGAAGAAGATAGTTCCAACCTAATACCACATTGCGAAGCACCCATAAACGTCTTCAGGAATCAGTTGATATTCTCAGAAGGAAAAGAGATGTTCTGCTATGAAAGTCCACATCCAAAATTTCACAGGAACTACATTAGACTACCATCTTTTGACAAAGACCACTTAGCCCATATTTTAAAGGAAAAACTTAATCCAAATATAGTAAATGGCATTAAGATTCCAGAAAAATACATCCAAATGCTACAAGAAATATATAAGGACCTCTTTGCTAAGTTCAAAATAAGAATCACGCAGAGACTAGTCACCGATATTTCAAATGAAGAAAACAAACTAAAAATAATCAAGGATGAGCATAAACGAGCACATAGAAACCACAAAGAACACAAGGAACAAATCCTTGAAAAATACTATTTTCCACAAATGACGAAATTAATTAAGAAATATACTGACACCTGCGAAATATGTTGTTCTAATAAGTATGATCGACACCCACAAAAACCTGAGCTTCAACCTACTCCAATACCTTCATATCCGACAGAAATTTTACATATGGACATTATAGAAATCAATTCATAACTTGCATAGACAAATTCTCAAAATTTACTAAATTTTTTCACATAAAAAACAAATCAGTCTTACATGTTCGAGATAAAATAATCAAACTATTACATTTTTTTGCCGTCCCAAAAATGTTGGTAATGGACAACGAGGAAAGTTTCATTAGTCCAATAATCCTCAACTATATAGAAGGGCTAGGCATAACTGTTTATCTCGCCCCACCTCAAAAAAGCGAAGTTAACGGAGCCGTAGAAAGAGTGCATTCGACTATTATTGAAATGACTAGGTGTCTACGGCAAGAATACCCTGATTATTCAGTAAAAGAAATCGTGAACATCGCAGTGGACAGATATAATAATACTGTACACTCGGTTATCAAAAGGAAACCGGTCGACATATTCTTTGGGAGATCACAAGGAATCAACTATCAGAACTTAGTAGATTTCAAAGATATTGTCAACACAGATTTACGAAATGAAATTTCAAGAAATCAAAGAAGTAAGCACTGTGGACACAATAAAAAGAGATCAAGACCCAGGGAATACTATCCTGGTAACATAGTGTACAAAAGAGATAAGCAAATTATGGGAAAGGAAAAGCCTATCTTCCAAAAAGAAATCGTAGGAACAGATAATAAAGTCACCATAACTACAACCGATGGGAAAAGAAATCATAAATCACATATTGTCAACACAGATTTACGAAATGAAATTTCAAGAAATCAAAGAAGTAAGCACTATGGACACAATAAAAAGAGATCAAGACCCAGGGAATACAATCCTGGTAACATAGTGTACAAAAGAGATAAGCAAATTATGGGAAAGGAAAAGCCTATCTTCCAAAAAGAAATCGTAGGAACAGATAATAAAGTCACCATAACTACAACCGATGGGAAAAGAATTCATAAATCAATCTCAAATCAAGAATACGCGATGAAGTAAGCAAAGCAAACCCCTTAGCGCCTCAACTAGAATACCAAGTGACCAGGGCAGGATACCTGCTTCAGCAACTCCAAGGAAGAAAGCAAACAAAATCAAGGAGATCGATCAATTGGATAGGCTCTGCCTGGAAATGGCTTGCAGGCAACCCAGACGCTACAGACTGGGACAACATTCTCGCAAAACATAACGACTTGGTAGACAATAACAATAAACAGTACCATATCAATCAATATCTAACCCGAGCCACTAATGATCCAATTAATGGATACAACAAAATCGCGAAAGAAATTAATACCAACCATACCTTAAGACTCGAACAGATATTCTTCTATAAATTAGGAATTCTTAAAGATGAAATTGAACAAATTTTAATGGCAGGAGAACTAGCAAAAAAAGGGATAGTACACTCGCCTCTACTTAATAAAGCAGAAATCGCCGATATAATATCTAAAATAGAAACACTACCATTCAAAAATGAGCTGGAAGCAATTGAGTATGCAGAACCTATGATGATAGTAAAAAATTATACACTGTTATATGTAATATGCTTACCCCAAACAGAAAAAACATTTTACAACAACATTCTTATTCGATCAACAGTAGAAAATAATAAGAGAATCTACTTAAATTATTCTAACCTATTTTTATCGCAAGCAGAGAAGTTCGGCATCAAAGGGAAATGCTCTATAATCCACGACACTACAGTATGCAGAAGGAGCGAACTCCGAAAACTTGCACCCAGCCACTGCATCATCAAAGTCCTAAATAGCGAAGACGCGACGTGCGATTACCAGTATCAAAACAAGCCCGTAATAGAATTAATTAATGAAGGAACCATATTCTTGACCAATTACATTGGTAATATCTCATATAGTAACAAGTCCAGGAACTTAAATGGCACCTTCATTATCAACTTTCACAATGAAACAATTGAACTCGATAACACCATATATTCAAATTGGGAGAGTACGACCTACCAAATTTTACCCCCAATATTCCAAAGCAACCTTACACTAGGATATATTAAACTAGATCTTAAATATCTTCATAAGTTACATTTAGACAATGTAAAACAACTGTCCCACCTTCCTCTAGATAATCTTCTATCAGTAGGTTCCGACATTTTCATTTTGTTCATTGGATTCCTACTCAATATAGCATTATTTTTGTGGCAAAAAAACAGGGAAAAGAATGAAAAACCCTTCACAATTCCACATCTCAATCCCATAAAACTTAATTTCGATCCACGGGACGCGGATACTTATGAAGGGGGGAGTTAACACGACAATTCTCTATTCCCTTTCCCATTCCTATCCTACATTATCCAAACAATCGCTTGCGTCATTTCTTTCGATCGCAATCAATTACGAAATACAATTAAGTAATGTTTATCTTGCACTTTCTTAATTGTCCAATTCTGGGAAATATTGCACCTAACTAAGTAATGTTTATTTTGCACCTTTTTAATTCTAAGAAATATTGGCAATTAATAAATGTAGATCACCTAGCGTAAGCAAAGATTATATTATAAAAACAATTTGGAAGAAGAATAAAGTCTTCAGTTGTGTAAAGACATTTATTGTGTTTTTTTTCCTCCATCGCGCACCCGACGCGATAACTTCCATGGTACGGACAACCAAAGGATATCGAATTGCTGATAGGATCAGACATTCTACCACATTTCTTGACACATGGATTGATCAAAGGTCTACTTAATACTCCAATGGCACAAAATACAAGGTTTGGCTGGATATTGTCTGACCGGTAGTGACCATCTCAACATCGAAAACGCAAGCACAAACTAAAATCTTTACTTCATGTATCAGTGTATCCAGCAAGGATGAAGAATTAAAGAAATATTGGGAGCTAGAAGGAATACCAATCGCAAGGGCCAGGTCTGCAGAAGATGGAAAATGTGAAAATCACTACCAAATGACACTCAAAAGGTCTAAAGCAGGCCAATATATCGTCAAATTGCCACTACTAAAGGATCGCATGGTCTTGGGCGATTCACGCAAAATGGCATTAAAGCGATTCATTTTGTTGGAGCAGAGATTCGCAAGAAATGAGAAACTTCGGCATGACTAATGTAAATTCATGCAGGAATATATTACTCTTGGACACATGGAGGAAATACAACAAGACTCCTCTGAAAAAAACGTATTATCTTCCACATCATACGGTGATAAAAAATAACAGCTACTACCAAACTGAGAGTGGTTTTCGATGCCTCGGCAAAAAGAACATCTGGAGAATCGCTAAATAGTATCATGCTACAGGCCCCACAATTCAAAAAGATCTGTTTTTCCTACTTCTTCGATGGAGATCATTTCCAATCGTGTTTACAGCTGACATGGAAAATATGTATCGCCAGATCTTAGTCGAACACGAGGATTAAAACCTACAGCGCATCTTGTGGAGAGAAAATTAATGTGAGCCAATCAGCGAATGCGCTCTCAAAACAATTACATACGGAACAGCATCAGCCCTGTATTTGGCAATTAAAACTTTTTGTCAGCTAGCTGAGGATGAAAGACATAGTTATCCACTGGCAAGGAAAGCAGTACTAGAAGGATTTTACATGTTGCACAAACAAGAGAATTAGTGCAGCTTCTTCGTTTGGATGGATTCAACTTACGAAAATGGACATCAAATAGCTCAGAGTTAATAAAATCCTTACCAAGAAAAGCCATTGAACCAGAACCATGGAACCAGAGCCATGGAACCAGAACATGGCTTTAACAGTGACACAATATCCAAAATTTTGGGAATAAAATGGTGTCCAAGGACAGATGACTTCCAATTTAAAGTAAACTTTTCGTCATTTAGTACAACAAATACATACAAAGCGAGTAATATTGAGTGATGCAGGTACAACTTTCGATCCTATTAGATGGTTGTCGCCAGTAACGATCAAAGCAAAGATCTTGATTCAAAGTTTCTGGCTCTTGGGAATTGCAATTGATGAAAAGGTGCCAATAAACATTCAAAGCGAATGGGACGAATTCAAACAAAGATTACCGTCACTTGAAAATGTAAGAATTCCACGTTGGACGCAGCACATGGAAACTTTTCAAATCGAGCTACATGGGTTCGCAGATGCATCAGAATCAGCATATCCACCAATGGTGTATCAGAAAGTCATCAATTGCGGTTTAACAACAGTGTGTATCATCGCCTCGAAAACCCAGGTGGCGCCTGTGAAACAAGTATCACTGGTCAAACTAGAGTTATGGGCGGCTACATTACTTACCAAGCTGATTAATTACATCAGAGAGGGAACAGCAACTCGACATACCAGAGTTGTCGCATGGTCCGATTCTACCATAACATTGAACTGGTTAAAACAACACCCAGTAAAATCGAACACGTTTGTAGCCAACCGTATTCTATGTCCAACAGCATTTCAAACGACATTGGAGGTTCGTACCTGGTAACGAAAATCCTGCTAACATTCCTTCAAGAGGGTAATTTGGAGATACCCTCGCTGAGAATTCTACATGGTGGCATGGTCCAGAATGGTTAAAGAAAAACGAACAAGATTGGCCGGCTGACAAGGTAATGATGCAAGTCCAAGATATACCTGAGGTTCGGAAATCTTATGCGTGCATGATTACACAACCCGACAAATTTCAAGGCATTGATATCACCACCGCTTTCTCATCGCTTTCTAAACTTCAACGTGTGAGCGCAATCGGTCTACGACTTAAAAAACAATTGTAGAAAGAGCAAGAGAGGTGAACCATTAAGGCGTGGCAATTTGACGGTAGAAGAGCTCCTGGAAGCAGAAAAGGCCCTGTAAGAGGTGCTCAACGGGTATTTGAAGAGGACATGCAAACCCCTTAGGTTAAACAAACCTATTAAGTCAACAAGCAGCATATCGTCATTAAATCCTTTCATTGAAGGTAATGGAATTGTACGCGTGGGAGGTCGATTGAGACACGCCATCTTATCAGATGACCAGAGACATCCTATGATTTTGGCATCAACACATCTGTTGACAAAATTAATAATCAACAAAGCTCACATCATCACAGCCTGGATCATCCGAGGAACCAATAGTGTCAAAGCCGTCACCCATCAATGCGTAAGGTGTTTCCGATTTAAGGCCAAGAAAAAACAAGTCAACTCATGCGACAACTTCCAGAATCTCGAGTAAATTTCTCACGTCCATTTACACATTGTGAAATAGACTACGCTGGTCCAGTCAACATACCATGTCCACGAACTCGATGTGTGAAGCCGCACAAGGCTTACATAGCACTGTTTGTCTGCACGGCATCAAAGGCAGTACATATTGAGTTGACTTAACATTACGGATGGATACATGGCAACATTGCGACGAATGATCAGTAGAAGAGGATGGGTACATCATCTATACAGCGACAACGGAACGAATTTTGTTAGGAGAAAAAACATGATTAATGGATTACAAGCTCCACTTACTTGTGGCGTGCTTCAAGGACATCGGCACGCCGAAAGAAAAAAAATAAAAGTAAATAAAATAAAAAAATAAATAAAACGAACGTTTACACAAATTTCCTCACACCACCCAACACTACTCGTGTCGAATCGCCACAGTTCGACAAGTTACCAATTTCGTCAACCTAGCCTTTAGCCGAACTGGAGAGTTGACGAATTGGGAAAGTATATAAGTTAAGAACTTATTTTACATCATAGTTCCAATCACGTCCCCAACACATGCTGCATCAGCATTGACCACGTCTCCGGCGCATGTTGCATTCCATTTATCAGCATATCGCATTCATCAGCATTGACCACGTCTCCGGCGCATGTTGCATTCCATTTATCAGCATATCGCGCGGGTCACCTAACATCCAACGGTTACACGGTTGTTCGCTGAGGTTCACCTGACACCCACATTCCTAACAAACGTTTCCCTTCCTTTACACACCATTCAAATGTCTCGTTACCTGAGACATTTGTTTTTCTTCCCGATTTTCCCATTCCTACCTTAGGCTAAGTTAGATTTTATGTTGGCAGTCTTTAAGCAACTCTGAAGTAGAACGGATGTAAATTTTATACATTGAGAAATAAAAAATTATTTTTTTTAAATAATAAAATTTAAATTCTGTTAATTGGCGCCCGTGCAGGGACAAGTCGTGTGTGAGTTTTTAAAAAAGCGAGTATTACGCGAACAATTCGTTAAGGCCAGCCGCCTCAAGCAGTCGCCGCGCCCTCAGAATAATAAAAAGCCAGTCGCCTCAAGTAGCCGCCGTGCTCTCGCGAATCGCACCATACGTACTGGTCCCGATAACCCCGGTAACCCCGGACAAATACTTGAACAAGCTGTGCATGTGAGAAATAAAACAGTGCAAAAGCAGTGAAAAAATAGTGAAAAAAAAAAAAATACAAAAAGTGGAAAAAAAACAGCCTTCAGCAACCGTACCAGCGGAGGAAGCGGGAACCACTAGCCACACCAGCACGTTCATCTCAGCCAGGACCTTCAAATGGATCCCTTGCAGCTGATATTATTGTAAGAATAAACTTAAGATATACGTTTAATAATATTTTTGAAGTGGCACTAACACATATATTAAAACAAGAAAAATAAAAGGCATTCTAATCCATTTTAAACAATTCAAAAGCAAAAATCTAGACACAATTTTTAAGCACATAATAAAATACTCGTATATCAATTATATTTGTAGAAGAACAAATTAAAACTAACAAAACAATTTAAAAAATACACAACTTACACATTTAAAAACAAAAATTTATAGATAAAAATTTTAGATTAAGTAAGTGAACGAATATTGCGATAAATTGAATCATGCCATTGCTACGATCCGGAAATGACCATACGGTCCATAATATTGTTGAAGAAGACCCCATCTCTCATAATGTTCCAGCTCCCACTGTTGACAGTGCTAACCTGTCTTTTCAATCCAGTTCCTCTAACACTAATCCTCAGAGAGAGACAAACCCATCCTCTCGTTCCAATATAACAAATGTGCAAGCAACTCCAGAGTTCAATTCGCTTGTTTCATCTATTGTGTGTCAAACATTGCGAGACCAAGGACATGATCTGATTCGGGGGATGTTAAATCCCTCCCCAACTCGATTCGCTGGTGTTGACCAAACAATCGCACCAGAACATCGCGATCGATTGGGGGACCTGGACAGCATACCGGATATAGTCCGGTGTTTAAGGAATTTTTCCGGGGACCCAGCAGAGTTTAGCTCATGGAAGAAGAGTGTGGATAGAATTCTACAACTCTATGAACCCATGAAAGGAACACCAAAATACTTTGGTATTCTGAGTACTATAAGAAACAAGATCATTGGCAATGCCGATATTGCCCTCGAATCTTACAATACACCACTGGATTGGTCATGTATATCGCAGTGTATTATCATGCATTATGCTGATAAGCGCGATGTAACTACGCTGGAGTACCAAATGCATTCAATGGTCCAAGGTCAAGACACCATTCAAGGGTTTTACCAAAAGGTATACTCGCACCTGTCCTTGATCTTAAATAAACTTTCATGCATGAACGTAAGTGAGTTTGCTATAGAGATAAGGCACTTGACACGTTCATTAGAGGCCTCAGAGGTGATCTACCTCGACTTCTAGCCATCAGGGAACCCCTTGATTTGCCGCAGGCATTACACCTATGCCTTAAGTTAGAAAATCAGAACTTCCGTGCTAGCTATGCACACAGTTCTTATCAGGCACTCCAAAGGCCTCCCAGAAGTGCAGCTCCACCAATTCAGTCGAGACCGAATAACTATCGACCAGTGTATCAACCGAACCATTTTGCACCAGGCCAAATGAGACCCTCATATAATTATAGGCCATCTCAAAGTATGCGAACTCAACATCCGAATAACTTTAATAGAAATTTCAATCCTGGCCAATATCCTCAAAGGGCACAAATTAAAACAGAACCTGTGACCCAGGTACCATTTACTCAGCTGGGGCAGATACCCCAGCAATTCAACCCCAATCCTAATACCCTTAGAACGCATTCTCAAAACCCAAATACTCCCCAAAGAAATTTTCATGTTGAAGCCACAATGAACCTTCCCACTAAGGAAACCAGTGAAGAGTCAGATCAAGTAGAACTTGAAGATGATAACAAAATAATAAGGTCCGAAGACAACATCTACCCAGAAACATTAAATGAATATACCCAACATTTTCCCGATACCCATAACTCCGAATGTATTGATTTTGTAGATGTTAATTTTTTTAGATTAACGAGCTCTTCGTTGCCATTTTTTGAATGTCGTACGAAGAGCGGAAAGGTGCTCAGATTCCTAATCGACACGGGCTCCAACAAAAATTATATTCAGCCATCGCTAGTATATAAACCAATTGGAAACGTACAGTGCTTCTATGCCAATTCTGTTGCAGGAAGCGTCAAAATAACACACCATACTTTTCTCACTCTTTTCGGTCTTAATGACACTAAAATTAAGTTCTTCCTTTTACCTACCCTAAAATCGTTTAACGGAATTCTCGGACACGATAGCTTGAAAGCGCTCTCGGTGGTAATTAATACCGGCCAGGATTACATGACAGTCAATAACACTAACATCCGTATCAAATACCAGAAGTCACAAGACGTTAACACCATCAACATTAGGACAGACCACATGACTATGGAACAGAGAGAAGCTGTAGAATCCTTAGTGGCTGAATATCCATTACTTTTTGATGAACCAAACGAAAGACTCACTTTTACGACTACCGTGAAAGGGGAAATTCGTACAACAACAGAAGACCCCGTATACACTAGATGTTATCCTTACCCCATGTCTTTGAAAGACGAGGTGGAGAAACAAATTGGAAGTTTGCTTCACGATGGGGTAATAAGACCATCACGTTCACCGTACAATTCTCCCGTTTGGATCGTCCCAAAAAAACTGGACGCATCCGGAGAGAAGAAATATCGTTTAGTTATCGATTACCGAAAACTTAATTCGGTAACGATACCCGATAGATACCCCATACCGGAGATCAATGAGGTTCTGTCGCAGCTGGGAGAGAATAACTGGTTCACGGTTTTGGATTTGAGAAGTGGTTTCCACCAGATACCTTTACGAGATACAGATATCGAGAAGACCGCCTTCTCGGTAAATAATGGTAAATACGAGTTTACCAGACTTCCGTTTGGGCTGAAGAACGCCCCCGCAATTTTCCAGAGGGCACTTGACGACATCCTCCGACAACATATCGGCAAGATATGTTACGTCTATATAGACGATATAATAATATTCAGTCGGGATCAAGAAACCCATATGGAAAATATTAGGAAGATCTTCGAAACCCTGCAAAAGGCGAACATGAAAGTCCAATTGGACAAATGTGAGTTTTATAAGCAGGAAGTCGAATTCCTCGGGTTCATCGTATCCTCGGAAGGCGTTAAAACAAATCCAAGTAAGGTGGAGGCAATTCTTAACGTTCCAAGTCCCCGTACTCTAAAAGATCTTCGATCCTTTCTGGGATTAGCCGGCTATTACCGCCGCTTTATAAGGGACTATGCGAAAATCGCCAAACCACTGACGAGCCTCTTGAGGGGGGAGAAAGGAAGAATTTCCAAGAACGTTTCAAGCTTGAAAAGATAAAACACGAACTGATATCTGAAAAAATTATTCTTACTTATCCCAATTTTAACAAAGAGTTCCAACTAACAACTGATGCGTCGAACTACGCTATTGGCGCAGTTCTAGCACAGGATAATAGACCAATCACCTATATTTCAAGGACGTTGAACAAATCGGAGGAACACTACGCCGCCAACGAGAAAGAGATGCTGGCAATAGTGTGGGCTCTGAAGTCACTGCGGAATTATCTCTATGGAAAAGCCAAGGTCAAGATCTTTACAGATCATCAACCCCTGACCTATGCATTAAGCAACAAAAATAATAACGCAAAGATAAAACGTTGGAAGGCAATATTGGAGGAATATGTATAACTATGAACTCCGATATAAACCTGGAAAAACTAACGTTGTTGCTGATGCGCTATCGCGACCACCACACGACACTTTTGTGAATTCTGTGACTCCCACGAGAAACACCGACGAATGTTCTTCGCATAGCCTTATTCCGATTGTCAATGTACCCATTAACGTTTTTAAAAATCAGATCTTTCTTAAGCTGGGGGAAATATCAAGCCAAGAATTCGAAATTATATTTCCAAGATACCACCGGCACATATTGACCGAATTAGATTACAACGAAATTAACCTCCCAGAAATCTTGAAAAAAAATTTAAATCCATCCGTCATAAATGGTATAAAAACTGACGAACGAATCATGGGGATAATACAAAAGTTATTCCCATTGTATTTCAAGTCATATAAAATCCAATTGCAAGTACAGGATGTTTTGAATCCAACTGATCAGGAAACAATTATTATAGAGACGCATAATCGCGCTAACATGAATTCTCAGGAAAACCGCCTCCAAATCCTGGAAAGATATTACTTTCCAGCAATGATGAAAAAAATAAAGAAAGTAACTAAGGCATGCTCGATCTGTAAGCGCAACAAATATGAAAGGCATCCAAATCAACCGAAGCTTGGCGAAACACCTCTTCCAACGTATCCTGGTCACACCATCCATTTTGATATTCTGTTAACTGAAAAAAAAGTGATTTTAACCTGCCTGGACAAGTTTACCAAATACGCGCAAGCTAGAATTGTAAAAAGCAGATCGACCGACGACATTAGGCGACCCTTACGAGAGCTCATATTCCTTTTCGGGGTACCAAATTCGGTTGTTATTGACAATGAACCATCGCTTAATTCAGCTTCCATATTATTTATGATGAAAGACGAACTAGGCATAAATGTCTTTACAACACCGCCTTACAAGAGCGAAGTCAACGGAAAGGTTGAGCGCTTCCATTCTACCTTAATGGAAATAATGAGGTGCCTCAAGGAAGACGGTACAGAACGCGACTTTGACGAACTACTCGAACGAGCCGTTAATGAATATAACCATAGTATTCATTCTACTACGAACAAACGACCAGTAGACCTTTTCTTTGGACGCAACATTGCATTTACGCCAGATGACTATGAGAAAACCAGGAGAACAAATTATGAAAGATTACTGCAAAAACAAACAAAGGACTTAAACTATCACAATAAAAGAAAACAAGAAATCAAACAGTATTTGCCAGGACAGCTGATTTATGTTAAAATAAATAAACGGTTAGGGACAAAACTCTCCAATAGGTTTAAGGAGGAAATGGTTAAGGAAGACAGAGGCTCTACTGTTCAAACCGAAAATGGACGAATCATTCACAAGAGCCACATTAGAAACTGAAAAATCTTCATCATTTTCTCCCTTCTTTTTCACAGGTTTATCATTATCCAAGTAGGCTGCAAAGCTGAAGTCCAAATTCTAGATTATTCACGGAGCGAAAGTATTGCATTAGATACGGGTACGGCGAGAATTCAGACAGGGAATTTTAAATTGATTCACGTTATAGATCTGGAGCCATGCGAGCACATGATAGACAATATCGAAACAACAATCCACAAAGATATAAGCAAAACCCATCCAACCTATTCACTCCTTTCCTATGAACTCTCCCAGATAAAAAGTATTCTTAATAGATTGAAACCTATGGCTAAGAAGAAACGATCACTTAACTTTATCGGTCGCGCGTGGAAGTGGGTTGCGGGTAGTCCGGACCATGATGACTTCCGTATAATTAGAAACAAAATTAATAATGTTTTAATAAATAACAATAAACAGGTATTAATAAATAAAGATATTATTGTTCAAATAAATAAACTAACAAATATTACAAATAAAATAATAGAAGAAAAAACTAAACCAAACGATATGTCATTAATTCAATATAAAATTAGATTACTCAAAGAAGAATTGATAAAGGTTGAATACGCCATTCATTGGGCTAAGCAAGGAATGATAAATTCCTACATATTAAGAAATGTAGAAATAGATTTAATTAAAAATTTGTTAAAAAATTAAGATTTAGTTTTCGATAATTTAGACGAAATATTTAATTTTGCAGAAATCAAAGTAGCCACAAATCTAAGCTCAATTATCTATATAGTAAATGTGCCAAAAATACTTCCGAATAATTGTAACAAAATTCTTATAAGATCTGTTAAAAGAGAAAGTTACATAAATATACTTGAATATGAAAACATCTTAAAATGTCAAAAAATAATATACGGTATTAAGATTGATTGTAAGTCATATAATAAATTAGTAATATGCCCTAGCAGTAATATAATAGACATAAGCACTACTCCCTGTATCCCTAAACTACTCCAAAGCCTTAAAGCCCACTGTCCCAAGATAAGCAATCAGTATATCCCAACTGTCGATGAACTCTCTCCCGGACTCATTCTGCTCAACCAATTTAATGGAAGCATTTCACTGGATAACAATCGAACAACAGAATTGGCAGGTACATTTGTTATAAAGTTCCTGAATTCAACGATAAAAGTGGAAAATAGAACCTATACTTCTGACATTGTAGTGTCAACCATGAAACTACTACCTGCAATAGCCCAGATTAGCACGTTTGAAGACATAGAGGAATCACTCTCACTAAAGACGCTGGAGGAGCTTCATATCAGTAACACCCAAAAAATCAAATTATTGGAAACTAAGCATCATGTCATTACGATGCTAAACATAGGAACAGCGGGAACAATATTCATCTGTGCATTGACCTTTATAACCTTTCTTGTTCGAAAGAAACGCTCAGCACAAATCCATGTTCTTGGAGCAAAGAGAAAGGAAGCGACGGACGAAGCATCAACATCAGCTGAAGTGATGGTCCATGAAACAATAAATAAGGGCCAAGAAGAAGTAAGATCCTCAAAGCCCGGTAGAATTAATCAAATTCCATTATTCTGATAATTTTCAAACGAGGTCGTTCAAATTTAAGCGGGGAGGAGTTAAGAACTTATTTTACATCATAGTTCCAATCACGTCCCCAACACATGGTGCATCAGCATTGACCACGTCTCCGGCGCATGTTGCATTCCATTTATCAGCATATCGCATTCATCAGCATTGACCACGTCTCCGGCGCATGTTGCATTCCATTTATCAGCATATCGCGCGGGTCACCTAACATCCAACGGTTACACGGTTGTTCGCCGAGGTCTCGTTACCTGAGACATTTGTTTTTCTTCCCGATTTTCCCATTCCTACCTTAGGCTAAGTTAGATTTTATGTTGGCAGTCTTTAAGCAACTCTGAAGTAGAACGGATGTAAATTTTATACATTGAGAAATAAAAAATGATTAGTTTTTTAAATAATAAAATTTAAATTCTGTTAATTTATATACCCCACCATGACGAGGCGGAAGTTCTTGACAAACGACATCAGAAACGAGTGACAAGCGGACACGAGGTGAGTGTTGGTGTGGTACATGTGGGGAAATTCAAGTGATTCATCTTTTTTTCCTAGAGGCGTGGCACTACCTGTCTTCATTTCTTTGGTACGTGCCTCCCGACGGCGAAAGAATCTAAGGAAACGAAAACTCAAAAAAAATCAAAAACAAAAAAAAAAAAAAAACAAAACAAAGGAGTAACGTGAGGCAGTACCAAGCAAAAAAAAAAAAACGGAAGAGGGGGGAAAAGAGCAGCAGATTTCGGCATTACTGCAAAGAAAGGGCAGCGCATCAGCGCATCTAATTCAGCTGGCCGCGAAAAAAGGGCGGTAGAAGAGACGCCGACGCAACGTGGCCGGAATACCTACCCATCACCAACCCCATATATATACATATATATATTTAAAAAAAAGAGGAGAAAATTATATATGTATGTACATATATGTAAGTTAACACGACAAAGTCTCAAATCAAAAGTAGGTCAAACCAGCACGCGCATCCGCTACAATGCACTCGCTGGGTAAACAACAGAGTACGTTGACCAATAACGCTGAATCGCCAGTATCGTCAACACCACACACCGGATGAGCAATGCTGACCCAACATCCCGAACACCGTCAACACCACACGCCGGATGAACAATGCTGACACCGCACCTGCTGCAGTTGAGGTATCAGGGTATAAATTAGCTTAAGGTAGTCGATAAGTTGTTCAGTTGTTTTTCCTCTTTCATTGTTATTTCATTATTGGTAATAAAGTGGGGGTTCGTCCCAATAAAGTGTAGAAATAGTTTTTTTTTTGAAAAATAAAGTAAGAAAAACTTTAACTGGCGCCCGAGCAGGGACAGGCAACCGCGGTATACGTAACACAGTAAAGCCCTCAAGTAGTGCTAGTGCCGCGTAAATTTGAAAAAGTCACACAAGAAAGCCCTCAAGTAGTGCTAGTGCCGCGCAAATTTGAAAGCCCTTAAGTAGTGCTTAGTGCCGTGAGAACATTTAAAAGAAGCCCTTAAGCAGTGCTCAGTGTTCCGCGAAAAACGCGCAGTGTTATTGACGAATCAAAGTTGCTTGTCCCGGAACCCTTAGGTTGCGAAGTCAAAGTGATTCTCGCAACAATAACCCGGTTTACCCACGAACAACTGTGACAGTTTACGTGGTTTAAAAGTGAAAGTGCCCAAGGGAAAATAAGGCCCCCGAGTAGCTGTCATCGTCACAACTGGCAGAGGAAAAGGAGGTGGAGGTTCCACCAGCCGCTCCGTGGGATGCATCGTATCTTAGCATTGTAAGCAATTAAGTTTATTCTAGAATTATAATAATTTTTATAGTTGAACATAAATCAAACAAACAATTAAGTTGACTTCAGAATTTCAATAATTTTTATTCAATTAATTATAATAATCAAAACGAATTTAACCTAGCAAAGTGAAAAAGAAATTATTAGAAATCATTACATTATAAGTAAAATTTAGTAAATCAAGTATTCTAGTAGTCAAGTAATCAATAAATCTGCGATCATGGCTAACCCAAACTTAATAAGACCACCTGTCCTTAACGTTCCAAGCCCTTCCCAATCACCTCCACCCGTGAACGTCGGTGGAGTCATTACGAACGAAGCTTTAGACAATCTTGTAACTGGTATAGTCAACCGCGTCCTAAGAAATGAGGGAAAACAAATAGTTCAATCATTGATAAATCCATACTCGGACCACTTTGTCGGAGTAGACCAAACCATCAACCCTGAACTTCGCCAAAACATCAACGAATTGGATAAAATACCAGATGTAGTTCACTGTTTGAAAGATTTCACTGGTCAGCCAGGAGAATTTAATTCCTGGAAGAAAAGTGTTGACCGAATCTTACAGCTCTACGACAGTACTAAAGGAACTCCAAGATATTTCGGTATATTGAGCGTCATACGCAACAAGATAGTCGGACAGGCTGACGTAGTGTTGGAATCATACAACACTCCGTTAGACTGGAAATGTATTTCCCGCTGTCTTACAATGCACTACGCCGATAAACGTGACTTATCCACCTTGGAATATCAAATGACTTCCTTGGTCCAAGGAAATCTCACCATTCAAGAATTCTATCATGCCGTTTATTCCCACCTGTCCCTTATTTTAAACAAAATCGGTTGTATGGAAATCAGTAACGAGTCTCTGTCCATTCTTACGCAAACATATCGCGATAAAGCTCTGGATACTTTCTTCAGAGGCCTACGAGGTGACTTACCACGCCTTCTTGGTATAAGGGAACCAACCGATTTACCACAGGCATTGCACTTATGCCTGAAATTAGAGAATCAGAATTTCAGAACCCAATATGCAATTTCCCATCAAGGTCCAGTTCGATCAGCTCAGGTCGCACCTCGCACTCCCTCCTCGTAGAAACCTAGACCATCATGGATACCACTCCCCGGCTAAACCTCCCTTTTACCCTCAATTAGCCCACATACCACATCCTCAGGTCCATCCTAATCAATTTGCACATAGGCAACCATCAGTTAACCCGAACCATCAAGTTAACCGAATCCCATACAACTCATCCTTTCCACCAAGACCTTCAGCACCCAAACCACAACCTAAACCTGAGCCCATGGACATCAGTGTCCAAACGAAAGCAGTCAACTATATGAACAGGCCTCAACCTAACCGCTTCGCAGGGAAAAGACAAGCGCCCTCAACACAGCAAGCACAAGTGCCAAATAAATATCAAAGAAACTTTCATATTGAGCCCCAAGCAGATGATTTAACCGGCTATGAGCAAATAGTAGAAAACGAAGATGGAAACCATATCGAACCGCTCACACAATACATGGAATCTTACGAAGAACCAAGAAATGCACAAGAAGAACCTGTCGATTTCACTGACATCCATTTTTTAGGCTAAATTGCTCTTCGCTGCCATATTTCGAGGGCAGAACGAAGAGCGGTAGAATGCTTAAAATACTAATAGACACTGGTTCCAATAAGAACTACATTCGCACCGATCTCGTCCCGAACCCCAAACCAAACGAACAATCCTTCTACGCAAACTCAATTGGTGGTAGTATAAAAATTGATCAGCATACTATCGTAAATCTATTTGGTCTTGAAGATACTAATATAAAATTCTTCCTACTCCCCACACTTAAATCATTTGATGCCATCCTGGGGAATGATAGCCTTAAAGAACTTTCGGCTATAATTCACGCTAGGGACAATTATATGATTATAAAAGATAGGGTAAAAATCAAAGTCAGACAACGCGCCTACACGGCAGTAAATAAAGTCGAAATAAATATGGAACATATGAACAATAGCCAAAAAACTAAATTGGAACGTCTGGTCCAACAATTTCCTAACCTATTTACAGAACCCAATGAGAAGCTCACATTTACAACCAATGTGAAAGGCGAAATTCGCACGACATCAGAAACACCGGTCTACTCAAAATTCTACCCATATCCTATGGCATTAAGAAATGAGGTAGACAAGCAGATTGAACAACTGCTTAATGATGGGATCATACGACCATCACGATCCCCATATAACTCACCAATATGGGTAGTGCCTAAAAAGCTCGACTCATCAGGGGAAAAAAAATATCGGATGGTCATCGACTATCGGAAACTGAATTCCATTACAGTTTCAGATAAGTACCCAATACCCCAGATTAATGATGTGTTGTCGCAATTGGGCCAAAATAGTTGGTTCTCGGTAATCGATCTCAAAAGTGGATTTCACCAAATCCCGCTTTGCGAATCGGATATCGAAAAAACAGCCTTTTCCGTGAATAACGGAAAATATGAGTTCACCAGGCTGCCTTTCGGCTTGAAAAATGCTCCCGCCATTTTTCAACGAGCTCTTGACGACATCCTGCGAGAGCACATTGGCGTCCGATGTTTCGTCTATATCGATGATATTATCATCATGGGCAAGGATGAAAAGTCACATTTCGATAACCTTCAAAAAGTTTTTCACACATTAGAAAGTGCGAACCTGAAAGTGCAACTAGATAAATGTTCATTCTTCAAGCACGAGGTGGAGTTCTTGGGATTCATCATCTCGGCCAATGGAATTAAAACCAACCCAGCTAAAATAAAAGCGATTGTGGATTTCCCAACCCCTAAAACACTGAAAGATCTCCGCTCCTTCTTGGGTCTTTCAGGGTATTATCGCCGATTCATTAAAGGATACGCAAATCTGGCGAAACCCCTTACAGCCCTTTTAAGGGGGGAAGGCGGGCGAATTTCAAAGAGTCTATCAAGTAAAACACAGATTCATTTTAACGCTGAAGCTAGTGAAGCATTTAAAAAAATTAAGAATTCATTGGTGTCAGACGATCTACTATTGATTTATCCCGACTTCTCCAAGGAATTCCAACTCACCACCGATGCCTCCAATTATATTATTGGGGCAGTGTTAGCACAGAATGGCAGACCGATAACATTTATTTCCCAAACGTTAAACAAAACTGAAGAGCATTACGCTACAAATGAACGGGAAATGCTCGCCATCATCTGGGCGTTGAATTCTTTGAGGAACTACCTCTACGGTACAGCTAGAGTTCAAATATTCCTGGACCACCAACCCCTTACATACGCTCTGAGTAGCAAAAACAATAATAGCAAATTAAAAAGGTGGAAGGCGATCCTTGAAGAGTATAATCATGAGCTCATATACAAACCGGGAAAAACGAATATAGTGGCGGATGCCCTTTCTAGACCACCTAAGACCCAAATTAATTCCCTAACTGGTACTCAACATAGCAGCGAAAGCTCTGATCACAACCTTATCCCAGCCACCGAAGTTCCAATAAACGTTTTTAAGAACCAGTTGATCATTAAAATAGGCAGTGTATCTAATTATCAATTCAGTATCCCTTTCCCTACATATCACAGACACATTATTACCCAACCTCAATACTCTACAGAAGACTTCATATCTATTTTCAAAAAATATCTAAACCCCACAGTAATTAACGGCCTACAAACTTCAGAAGAAATAATGGGTCGTATACAGGAAATATATCCAGTTCATTTCAAAACCCTTAAGATACGCTTCACGCAAAGAACAGTAGAAGATCTCACGAATGTCGCAAGACAAGACGAAGAAATCATAAAGGAGCATAGAAGAGCACATAGGAATGCACGTGAAAACAGGATGCAGTTACTGGAGAAATTCTACTTTCCAAAGATGAATGCCAAAATAAACAACATCATTAAGCAATGCACTACGTGTAAAGAACAGAAGTATGATAGGCATCCAAATAAACCGGAACTAAAAGCAACACCCATCCCTCAATATCCTGGGGAAATCGTTCACATAGACATCTATTCCACCGAACGAAATTATGTACTAACGGCATTGGATAAGTTTTCCAAATATGCTCAAGTCAAGATGCTCAAATCAAAGGCTATAGAAGACATCAGAGAGCCCCTTCGTGAACTTCTCTTCTCATTTGGTGTTCCAAGAATTATAGTAATAGATAACGAAAAATCCTTAAATTCATCATCAATAAATTTCATGGTCGAAGACCAACTCAAAATCCAAATCTACAAAACCCCTCCGTATACCAGCACTGTCAACGGGCAAGTAGAGAGGTTTCACTCTACCTTATCCGAGATAATGCGCTGCATCAAAGCGGATGGTATACAAAGAACATTTCCCGAACTTTTAGATAGAGCAGTCTATGAATATAATTATTCGGTACACTCGACCACAGGTAAGAAGCCACTCGAAGTATTCTTTGGAAGGAACATTAACATCGATCCGGAGAGCTACGAACGAGCCAGACAGGACAACATAACTAGGCTCAGAAAGAAACAGGAGGCTGATCTAAGTTACTCCAACAAGAATAGACAAGCTATAAAAGAATACAAACCAGGAGAAATTATTTATGTTAAAATTGATAAGCGGCTAGGATCAAAACTATCTTCTCGATATAGGAAAGAAATAGTAAAAGAAAATCATACGAAAACAATAGTAACCGAATCGGGCAAAACCGTCCCAAAAGTAACATTAAAAGTTAATTTCTTTTTTTTCAGGCTACTCACTTGTTCCTGCATGGCAGAAGTACAAGTATTAGATTACTCTCAATCAAAGATAATATCACTAAATACCGGCACGGCCAAACTTCAGAGCGGAACTTTAAAACTAGTCCATATCCTTGATTTGAAATCATATGAAGAAACAGTTCAAGAACTAAAGCTAAAAGTTACGAAAGATGTGAAAACCGATCACCCCATGTATCCATTCCTAATCCACGAAATTTCCCAAATCCAACTCCTACTCTATAGACTAAAGCCGAAAAGAAAATTTCGTAGATCACTAAATTTTTTGGGTAGCGCATGGAAGTGGATAACTGGTAATCCCGACCATGACGACTACGTTATACTGAAATCTAAAATTAACGGAGCACTAAAAAATGAAAATAATCAAGTAATAATAAATAAATCAACCATAGATCAAATAAACGAATTAACTAACGTAACGAATAATATTTTGAAAAATTTTCAAACAGATCAAAATTTAAAAGACGGTATTGTCACTAACATTAAATATAAATTAGATATTGTAAAAGAAGAAATTATTAATGTAGAATACGCCTTGCAATGGGCTAAAGCAGGTATCATAAATTCATTTATATTATCCAATAGCGAAGTAGATCTAATTAAGGAACTTTTTATAAAAAACAATGTACCCTATTTAAATATTGATGAAGCGATGGAATTCGCACAAATAAAAATTGCAGCCAGTAATCAAACACTATTATACATTGTATGCATACCTAATACAGAACAGTATATTTGTAAAACTAGGCTAATTAAACCTATAAAAAGAGGAGAAATTGTTACTAAGATATTATACGAAAATATACTAATATGTGAAAATAAAATATATGGAATAAAAAGCAAATGTCAATCAAACAATAAGCTAATGATATGTAATAGAGAACAGATTATAGATTTAAGCGAAACCCGTTGTATACCTAACCTACTCAGCAGCCGACCATCCAACTGCACGGAAACCAACAATCAGCACATACCAACCGTAGTGGAAGTCTTCCCCGGCACGTTACTTTTAAACCAATTCAATGGCTCAATTTGGATAGACAGCGACAAGATGAACTTAGACGGCACATTCATGGACTTGTCTAGCGCAAAGCCACTTCCACCTATAGTTCAACCCGACTCAACGCTTAGGAGCTTCGAAGAGTCTCTCACGTTGCAATCTATGAGACAACTTCATGTGAACAACACCGAGCATATTAAGTTAATTGAAGAAGAGTATCGAAGAAGTTCCCTAATCAATATTGGACAAGCAGTAATTATACTCAGTCTTCTACTAATAGTTATCTTCGCCAGATGCCATAGAAACAATGCTGTAAACTTTACCGAGACAATCGAGTTGGTCGATACGCCAATAAAAACGACAACCAGCCCCAAAAGCCCCATCGTAAAATCGCCACTAGAAACAACCAGGATCAGCCAGATCCCATTTTTCTGAGAACGAGGACCTTCTCACTTAAGGAGGGAAGAGTTAACACAACAAAGTCTCAAATTAAAGTAGGTCAAACCAGCACGCGCATCCGCTACAATGCACTCGCTGGGTAAACAACAGAGTACGTTGACCAATAACGCTGAATCGCCAATATCGTCAACACCACACACCGGATGAGCAATGCTGACCCAACATCCCGAACACCGTCAACACCACACGCCGGATGAACAATGCTGACACCGCACCTGCTGCAGTTGAGGTATCAGGGTATAAATTAGCTTAAGGTAGTCGATAAGTTGTTCAGTTGTTTTTCCTCTTTCATTGTTATTTCATTATTGGTAATAAAGTGGGGGTTCGTCCCAATAAAGTGTAAAAATAGTTTTTTTTTTGAAAAATAAAGTAAGAAAAACTTTAACTCATACATATGTATGTATATACTCGCCGATACCGAATACAGTAAGCCTACCTACCCTTATTATTCCATTGTTTATGTATATGTATCCAGGCAAACAGATTCATTCACTGATGTATGTATATACATACGTTTATGGGATTATTTATGCAGTTGGTGTATCTAGAAAACTTAAAATTGGTGTATCTAGAAAACTGAACGGAAATTGCAAAATATTTAAGTTTTTCCTTGGTTTATACACTTAACACTAGTTGTGTTCCAAATCTGAAGCTTCTACGTCTGCTAGAAGTGCCTTAGTTTTTTGATGATCGGTCAGTCAGTCAGTGAGTCAGTCAGTAAGTGACAAAATTAAGAAACTTTGACTAGTTATAATTCTTAAACCACTGGTTCAAATTGAATGAAATTTGAAATATACCGTGTCTATGCGATGCTTACCTGGTTACTGAAAATTCAGACTTCTAGCTTTATCCACAACGAAGTTATAGGGGGTCGAAAATGGCCTATTATGTTACGAGAAAAGGATGGTACGGCCGTGCCGCTTTTTTGCTCGACTTGGCAGGGGCACTGCCGTGCCCCCAGATATATTTGGTTCACAAACAAACAAAAACCTACATACTGATAGTGGAATTCAGTGGCATTTTATTCCTCATGGAGCTCCACACTTTGGTGGACTCTGGGAAGCTGTAGTCAAGTCAGTCAAATACCATTTGAATAGCATTAAAGGAGAGCATATATGTACTGACATACGAGGAGATGAACGCAATTCTGGTACAAATAGAAGGACGCCTGAACTCGAGACCACTCTGCCCATTAACAGACAACATTGAAGATCTTGATGCATTGATACCAGGATCACCATTAATAGTACCACGGCATGATATAATTCTAGATCTGGCAGACAATAGTTTAAAAAGTGGAGATTTATCCAAAATTAAAGCAGGACTTTAGCAATGGATGGTATCAAAACTACATCACGAAGATGCAGCAACGATAACTCGTGTTACTGAAAAACGAACTCTTGACGCCATAAAAGTGGCCGCTGGGTAAGATAGTAGAAGTACATAGTGGAATAGATGAACTTACCTTGGTCAAGGTACCAATATCCAAGGTATGCTTGCTGCCAATAGAAGACAATAGCATAAAACCTGAAAACTGCAGAGGTCAACCATGGAAATAAGCCTTGGAGCAGACAACATCCAGTAGGCCCGGAAGGAATCTGAGAGATAAAAAACGAAAAGCAGCCATTATATCAGCAAATTTTTCCATTGTCCTTATGATTCTATCGGTGATTGCATTTGTTATGCCGGGATCATCAGGATGTTGGATTATTCGTGGAACAAATTGGAACAGTTAAAGTTCAACGGGGAGTGATACGCACGAGTGTTCGCTTCCTAATCGAAGACATTTTACGTGATCAAGCGAACATGAATAAGACAAAAGATCAGATTACTAAACTACGCGATAGGGCCAAGTCAGTGACAAAAGAGAGTCAGTGCGATGTATTACGTCATTATATGGAAGAAGAGAATGGCATAACGCATTCTCGATCTTTAATAGACTTCAAATGACACCTTTGCTTAGACACAAACGAGGACTGTTGGGAACTATTCTGAACTCAGTATCTGGACAGTAATCAAAAAGAACTGATCAAAAATACGAAAACTAACACCAAGATTATGCTGTCTACAATTGCCAGTGTAAATGAGACAGAAGCAAGAATTGATCAAAAAATCAACAACTTTACAAAGAAACTGAATGTTGGGTTAGAAGAAATCAACACAATGGAATCTTGGTTCCAATTGGTTGACGAAAACAAAATCAATCTACATGTGACGAATGCCTATCTGATTGCACTGTTACATGCGAGAGGTCGAAGCAAAATACTGAAAGCTACTAAATGTGTACCTTAAACGTAGCCATTTGTTTGAATTCTTGTCGTACGACAGCGTGGAGGCAATCACCAAAAGGTGCGCAGAAAAACTTGGCCCTGAAATGAAAGTACTACGAGATCCAATGGACAAACTCGAGATACATATATAAGACTCCAGCGAAAGTTTTGGTCACAGGATATATTATAATCAGCGAAACTGACGAATATGGCCTGATTAAAACTAATTCTGTTCCAAAGAAGGTAGACCAGTAAACATTTCGAGAAGTACAGGTACAGCGAACGGTACTGGGTGTCAACTATAATCTACAGAGGTATTTCGAAATACCACTGGAAGATATAAACAAGGCACCAAGACTAAATGGAACAACATTAATTCTCCGGCCTTCAATATTTCTCAGTATTGAGCAAAGTGAGGATTGCGTTGTCCAGTAACTGTACAAAAAATTGTCCTTAGCGATAGGCAACCAGGTTACTAAACCTAACATACATCATATGGAAGGAATTATGGACTCATAACACATGGATGTTCATTACACCACAGGATACTAATGTGTTAAGATTTGTGGCCCAATTCGAGAAGAAGTGATTTTAAACAACACGAGCATCATTCATGTGACTCCAGACTGTGTCATCCAGTCCAAATTCGTGCGATTAGAGGCAAAGTTGTTTAAGGAAACATCAGTTGTAATGCACCTTACGAAATTAATCGCCAAATCATTAACACACCAGTATTATCCCAGGCTCCAGTTTATTTTACAAAAGAGACCGTCATCCCGATTAATAAGGATGTGATTGAAAGCAGTCGAAGCGCTCAACCGGCTACATAACCAGAAATGGAAGACCATCAAAAAGCATCAGTATTGGACAATTGGGCTTTGTTCAATGCTTGAAGCCGCAAGTGTTATCATTTGTCTATTGACGGTGGTCCTTAAGTCCGGCAAGTGTCCAACTAAGAACCCTACCAACATCGAGTTAAGAGATCAAAAGGGCATACCGAGTAATCGTTTTGAAATCAGTTGGGCAACAATAGTGGAGGAGGCAAAATGTTGATGACATCAACAAAAAATATAAATTAATTTGTTCTATTCTTAGGTTAGCAGTTTCTTCTTGTAGTACAAGGCAAACAGTTTTATTTTTGAAATATTAACAATAATGTTCTTCTTTTGTTTTCCTTCGTGCGACTTGCAAACAATTTGAGTTTTGGAACATCACTAGGTTAGAAATAAAATATAAACTCGAATTAATGAAAGAAGAGATAGTTAATATCGCCTATGCCATACATTGGGCCAAGGCAAATATTGCTAATTCATATATTTTATCTAATACTGAAATCAATGTTGTCAAACAATTCGATGGCGTTTATGTTATCGGGATCCGAACTCGCTAATCGTGCGTCAGAGTCCAACACACTAACTACTGCGCCACGGCGCCCTCATATAATAAGCTCACCAACTACTAATCCTAAACTACGTAATATCTTTTTAATTAAGGCCGTGAAGATTGGCACAAACATAAATAAAATCCCGATTAAATCTATCCTGTAAAGGAAACATGTATGTATGTATGTTGGCGTTACAGTCCATGAAGGACCTGAGCCGAGCTTCTCTCAATCACCCATGTTGTGTGTGAGTTCATTTTCCCATAGGTGAAAGGGACCTACAGTTTATTGCCGGTTCCGAACGGCGAATTTCGAGAAGCTTTTCATGACAATTTTACTACAGGGCGTTTTGTCAGAATCCCGCTGAGGAGAAACACCGTGAAAAACACGTTCGATGACATGGCTGTGTCGGGATTCGATCCCGTGTCATCGGCGTCAGAGGCCAACACACTACCCACTGCGCCACGGTGCTCCTATGTAAAGGAAACATACATATATGGAAAAAATAAAGAGCGTAAATTCTTTAACAGGCATTCAATTTGTAATAGCGATAATGTTGTAGATATAAGTAATACCACATGCATACCCAACCTGATAGCAAGCCGAAATTCCACCTACGAAATGATCAACAATCAACATGTCCCATCCGTCGAGGAAATTTCTCCGGGTGTTTTATTCATGAACCAATTCAATGGCTCTGTTGCAATCAAGAACGATACAATATGGATAAAAGGCACTTACATCATTAAGCACGTAAACCCCATAGTCCAAAGAACAAGAAGCTGTTCGCGAAACAGCAACTGCTTCCCATTGCGTACGTACGACGAACTGAAATCGGAGGATCACACTTGGATCGATGCATTTTTGGCTCGTGAAGAAGCCGGTGCACTTGAAAATTTGTGGCGACTCAACATGGAAGACGCGGAATCTGAAAAAGTGCATCAGCCCCCAGAAGTTGATCTACTTGCCTGGATGGAAGTTGCCGCTGTCGCTCCTTGCGCGCTGCCGGCAGATACGCCTTTGGGCATGCGTGATAAGGACTTGGCGTTTCCGTGGCGTGAGTCCTATTCGACGTACATGGAGGTCGAGCAGTTTGCGAAATGTGTCGACGAGACAAAGAAAAACGGTGTCTCAGTCCAAAGCACAGACAGCTCACCACAATTGCCGCTAAACTCCGAGCAGCAACAAGTGATGAGCTTTTTGCAACGCCAATTGAATGGGAGAACTGACTCGAAACTCGCATTTGTGTTGAGCAAGGCTGTAACAGGCAAGTCTTATACCCAGACCGGAAACGAGCAACAAGGGTCTCGCAATGCTCTAGAGCGACTCTCTCGCGGTGTACCTACAAATAAAGACGTCAGCTTATTCCAGCAACGTGTGACCCAAACCATCAATAATCCGGGCTTTGAATCTGCCGTTCGCATAATGGCCAACAACGCGGAGGTCAAATCGTTTAATTACGAGCCTCTGGCGGTTTCGCAATAACCAGTGGCATTGATCCGAGCCAAACACAACAACGCCGTGGGACGCACAGCTGAACTACGAATCGTTAAATGCTCCGTCGTCGTGCTTCGATCGAATTTGTTGGGCCGACAAAGGATTGTGTAAGGGTACGGTGGGGGAAGTAGTGGACATACATAGTTTACGAACCTAGCGACGACGACCTCTACTACTCCCGTCTGCCATTGTGCGTTCTGGTGAAGTTCCCGACTTATACAGGGCCAACCAGCGCGAATGGCTGCGTTCCCATCGTACCGCAAGTTGCGTCGTTCATGCACAATGGTCTGTCGTGCACACGCAAGCAAATCCCGTTGTTGCTCGCATATGCCATCACAGTGCATCGAAGCCAAGGCATCACGCTAACCAAGGCCGTCGTTGACATTGGTCGCACGGAATATTCGGCTGGGTTAACGTGCGTCGCTTTTTCAAGAGTCAAGACCTTGGACGGCCTTGCTTTTTTTACGCAGAACCCGACACGTGCATCAAAAGTACAGGTAGAAAATGCAAATGGCGTGTTCAAAAACAAGCGTGGGACTCTATAATTTCGCAGTGGCCGCTGGTCACAACTTCACCTACGCGAGCTATGAATATTCCGAAGACTATCCAATAAAAACACACAAAACATAGTTTTATATATTTATTAGAACATTTACTACGAACTAAACAACACGAACTTAACGACGACTAGACATTAACTGTTGAAAATGCCGGGCTCTAACTCAAGCCTTATCTCTGTATAGAGATATAGTTTGAGAGAGCCATGTTAGCTTATGATATGGTGTACACTTGCTGCTTAGTTCAACGAAGCGAACAAGTGTACGATGATACACACATTGGGAGGTAAAGTGAATGACTTACGTCATGTAAATCGCGCGATGTAAACTAGCAACGCGACATTATACGCCTCAGTTTTTGGCATAGGAGTGGATACCCAGCCCCGTGTGTCCACCTAGTTAATTTACACAAACCGGTGAGTCTTCCGACAAAAAGTATCTTGACGATACTGGTGTAGAGGGGCAGACAACCAACCACACGGAACGAAACGGAGAAGTCAAAGAGCGAAATTATGTTCGTGATGACGAGAGCAGCAGCAAACGAGAAGAAGAAAATGAAAGTGATAATGAAAAACAAGAGAAAAGGAAAGCGAAGAAAATGAAAATTTTATACTAAGTAAACTGTCTTGCCTAGATATAAGCCCAGAGTCCTTAGGATTACTCACTCGAACCTACAGGGACAAAGCCTTGGATACCTTTATACGAGGGTTAAAGGGAGACCTTCCAAGACTACTGGCAATAAGGGAACCAACAGACCTTCCTCAGGCATTACACCTATGCCTAAAACTCCAAAATCAGAACGACAGAGCTCGGCAAGCTTATAACAACCAAAATGTTCAAAAAAGACCTCAACATTTGTCCATCCAACCCCAACAAAGGAGAGACTTTTCCAATCCCCATCACTTCGGAAATGTACAACCAATCGGACATCACCGTCCCCAACCCCAATTCTATCCGAGCCAGAGGCAGCCAAACCTAGCACAAAGACCTGCACAACCACACCATTCTTTCAGACAGAATACAAATAATCCCCATAACTATCCCAAGAGACAGAACGGTAATGATTTCCAACGCAGCAACTTCCCAAGCCAAAGGACAACGTTCCCGCAGATAAAGTATGAGAGACATGGAGAAGGATATAGTGGCCAACTTAGGGCTACCACCGCTCGAGACCATTCCCAGCCAGGTCAGGGATTCGAACCAAGACCTAGACCCCAACAACTATCCGGCGCAAACCACATAACGAGTGGTGAATATGCCGAATCAGACTACGAACAACTGACACAAAGTGTGGACGGACATTTCGACCAGACACTAAATGAATACACACAGAACATTCCTGAAACTAATAATAATACCCAAATTACCGATTTTACCGACGTCCATTTTTTAGGATAAGGGACTCTTCGCTGCCTTATCTCGAGTGGCGTGCGGAGAGTGGAGACATGCTCCGTTGTTTGATCGACACAGGATCAACCAAAAATTATATACAACCCATTCTGGTAAAACGGGCAATAGCGAACGAGGAATGCTTGTACGCTAATTCCGTAGCGGGAAGCATAAAAATAACCCATCACACGTACGTTAATCTTTTTGGCCTTAGCAAAGGAATCAAATTCTACCTGCTGCCCTCACTCAAATCATTTAACGCCATACTCGGACATGACAGTCTGAAAGAATTAGAAGCCGTAATCCATATAGACAAGGAATACATGTCCATCCAAAACAAAATCAAGATCCGGATCAGGCAATGTATAAATATAAAAATCAGAACTGACCACATGAGTGGCGAACAGAAACTCGCTATAGAGTCACTAGTTCGCAATCATGCAAGTCTATTCGCCGAACCTGAACAAAAACTGACATACATGACAAATGTTAAGGGCGAAATAAGAACCTCCACCGACACACCCGTTTACTCCAAGTACTATCCCTACCCCATGTCCCTGAAAGACGAGGTGGAATCCCAGTTAAAACAGTTATTACAGGACGGTATAATAAGAAAATCAAAATCGCCGTACAACTCCCCAATCTGGGTAGTTGCAAAAAAATCTGATGCATCCGGCCAGAAGAAATATCGACTGGTTATCGACTACAGAAAATTAAACACCGTCACTGTAGCCGATAGATATCCTATCCCCTCAATCAGTGAGGTTCTCTCCCAACTGGGAAAGAACAGGTTGTTCACCGTATTGGACTTGAAGGGCGGTTTCCACCAGATTCCCCTAAAGGAATCTGACATCGAGAAAACTGCCTTTTCAGTTAACCATGGGAAATACGAGTTTACGCGTCTGCCGTTCGGGCTCAAAAACGCCCCGTCGATATTCCAAAGAGCAATCGACGATATACTCCGTGAGTACATCGGAAAGATATGCTTCATTTACATCGACGACATAATTATATTCAGCGAGGACGAACAAACTCACGCCCAAAACATCGAACGTATCTTCCTAACTCTAGAAAATGCAAACGTGAAAATCCAACTAGACAAGTGCGAATTCTTCAAGAGCGAGGTCGAATTTCTTGGCTTTGTCATTTCCGCTACGGGAATCAGAACAAACCCCGCAAAGGTAAAAGCAATACTAGATTTTTCCCCTCCAAAAACCCTAAAAGATCTCAGATCGTTCTTAGGACTATCTGGATATTATAGGCGTTTTGTTAAGGATTATGCAAAACTCGCCAAACCCCTAACATCCTTACTGAGAGGCGAAGAAGGACGCATTCCGAAAAACATCTCAAGGAAAAAATCAATACAATTGGATGCCGAGGCAATGGAAGCATTCAACAAGGTAAAAAACACCCTTGCCTCCGAAGACACCCTTTGGGTTTATCCAGACTTCACCAAAGGCTTCCAGTTGACCACTGACGCTTCGAACTTTGCCATTGGAGCTGTTTTAGAACAAAACAACCGTCCTATTACCTTTATATCGAGGACGCTGAGTAAAACTAAAGAGAACTACGCAGCAAACGAAAATGAAATGCTAGCGATAGTTTGGGCCCTAGGCTCTCTCAAAAGTTACTTATACGGCTCAGCTAAGGTAACCATCTTTACAGACCACCAACCGCTCACCTTCGCGCTGAGCAACAAAAACACTAACAGCAAAATGAAGAGATGGAAAGCCTTCCTCGAAGAATTTAACTACGAACTAAGGTATAAACCAGGTAAAACGAATGTAGTCGCCGATGCTTTGTCTAGAGCCCCAAATCTATTGAACACAAACGCCTTAACGTCAACCACAAAGCTCAGAACACAATATCATCCACCTAACGGAAACCCCCATAAACGTATTCCGAAATCAGCTTATTTTGCAAACAGGAGATACTTCACACCACGAGTTCACGACCCCTTTCCCTAAATATAGTAGACACGTGATAATTGAACCATCCTACACCCAAGGAAACCTAATCGGGATCTTCAAAAGATTTCTAAATCCCAACATCCTTAACGGAATAATGACCTCAGAAGAAGTCATGGGATTAATTCAGGAAATACATCCTCTTTATTTTAGCAATTACAAAATTAGATTCAGCCAAATTAAAGTAAAAGACGTTCAATCAGAAGAACGACAAAACCAAGTAATCATCGAAACTCATAATAGAGCCCACCGTGGCCCAGAGGAAAATAGAAAGCAAATCATACTGAAATATTATTTTCCCCAGATGACCAAAAGAGTAAAACAAATAACTAAATTATGCTCAACCTGCAAAAAAAGCAAATACGAGCGACATCCCAATAATCCCAAACTAGCAGAAACCCCAATACCGAAATACCCATGTCATATAATTCACATTGACTTATTCTCAACTGAGAAACATTTGGCCCTCCGGCCGTAGATAAATTTACAAAGTTCGCTATGACCAAATGCATCAAATCTAAAGCAATAGAAGATATAAGACAACCACTTCGTGATATAATTTTCCGCTTCGGCTTACCCGAATGCATCGTAGTGGATAACGAAAAATCCCTAAATTCAGAAAGCATTTTGTTTATGTTAAAAGACGAGCTAAACATTCAAGTCTTCACGACACCACCCTACAAAAGTACGATTAACGGACAAGTGGAAAGATTCCATTCCACACTAACAGAAATCATGAGATGCCTCAAACCAAACGCATATAATAACAGCTTCGAGGAACTACTCGAAAGAGCGACGAACGAGTACAACCATTCCTTCCACTCCACTACGAAGAAGAGACCAGTAGATCTGTTCTTTGGTAGGATTGTCCCCTTCGGACCAGACGATTACGAGAAAACCAGACAAGGCAACATTAACAGACTTAGGGAAAAACAAAGACAGGACCTCAAATACCATAATAAAAAAAGACAAGAAATTAAGAACTACAACCCAGGTGATCGTATTTACATAAAAATAAATAGGCGAAAAGGTTCGAAACTAACACCACGCTTTTGTGAAGAAACGGTCAAAGAAAACCTTAAAAACACAGTAAGGACCGTATCAGGCAAAATAGTCCATAAAGAACATATTCGAAACTAATTCAACCATATTACTTACGTTACAGACTTCTGACACTGATAATAACATTGACACTAACTCGAACAAATGCGGGCATACCAATCCTAGACTACACGCTAAGCCAGCAAATTGCCATCGAAACTGGACTCGCAAAAATCCAAACGGGAAGTTCTAAAATAATCCACATCATCGATTTGGAGCCTTGCGAACAACTCATCAACGAATTATCCTTTACACTAGAACACAACATAACCAATAGCCATCCCTCCTACCCTTTCCTAAACCATGAAATCCAGCAGACGAATAACCTCCTAGATAGATTGAAACCTAAGACAGCCTTGAATTTCTTAGGAAGCGCATGGAAGTGGATAGCGAGAAATCCCGACCATGATGACTTCCGTATCATCAAAAATAAAATGAACAAAATACTGACCAACAATAACAAATAGGTTCTCATAAATAGAAACATAATTGAAAGTATTAGTCAAATCACGAATATAACAAACTTAGTCCTTAAAAAAATTAGAAATAATGAACTAATTAGACATAACCTTGTAATTATCACTACACATAAGATAAGATTGCTAAAAGAAGAACTAGTAAACATAGAGTATGCCATACATTGGGCAAAGAAGGGAATCATAAATTCCTATATACTCTCTTCTGTAGAAATAAACTTAGCTAAGGAAACTCTTAATAAAGACAATTTACCGTATACAAACATAGATGAAGCGTTAGACTTCTCCGAGATCAGAGTCGCTACCGACGGAATCTCAATTTTATATATAATAAATATACCGAGCACAGAACTCGAATCCTGTAAGAGGATAATAATTAAACCCGTAAAAAGGGAAAATATTGTTAACAAAATCGAAGACGAAAATATTGTAAAATGTCCAAATTCCTTGTATGGAATTAAATTAGATTGTACAGACACTCAGTAGTTTATCAATATGCCCATGTAGTAATCTAGTGAACCTGAGCGGCACATCGTGTATACCAAATCTTCTACAAGGATCGAAGGCGAACTGCACACAAGTCAACAATCAACACCTTCCGACAGTCGAAGAAATTACACCAGGGGTGATAGATATTGCTAAACAAATTTAACGGCTCCATCTATAACGGCGACGAGACGACTCAACTAACCGGCACGTTCATCGTGAAAATCCAAAATACAACAGTACGTATCGATCACAAAACCTTCGTGTCCAATACGATCTCCACATTCAAACCATTACCTGCTATCGCGCAAATCGAAACCGCCGATACCATACAAGAGGTCTTGTCACTGGAAATGCTGAAGGAACTACATGTTAGCAACACCCAACAAATTGAGCTGCTGGAAACAAAACATCAAACGAATATGATGGCCAACATCAGTCTCATCACCATCACGGTCCTACTTGTCCTCACCTTTGCGATCAGGCTCATTTGGAAGAAAAGGTCCACCCTAACACGGATCACACATTCGAACACCCCAGATCCGGAAAACAATGAGGAACCAGTGCATACGATAACAACGCATATCTTCCCCAACGAAGCGAATGCCGCAAAACCGAAAGCACTAGACAGGGTCAGTCAAATACCCTTATTCTAGACAACTATCGAACGAGGACGTCCGAATTTTAAGAAGGGAGGAGTTAACAACCAGCTCCGCCAAAATCCAGCATCAAGCACCCACCCACTGCCAACACCTGCAGTACCACAACACCCCAGAAATCGCCAACCGTTCACCCACAACGATCAACATCCAGAGCTGCGCTTTCCACTGCCCATCGCTTGGTCGCACTAGAGATAACATACACGGCATCAGGTTAGATTATAAGTATATGCATTTGTTAGATTTTTAAGTTAGTTCTTTTGGTATGTTCCTAGAGCCCGGTTCAATTGTTACGTTCTAAGCATTCAGTGAAATTAAAAGCTGTCATTTTGTAGAGAGGAAATAATGAAATAAATTTTTTTTAAACTAAATTCGGAAGTGAATTTTTAAGTTACATCACGGAAGTAAAAACAACATCTGGCGACAACAACGAGCGATAAGGGGCGCTCGGTGTGAATAAAACCTCCAACGTTTCGAGTGGACTAAATCCCACTTGTGTCATCTTCTCCTACATTGTCCTACATTGTACGTATACCCCAATAAATAAATTGTAAAAACTTCAACTAAATGTTAATCCAAAACAGGTGTTGAATAAAGGGAAATTAAAAAAAAAAGAAAAAGATAAAATTAAAGCTTTGAACACCAACGTGAAAGTTGACTGAAGTTGTATAAATATAGAGTTCTGACAATTGGACGTTAAAAGACCTTCGAAACTGTATTACCTGCCGAAAAAAATACTACACGGAACAACACTACCCCAATAGACAACTACATATTCCTCTTCAATAAATAGTTAGGTCCGTATTAAGTAGTAGGAAACACATCGATTTATTAAAACCAAATTGATTCGAATTCATTTTTTAGCTGATACGATAAAAATGTTCACTACCACATATATATATATTTTTTTAAATTTAATACCACCACTCACGCTAAGTTGGTATTGTTATAAAAGAATATGCGCACGCTAAAGGCATTAAAGTTAAAATGACAATTAAACATCTTCTCCTGAATTATAAGTGGAAATCAGAAAGTAGAAACAACTCGTGAGATACTTTGCAGCATAAATGCTTACATGAAATTAAATCTTTAAAATACTAGGAGGGAGGGAAAAAATCCTATAATTTTATAAACAAAATAGGTAGTTTTCCAATTTTTTTCTTAATTTTTGACCTATGCAAACTATTTCTTCTTTTTTTCAAAACAAAACATCCTTAATTGGTTGTCTATGCATGTGGGGGCCTAAGAATCGATTTCGATTAGTTTTCTAATTATGGTATGATTTATAAAATGTTGACCAGGTTTATTTAATTTTATAATACGCATAACCTTTTTTAATCCACTATCTAATATGAAAAAATTAAAAATTTCACGTTGCTACCCAATGTCAAATATTATTTATTTTACAAAAAAAGACCACACTACGCAGAAAAATATGTAAATATGTACCGTATTTTTTCGGACTATAAGATGCACCGGATGACAACGTTCGTATTACTGCCTGAACACAATGAGGTCGCGGTCGCTGTCTCGGTCGCTTGTCAAAAGTTAAATGTACGTTAATCCCATAACGTAAACACAATGATGTCGCGGTCGCTGTTTCGGTCGTAGGGTGTGTCGCGGAGTTGGCTAACTTTTAACTCGGTCGTACGGTCGTGACAGCTGTGTAGAAAAAGACAAAAGACAAGGAAATCTTCAAATCGGCGGTTGACGGTTCGTTGCAAGTACAAGGGGCCTTGAAAGAAAGATTACCTATATATTTAGTGGATCGATTAAAATCGAAGTAAACATTCTATGGAAAACAGTTTTATTTATCATTAAAGTTCACAACTTGGGTTTTTATTTCTTATAAATATAATGTAATTTAAATGTAAGCCCTCGCGTTCGCGACAACCATTTAATCGAACAGCTCTGCGCGCTTCCGAATCGAAAGGTCGGGATCACTGCGAACAGAATGATTAACATTCGTTACGTTTTCTTACATTATCGATGACCTTGACCAGATTTTGGTTTTTCTAGTGTTGAACCAGTCTCTTGAAACTTTTTCACCCATTTTCGGACAAATGCTTGGCGCATCCTTTAAATGGCGTTAAATGTCGCTCACAAGACATTCACAAGAGCTAGGCTATCACGGACTCGTTGCGATCACGCAATAAGCTAAACAAACGTAAACTTTCTTTTGAGACACCTTCTGTATGGACAAAGGTGAAAACAGCTGTTAAAATTTGACATAGCAAAGCGACCTCATTGTGGGCGAGATTTTGTCAAACCTAGCGACAGCAATGCGGACCGCGACCGAGACTGCGACGGAGACAGCGACTGCGACCTCATTGTGTTCAGGCAGCACTTACTTTCGTTTGAACTATTATTACTTAGAGACGATTTATTGAAAAAAATATTTGAATGTCACCCAACATTCGTGGTGCGTCTTACAGTCAAAAAAATCCGATACGTATGCATATACACATTCTTACTTTTAGGTAATTTTGGCATTTTGAATAAGCATTTTTCAGATTTGACTTTGTTAATAAGGCAAACAGAAACGATGGCAAACTTTATTACATACGTACTTTAAAAGAAGTACTCAGATAGGATTTTATCTAATTACATATGTACATTCAGATCGGAACCTTTTAGAATATTTCTTTTACAGGTAACCATTCAAGTGAGTTTAATTTCATTGTGGAATTGTAAAATTGAGCAACTCGTTTTATTTTCTATTTTTATAATGTATCTTTTTCCGATTACATGTATGTATGCTCCTACAAAGTCTTTCCACAATTAAAAATCCGGATTTTGAACATACATATGATCTCTGTAGATACTGTTTTTGATTTTTCTCTTCATTACTAATGTTCGTACAAATAACAACCCCCTGTATACATTTGTCTTACCAGATTGTGCAGATCAAAAGGTTTTCTTTATCTAATGTGCTAGCTACATTATACATACATATGTAAGTATTGATCTGCTTACAACTATTGTATATTAAATTAACCTAAATTATAATAGTAAAATGCACTATTTGTCTAATTATTACTAAATAAGTAAATATAAATACAGGTACTCGTTCACAGCAGTTATTTGGTTTCCATTGCATCGGAAAATCTCCTAAACCTTACAGATACTCGATGTCGACGATATTTTTTTTAAAGACTCACTCACTTACCACTATACCTTGCAGCAAGATGTCAGCTACATGAAGAAGACTTCATCATAAATATCGTAAGCACTATTGCAAAAATCACTAGTAAATTACGTATATGTTGATTTTCATGTCTCACTTGTTGGTGAAGACTCATTTTAAAGCACTGTGCAATATTCTCAGTTGACATCAGACACAAATAACACTTAGTTAAAACACATGACATGATGACCGAAAGAACACTTTAATTTAGGTCTTGTTGTTTTCCGCTTTGTGTTTTGTTTTGTTTTTATCCTCATTAATAATCAAAATCGTGCAAAATTAAGTATGATACCAAACAAACATATTGTCAACCAATTCAAGAAGTAAACACTGTGCACGTTAATTGTATAAGGACATTCTGCTTCGCAACGACTTAACACACATACAATATATCATCGAAAAACACATAAAATATGCCGGCACCAAAATGTGTATGTTTCAAACTAATTGCTAAACATGTCCTTATGTTTATATTAAAAATTGTTCTCGACAGTGCTCTCCAATGCAAAATGATTGCAAACAATTTATACACTCTCGCCCTATGCATACACAGCTACACCTATGGACTAATCGGAAGCGAATGTCAAAGTGAGGCATTTGCCGGCAAATGAATTCCACCACAGTTGAAGCGACCAGTGATGCCATAGCTTAATTGGGAGTATCCAATAGTACAATTAAGAGTATTATGGCATGTCACCTACGGTCTGATATCGTTTTTCGATTTTATGTCATTGGCGAAGCGAGAGCGCTTGATGGAAATAAATTAAACTCGATGTTATTCGTGTGTTGGTTGTTTAATTTAACTGGGAAAAATTCAAATTTTACAAATGTTGTAAAACTATTTCAAACTTACCAGCTGCTTCCTAGCCGGGCACGCGTCACCAAATGAGATCATCGAAACGAGCATGGGATTACCGAAAGATAGGAACCTCCATTGGCGAGCTTCCCCTTCGAATTTCGAACATGGACATCCACTGAACTTTTAACCGATAACAATAAGCCGAATCTCGTTTCGATGATCTCACCTGGTGCAACTTCACATCGATATACAAATTAATATACAGTAGATTAAAAATATGTCCGAACTTTTCGAGGGGCTAACATCGACTCGGACCACTATCTTGTAGTAGCCAAGATGCGCCTACGGATATCACGAACGCAGCGGAGTAGAGTAAGAATACAAAGTTATGACGTCGAAAAGCTACTATCCCCAGAAACCGCTCGTGCTTTTACCGACCGCGTCTCCCTTAAGCTCTCCAATACACCTTAATCCTCCATGCTATCAATAGAACAGCAGTGGAGCCTTTGCAAACAGGCCCTGAAAACCTCTGCATCCGAAGTGTTGGGTTTCAAGGCCCCACCACGAAGAAACACCTAGTTCGATGACGAGTGCAGAAGGATTCACACAGCGAAGCAGTATGCATATAAGGCCTCACTGCAGAAAATAACAAGAGCAGCTCGTGAGCTCTACGAGTTAAAGGTTATAAAGCCAGAACGGAAGCTTGCAGGGATGAGAACGGACACCAATAGCAGAATCGCAGTCGATGCTGAGAATATGGAAAAACTACTTCTGCAGACTGTATAACGGCGATGTTGGTCAATATAGCGCTGTCAGGCAGAATGATCAATTTCTAATCGTCGAAAACCGCAGAGAACTCCGTCCCCCGGACCTCAACGAAGTTAAGATTGCCATATCGAATCTCAAGTCGAATAAGGCTGCTGGCGCAGACGGACTGTCTGCTGAGCTCTTCAAGGCAGCTGGGGATGACCTGGTTTGGAGCATGTACCAGCTCATCTGTAAGATATGGTCAGAGGAAAGAATGCCCGAGGAACGGAGTCTCAGCATCGTATGCCCGGATCCACAAGAGAGGAGACCCCTCTGATTGCGCCAACTACAGAGGAATAAGTCGCCTTAACACCGCCTACAAAATCTTCTCTACCGTTTAGTGTGAACACCTGAAACCTTTTGTAAATAAGCTGATAGGTCCTTATCAGTGCGGATTCAGGTCAGGGAAGTCCACCATCGACCAAGCAGCGAAAAATGCTTGCAACTCGGCGACTTGTTGGCTCAGCCTGGCGACGGCGAGCACGTGGCTGTCGTTACCACTAACCTCCTCCGGCGTGGATGGTGGAGAACATGGGAGCGACGTGATGTGGCGTTGCATCAGGCAACAATTACAATTGTAAAATGAAAGATGTTGGCGAAGCGAGAGCGCCCGATGGAAATATATTAAACTCGATGTTTTTATTCGCAGGTTGGTTGCTTAATCTTACTGCGAAAAATGCAAATCTTACAAATGGTATAAAATTATTTCAAACTTACCAGTTGCTTCCTGGCCGGGCACACGTCACCAAATAAGATCATCGAAACGAGCAAGAAACGAGTTCGAATTTCGAACATGAACATCCACTGAACTTTTAACGGATAACAATATGCCGAAGCACTTTGCGATGATCTCATCTGGTGCACGTTCACATCGATATACAAATTAATATACAGTAGATTAAAATTATAATCGTCAAATTAATATAAAGGAGTTTCGGCGCTAACAACTACAATTAGTTGATCGATATAAGATTTTTTTTATTCTGGATGCTATTTTAGTTAGCACTTTGTCACCCATAGAACTGATAAGTTCTTCGCAAACGGAGGACGAAAGGTAATTGACATGACCACGCCCTTGATTTGCATACTCTTTCAAATGGATTGCCAGGGTTGGTTCATACTCGGCTAGCAATGCCAGAATTCCCAGAAAATTATCATTTCTCGATGAACCAATAATTTCATTGTCACCTCTACAGTCTAATAGTACTAATGATAATTCTAAAGATTTTTTGTCAATACTGGATTGTTTATGAGAGCACCGTGGCGCAGTGGGTAGTGTGTTGGCCTCTGACGCCGATGACACGGGATCGAATCCCGACACAGCCATGTCATCGAACGTGTTTTTCACGGTGTTTCTCCTCAGCGGGGTTCTGACAAAACCCCCTGTACTAAAATTGTCATGAAAAGCTTCTCGAAATTCGCCGTTCGGAACCGGCAATAAACTGTAGGTCCCTTTCACCTATGGGAAAATGAATTCACACACAACATGGGTGATTGAGAGAAGGTCGGCTCAGGTTCTTCATGGACGGCGTTACAGTCCACATACATACATACGTACATACTGGATTGTTTATGTCTCTAGTATCGCTAGATCTTGATCCTGTGATTTTTGCACCGTTGTACTAAACTCATTGTATTGTACCAAACTCATTACTGATTCCAAATGAGTCTTTGAAATCTCATGTTCATATAGACGATCAGATAGATGCTTCCAGTCACTGGAGCCTTCTCCACCGAGTTTGGTGTTTTGAGTGGACATTAACTTACACGCATAACAGTATATTTTCCCTGTAGTTGGAGAATGGCAAAGCCAGAATCGATTGACGGTCTCTTGATTTTTATTGTGGCATGTAAGCGTATTCTTTGAACATTTCCGAACAAAGTTGGAACTTTCTCGCGACTTAGTTTGATTTTGAAGAATTGAATTCTGCAATCACAATTTTGAAGGTCTGTGGAACCCTCTCCAGCCCAATATTCAACCATTTCATTTGTTATGCGGTCGAGCCAAGGACCAATATCATTTTTGAAACCACAAGATTCTGCTTGCTCTTGATTCTGATAATCAGTTTTGGAAAATTGTGTGTTGTCGCCTGATAAAATTTCAGGATGATCTTAAATAGTGTTGAAAACATCTCCATTTACTATGGAATCTCATGTTGTTATTTTGGCATTTTGAGGGAGTTCTTCTTTATTTGACGACACAAAATAACTGGTCAATGTGGCTGTTTTAGTTAAAGCCTCTTCCGATCCCTTTTCACGTTTCGCTTGCAATCGCCTCTTCTGGGAGCCACTAGCAAGAATTCGAGGAGTCTTGTGACGATCACTCATGTTTCCACTATAAAAAAAATTGTTCAGATCTATGAAAAAATGCGTCTGAAAAAGCCCTTAACTAATAAGAAAATAGTCGTGAGGTTGATAGACGAGCAAAAGCAAGCACTGCTAAAACACTGAAAAGGTTTATGGCTGTCCAGTTACGTACATGCACTCAAAACTTCAAAACTTGTTTGATGCTCTATTCTAAGCGCACACGGGATGAATTTTTCTAGAAGGAAAAATTGTATATGTGAACCTTGTTTAATTGCCTTAGTGTTTCCGTCTTTCTGGCATTTCAGTTGACAGAGATATTAATTACGACCACACTAAAATGTCCCCTTTGTTTTTTTCCGGTGTTCACTGCTTGAAAGACCAATGGCGATTGAAGCGCAAGACCAGACAAAAAAGTGCGGACTCGAAAAATAGAGAGTTGTATATGTATTAGTTTTCTACTTCTGTTCACCCACTCCATTAGCAGTTGAAAATTGTATTCCGTTTCGTACCGCACAAAACCTCTCTCACACAAAACCGGTTTCATTTCGGAACATATAGTCTCGTGTGCGCTGGCCCAATGTCCGTAGCTTTGCAAAAGAAATATTTTCCAAAAATTAAACTGGCTAGCTGAGGGCGTCGTGGCGCAGTGGTTAGTGTGTTCGACTCTGGCGCACGATGAGCGAGTTCCAATCCCGATAACACCAACGCCATCCAATGTTTATTTCGCGGCGCCCCTTGCTAAGAAAAAGTTTCTCGACTCAAGCTGTTCGGAATCGGCATTAAACTGTAGGTCCCTTTCACCTACATAAAAAAAAAGTAAATCACACACAACATGGGTGATCGAGAGAAGCTTGGCTCTGGCCCTTCACGGGCTGTAACGCCACCAAAGCTTGGTACGTCGTTTTTTTTTTTTTTTTTTTTTGTTTTTAGAGACTAGCGCAGGTTCAAGTTTTTTATATTCTCTTATGATGTGATACACACACAACCTGAACGGAGTGCAGTGGTTTGGGTCGTTGATGTTCGTTTACTACTCTCAGGGGTTGTTGTCCTAGATAGGACGAGAGCCGACCAAATTCCACGTTGGTTATAGTCCGTAGTAATTCATTCGAACACTTTAGTATTGCATATGCAGAGTATGATAGGTTTCATATGCGACAGAGAGCTAAACTTTTTCCCCCACATCAATCATATCATACACAAAGCTAATTCCGCCCTTGGTTTTTTAAAACGTTGGTCTAAGGAATTCTTGAATACCTACGTCACTAAATCCCTCTACATTACATACGTCAGACCTATCATGGAATATGCCAATCAAGCCTGAGTTCCTTATTACGTTAGCCATTCTGCACGAATTGAAGCTATGCAACGTAGATTTCTGCGTTTTGCCCTAAGAGGTCTCCCATGGTCTGACAGGACTGTGTTACCACCATACGAAGACTGACTACAATTTATCGGCTTACAAACCCCGAAAGCACGCCGTGAGGCAGCTGACATTCTCTCCATTTACCAGCTTATAGCTGGAACTATCGACTCTCCTGAAATGATTTCGGTCAATACCAACCAACTCGTCGCCTAAGATCTACTCCCCCCTTATCGCACTAACTATAGCTACAACGAACCAATATGTAGAATGTTACGTTTATAATGTTTTTATTATTAATCATTGCGATAATGACGATGTTGGTGTACCCCCAGCATGCAAACAGACAGTGAAATCAGGGGTAAACAACTATGCGCCTGTAAAAGACTTTAATAGCCCGATTGCCATGTCCATTGTATTAAAAGATGACACTCCAATTTACAGCTCTCCGCGCAGACTTCCATTTAGTGAACAAAAAATCGTCAAGGATCAAGTGGAACAACGGCTTAAAGAAGGTATATAGCAGAATTCAACCTCACCCTTCGCAAGCAAAGTAGTAGTCGCCAAAAAGAAAGATGGGTCTCCTCGCATGTGTATCGATTTCCGGAAGATAAATGAACGCATGGTCCGTGATTTTAGACAACGTGCAAGGTGCAAATGTGTTCTCCACTCTGGACCTAAGAAATGGGTTCTTCCACGTATCGGTTGACGAAAACAGTCGCAAATATACAGCGTTTGTCACGAAGCAAGGACAATTCGAATTCCGCCGAACTCCATTTGGTGTAGCGAACTCACCGAGTGTGTTTACACGTTTCATCCAATACGTTTTTCTATATCTAATTGGTAAAGGAATTATTCTTTTCTGTATGGGTGATATTATCATACCTTCTACAGATGGGGCTGAAAACATAGAGAAACTCAAGTCCATGCTGCATGTTGGTCAAAACAATGGACTACAGGTGAAGTGGAGCAAGTGTAATTTCTTACAACGTAGAGTAGAATCTTATTCAAGAAGGAATTATCCGACCATCTGAAGGAAAAGTAGCTGCGGTAAAAAATGACGTGCAATCATTTCTTGGCTTAACCGGATATTTTCGTAAGTTTGTCCAAGGATATGGTGTCGCATAGGTGAAAGGGACCTACAGTTTAATGCCGAATCCGAACGACGTGAGTCGAGAAGCTTTTTCTAGGCAAGTTATACTACGGGGGGGTTTTGACAGTACCCCGCCGAGGAGGGAAGCCGCGAAATAAACATTCGATGGCGTTCGTGTTATCGGGTTCCGAACTCGCTCATCGTGCGCCAAAGTCCAACACACTAACTACTGCGCCCTCGAGGAGGGTCATTACGGAGTACAAAAACCATGCATTTGGTGCTGCAGGATTTCTTTATTCAACATTTGAAAGCTAAAGTGGAAATGTGCATAAATAATTGCGTGAAGTGCATTCTAGGTAGCAGAAAAAACACCAAACAGGAAAGATTTTTACAACCAATTGGCAAAGATGATCAGCCACTGTAAACCTCTCATGTGGATCATATGGGACCAATGGATCCCACTGCAAAGCAATATATATATATATTCGCTGTGGTTGACGCATTTTCTAAATACGTCTGGATATTTCCCACAAAAATATTAGGTGCGAACGAGGTCATACGCTGTTTAAAAGATCTTGAAGCTTGTTTCGGAAATCCAGCACGAATTATATGTGACCTAGGCCCAGCATTCACATCTCAAGATTTCAGCAGCCATTGCGAGGAAAGGAACATCGAACTCGTTTATACTACAACAGGAATACCCCGTGGAATTGGTCAAATTGAAAGATTCAATAGGATAATCGTCGAATCGTTAAAAAAATTGTTGTCAGATTTTCAAGAGAAATGGTTCAAGTATACACGTCGTGTCCAGATAGCGATTAATTGCAGCATTCAAAGAGCAGTTGGTCGCACGCCATTCGAAATTCTTTCTGGTGTTAAGTTGAGGCAGAAAAGTGACCTTGAGGTATGCAATTTGATAGCAGAAGAGACGATAGCAGCATTCGAGGACAACCGTGAGGAAATTCGAGCAGATGTTAGGAAGCAAATTCAAATAATTCAAGCCGAAAATCGGAAGAGTTTTAACAAAAACCGCAAAAAGGCCAGGAAGTATGACATTGGGGATTGGGTCGCAATAAAACGAACTCAATTTTCAATAAAAAAGTTATCATCCGAATTTTCGGGACCATACGAGGTAGTGGGAGTTGGCAGGGCAGACAGATACACTATCCGAAAACTTTCGCCAGACGCAGAAGGACCAGTACAAACATCTACAGCCGCAGAGTTTATGAAGTCATGGGCATCCGTTTCACAAGATATGTACATATATCATCATGTGGTGGTGGCAGATATTTAAGTTTGAGTCTGCAGCTGCAAGAGAAACCCTGGGGGCAGTTGGGAACAAGTTGCAGATAAGTGAACAAGTGTCGTGTATCAGTTGTCAAGCAGTCGTTATTTATTCGAAGTTGCATTTTTTCTATCGGAATTAACCTTTAATTTGGTGGATGGTGAAGGACTAGCAAAGGACTCGTAGGGGTAGCATCTGCCGACGGATACTGGCCCGACAAAAAGCGAGTAAGAGCCTCTGCAGCCGAACATCTTGCAGCTCTGCTAGTCAGGTCCTTCTTTCACCTCCTCGTGGTGCCATCTGGAAATTTCCTTAAAAGAGAAATTACTGACGGAAGAGGCCGAATGGCGAGTATCCTGCGCCACCAAATAGGATTAGTTTGGGCTATGGTCTAGCGAACCATAACCGTAAAACCACTAATTGTTCAGAAACAAACAACAGTCTCGGATAATAAAACGGAACGGATCTATGTTGACGACCCTATAAGAAAACAGAAATCAAACAAGGACCTTAGGTTCTGTACGTGGAGTGTTAGGTCCCTAAACAGACCACGTGCGGCCGAACAACTTGCGGACGCCCTAGACCGCTATAAAGCGGACATAACCGCCATCCAGGAAATGCGATGAAATGGACCGGGTAAAAAGCGGATGAAAAACTGCGACATTTACTACGGTGACAGCTATAGGGAGAGAGGACAGAGACTATTTGGATGCGGATTTGTTGTTAGAGTTTCCAGTATGTGAGTGAACGCCTCATAACGATCCGCATCAAGGCAAATATCTGTAACATCAGCCTCATATGCGTCCATGCCCCCACGGAAAACAAGGATGACTCAATCAAAGATGATTTCTTTGATCTCCAAGACAGAACATATACCAAATACCCCAGCTATGATACCAAAATCATACTAGGAGATTTTAACGCTAAGCTGGGTAAAGAAAGCATCTTTGAGCGGGTCATCGGCAAACACAGCCTACATGACACCACATCGGATAGCGGACACAGGCTGATCGACCTTGCCACGGGGCGAAATCTTCTTGTAGCCAGCACACGATTTTCCCACCTCGATATACACAAAGGCACCTGGCGGTCGCCAGATCAATCAGTCACCAACCAGATTGACCACATCGCGATTGACGTCAGACACTCCTCCACTATTCTTGATGTTCGCACTTTCCGAGGAGCGAGCATCGATTCAGACCACTATCTTGTAGTAGCCAAGATACGTCAACGCATAACACGAACACCGCGGAGTAGAGTTAGAACACCAAGCTATGACGTCGGAAAGCTACTATCGCCAGTGCCTTTGCTAACCGCGTCTCCCTTAATCTCTCCGAAACACCTCAATCCTCCACTCAGTCAGTAGAGCAAAATGGAGCCTGTGCAAACAAGCCCTGAAGAGCACGTCAACGGAATGCTGTGCCTTAAAGCTCCACCACGACGAAACACCTGGTACGATGACGAGTGTAGAAGGATTCATGCGGAAAAGCAGGAGGCATACAAGGCCTCACTACACAAAAAAACAAGAGCGGCTCGTGAGCTCTACGAGCTTAAAAGAAGGGAGGAGCATAAGCTTCTCAAGAGAAAAAAGAAAGAGCACGAGAAGCGGGCTATTGAAAACTTGGAGAGGTGCTATTGTAGGCACGACGTTCGAAGATTTTATCAACGGATAAAACAAATGTCTCAAGGCTATGAAGCCCGAACGGAGGCCTGTAAGGATGAGAACGGACACCTGGTAGTAGAATCGCAGTCGATGCTGAGAATTTGGAAAAACCACTTCTGTAGACTGTATAATGGCGATGACAGCCAACATACCGCCGTCAGGCAGAATGATCCATTTTTTAACGACGAAGATCGCAGAGAATTCCGTCCCCCTGACCTCGACCAAGTTGAGATTGTCATGTCGAAATCCAAGTCGAATAAAGCTGCTGGCACAGATGGACTGTCTGCTGAGCTCTTCAAAGCGGCTGGGGGTGAGCTGGTTAGGAGCATGCATCGGCTTATCTGTAAGATATGGTCAGAAGAAAGCATGCCCGAGGAATGGAGTCTCAGCATTGTTTGCCCGATCCACAGAAAAGGAGACCCCTTGGACTGCGCCAACTATAGAGGAATAAGTCTCCTTAATGTCGCATACAAGATCTTCGCTGCCGTTTTGTGTAACGCCTGAAGCCATTCTTAAACAAGCTAAGATCCTTATCAGTGTGGCTTCAAGCCAGGGAAGTGCACCATCGATCAAATTTTCACACTACGGCAGATCCTGGAGAAAACAAAGGATTTTCAAGTCGATACGCACCATCTATTCGTCGACTTCAAGACCGCATACGACAGCGTAATTAGAGACGAGCTATATAACGCCATGTTTATTTTTGACATCCCTGCTAAGCTCGTCAGACTATGCAGGATGACCCTGGAAAATGCTCGCTGCTCCATCCGAATCGGTGCAGAACTGACCGATAGTTCGGAAGTCAAGAAAGGATTTAGACAGGGCGATGCGTTGTCGTGTGATTTTTTTAACATCATATTAGAAATGATTGTGCAAAAATCACAGGCCAATACAAGAGGCACAATCTATTTCAAATCCTCCAACTCCTTGCTTACGCCGACGACATTGACATAATAGGTAGATCGCAGCGAGATGTCAATGAGGCGTTTGCGAGTATTGAGATGGAGGCGGCAAAAATTGGTTTGGCAGTTAATGAGGGCAATACTAAATGGGACTGTGTCCAATAAACACAGAGGAGGGTTGGAGGAGAAGACTCAATCACGAACTGTACGGGTTGTACAGCGACATGAGTCTGGTCAGGCGTCTACGGATCCAACGCCTAAGATGGCTAGGCCATGTAGAGCGAATGGACACCACGGCTCCAGCCCGTATAGTGTTTGAATCCAACCCCGAGGGACGAAGAAATAGAGGACGGCCGCACCTAAGGTGGCGCGCACAGGTGGAAAGGGACCTCAACCAACTGGGCGTGCGGCATTGGAAAAGACTAGCCAAAGATCGTGCTAGGTGGAGAGGAATGTTGGTTGAGGCCCAGGTTCACCCCGAACTGTAGCGCCCGTTAAGTAAGTAAGTAATCTTTAATTTCTATCTCTTTGTTTCATTTTTAGATAAAAGTACTCTGAATTATATTACAACGCCTACATTTTATTGAGAATTCCTACATTAATGACCAAAGGAAACGAAGAAGTAGAAGAATATAATACTTACTGTTACAAAACCTAATTTCTTACAGACCTTCGTATTTTTTACATATCACCGACTTGCATTGTATTGAGACTTACCTATTTATTAAAACCGTTTGTTTAATTGAAATGTATTGTCCTTTTTTATATATACATATTTATTGCTAAGTAAAGTATTATAAACAGATAATCAATGACTTAGAACTACAATGTTAACAAAGTTATAAATATTAAGGCTCAATAAAAAAAAACATATCTACACACATGCATACATATGTTTGTACATATATGAGTATATTGTTTATTATGTATGTATACTTATGTTTGCACACCCAATTTTCGATAAATGTTTCTGTTTGTGGCTATTATGTTGAAGGTTTCAACAAGTAACATTTATTTACTAAATATTTTTCCACTTGCATTACATTAACTTTTGCTGTTTTTATTTTTTGTTATACAAATATGTATTGACAAATGATAACAAACATTTTTGTTTTTCTTAACGCCCTTTAAAACAAGTAAAAAAAAAATTAACTAGCTTATGCTATAATAATTAAACAAGTTAAATTAACATTTGATTACATAATTTATAATTTTGCTTACAAGCAATAGACAATTCTTTACTCAAAATAAAATGTAATCAACTTATAGTTGAATTGGTACGAGCAAAAAGATCAAACTGTATTAAATCTTGCCAAAAGTTGTATTGTATAATATGAAATAATAAAGATTTTAAAATTAAAGTGTGGTCCAATTAGTAACGTAATTATTTTCAAAAAACCTGAGATCAGACTCGGACTCTGTGGTTATGCTGCCACAGTAATTTTTGAAGTAGTGGGGTAAAGAGAAGCAAAAGAGAGGAAGACAGTCAGTCATAATTTGGACTTCGTGTGGGACGGATCGTTAATAATAAGAATAAGAATAAGAATTTCTGTGTTTTATTTTAAAATTAAATAGCGAAAGAAAACTTTTTATTATTACTGACTATGATAATATTTTTGAGAGCACCGTAGCGCAGTGGGTTGTGTGTTGCCTCTGACGCCATTGGCACGGGATCGAATCCCGAGACATCCATGTCATCGAACGTGTTTTCACGGTGTTCTGACAAAACCCCCTGTAGTAAAATTGTCAGGAAAAGCTTCTCGAAATTCGCCGTTCGGAACCGGTAATAAACTGTAGGTCCCTTTTACCTATGGGAAAATTAAATCACACACAACATGGGTGATTGAGAGAAGCTTGGCTCTGGTTCCTTATGGACTGTAACGCCAACATACATACATGATAATATTTTAAAATGGCTGATATCGCCAAGCTACAGCAATACACCGCCATGCAGCAGAAATCTTGGCTGGGAAGACTAGGGATGAAGACAACTGACACCAAAGGAGAGTTGATGTTGCGGTTAGTTTCCATACCCGAAAACTGAAGAGGAGAATATTCAGAGAATTACGATGACACGACAGAAAAACCGTCGCATGAGGATGAGTCTCCCGAAGAACAATTCAGCGATTTATGGGTCGAGAATACAGCACACAACAACAGAAAGAGAGTGATGACAATGAGCAGGACAACGAGCGAAACGACGAAGAAGACAAAGATCAGGAAGATTATGAGCGTGGTAGCAAAAAGAGTATCATGGGAAAAAGAGTTGGAAAAGGAAGAGGTAAAACCAATAGGGAAAAAGAGTGGAATTTAATAAAGAGAGAATTGGAAGTAGCGAAAAAGGAAATTGAAATACACAAAGAGAAAATGAGTGGTTGAAAAAAGAGTGTCAAATGGAAAAAGATTGACAGAAGCGGAGGGAAGGAACATTTCAATAACATCAAAGAGCTATTGGCCGAATTTTCTGGAGAAGGAGAATGTTTTTCTCACCGGGAGGCGTAGCTGAAAAATATAAAATCTGCGTACGACTTAGACGAAAAAGATGTGAGAGTACTAATTTCCTGTCGTTTAAAAGGAAAAGCTTTTTTTATTTTGTTTTTAGAGACTCGCGCAGGTTCAAGAGTTTTTATATTCTCTTATGATGTGCTGTTACACACACAACCTGAACGGAGTGCAGTGGTTTAGGTCGTTAATGTTCGTTCACTACTCTCAGGGGTGGTTGTCCCAGATAGGACGAGAGCCGACCAAATTCCACGTTGGTTATAGTCCGTAATAATTCGTTCGAGCACTTTAATATTGCATACGCAGAGGATGAATTTCAGTTGAACATATACTGCATAAAGGACAAATCCTACAGCACTTCAACGCCTCCTTGGGTCAAAAAGCTTATACAGACCAAAAGGAAAATGAGGAAAAAATGGCAGTTGACAAAAGTACCCACCGACATGGCAAAGCTGAAAAAATCACAAAAATTGTAAAACTAAAATTAAAGGAAATGCAGGAGAAAAACCTTACTTGTACTTAAAAAACCTGACCGCAACATCCGTGACAAACTACTCGTTATGGAGAGCAACGAAAGACAAGTCAAACAGAACACAACACCATCCCCCAATAAAAAAACAGACATTACATGGGCTAGAAACAATTTGGACAAGGCAACAACCTTAGCTTATTACTTTGTGTCAACTTTTACAAACTTCGATGGAGACAAGAACCAAGCACCACATCCTACCCGAACTATACAAGACATCGAACCTATAAAACTAATGACAACCCAGAAAATAGAAGCTTGCATAAAAAAAAAAAAAAAAAAGTAAGAAAGCACCTGGCTCCGACCTACTGACTGGTAAATTATTAAAAGAACTCCCGCATGTAGCCTTCATTTTCATTCGGAACCTCTTCAACAGTGTAATACGACTTAAATATTTCCCAAAAATTATGGAAAGAAGCAGAAATAACAGCTATACCCAAGCCAGGAAAAGACGCCACAATGACAACCTCATACAGACCCATAAGTTTACTTCCACTCTTATCAAAACTTTTTGAAAAACTCATACTAAAAAGACTCCAGCCCATATTGACAAAATTCAACGCTATTCCTAATCACCAGTTCGGCTTCAGAAGACAACGCTCAACTATTGAACAGATACATAGAATGACAAATAAATTATCAACCGGAATACCAAATTAAAGCCGGAGTACCCCAAGGAAGTATATTAGAGCCTCTCCTCTACCTGATTTTCACAGCAGACATACCTACCCCTGTCAGTGAATCGGCAATGATCGCAACTTTCGCGGACGACACTGTGCTACTGAATTCCGGATACCACCTACCGAATGTGACCTACCAACTACAACAAGTGCTAGATAAAGCAGGCGACTGGTTCTCAAAAGATTAACGAAGACAAAACGATACAAGTTACCTACACAACCAAAACAAAATACACACTACTACCACTAACAATAAACAACAAACAGTTATTTATCCAACCGGCTGCTAAATACTTAGGGATTTACCTGGACAGCAAACTAACTTGGAAACTACGTATTCTTATGACCTGAATCGAATGTCTCGGGGCTTGGGCGCTCGGGGTGAACAAAACCCCCAACGCTTCGGGTGAATTAAAACTCACCTGTGCCTTCCCTTAATACCATATGTGACTCTGGCACTGGTCTCAAATTCTTTCCTTTTGTCCTCTTGTCCTCTAATGTTAAAACGGCAGATGTAAATATATTAGGAAATAAAAAAATAAAATATATATATATATACTGTGTTATGCCTGCAGCAGTACGTCTGGTCACTTTCCATTCACAACTGCGTTGCATACTTTTTGTCCGTATAGTAATTACTTTTTCTTGGCTATGAAGCGAATTTGAATTATAGACCTTCCGCTCGGCGGTCGATGATGTTAACCACTGCACCTCGGCCACCACCAAATCCACTCCAAATCAGATATCGTGACAATCCCAACCGAAAATCTATTATCAGACATGAGATCGATATTTGGAGATCACCCTGGTCTTTTAGCTCTTAAGAAAGCCGTCGAAGGAAGAAAGTGGTTGGCTAGCGAAACTTTTCAACAGTACTTGCAAGAAAAGGCAATTCTGGCGAATAAGGTGTCAATGCAGGAAGACGAACTCCTCGATTGTCTGATCGATGGAATACCGGATTATTATTTACGTTTCCAGGCAAGAATGTAACGATTCCACGATAAAAACGAATTACTGGAAGCTTTCAACAGCATACATTTACCCAAACAAAAGACTGCGGCATACTTCAATCCGCGTCCAGGAACGGCAACCGAGGCATAACAGTCACGAGCCATAAGGTGCTACATTTGCAACATCATAGGCATACGGCCAACGAATGCAACAAGCCAAGGCGGAAACGAGGTGCTTATTATGTGTGCGGGAAAATAGGGCACTTCGCAGCCGGATGCACTAAGAGCACTGGGAATCAAGTGCGTCACATCGACAATGATGGCGAATATGTAAGCAATGCACATTTTACATTTGTAAATCTAAGTTATAACTATAAATTATTGGTAGGAACAATCAGCAGCCTAATAGGGTTTATACATCAGCAATTTGTGCCACCCGTTTTAGTAAAGAAGTACTCTAATACACGTAATTTTTTTGGTTTAAATAAAAGTTGTTTAACGGCGTTGATAAAAAGTGCATAAGTAAGAAAGTACGTTAGTGAAAAGTGCGGCATTGATTCGCAACAGTGTAGATCGCGGTAAAACAGAAATCGCGTAACGCCTCGCGACGGGTTCCAAAAGCAAATAAAAAAGTGAAGTGCAAATCAACTGTTACAGTTCCTGTTCCCAGGGAAGGAGGCCCTCAAGTAGCAGATAGAAAAAGGAGTTATCAGTGACTAATAGCCACCTGGAAATGCAGTTACTCGATGTAATGTGGGAAATTTATTTTATCTAAATTAAGGAATTAAAAAAAAAAAGGGTATCAAAAGACAAGTTAAATTAAAAAGAATTCAAATATCTAAAGAAGTGTGTGGCGTGCTTCCTGAAGCAATGATCGTCGGAACCAACTCTTATACACAAAAAAAAATAATTTTTTTTTTTAAATGTCCCACACACCACGCAACACAACCCGAGTAGCTCAGCACTTCGCCAAGTGGTAGATTTCGACAACTTAGCCACTAGCCCATCGAAATTCTGGCTGCTGATTGGTGTATAAATACCCCAACAAGGCGTGCCGGAAAACTCTTAGCATTTGGCAGTCGATCACTGAAGCGAGAAGACATAGGGTAAGTGCGGTGGTGAAACATCATTTGTGGTGATAGTAGATTGGCACGAGGTGCTGATGCCTAATTTTTTTTCTTTCAGTTTTTATTTCCTTTTGCTTCGCCTTCCTTCTCTTCTCCTGGGCATCGACCGCAAGTCCGGTTTTTTTGTAAAAAAAAAAAAAAAAAAAAAAAAACAGGGTGAGGAAGAAAAAGTGGGTAGAAGCGAGAGGAATACGAAACACGACATCAGGAGGCGTGAGTGCTACACGGCAGCATAGGCGTGACTGCAACACATGGCAACAAAAGACGTGATTGCAACACACGGCAACAAAAGACGTGTTTGCAACACACGGTAACAAAAGGCGTGGTTGCAACTCGCAACGTCAGAAGGCGTGAGTGCACCGATCAGCAACCAAAACTCAAGGGTCCTCTAACGGCAACCGAGAGTGGTGTGGTGGCGTTATAACGGCAAAAGTGGCGTGGGTGTCATTTTTTTTTTTGCTGTCACAGAAATTTGTAGTGACGTGGTCTGTGTAGTTTTAACCCCTCCAATAATAATAATAGAAAAAAAAAATAATAATAAAAAAAAAATAAAAAAGAAACAAAGGGGGGAGAAAAAAGAGCAAAACAAGAATTCAGAATTACACCGATCTACATATATATATGTAAAGAAACTATACTTTCTTTATTTGCTACGCATTCTTCAATCAACGCCCACTAGAGGGACGAATGAACAAAATAAAGGGGAACATTTTGACAGCGAAGAGATTAGGAGATTAGAGTGCTGATTAGGAGGAATAAAAGTTGTTAAGCGGGTGAACCAAAGGAATATTAATAAAAAACTTTAAATTGTCGTTTCTTTCTTTTACAGAGAAACCAATTTGTTTTTATTCCTTATAAAACGACAATTTTTGTAAAACATGAAGTTGCAGTTTACTTTTAAAATCGTAGCCTCTCCGAAGGATGACAAGACAAATATAATAGCTATAACCTCAATCATGACGGAAGATGGAAAAATGTATGCATTACCAGAGGATGTTATGTATGTTGGTGCACATAAAGAACTTCAGAAAGTAGATACATATAATAAAGTGAAAGCAAACTTGAAAAAAAGACATGATAAAATAAGTGCATGGTTTATATTAACAGATGATCTTGAAAAAACATATATGGATGAAGCAGGAAATTTAGAATTTGAAAATAGAATTTTACAGGAGATAGATATAAAAAAAAACAGTCAGATAGAAAATACAACTTTAACCGAGATTTTAGAAAAACTAGTGGAAGCCTCACAGAAAAAAGGAGAAGAAAAAAATTTAAAACATATTGCGGATAGGCTGATAGTGGATAAATTTAATAGCAAAACATCAAATGTTGATCAATGGATAAGCACATATGAAAAAGAATGTACAAGATTGCAAATACATATAGAAGAACATAAGATTGAAATATTAAGATTCTTTTTGGATGACACAAGCCAGTACTGGTATAATTCAATGATGTTGAAAGAAAAAGAAAGTCACTGGAGTGCATGGAAAGACAATTTTATAGAAACATTTGGAAACAAAGGATGGAATAATAGAGCATATGCTCATTATTATAAATATAAAGAAGGTTCATTATTAGATTATGCGATAAAAAAAGAAAAGTTATTATTAGAGATCAATAAAGATATGGATATAGACACAATTATAGATAGAATTGGATTTGGCTTACCAGAGAATATTAGAGAGAAAATAGATAGAGAAAAGCTAGAAAGTACAACAGATTTATTTAACGAATTAAAAAAACATGAGGGAAAAACAGGGAAAAAGGGCACTTTTAAAACAAAAGAGGCTAAACAAGATTGGAGATACAAAAATGAAGAAAAAAAACCATGCAAGTTATGTGAAAGCTTAAATAAAGGTACAAGATACCACCCAGAAGATAAATGTTGGTTTAAAACAAAACCAAATGGAGCAAAAGAACAACCAAAAAGTATAGGTAACAATGCAGTCATAGAAATAGAACTACAAGATAAACCAAAAAACGAATAATCACACCATTGATAAAAGTAAAAATGCTATTAGAAAATAGAATAAATATTGATGGAGTTTATGATTCAGGATCACAAATATCAATAATAAACTCAAAATTTATTAAAATAAAAGAAGATAAAATAGACACTAATAAAATATCATTAAAAACAGTCAATGGTGTGACGCAAACAAATGGATTAATAACAATAAAAATCAAAATATTTGAGATAGAAAAAGAAGTAGATGTATTTATAGTAAAGAATGATGACTTTGAAGACTTTTTAATTGGATTGGATATGATAAAACTATTTAGATTAACTCAAGATGAAAACTTGAATATTTCTCAATCAATAGAGACCAAAATAAAAACAGAGGAAAAAACAATATGTCCAAAAGAAATCAAAGTAAACTTTAATGAACACGTCCAAGAAGAAGAATTTAAAGCAAAATTAGATCATTTACAAGAAAAAGAAAAATATGGAATAGAGCAATTAATCAACAAATACAAGACAATTTTTGCTAAAGACAAATATGATATAGGAACAGTAAAAGATTATGAAGCAAGAATAGATCTATCAGTGGACAAATATTGTTGCAAACGACCATACAGATGTACGATTGAAGATAAAAAAGAAATAGAACAGCAAGTAGCAAAATTATTAGAAAAAATTTAATAGAAGAATCTTATAGCCCTTTTGCGGCACCAGTGACTCTGGCTTTTAAAAAAGACGAAGAGAAAAAATCTCGATTGTGCATCGACTTTAGAGATCTGAATAAGATAGTTATACCACAAGCACAACCTTTTCCACTCATCGATGACTTAATCGTAAAAGCTAGAAACTGTAAATATTTTACAACATTGGATGTTAACTCTGCATTTTGGTCGATCCCACTAAGGATAGAAGATAGGAGAAAAACCGGTTTCATTACACAAGAAGGACACTATCAATGGACGTGTTTACCATTTGGTCTAAAAACATCGCCAGCAATATTTCAAAGAATCTTATCTAATATACTACGAAAACACAATCTCAAAAATTTTACAGAAAACTATATAGATGATATTTTAGTGTTCTCTGAAACTTTTGAAGACCATATATTACACCTAGAACAAGTTTTAAACGCGATTATAAACGAAGGATTTAGACTAAAATTGAAGAAATGTACATTTGCATCAAAATCAGTAAAATACCTTGGACACAGAATCGAGAATAACACAGTACGACCTATTAAAGATAACTTAATTTCAATTCAGAATTTTCCAACTCCCAAAACTCAAAAAAATATCAGACAGTTCTTAGGAAAAATTAATTTTTACCATGAATATATACCAAAAAGTTCAATAATATTAGATCCGTTACACAGATTGTTAAGAAAAGATGTGAAGTTTGATTGGTCTGAAGATTGTGAAAAATCATTTACGAAAATAAAACAACTATTATGTTCCCAACCGATCCTAGAGATATTTGATAAAGATTTGCCCATCAAAATATATACAGATGCTTCAATAGAAGGCATAGGTGCAATATTGAAACAAGTGCAACGAGATGGAAAAGAAAAACCAGTGGCTTATTTTTCAAAAAAATTGAACGAGACACAAAGAAGAAAAAAAGCCATATATTTAGAATGTCTAGCAATTAAAGAAGCAATAAATTACTGGGAACACTGGTTGATTGGAAGATATTTTGAAGTATACACAGACCACAAACCTTTGGAACATCTTAACATTAAAGTAAGAACAGACAAAGAATTAGGTGAGTTAACTTACTACTTGTCACAGTACGATTTTAAAATAAAGTATTTACCAGGAAAAGATAATCTTGAAGCGGATTGTCTTAGTCGAAACCCGGTATTAGAACCAATTAAAACACAAGATGTAATAAAAATAGTAAATCTGATAAAGATAAATGAAATAAAAAAAGATCAAAAGGAAAATAATATATTACAAAACTTAAAAAGAAAGATAATAGATAATAATGGAATATTCTACAAACAAGCTAAAAATAATACAAAAAAGATAATCTTATCAGAAAAACTAAGTATTAAATTAATAAAAGAAACACACACAGAATGGTGTCATATCGGAATTAGACAAACATCAAACAGAATATATCCACATTATACAGCAAAGAATTTAATGGAAAACATAAAGAGAATATGCAAAAAGTGCAACATATGTATTAAAAATAAATCAAGAGGTCAATTAAGATATGGACTGTTGTCACATTTAGGACCAGCAACCAGACCATTTGAAATAATGTCGATTGATACGATTGGTGGATTTGGTGGTCAAAGATCGACGAAAAGATACCTCCATTTATTAGTCGACCACTTTACAAGATATGCATTCATTTTAACATCCAGAACACAATCAGCAGGCGACTTTATAAAACTAGTCCAAAATACACTAGAAATAGATAAAATAAATATGATAGTCACAGATCAATATCCAGGTATTAATTCAAAAGAATTTAAACAATTTCTAGAAGAACAAAAAGTAAAACTAATATTCACAGCTTTAAACGCACCTTTTTCAAACGGCTTAAATGAAAGACTTAACCAAACCATAGTTAATAAAATAAGATGCAAAATTAACGAAATTAAAGAAAAAAAAGCTTGGACAACGATAGCAAAAGAGTGTGTAGATAAATACAACACAACAGAACATTCAGTGACAGGCTTTACACCCAAATATTTACTAGATGGAACAGACACAAGTTTGTTACCCGAAGAATTACAAGAGAAAAGAAATGCAGAAGATTGGAAAAAAGATAGAAAACTAGCATTACAAAACACCATAAAATCACACGAATATAATAAAAGAGTCTTTAATAAAAATAGAAAAGAACATGAATTTAACACAGGAGATTTGGTATATGTGGAAAACGGCAACAAATTAAACAGGAAAAAACTAGATGAACTGAGGATTGGACCATTCAAGATAATAGAAAAAATATCAGATTCAATATATAAAATTCAAACCGGTAGAAGAAACGAAGAAAAAGGATTATTCCACAAAACAAAATTAATACCAATAGAAGATGCAATAGAGGATGAAAATTCTTGAAATAATTTTCACAGTGGGAGTGGGAGATGTAAAGAAACTATACTTTCTTTATTTGCTACGCATTCTTCAATCAACGCCCACTAGAGGGACGAATGAACAAAATAAAGGGGAACATTTTGACAGCGAAGAGATTAGGAGATTAGAGTGCTGATTAGGAGGAATAAAAGTTGTTAAGCGGGTGAACCAAAGGAATATTAATAAAAAAACTTTAAATTGTCGTTTCTTTCTTTTACAGAGAAACCAATTTGTTTTTATTCCTTATATATATATATATATATATATATCGATACACATATATATATATACGTAGGTATATAGATGTAGTTATAGATATACCCGAACGCAAAATATAGTGAAAAAAAAAAAAAAACAAAAGGGGGAGGAAAAATTTCCCGGTGAAGGCTCAGCTCGGAATTTTTTTTGTTATTGTGAGTGTTCGCAGTGCGCATACGTATCTAATGCGATATAGATATATATAAAAAAAAAATTAAAAATACGTTAATAGTGAAAGCTACATGTGAATTTCTGAAATATCCAAATCATTCTGGTCAAGTTACGGAGCAGCATCACCGTTTGTGCACAAAGGGCGGATGTAGTGTAAGTACCCCAAAACCATTTCTTATCAACCTTTGAGAATTCTTACAGTCGATTTTTTTATTAACCAATTTAGAGTCATAAATCAAATCTTCATACACGCGCCCCTTCCTCTCATTCCACCTATTATCATTCACAAAAAAAAAAAATAAAAAATACGTGGTTGTGTGTGTGTAGCTATGCATGGTGGTAGGGGCTATCTAGCTGAATAGATGAGGAGAGATAGCTGTGGAATTGGAGCCGAGCGACAATTCCAGGGAGGGCTGCCTCAGTGTGCAACACCATCCGAGCACAAATAAGTTTTCAGTTTCATCCAATCATCCCTATAGAGCACCGCCTCTACTTCCTTTCCCAAATTTTAACCCCCCCTCACCCCAACCCCTTTTGCAGAAAAAAACAAAAAAAAAAAAAAAAAAATGTATATAACAATGAGTTCCTATTAATCCTTCATACATTCGTGGCATGAAAAATTGTAGGTAAGGCAAACAGCAGCAAGAGCCCCCCCACCGACGAGTTCACGCTGCGCAATCCGCTAACATGCCACTCGCTGTTACCATCCAATGCCTTTCCTCCCGTCGGAACTTAACCTAACTTACCTACGACAAGTGTCCGAGAAATAGATTAAGCAAATTGCAAAAATTAACTAAAATTGCGATAAAGAAAAACTAGTACGTATGTATACATATAAAGAAGTGAATCAGGGGATAGTTAATTTAAATTTATAATAAAAATAATTTATACAGGTATCTAAACCATTATCGAAAAAAAAAGATTACAAAAAATTACAATACCTTCAAAACAGAATAGTTATCACATTTGCATCGGATAGCTATCCATGGTTATCACATTCGCGTCGGCCAGCTATCCATTGTGATATTATATTACATTACCGGCGCCGTTGACCTGTGGATACGCGACCTTGGCAATGCATTGTATCAGCCAGTGGATTCGAGCATATGCTGACGATGCATGCACGCGCTTCCGAACGAGCAACGCATGAAAAACCTGTGTCAGCACGGAGATAGGAATAGGCGAGGCAACGAGCATAAGGCGGGCAGATCGAGGTGGCAGTTCGTGGTGACGATCGAGACAGTGAAGAATAAACTTATAAGCATAAACTGAACAAAATCGATATCGTGTTTGTTTTAATTTAAACAATCGTAAGTCGAACAGTTGGGCCAGCCTCGGGGTTGGCGTTCGCGGTTTTTTTTTGGATTTCCCTTCCGGGAATCCGTTAAGTGGCGCCCGAGCAGGGACAGGCTCGCAATACCCCATCCTTTCTTCCTAGCAGTTGTCACACTATATGCGAGCTTGAACGTCCGAAGGAACGAAAAACCCTGTACCCATGAGAACACAGTGGTTGCTCAAGTCTCGCGGTGACTTCCGTCGTACCCATGGGAACACTTCGGAGATTGCAGAGGATTAATTGATGGTGGTGGTGAAGTAATGAGTAGGTTGCCCACAAATATCAACCTTGGCGACTAAAAGGGAGAAACACGATCCTTCCGGAGCCTGTTCCTAAAAAGAAAAACGAGGAAAACTAATCGGCCCCTAATTGATCCACCTTTTCCATTGGTCGATAGCCGGAAGTCCTTTCAAACAGGGCAATAGATTTAGTACGCTGTGCTTGAGCGCAAGTCACTGTTACCATGGGAACACAGCTGACTATTCTAATCCCGATAACGGCAATCCCGGCATACCCATGAGAACATGTCCGGAGATTGACTAGATAGGTGGACCAATTGTGAAGTGATTCGTGCCGCGAGTAGGTCGCCTACAATTTCAATGTAGGCTTCCAAAAGGGACAAACACGGATCTTCCAAGGCCGGTGCCGAAAGCGAATCCCGGTACGGTTGTTAATCGGTTTTTCATTTCAGGAATTCGACGATATTATAAAATACAAGCGGGAAAAAAATAATGAATCAGAAAACTTTGTAAGTGAGGGAGTGAAGCAAAAACAAAATAACGTAAGCCTGTCATTAGAGTATTTAAAAGTGCGTAGGAAATTTAGAAAAAGAAATAAGAAAAGTAATAATTAAAATAAGAGATACGTGCATATATCTAGAGAATTTACAAAATCTGCGTAAAAAGCTAATTGAAGGGAAAAGAAATTGTGAAAACCCACTTGTAAGTGTGTGATTGTGGGGAATTTTTTATGAAAAAGTGAATATGAAATCGTAAGTCATTCTTATTTCTTTTACAATTTTAAGTTAATACTCCTGAGATGGACGCAGTAACCAAGTCCCTGACCGAGCTAACTGGAGCAGTCAATGCTAAATTGGCCCAGGTTAAGGGAATCGAGGGTCGCCTCAAGGCTCTCGAGGATAAACAAAACATTGGGGTCGTCGCAAACGTTGAAGCGGTGGAACTTTGTCCACCACAAAACGAACTACACCAACTGATTGGAAAATATAGCACGCTTTTTGGACCAATCGATGCTAGGGAGCTAATTGACACGAGCATTCTAGCGGAGATCAGGACCAATACAGAAGAGCCCATATATACCAAGAGCTATCCCTATCCAACTTGTCTGAGGGAAGTAGTAGAGCAGGAAATAGAAAAACTGTTGGAGGAAGGCATTATTCGACCCTCTAAAAGTCCGTACAACTCTCCCATTTGGGTTGTTCAGTTGAATTACCTATGACGCAGCGCATACCTACAACAATTGTGTGTCAAGGTAATTCACCGCACGACGTCAACACCAACCCTTGCGCTGACGCAGGACGTATTCCAAAACAAATGTGTATATGCAGATGCGTGATTCTGAACTGGGTGCCAATGACCCATTATGCTGACGGTGCATTGCCGGCAGTAATTTAGTTTTAAGCAATCAATATATGTAATTGTTACCATTATGCTGACAGTAATTTAGTTTTTTATCATTGTTAGAGTAAGCTAAATTTAAGTATAAAAGATGTAAGCCAATCACAAAAATATATCAGTTATTCAGTTAATCTGAAGTAATAGACACTGATTGTTTCATTCCTTTACCCATATCATCTCCGACGTGAACAAGTTCAAGTGCTTGCTTCACTTAATAATATAATATATCAAGTTTATGTGCTTGATACTATACTACAAGAATCGCTAATATCATCTCCGACGTGAACAAGTTCAAGTGCTTGCTTCACATGGTAATATAAAATATCAAGTTTATGCGCTTGGTACTTTAATTCAGGAAAACGCTCCTGAACATTTTGGTGACCCCGACGTGATCCAGAACAAGGATCATACAACCAAGGATTCTCATCGAATTCCTCAATTCATCATCTCAGCAAAGGTTGTCCGTTTCATCAAGGAGAAAAGATGACATCATTCGAAGAGCTGATTGTGGCACAGTTGGCAACTGGCCAAGAAATTCAGCGAATAATAACCAACTTCAAGAAGGATCCCGCAGACAGAAAGAAGTCCAGAACCTATCTAGAAGAGCGACTACAACGCTTACAGGAGCACTGGAGTACTTTTGAAATGGCAGATGCAAAAATAAATTCATTGCCGAATGCTCCGGCTGAACACGATTATTTCGTTAATCAGTATTTCAGCAAGATATCAACGTTATGTGACGAATATAAACGTCGTTTTGAAGACGGAATAAGGTCAATAACGAATTCAGAAGAGAGGGCAACCACATCAAAGATAAATCCCATTAAGACAACAGTCGAAACCGTTGAAGAAAATCCACCAAAAGTCGTTGGTGCGATAAGATGACAACGGACAATCATGGGTTCGTTACGTAGGCTGATCGAGGGCCTATCTCTGAGAGAACATGAACCCTCACAGTATTATAAATGTATGTACCGAACACTTGAACAACTCTGGCAGCAAATAGAAGCACTGAATTGTACAATTTGGGAATTAAGGGACAACCCAACTGAAATTGGGTACGATCACGCGGAATATATCGCAATCGAGAAAATGGCACAGGAAAACTTTATCGCTTTATCGATAAAGCTAGAACCACAGAACAATGGGATTATCGAAGATGCCTCATCAAATGGCATCATCACCCATAATTCTCTAAATCTGCCAAAAGTCACTATCCCAAAATTCGATGGCGATTATCTACAGTGGAGACAATTTTTTGATCTCTTCTCCCAAATGGTTGACAGCCAACCAATACCGAACATACAAAAGATGTGGTATCTGAAAACACATCTAAGCGGAGAAGCAGAGCATCTCATCCGCCATATATCACTCACGGAGGACAACTACAAAACTGCTTGGAGCATCCTTCAAGATCGCTACAACAATATAAGGGTTCTCACGTCAAATCTTCTGCAAAAAATACTTGGACAACCAAACCAGGCCCAGCAGCAACCATCAGCAGGGGCTATCAAGGCTCTCCACGATACCACCCAAGAATGTTTGATGGCATTAAATAACATAGGTGTTAATACAACAACATGGGACCCTCTCCTTCTACATTTACTAGTTAACAAACTAGACCAAAACACAAGATTCCTATATTACAATCACTCAAGAAGCCAAAGGAATTGCAGTCCATTAATGAATTTTTAACGTTCCTTGAGAACCAGTTTCAATCATTAGAATCAATCGGACGAAAGAAAAGGGATACATCGTCTCGAGCTTGTGCGTCAGTAACCTCGAGTAACAACAACAGAGGAAACTGCAAGGCTTGTGGAACAGAGATACACCCGATATTTGCTTGCAAACAATTTATACAATTGCAGCCAACAGAGCGTTTACATTTAGCGCAAAAACATAAACTTTGCCTAAATTGCCTAAAAACTGGTCATGGAACAAAAAATTGCGCTTCAAGAAGCTGTTTAAGGTGTGGTCAAAGACACAACACGATGCTACATCTTGAGAGTAACACGAAGGGTTCTCCCACCAAAAAACAGTCAAACAACACGAACAACAATCACCAAAACACTACAAGTCAATCAGTAACATTAGCAGCGTCCAAGAGCTCAGAAAAACATCATTACGTGCTCCTCAGTACTGCCGTCGTAGAATTGGTTGCTACCAATGGACAAAAGACGAATTGCAGGGCCATTCTGGATTCAGGCTCTCAAGTCAACTTGATCACCACACGTCTAGTAAAGAGATTAGGACTCAGTGCAAGAAGCTCATCAATGAGTATTCAAGGCATTGGCGATGGGAGAAAGGAAGCCCATCAACGTGTGAATGTAAAACTACAGTCAAGAACAACCGATTTCAATATCGACCTGGAAGCATTTGTCCTGCCGAGCATAATACCACCACAACCTTCACAACATATTAACATTTCATCATGGCCAATGCCAAGAAATTTTCCGTTAGCCGACCCTAAATTCAATCACTCCGACAATATAGATATTCTCCTTGGTGCAGAATTCTACCATGAACTGCTCTCCATCGGGCAGATACGTTTGGCAGACGATTTACCTATTCTTCAGAATACAGTCCTCGGATGGATACTAGCTGGTAAAATAGCTGTAACTGAATCTGATACAGCAACATGCGGCATCTCCACTTATGATGACAATGATCTTCATCAGATGATCGAACGATTATGGAGCCTCGAAGAAGTTGAACCGGCGCGTAGCAAGTTATCGAGGGCCGAAGAGATGTGCGAAGCTCACTTTGCTCAAAACACACATAAAACCATTGATGGTCGCTTCGTTGTCAAACTACCGTTTCATGAGAGCCCAAACACTCTTGGCAGGTCCAAGGAAATAGCAACCAACAGATTTCTGGCCCTTGAGCGACGGTTAGAGAAAACCAAGGAAGTGAAAGACCAATATATCAAATTCATGAAGGAATATGAAGACTTGGGTCATATGACAGAAATCGACCTCAATAACATTGTAGCTCCGAATTACGTCATTCCCCATCATTGTATCTTCAAGGCTAGTAGCAGTACTACTAAACTCCGAGTAGTTTTTGATGCATCATCCAAAACATCAACTGGGGTATCGTTAAACGACATCATGTACACAGGGCCAGTAGTGCAGAGTGAATTATTTTCATTATTACTTTGATTCCGCTTACCACGATATGTGTTTTGCACTGACATTGAGAAAATGTATCGACAAATAGTCATGGATCCGGAGGACAGGAGATATCAAATCATCGTATGGAGAAACAACGTAAGCGAGTCTTTACGTTACTATCAACTCAACACGGTAACATATGGTACAAGATCAGCACCTTATTTAGCTACAAAATGCTTGCAGCAACTGGCAAAGGAGCATAACGCAACATTTGCATTAGGTGCAAGGGTTCTCCATAGCGATCTCTACGTTGATGACTGCCTGACGGGAGATAATAATCTATCGACTGTTGTAGAAATGCAAAATCAACTTATACACATTCTACAGTGTGCAGGGTTCAAATTACGAAAATGGAGCGCCAATCATCCCCGTCTGCTACAAGGCATTGCCAAGGAAGATAAAGAAATTGATCTTGACTTTAACGATGAAAGTAATGCTTCAATTAAGACATTAGGATTAACATGGCAGCCAAAGAACGATTCATTTTGTGTCAAAACTAATATGAGCTCGACCAGTAGAGTTACAAAACGAAGTGTAACCTCAGATCTTGCCAAGTTATTTGATCCATTGGGCATGATGGCTCCACTAGTGGTCACAGCGAAAATATTCGTCCAGGAGCTTTGGTTGCTAAAACTCTCATGGGATGAAGCACTGCCAGCTGAGCTACACACACGGTGGATAACATTTCGGAATAACTTGAGGGAAATAAACAATTTTCAATTTCCACGCCACATGTTCAACAATGGTGTACCCACAGCCATTCAAATTCACACCTTTTCTGATGCATCTGAGAAGGCATATGGTACAGTGGTATACTTGAGAGCAATTATGAAGGATGGAAGAATAATCGTAAGATTCCTGTGTTCTAAATCACGAGTGGCTCCACTGAAGAAACAAACTTTGCCACGCCTGGAATCGTGTGCAGCGGTTCTTGGCGCTCAGTTAACCGCTCGAATTAAGAAGGATTTAAACCTCATGGATACACCCACATTCTTATGGACAGACTCTGAAATTGTTCTCGCATGGATAAATTCTCCTTCTTCATCATTTCAAACATTTGTGGCTAACCGAGTTTCCACTATACAAGAACTAACACTTCCCGAGCAATAGCGGCATGTACCGTCAAAACACAATCCAGCGGATATACTATCGAGGGGTCTTCAACCAGCAAACTTGCCATCATGCACACTATGGTTTTTCCTATCAGGCCATCAAGATATGTGGCCAACGAAATATATGAAGGAGCTCTCAATTCCGGAAAACACAGAGAGAAAACGAAAACTACCAATTGTCGCAGCAGCGACTCATGATGGCAATAACGAGTTGATATATAAAATTAACCATCGCAATTCATTCAGGACACTTCAGAGAATAGTTGGGTATATCATACGTTTCTGCAAGAATGCCAGATGTAGCAAGGGTCAGCGGCAAAATGAAATACTATTAACTACTAAGGAATTAGAAGACTCATTGATCACAATAATTCGAGCAATGCAGGCATTCGATTTCAAGGAGGAAATCAGTGACCTGCAGACATACAAGGAGTCAAAACAAAGAAGTAATTTCGCCAGTCTGAGTCCATTTTTGGATAATAATGGAATTATTCGGGTTGGAGGTCGACTAGAGTCTGGGACACTTTCTTTTGACGCGAAGCATCCAATGCTATTACAACAATTCTCTAGTAAAACTTTTGATGCAGGATATCCACGAAAACAATAGCCACTGCGGCGCCCAAACATTGCTAGCCCATCTTCGACAACGATTTTGGCCAATTAAGGGCAAAATAATGGCACGGTCCATAGTACACCACTGCGTGAAGTGCAATAGAGACAGACCACAATTACTGCAACAAATCATGGGAAGTTTACCGTCACCAAGGATAACACCATCAAGACCCTTTATAAATACAGGAGTTGATTACTGCGGACCCTTTTGGATTCACTACAAAATTCGTGGAAAACGACCCCACAAGGCCTATGTGGCAATTTTTTGTTGCTTCGCCACAAAGGCAGTTCATATTGAACTCGTAAGCGATCTGACTACCGAATCGTTTCTTGGAGCACTGAGACGATTCATCGGCCGTAGAGGACATTGCCAGAATCCATATTGCGACAACGCAACGAATTTTGTGGGAGCCAATAATCAATTGTCCGAGTTGCCAAAAGGCACGTACGACCATTATAAGGGAATGCAGCAATAAGGCCATACAATTCAACTTCATTCCCCCCAGGGCTCCCCATTTTGGAGGTCTTTGGGAAGCAGCCGTCAAGTCAGCAAAACACTTATTAAGAAAAAGTGTTTCAACAGCCTCGTTGACGTACGAAGAATTAGAAACGGTATTAATTGGAATCGAAGCTATCCTAAATTCGAGACCACTAACACCACTTTCAAGTGACCCGAACGATCCAGCAGCGCTAACACCTGGACACTTTCTCATCGGTGAACCCCTTACTGCACAAATCGACGCAAACGCAGTTCCTGCAAAACACACTCATCTGACAAGATGGAACTTGGTCTCACATCTCAAGCATGAATTTTGGAAACGCTGGTCACAAGAATACTTAAACGAACTCCAGTATCGCCATAAATGGAAGGAATGTTCTAAGAATATCAATGTGGGAGACATGGTCATCATAAAGGAAGATAATGCTCCAGCCCTTCAATGGCCACTCGGCAGAATTACCAAGACTTATAAGGGTACTGATGGTGCCGTACGAGTAGTTGATGTTCGAACAGCATCAGGTATCTGGAAACGTCCGATCCACAGATTAGCGCCACTTCCAATTGAGCATGAAACAAAGAATGACATCACTACGGGGAATGAGGCCCAAGAATCAACACATCAGTCTCAAGTACCAGACCAAGTAACCACAACAACGACAAAAAGACGGCGAATATCTGGTACCGAGGGAATTGCCTCATTACTAACAATTCTTCTCATCTTGCCAACAGTATTTAGTAAAAACATCGAGATCAGCAAATTTGAATCCAATTTGGGCATCTACTTTGAAGGAATTGGTTCAACAAAAATAGCAACAAGCGAATGGAACTTCATCATCCATTATAATTTGAATCCATTAATAGGAGAATACAATGCATTATCCAACGGAACATTGACTCTTAATCATTTATGTCGAGAAATTCAAAAAAGGAGCTTTTGTATAAGCACCTTAAATCAAGTTCAGCATATTATAACCGAACTACAGTCGGAAAACACTCTTTTACCTAACAAACGAATTAAAAGAGGAGCTTTTAACATAGTTTGAAAACTTGCTAACTCTTTATTTGGAGTATTGGATACCGAATATGCTGAACAAATTACCAACACCATAGACCAAGTAAACACCAATGAAAATCACCTATTAAATTTGCTTCGAAATCAAACCTCAGTCGTTGATTCAACAATCAACATTGTAAAACAAGACCAAACTATTATAAATAATAGATTCGATCAAATCAACAACCAACTGACTGAAATACGAGCAAGAATACGTGACAACGATGAAGAAGACTACCAATCCAAAATATCTCAGATCGCCTCATCACTGTCATCCCAAATAATCATCATGATACTTAATATACAAAGGATGCAATCAGCTCTCATTGACGTACTCACGGACACCCACCACGGCAAAATTAGTTCGCTACTGTTGTCAACAACTCAACTGAAGAAGGAACTTACAACCATTAAGGCGCACCTACCAACATTTCTAGAGATGCCCGTAGATGAAGAAGATTTCCTACAACTATATAAGCTGATGACAGTGAAGGGAGGAGTAGCAGATAATCGAGTCGTGTTTTGGGTCACACTCCCGTTAGTAGATCACGAACAATACAATTTATTTAGAATCACACCTATACCACATTTCTTAAACAACACCATGTTAACCATCACTCCCTGCGCCCCAATACTGGCTTTGAATGCACATAGAGACCATTACTTTCCGATACAGTCAACTACTTTAGAAGGATGTATCAAATTAAGGGAAGAACAATATCTATGTCTCAATATACAATCAAGATATAACGACGGAGCAGAAATTTGTTCCTGCGATATGGGTCTTTTCAATAATGAAACAAGGGCTACATGTACACTGACCAAATCTGGAAGAAACTCTACTTGGATTCAACTAGAACACAAAAACAAATGGCTGTATTTCACAAATAAGCCATCTCGACTTACAGCAATTTGTGGAAACCAGAACGAACAGTTACTCTTGGAGGGATCCGGAATAGTTACGTTGCAGTCAGGATGCATCTTAAGACACAATTCCATTACAATTCAAGGTCATAACACATTCTCTACTAACCTTCAAACTTCCTACACCAGCTTCGGAAGCGTATCAGACATTCTAGCGCCAGACCAACATATAAGTTAAATAAAAATAATTTTATTTAATTTCAAAACTGAACTTTATTTAATAACGTTCACTTAAGATCTGATCTAACAAGAACATCGATACTCTATTTATACTTAAGTCTAGCAGAGTGAAGTGCAAGGTTGCACTTTTGTCCCTTCGCTCGTGCCATCGGGTAGTTGGGGTGATGACCGTTGTGTGACTCGTGCCTTGTCCACTTAATGACATGCGTGTCAGCAGATTGGGTGCAGTGTATTCATTTGAGTGCGTTGCCCACTTAATAACCAATTGAGTGCGCTGTCCACTTGTTGACCCATATAGCGCGTCAGCGGAATCGGTAGTTCATTTACTCGAGTGCACTGCCCAATTAATGACCCAATTCGGTGCGTCAGCGGAAATCGGTGCGGACGTAATTTGTTGGCTTGGGTGCATTGCCCAATTGCTGACCCAATTCGGTGCGACTGCGGTTGGTGTTGCTGAATAGTGTTTTTTGGGTTTATTGCCGCTCTTGAAATCGATATCGGATGTGTATTGTTTACTTTTGTGTTGTGGTGTTTTGTGTGATAGTGTTTTGTGTTAACTTATAGCATTGTTTCACAAATTCAATACCACACAATACGATATTCAACTGAAAAATCTAACGGACCTACAAAAAATAATCAAAAAACAAGAAGTTCTTGACCTACCACACAAACTTCAAGTCCGCAGTCATCACCACTTTGCAACTGGATATTCGGCTCTAATGTTATCCATTATGTTAGCCGTCTACGTAATTTGGAGGCACAAATTAGCAAGATCAGCAGATATTACGGAACCAGTACGGCCAGCACCTCATCAAACACCAACAAATTCAGAATTTGTAGTTACCATCGCTTAGAGTATTGAATGGTCATTCAACGCGGGGGAGAATGTTCAGTTGAATTACCTATGACGCAGCGCATACAACAATTGTGTGTCAAGGTAATTCACCGCACGACGTCAACACCAACCCTTGCGCTGACGCAGCACGTATTCCAAAACAAATGTGTATATGCAGATGCGTGATTCTGAACTGGGTGCCAATGACCCATTATGCTGACGGTGCATTGCCGGCAGTAATTTAGTTTTAAGCAATCAATATATGTAATTGTTACCATTATGCTGACAGTAATTTAGTTTTTTATCATTGTTAGAGTAAGCTAAATTTAAGTATAAAAGATGTAAGCCAATTACAAAAATATATCAGTTATTCAGTTAATCTGAAGTAATAGACACTGATTGTTTCATTCCTTTACCCATATCATCTCCGACGTGAACAAGTTCAAGTGCTTGCTTCACTTAATAATATAATATATCAAGTTTATGTGCTTGATACTATAATACAAGAATCGCTAATATCATCTCCGACGTGAACAAGTTCAAGTGCTTGCTTCACATGGTAATATAAAATATCAAGTTTATGCGCTTGGTACTTTAATTCAGGAAAACGCTCCTGAACATGGGTTGTACCCAAAAAATCAAAACCAAATGGTGAAAAACAGTATCGGATGGTGGTGGATTACAAACATCTGAACAGTGTAACCATTTCCGATACATACCCGATCCCTGATATAACGGCAACCATTGCCAGTCTTGGCAGGGCAACACATTTCACTACCCTTGATCTTACATCTGGGTTCCACCAGATCCCAATGAAACCATCGGACGTGCCAAAAACGGCTTTTTCTACCATGAATGGCAAATACGAATTCCTTCGTTTACCCTTCGGGCTGAAAAACGCCCCGTCCATCTTTCAGCGAATGATAGATGACGTCTTGAAGCCATACATTGGGAAACTGTGCTATGTCTACATCGATGACATAATTGTCTTCGGTGATAGTCCCCAGAACCATCTCAAAAACCTAGATACAATTCTGGCTAGGCTGCGAGAGGCGAATCTGAAGGTGAACCTGGAGAAAACTTAGTTTATGAAAACACAGGTTGAGTTCCTCGGATATGTGATTGCTCACGATGGTGTAAGACCCGATGCAAAAAAGGTAACCGCCATACAAAATATCCTGCCTCCGGACAACCTAAAGGCACTGAAGTCCTTCTTGGGTTTAACATCATATTACAGGAAGTTCATCCGTGACTATGCTAAGGTGGCCAAACCATTGACTAACCTAACACGGGGAACAAATGCGCAGGTCAAGGCCAACCAATCTAAGCGCATACCCATAGAGCTCGACACGGAGGCAATGAAGGCCTTCAATGACCTTAAAGAACTACTAACATCCGCCGATGTCCTCGCCTTTCCCGACTACAACATGCCGTACAACCTGACAACCGATGCTTCGAACTTTGCCATAGGAGCGGTTCTATCTCAGGGCGAGATTGGAAAGGACAAGCCCATAGCCTATATTTCTCGTTCCCTCAATAAGACCGAGGAGAACTACGCAACCAATGAGAAGGAGATGTTGGCAATTGTCTGGGCCCTGGACAATCTCCAGTCATATTTGTACGGGGCAAAAAAGATTCGGATCTACACAGACCACCAACCGTTAACCTTTTCCTTGGGAAATAGGAACCGCAACTCGAAGCTGAAACGCTGGAAGGCAAGGATAGAGGAGTACAACTACGAACTGATTTACAAACCAGGTAAATCAAACGTCGTGGCTGATGCCCTCTCCAGACTAGAGACACAGACGAATCACTTACCGCACTCCGCGCTTGCTGAGGCGGGACGAAGTAAAAATCAACTCAACAACCTTTCTGCAACAGACACGGCCAGCGAACGCAACTCCAGTACTGAAACGGCACACTCTACACCCGCAGCAATATCAGATCAGAGCTCTGCAGTAAACGTAAGGCAAGACATCGACGGCACAACCGACTCAGCTTCCGAAACAATGCACAGTGCAGCACAAGATTCGTCCGACCGCATCCCGCATGTGGAGGTCCCTCTTAACGTGTTTCGTAATCAAATATATATAAGGCTGGGAAAGGGCCTGGACATCTACGAGGAGCCGCATCCCGGGTATTCCAGACACTACACGGCGGTCGAAAACCCAAACAAGTCTCATCTTACAGAAATCCTGAAGACTAGATTGCAACCAGGTGTCGTAAACGGTATCAAAATCCCCGAAACACTTATAGCCCTCCTACAGGAAATCTACACCGAGTGTTTCGTTAGCTACAAGATTCGTATCACCCAAAGAATTGTCGAGGGCGTAAAGAACGAGGACCGGGTATGGCAGCTGATTGACAAAGAACACAGGAGGGCTCACAGGAATGCTAGGGAAAATAAAGAACAGCTGTTAGAAAAATATTACTTCCCTAGGATGAATAGCCTGATTACAAAATACACGAAATCTTGCGAAGTCTGTTTAATGAATAAATACGATAGGCATCCAGCAAACCCCGAGCTTCAACCCACACCTGTGCCATCGTATCCATGTGAGATTCTACATATGGATATAATGGAGGTGCAAAATCAGAAATTTATCAGCTGTATCGACAAATTTTCAAAATTTGCAAAGTTATTCCCCATTAAGAACAAATCCTCGATATATCTGAGGGAAAAACTTATCAAAATTCTGCATTACTTTACGGTCCCGAAAATACTGGTCACGGACAATGAGCGAAGCTTCCTCAGTCCGATCCTTCTGAACTTCATTAAAATATTAGACATTCAAATGTATCGAACCCCCGCTAACTGCAGTGAAGTGAATGGTCAGGTTGAGAGGTTTCACTCAACAATTCTAGAGATGTATAGATGCCTGAGAGCAGAATACAAGGGACTGCGCCTAAAGGAATTGTTGAACATAGCTGTGGATCGGTATAACAACATTGTCCATTCGGTCACGAACAGGAAGCCATTTGATGTGTTCTTTAACAGGAGCTCCAGGGTCAATTTCCAAAACATACTGGATTTCCGCTTGAAGGTCAATAATGATCTTAGGAACAAGTTGGAAATTAAACAAAAGTCGGGAAACGATAGGCGCAAATCAAAGAGAACTTCTCCTAAGAAGTTCAAGCAGGGCGACGTTGTATATACCCGCTTGAAACGAATTCAAGCTAAACACAAGCCCTTATACAGGAAAGAAGTGGTGGCAAGGGATAATAAAGTCACGGTTGTTACGGCAACTGGCCGTAAAATACAAGTTAGCACATACATCCGCTAACAGAATTGAGCAGCGTACACACGCTTCTCAGATAACACACGGACGCGCATCCGCTAAGGAAAACTGAGCAGCGAACACACGCTTCTCAGCTAACACACTGTCCCGCAATAAGAACAGCGTGGGACCAGACGCTAGCTCAGCGTTTATCAACACCGCCGACCAACAACCGTGGGACCAGACGTTGTCAAGGTCACCACCCAATGATGGGCACCGAGCTGTTAGTATAAGTTAGTGTAGTTTAGTTTTAAGAGAACACCCGACCATATCGGTCAGAATAAAAATATCGGTAAAAATAAAGAATTCCTCATAGAGGAAATAATACAAATAACCATATCTTTAACTGGCGCCCATAACTTCCATAAGGCACAGGTAAAAAATCGTTAGAAAATAATTAAAACAAAAAAGAGTAATCAAAAAAGAATGGCACCAAGCGCAATAAGCACAAGCACTCAGTAGTATTTAAGTTTCGACACAAAGCATGTAAGCGCACAGATCGGGCACAAGGCACATACGATACATTATATTTTAATTGTTTCAATTTTTGTAGAACTTAAGGAAATGATCTTCGTATAATCTCGTATATTTTAAGGAGTATGTACAATTAGGCAAATTACATGAATTAAAATGCAAATATGTATATCGCTAGCGTCAAGTCAAATTTGGATAATCCCCACAATCTTTGATTCCTTTTATAGTTTCAATACAAGAACATTTGAACATTGTACTTAGACTAAGTTAGGAACATAAGTTGTAACTATCTGTAACCATATAGCCGTCACAAGCCACGAGGTCGATATTTTCAGCCTGACTCACCTGATCTGCCTAGCGACAGTAGATGCGTTCCAGATATTCCCATACATGACTCCACTCATCCCTATCAAGGAAGGTAAAGCTTGGATAGTCGACGGCAACCTTAACCTCGTGCATGTCATCAATTTAAACGAATTCGAACGACGAGTAGCAGAGGTCACCGATTCCATTAAGAGGCACCTCACCGATAAAAACGACAGGCAGCTGATCAACTTCCATCTTACATCGATCACGAACCGCATTGGGATGCTGAGGCAAAGAACACCAAGGAAGCCGAGATCCATTAACTGGATTGGATCCGCTTGGAAATGGGTCGCCGGGAATCCAGTTGCTTCAGACTGGGACAAAATTCTCGGTAATCAGCAGCATCTTGTTGAAAACAACAACCAACAGTACAAGGTGAACGAACGTGTTTTCGGGGCCGTGGATGCACTGTCAAAAAAGCTAATTTGGATCATCGAAAACACGAACGGCGAAAGGGCTGTAGCGGATATCGAAAAACTCAGCCGAGACGTCTTGGACCAGGTTCTACTCATAAAGGAAGAAGTGAATGAAATAGTACGGGCATGCCAGTTGGCCAAAAATGGTATCGTGAACACAAACTTATTGGACCACGATGAGATCAACTTGCTGGTGAACGAGCTCGAGACCCTCCCGTATGAAAACGAGATCGAAGCGGTCGAATTTGGAACACCATCCGTCTACACCAACGGTTCAGTTCTTTTGTACGTTCTATCAATGCCGAAGGTGAAGAAAGAGGATTACAACCTGCTGCTGATAAAACCATCGATAACCAATGGCAGTCAAGTTAACATCGAATTTGACAGAGTCCTGACCAATCAGGAAACCACCTATGGCGTGATTCAAAAATGCCTCTCGATAAGCAACACCACCGTATGCAGGGAGGAATCCTTATCAAGTCTCACGGGAGACCATTGCATAACCAGGTTGTTTAAAGGGGGACACGCAGCATGCACATATCGCACCAACACTCGCGAGGTGATTGATAAAAGAAAATGCAATCTTCGTAACGAATTTCAATGGCCAACTCATCTCAGGAGATACCAACCAATCCCTGACTGGTACTTTCATCATCCAATTGAACAACGAAACCATTCGACTAGGAAATAGGACGTTTACGAGTTCCAGTTACACCACCCTCCAAATCCTACCATCGGCAATGACCAACGTCACTTCCAAAGGACACGAAGTGGATCTCCAATTCATCCACAAGCTCAGCGTCGAAAACATCAAGCGGCTTGGTAATCTGACTGTCAGGATGGGGCTCTCGACACTATGGGACGTCATAGTCTTTATACTAGTCATGTCACTCATCATTATAATGTGGCGTAAGGTTACTGGGAAGCTGCGCCTCCCAGCGCCAAAGATGCCAGACCCTGCCACCGCAGTAGCATCAAATTAACAACATCTAACCACGTGTCGAGGTCACCGATCTGCTAGACGCAGATTTTTGAGGGGGGAAGAGTTATCACATTTGCATCGGATAGCTATCCATCGTAATCACATTCGCGTCGGCCAGCTATCCATTGTGATATTATATTACATTACCGGCGCCGTTGACCTGTGGATACGCGACCTTGGCAATGCATTGTATCAACCAGTGGATTCGAGCATATGCTGACGATGCATGCACGCGCTTCCGAACGAGCAACGCATGAAACACCTGTGTCAGCACGGAGATAGGAATAGGCGAGGAAACGAGCATAAGGCGGGCAGATCGAGGTGGCAGTTCGTGGTGACGATCGAGACAGTGAAGAATAAACTTATAAGCATAAACTGAACAAAATCGATATCGTGTTTGTTTTAATTTAAACAATCGTAAGTCAAACAGTTGAGCCAGCCTCGGGGTTGGCGTTCGCGGTTTTTTTGGATTTCCCTTCCGGGAATCCGTTAAGTAGAATCTAAATAAATAATAAAAATGTCATTTTAAGCAACCTCTTTTAACTCATCTGTTAATTTAACTAGAAAACATTAACTACCAAAAAAAAAAAAACAAAACGGCTAGATACGTACATCTTATTCGTCCATCCAGACTTCCCATTAACACAGAAAATTAAAATCCCCTTATGCCCCCGACTGAATCAGGAAATGTATCGTTGCATAACCAAATCCTACAGATAGTCTCCGAAATTCTTGTACAAGAATGCCCTCGTTTTATTAAGACATTCCTTAACCGTACCACTGACTGATCTTGACGAAGACACCAAGACACCAGTGAAGATCAAAGGAATAACTTATCCGAAATGGATAAGATACCCGACGTGGTTAGGAGCCTAAGGGAATTCTCAGTTCAAGCGGCAGAGTTTAGCTCATGGGAAAAGAGCGGCGACCGCATCCTGAGACTCTACGAAACATGTAAAGGTACGCCAAGATGTTTCGGCATATTGAATGTAATACGAAATAAGATCGTGAGGCAAGCCGACATAGGTTTGGAGTCTTATAACACTCCGTTAAATTGGGAACGTACTTCACGTTTCCTGACATTAAATTACGCGGATAAAAGAGACATTGGTACTCTCGAAAATCAGACGACCAGCCTTATTGTAATGAGAACATACGATTAGTCTATGTTAGTCTATTTTATTCTTTGTTTATGACTTGTGTGACAGATAGGCATACATACATATATGAATTTGTTATTATTGAATTAGAGGTTAGTTGTACATCAACCCTTAAATTAATAAGACCATAAGAATTGAACAATAAAATAAAGACCAGAAGTGGTAAAAAAAGTTAAAGTATTAAAATTGATTAAATTGAATTGATAAAGTTAAAAAAGAAGTATGTCGAACGATCGATTGCCTGCAGAACTGGACTGCGGAAATCTAGCACGTGAGTGGCCAATACGGAAGCGAAATTTCATAATGTACATGATAGCCAACAATAAGATGACTGATCCGGAAAAGCAAAAAATAGCAACATTTTTGTGGTTAGTGGGCACTCGCTCATCGGACATTTATAATATTTTGTTTCCAAATGAAAGAATTTTTGACTCAATTACCCTAAGCGCAGAAAATAACAATGGACAACGGGATGAAAATGAACGGGAAAATGAAGGCGGAATAGCCGATAATGCACCAGTTTAGGCACAAACTTACCAAACCTACCCTCTTTGGTGAAGCGATAGAGTTCTCAAAAGAGTTCTCAGAAGAAGTTAAATAAGCAATGGTCTTCGCCCACAGACTGATCGCGGATGACGACACTAACCGTAGGCTCTTTCACCCTGATATCCAGACATACGGGATTGGGTGCCCTTTTGGAATCAGTTAAATGAGGCAGTCCATAAAAACGAACGGTTATCTGCGGCGGAGAAAGTCCAATACCTGGAAGGGGCATTACACCGTGCGGCAAAGAAGACAATAGCAGGGTTTACAGCCACTACTGCATGTTACGACGCAACTGTGTCATTGCTAAAAGAGCAATACGGTGACGACGAATAATTGATCGACAGACACATGCAAAAGTTAATCGCACTTCGTCCTGTAGCGGGGAAGACTGATGTTGTCGGATTACGGAATTTATATTCAACCAACATAAACATAAATGCATTTGTAATACACAAGCGATCGACCTAACTCAACGTTCAATGACCAACGATCATTGACCGATGAATATCCGCCAACACAATAAACCGAACCGATCGCCTGTGCAAGCATATTTTTTTGGAACGAGAATTAAGTTCTAAGGATAAACTCAATTTGAATGGTCGTTTCTAGACCACAAAATAAAACTACTGATCTTAAAGATATTTTTGTGTTTTTTTTTTTTTTTTGTTCTCAAAAATATTTAAAATAAAATTGTTATGCTCAAGTCAATACCTGATTATCTACCTTGCCGTGGTGTGGGGGCTTCTCACCAAAGAATAATCGCCCCCGTCACTCCCTTCACACACCCCAATTCCCATCCCAATCCATTTATCCCATCACACTCCCAACTTACCTATCCATTCCTTATCCCCTGGGCTGAACATAAGGTGTTAATCGTACCGTGCCGAGATGTTGACCAGGCTGAAAGCCCAGACCAAAAATAGCTCAGTCGCTAACGGTGTATCCGGATACCTGGCGCCCTCCGGATCAGCCAGCCTTACCTGGGTATTGCGGATCTCTGCCCAGGTGGACATACATTTCTCCGCAACTCGTGGGACATGAATAAAACAAACAAACAGAGCAAGGGAGTGGCTGACGGTCGCAATCATAGATGATAGCGACCCGGACGGCAAACTGACGACCGAAAAATGGAAGGATGTCGATCAAGCGCTATCGACAAACTTCCTAAAAGTCGCTAGAAATAACCCTGGACCACCGCCCATCTGCGACGACGCTGGATGGTACCAAGGCAGGGTCAAACTGATAAGCTGTGCCGACGAAAGATCCGTTGATCTTCTGAAAGCCACAGTTGCCGAAATAGGGGAAATTTGGGAGGGAGCTAGGCTCAAGGTCCTCACTAAGGACCAGACGACCGCGAGCTAGATGCTGACTCCCGCTTGCACCAGACAACCCCCTTGAAACAGTTGAGACAATCAACTATTGCAATTCTAATCTCCCAAGAGATTGGAGAGTCGCGAAGCTGGAGGAACCCAAAGGTCGATCAAGACAGGCAATTAATGTACTGAATTGTGAAGCCTTGGAACCTCTAGCCCTATGCGACTACCATATCAGGTTTGGCTTTAAAAAAGTCAAACTAAATATATACAAAAAGGATGAGGAAGTGCCACCATCCGGCAATACAGACACACCAGGTCAGAAGCGGAAGCTCTACGGTGCAGGAACCCCCAACCCCCTCGGGGAGCAAGGGCCCTGCGCCGGCAGAAACTGAAACCCCAGCAACATCCCTGGTCATTAAAGATCAGGAGTCATTGCTCGACTCCGGAAGCGAGGACTATTCCACTAGCTCGCCGATGGAAGACGATCTTCTGGACTCAGATCTGGAATCGAATAAATAACAGCCATGACGCTGAAATTAATTCAGATTAACCTCCGCCACTCTAAAGCGGCAACCGCATACCTTCTCAGGCTGGCCAAAGGAGAAGAAGACATAGCCTTAATCCAGGAGCCGTGGGTGCATGAAGGTTCGTGGATTAAGAAACCCAGCCTACAACCTATTTACATCACAGAAAGAAGGTAAGCCTTGCATACTTGCAAAGAAATCTTTAAACGCTTACCTTCTTCCAAATTACAGCTGCCCCGACACCACAGTGATTGCAATCCAATCACCCGGGATCAAGCTATGGATAGCGTCTACATACATGGCGCAGGAAGAGTCCATTCCATCGGACGAAATCAACAGACTGGTCAAAGACTCATCGAATCATCAAGCTGGGCTCCTTATCGGTGCAGATGCGAATGCGCATCACACGATTTGGGGCAGCAGCGATACAAACGACAGAGGTGAGTGGCTTATTGAATTCATCATAATCACTAACCTTTTTATTTGCAACAAGGGTCATGCACCCACATTTATTACGAAAAATCGCAGGGAGGTACTAGACCTAACTCTAGCATCCCCCTCTCTCATTGACAAAATAAGAGAATGGAAGGTTTCTGAAGAACACTCCTTCTCAGATCATCGTTACCTGGTTTTCAAACCTAGATTACACGGTCCCAACCCCAATTGACTCACCTTGCAACCCAAGAAGAATCGATTGGGAGCGTTATAGAGCCTTCATTGGCAACTCTATAATAAGTAGGACCCCTGACACCCCGCGGACCACGTTAGATATAGACAATATGGTCTATACTCTAACATTGGACAACGCAAGGGCCAACAGCTGCGCAATCCACAAATCAGGAAAAAAATCTTACCCTTCTTGGTGGAACGCAGATTTAAGCAAGCTCCGCAAAGCCTGTCGTAAGGTCTTTAATAAAGCAAAGAACACAAGTAATGACAGAGACTGGAGCCTATACAAAAATTCACTCAGGGTGTACAAACAAAACCTGAGGAAAGAACAAAGGCTGTCTTGGAAAATCTTCTTCAATAACATGGAGAAAATATCAGACGTCTATAGACTGAGGAAAATACTCTCGAAAGATCCACAACCCCCAACTGCCTCATAGCAAATGGAGTTTGGACAACATTTGAGGAAGAAACTCTAAATCTTCTCCTCAACACGCACTTCCCTGGCTGCTCTGAATCGCAAGACCCAGTGCACTCGCGAGGGCCTCATATCTCCTCTGCGATAGAAGGGCAGTACGAACACATTATCTCCAGAGAGAAAATTATATGGGCATTAAAAAGCTTCAAGCCCTATAAATCGCCGGGTCCAGATGAAATTTACCCCATCGAACTAACACAAACTATGGAATGGACTATACCATGGCTAGAGATAATCTTTAAAGGATGCCTAGCTTGGAGTCACATTCCAGAAAAGTGGAAGTGCGCAAAGGTAATTTTCATCCCCAAAGCTGGCAGGAATTCTCACACTTCCCCCAAGAATCTAAGGCCTATATGTCTATCATCCTTCGCTCTAAAAACTTAGAAAGGCTGATAGACCTACACATACGGCATAGCTTGGATCCCTCCCTAATTTCTAAGGCACAGCACGCCTACTGTAAAGGTAGATCGGTCGAAACAGCTCTTCACACATTAGTGAGGAAAATCGAAAGATCAATCCATCTCAAAGAATATACTCGAACAGCCATCCTAGACATAGGGGGCGCTTTTAACAACGTCACTCCGAAAGCAATAATAGAAGGGCTAGAAAAGCTAAAGGTGGAGAGGACTCTGATAGAGCTGATCAACGAGTTGTTATTAACACGCAAGATTCACTCTAAGTGGGGAAGCCTAGTAACTACCAGAGTAGTTACCAAGGGAACCCCGCAAGGTGGGGTCCTCTCACCTCTTCTCTGGAATGTAGTTGTAAACGAACTACTAATCAAACTGAAGAAAGAAGGCCTGGACGTTGTTGCCTACGCCGATGACGTTGCCATCACAATCTCAGGTAAATACCTATCTACACTGAATGACCGCATGCAAACGACATTCTCACTTCTGTGCAAATGGGCGCATAGTAATGGGCTCAGGGTTAACCCACAGAAAACCGAGCTCGTGCTTTTTACCAAAAAGCACAAAATCCCGGAAAACTGCCCTATCACTCTGCTCGATACCAGGTTAGCCTACTCCCCTAGTGCCAAATTCCTTGGCATTATACTCGATAGGAAATTAACTTGGAAGAGCAACACAATTGAAATAGCAAAAAAAGCAACAATAGCTCTCCACACATGTAAGAAAGCCCTAGGAAAAAAATGGGGATTCAACCCCAAGATTACCCTATGGCTCTACATCACGGTCGTTAGACCCATACCAATGTATGGAGTGATAGTCTGATGGATTGCACTAGACAAGACAACATACCACAAACAACTCGAGAAGGTACAAAGGATGGCGTGTATGTGCATTACCGGGGCCCTCAGGTCCACACCAACGGCTGCGCTTAACATGATACTAGACCTAACACCACTCGATATTTTTGGCAAACAAAATCGTGTGGTAACACACGGCCATAAGACTAAAAGCCAACTCAAAATGGTCGAGCTATGTCACTGGCCACTCCTCCATCCTGCAAAACAGGATAACGATGGCAGAAAACCTGGACCACACAGAACCCACCGTAGTCTTGGACAAAAACTTTACGATGATATATCCGGATCGACAAAACTGGACTCGCCAAACTCAACCCCGCAGAAAATGCGTGGATTTTTACACTGACGGGTCTAAAACCAAAGTCGGGGTGGGCAGTGGATTATTCTGCACACAACTTAAGCTGTATAGAGCTCTAAAATTACCAGATCACTGCAGCGTTTTCCAGGCGGAACTGTTCGCAATAAAAGAGGCCTTGTCTTGGCTGAAGTGGAACGTAATAACCACCACAGATATTCGTATTCTCACAGACAGTCAAGCAGCCTTAAAGTCGTTGGAGTCCTATGTGTACACATCAAAATCTAATCTCGACTGTCGCCTATTTCTTAACGAGATGGCAGAACAGTTCAACATTCAGCTTATCTGGGTACCGGGACACAGCGACATTACAGGAAATGAAAAAGCCGACACACTCGTCAAACAAGGAACGACGCTACAATCAATCGTGGCTTCTGAGGGAGTACCCCTTACAACCATTAAACATAATCTGACCAATCTCGCCAGGGCCGAGACGAACCTGTGATGGATCCAGGGACATACCTGCGTTATCACCAGGCAGATCTGGCCTCGGCTTGACAGTCAACGAACAAGGAGTATAATCTCCCTAAAAAGAACTGACATCTATAAAGCCATCGGTGTCATCACAGGACACTGCCTCATTGGCAGTCACGCACAAAAACTAGGAATAGTTCCGTATGATTCCTGCAGAAGCTGTCAGGACGAGGAGGAGGTCGAATCCATTCACCACCTTCAGTGTGCCTGCACAGCATTTTGCAATGTCAGGAAACGTTACCTGTGCTCTGACTTCCTTAACGGTCTGACAGATGTTCAGAAAGTAGGGAATCCTGATCTTCTTAACTTTTTAAGAAGCACAAAATGGTTCCACGAAGAGGGGGGCAAAACCCCCTCGTAGCTGCACAACGGGCCTCCCTGCTCTATGTGCATTCTTCTCAATTCTGGGAAGGCTACGATCCTACCTACCTACCTATTATACATAGAACAATAATTCAGACGAAAACGAGAGACAAACATGGCGACCGACGAAACAACCAGAATTACTGATGTGGATGAGTTGAAAATGACTGAAATAGTCGAGTTACTAAAAAGCGTGCATTTGACACTGGATGGAAGTAAATCCGATTTGTGGGAGCGGCTTCGAAATCATCTAATGGGAGGATCAACTGTGCAGGACATTTTTATATTCTTTCCTACATAAATACAAACAATAGCGAACATTCAGAAAACAGTGATCCTAACATACTTTTATATTTGGCAATACAAATATATACCTATATATACATGTAAAGAAACTATACTTTCTTGATTTGCTACGCATTCTTCTACCAATGCCCACTAGAGGGACCAATGAAGAAAGTTGTTAAGCGGGTGAACCAAAGTAGTATTAATAAAAAAATTTTAAATTGTCGTTTCTTTACTTACAGAGAAACTAATTTGTTTATTATTACTCATAGAGGATTGACATCACCCCTTATATACATACAAACATATGTAAAAATAAATCACCATCAATCAAAACAAAACATCAAAATCATCATTATTATCATCACTCATAAGGAATCTCTGGGGGCAAATTATAACAAGTATGGCGGGATTAAATTAGTTTAGCCTGGCGAATGACGTAAGTGATTTCACCGGGATACTAGATAGGAACTAGATTTATTTATCAAACATGTAGATGACATTTATATTTTTACTAGTGGTTTAGACGAACATCCAATAGGATGTTTAGATTTAAAGATTAGGCAAACAATTAAAGGTCCAGTAAATATCATCCTTATAAAAGTCTATTCTGAGAGAAAATTGTACTATTAATGAAAGTAAAGAAAGTATTATGATGTCCGTTGAGTTGTTGCAATTTGAATGCTCTGTGAATGGACTCTTTGAAAGATGTCAAGCGAATTTAACCAAATTAAACATCATAACCTCGCTAAGTCCTGATAATCCTATTTGGTTCGATATGATTTTAAAACTATTCATAGGTAAATTACCTAGTGAACCGAAACTTATTCTTCAAGTGAGAAATACATCTACCTTGAGAGAAGCGAAAGCTATTTTTCTAGACACGGAGAATTTTAGCAGGCATTTCCATAGCCATACAAATATCTCCACATTTCATACATTTTCCAATTGCTCGAATTCTAACGAAAATCATCAAAATGTTGCCCCTGTAAGCCATAATAGTAACGAAAATAGAAATCAAGCCAATACGAGAAACTATTTCCCACAACGTTATATGCCAAATGGAACAAACAGTATAACCTTTCCACGATAGCTCCAGAGTTATAGTAGAGGTTACTCTGTCATAGTAAAGTCTGTCAGAACAAAGTCATTCAGGGTCTATTAGAAGGAGCAAACAAAGTCGTGGAATGGATATGGATCATGTCGAGTCAAAAAATGAACCATGTTGCTCTTGTACTAATGGGCAACATTTTCAACAAACCAGCCCAGACCACTTCCCTGCATAATCGTTCAAAGCAAAGGCAATCCAATTAAACTTTTAATCGACGAGTGTCACAGAAGGTGAATTATCTGCATTACAAGATAACATATCGGAAATCTCTTTCGAAGCACCCTTAATAAAAACTATTATAAGTAAATTGAAAACCGATAACCGAACGAAGAGGAAATCGAATGTCTCACTGACACAATAAAAAAATTCAAGCGTGTCTTTTACTTTAAAGTAACAACAAAGAACGATATTCCCGTTTACTGTAAGGCATACAGATATCCTGAGGCTCTTAGGTTCGAACTAAATAAGCAAATATCAGAAATGCTTGAGTCCGGCATATTTAAAAATTCGTCCAGTTCCTACAATGCTCCTATTTGAATAGTACCTAAGAAGGTGATAATTCCGGTAAGCAAAAATTACACATTGTCGTTGTAACTTAACGAGTGTTTACTTCCATTACCTATGTACTGACTATGCGCACATGACCTAGTTTAAGTCAAGGTAATACTTCACGTCAACAGCAACCATCATGCTGACGCCACCATAACAAACGGAATATTCATTGGGTCAAGCCAACGACCTATTATGCCGACGCTGCATTACCGCCAATTACTTTAGTTTTAGGTAAATATTGTAAATGTTTAGGATAAGCAATATTTCTGTATAAAAGACGGGAAATAATAAAGCACAAATGTCAGTATTGACTTACATTGATACGGATCGTATTTCATTGTACTGACTGGTGAACAAGTTTAAGTGCTTGCGTCACACACTATTGGTGAACAAGTTTAAGTGCTTGCATCAAACACTATTTCGAATATCAAGTTTATGCGCTTGATATTACAACTCACTTCAGAAAAAAGCTTCTGAACAACGAGGTTACTAAGGGCTTAAATTTCCACATTGAAGATATACTACCAAAAGTAGGTACCGCGTGGTATTTCTCTACAATCGACCTTGCAAAAGGATTTCGTCAAATTCCAATATGCAAGGAAGATAGACGTAAAACAGCATTTTCCACAGCAAATGGCCATTACAAATTTACTCGTATGCCATTTGGCTTAAAAACCGGTCCTGCATCCTTCCAAAGGATGATGAATGAAGTTTTAACGAAGTATATCAATAAAATCTGCGTCATATTTCTGGGCGATATTTTAATATTCTCTACTTCCTTGCAGGAACATATAGATTCACTCCATAAAATATTCAAAAGGCTTCTAGATTATAACCTCAAACTTCAGATCGGTAAATGCAGTTTTATGAAGCATGAAACTAAATATTTGAGGCATATAATAAGTTAATGCCCAATGACACCCCACTTTACGGCCCATGGAAACTCGAATAAGTAATTCGATATCCCAGAATTGCGGGTCAGCATTTTAGATCCACCGACCATCGATAAATTATGTCACCCTAAGATAAGAATTGAATTGTATCTAGCTCTAAGAACTCAAATGTATCTAGATTGGAAAGATCATTCTGTGTCCAGCAATCGAGGTGATCAGTTCACTCAATTAAGATTACTTTTTTAAAACTCCATCTATGTAGCCAATTGTAGGCCCAGTTTAACCATCAATTCAGAAACTAACCACAAACAACTTCACACTTCAGACAAGATTTCCGCGCTGGAGAAACGAGAAAAAAGACACATTTCCTGGACTGGGTTAGGGTGAGAGCTCGGTGTGAAGGTGAGTACGAAAGACACGAGGAAAAAGACACGGCAATCAAGACAAAAAAAAAACAAAGAAAACTTCAAAGAAACTTAAATAATACAAGTGCATTAGCTACGAGTATGTTCTCTCTATCTCTTATTTTTATTAATCAACTTACTGAATTTTGTATATCTAGCTAATATCTGAAATATTATAATTATATTGAATTAATAAATTCTACATCTATGTAGTGGAAAACATAATTGACGACCCTGACAGGACTATACTGACTATACCACCTTTTGAGCTTTAGGCGAACGCATCGTACAGGTAGGGCGCCGTGGTTGAGTGGGTCTGTGTGTGAGTTAGTGGACAGCGTGGTAGGCGATTCGCAGGTCGGCGGCCAGTGCTACTGTGGTCATTATTTCCTTTTTTTTTCCGTCTTTTTTTTTTTTCTTCTTTTCCGATTTTTCCTTCATCGTTTTCCTCCTCTCGTCCATGTGGTAGTGTTCTTTCGCTCTCCTTGCCTTCTCTTTTCCTTCGGGAGACCTGCACTCGCATAACCTTTTCTTTCTCTCCGACTGAAAAGTCGTACGATCCGTCACCTTCGCGAGGGCGAACGGTTCTTGGTGGCGTGATCGGCCTGGAGGGTGGGAGAGAAAAGCTGAAAAGAGCTAGGGGATCGAGAGTTGAAAGTCGCCGGCGAAGAATAAGTGATTTCGTTTTTGATTTTTCCTGTTGGTGTTTGCTCAGGTGAAAAAAAAAAAATAAAAACAAATTAAATACTGTGCTTTTGAAGGCCTTTAAGAAACTGAAGCGTTTTATTCTGAGGGTGGCATGTTACAGCTGATTTTGATGACTTTGCGTATACGTAATATTTTTTTCTGGCTCGACATCGATGTGTTACCAGCGCTCTCCACTGGCTGCTAAGTGACTATTATAGGTTCTCTTGATAAGAAATAACGCATTTTATATTGAGGGACACAAGTGTCCAGGCGTGTCTACATACATTTTTACCAGCAGGCGAGGAGAGCACCCTAGTTTAGAAAATAAATATAAAGTTCAATAAAGATATTTGTCTTTTTATTTTACTCTTTACATATTCGCTCCCTAAAATATTCACCTCAAGGAGAGGAAAGTGTACAACAATACACAGCGACTGCGGTTCAAACTTCAAGGGTGCTGACACGGAGTTACGTAATTTATTAACGGCGGCTAAGCTCGATTGGAAAGAAATTGTTAAAATACTCGTCGATGACGGAATCGATTGAAAATTTATTCCACCTGCTTCTCCGCACTTCGGAGGTTTAAGGGAAGCTGGCGTAAAATCCGTAAAGTACCATCTTAAGCGAATAGTCGGAAATCAAACGCTCGCTTTCGAAGAACTCGGCACGTTGACCACTAGATAGTCTTACTGTGCCAGATCATTCTGAAAAAGGGTTAAGTTATCTTAACAGATGGCAAAGGATACAGTAGCTTTGCCAAATCTTCTGGAAGAAATGGAGTTCGGAATATTTGGCCCGTCTACAACAACGACCGAAATGGAACAACACCGAACAACAACCTAACGTTGGAGACTTAGTACTCGTTAAGGACGAAAGACTTCCTCCTACTAAATGGGGCCTTGCACGAATAGTAGCTAAACGCTCAGGAGCAGATAATTTAACACGTGTTGTCACACTAAAAACAAAGAACAACATAACTAAACGACCCATCACAAAAATTTGTCTTTTACCTAGCAACAAGTCACCAACAGATACGGCAGCAATATAAATAAGAACAAATAACAATAAACTTTCTCCACAAAGTTAACAACGTCGATCGAGGCCTAGGGCAAAGTCGAAACAGCGCTGCGTGTGGGATGCGCTATGTCTTCATTTTGTGTGGTTCACGTTGCTTCGCATATCATATCATATTCAGCCTGGTGCAATCGGATGCGTCCATTGCGATCAGTCTGGGAAACATACCTCGACCGGATGCGCGTGAGTTACATCTTGGTAACACTATTCGATCACCCAACAATAAATACATTGTCATCGTCAACCTAATGTACCACCCCGTTCCTATGTTTTCCCTGAATTGCCTTTCCTTCCATTTGTTTATGCGTAAAATGTCTTCTACTTAGTTTCTTTCTGCCTAATTTTTTGTCTATCCCTCCATTTGTTTATGCCTCTTTGTTCAGTAGCGTCTTTTCCTACCTTTGTCTGTTCCTCCTATTTGTTTGCGCCTTTATCGTACGTGGCGTATTTTCCTATTTTGTCATCTCCCATTTTTGTTTTCGTGATGTGATATTGGGTGATCGAAATAATTGATCGTGGACCTCAGAACGAGAAAGTCGTATCTAAGACATATTTTGTTAAGCTTATAAAATAAATATTTTATAAGAAAAAGAAAGTGTTTTATTGGATTAGCAATCCAACTATAACTCGTGCACCCAAGAAAAAGCATGCTTTGCCGATTGGAACTAAGCGAATGGGTTTCCTACGGAAAGCGTTTTAGGGGATAAGTTACACTGTAAAGAGGACTAGTCGAAAATATATTCGTATTTGTTAAACTCGTTTGAGTGGATTCCCCTGCTGGGAATCCTTTAACTACCATCATATAATGATTCAATCAAATTCCAAAAACGCAATCAATTGTATTCTACCACACACTCTCATGCAACAATGTTTACATATGCAAGTTAAGATGCCGAGTCCCAATTAAGAAAAATAGAAGAACTGATGACTTGACAGCGTCCGTTAGCCACGCCGATAACCACCCCTTACACTCGACACCCACGCAAGATGATACGAATGCAGAAGCGACGCCCACACAAGATGATGCGAATGCAGAAGCGACTCCCACGCAAGATGAAGCGAATGCAGAAACGACACCCACGCTACCGACCGTCCACATCCGCCGCCCACACTTTATAGTCAATCTATCATAACTGTATCAAGTAGAGTTAGTCCAATAAATGGAATTGAAGTTAAGTTGAGTAATAAAGCTGGAGAAGATCAGTTGATCTTTTTTTAAAACTCCGACCAACCAACTCTTTAATTGGCGATCCTGCCGGGAGGAGATAGTCACACTCTCACTGGGACCACTACAAATAATTATCCTTTTACGAGGAGAAAAATAATAAAACCACTACAGGTATCTTTTAACAAGCAAGTATTTTTAGTGTACATATAAAAAAAAAAGGTGATTAACAAAAAATAAAAAATAAAGAAAGAGTGATCCAACAAACAAGATAAAAAGTGATTAAAACAAACGAACAAAATAGTGTTTAAAAAACAAAAAAAATAATAAAGTGATGTAAGAGACAGAACGAAAAGTGTAGACTACAGGGAAGGAGAAAAAAAAAAAACAACCAGAAGACCAGGAGTACCACATCAAGGACCATCGAAATCGACCTCAAAAGAAAACAATTAATAAATAAATCCGTATGTGGCTTTCCATATTGACTGTCTTCAATTTGAATTGTTATAACCTTAGTACCTAGTCTTGTCATAATACATTGTAAAAATATATATAGCAATTACATCCTACCGCGAAAAGCCGTTAAAATCACTACATCTCAAGAAGTCTTAATAGCCAGGTTAGTTGCAACCAATACTGCTTCTTTGAAAGCAGAGGTTGCAAGTTTGAAGGCACAGCTACAGGTGTTAGGAAACTCGAACATAGTGACAGAATACCTACAACAGTCTATCGACCTAACGATAACGTGTGAGGAAACACTAGATGTGATCAAATCACTACCCGAGTTCGATGGTAACAGTAATGCCTATGTTAGCTGGCGTGAAGCCGCTAGTCGGTTAGCTTATACGTCAGAGGCAGTAAGAAATATTTTGCTGTACTGACAATTTGAAGAAACAGAATCACTCAAAATTCTAACGAGCTATTGACAAATCATGGCACCGTATTGTATTTTGACGCTATAATTAGTAGGTCAGATTTTGCATATGCAGATAAACGTCCTGCACCGTGTATTACGTCAGGGAAATCTATCAATCATTGACTATTACAATTTAGTCAACAAAAAACTCACACTCTTGATAAATAAAACGATAATGACCCACGGTACGGATTCAGTACTAACCAAAGAACTGAATAGTACAAACTGTCGGAACGCACTTCGAGTCTTCATAACTGGACTTATTCCAAATTATCAAATATAATGTTTTCATTGTCACCGGACGACCTACGAAGTGCTTTATCAAAAGCACAGGAGCTCGAATCAAATAATGTAAGAGCAGCTCCGCTGAATAAGCTTAGAGTCAAAGGTGAGAGGTTCGTATGAGGAAAGCAGCTGCAATTTGCTTTCAACCATTTTAAGCAGAAGATCATGAGCGTGTCGAAGCTGGTTCATTTTCAGGATGACTTGCCCGTAACTCTGGCTACCGACGCCTCATCTTGTGGTATCGGGGCAGTCATCTCGCATTTGTATCCAAATGGGGTGGAAAAGCCAATTGCGTTCGCATAAAAAACGCTGGATGAATCGCAAAAGAGGTACAGCCTAATTGAGAGGGAGGCTCTCGCAATCGTCTTTGGAATAAAAAAGTTTCACCAATACTTGTATGGCCGCCATTTGAGCTGATCACCGACCACCAACCGTTAGTGGCTATTTTCAAACCAAATAAGAAACTGCCCCATATGACTATTCAGCGATTACACCGATGGGCCATTGTGCTTATGGGATATACGTATACAATTCGTTACCGACCAACGTCACAGCATGGGAATGCGGACTGCCTTTCCCGTCTACCAATTGGTCCCGACACGGAGTTCGATATGTCAGAAGAATCGTGCCATCAAATCGACGTAAATTTTAAATTGACAATGGAGGATTTTCCGATTAACGCCGAAGTCATTGCCAAATTCTCAAAGCAGGACCCGTCCATTCAAAAGGTTATCGACTATGTTCAGAAGGGTTGGCCAAATCACTTACCTCCCTCAGATAACGTTTTGTTAACGTATTTTCGCAGAAGGTTTTGTTTAAGTGTGTGTGCTAATCTTCTTATCTTCCAAAGCGAATTTCCTAGAGTTGTCGTTCCAACCCAACTGCAGTAAAAGTTATTAACACTCTTACATCAGGGCCATTGGGGAATCACCCGGATGAAGCAGATGTCCCGAAGGTACTGCTGGTGGCCAAATATTGACGATCTCATTACAAAAACAGTGGCGCAGTGCATTCCATGTCAGCTCAATCCCACCCGTTCACGTAGAGAATATACCAGCTGGCCAGAACCCGAACAAGTTTGGGAGCGCATTCACATAGATTTTGCTGGGCCATTTCAAAATGACATGTGGTTAATTGTGGTAGATGCGAAATCCAAGTTCCCGTTTGTGATTCGAATGTCATCTATAACTACTAGAGGCACGATTCAAGCGCTACATTCTTGCTGCCAAAGACGATAGTGTCCGATAACGGCACTTAATTCACGACATCCGAGTTCCGGAAATTCTGCCACAAATACTCAACTCGACATATAACATCAGCACCTTTCCATCCTGAGTCAAACGGAGTAGCAGAGAGGATGGTAAGGACATTTAAAAAATCATTTCTTAAAATCATGGAAGACAGCAAGCACGGCGATGATACCCTGGCGATTTTTCTATCCACGTACCGTTCTACGCCGGACGAAAGTGGAACATCGCCCGCAGAAAAGTTACACGGTAGGCAGCATCGGACCTTACTGTCGGCAATGGTACCTGAATCAGAGAATACCAGGACGAAGATCAGCATGGATGACACCAAGTTCAACGTCGGTCAATCTATCTTTGCGCGCCAATATTCTCGAGGCAAAAGATGGATTGCCGGAAAAATTTTGAGAATCTTGGGAAAACGGATGTATCTGGTTCAAACATCCAATGGCTCTTGGCGGCGTCACCAAAACCAGATACGTTCGCGTGCCATTATGAATGAACCTCCTTTCTCTGGAGAAGAAGCAATTGACTGGAAACAGGAAAGTAGCAATCTGCATCATTCTAATCAAGATTTTACTTCTAGGAGTGCTGCTACGAATGAGCAGCATAGCTCATCTGACGACTCTGATGTATATACCTATCTGGTACTGAGTCCTCCGACTGTCGAACTAAATTCATCAGGGGAAATAGTTCAAGCCGCTGAGTCATTCCAGGACTGTACCCGACCACCTGAGTCACCGGTGATACCCCAAGATAGTTCATCTCCCATAAATTCAGCAGTCTCAGCTGGAGCCGCAGCAGATCAACAAACACTCAGGAGATCTGAGAGGTTGCGAAACAAGCAAGTCCGATTTGTTCCCAGCTAAGCACCCTGCACAAGCACCGTAAGATAACTACCACCTTAGATGTTTCTGTCTATCTGACACAAGCTGTGAATGTCAATGTGAAAACTAATTGGCACAAAACTAATTAATCGTACCGCGCTTTCTATTGGCTTTTTTTGATTGTATATTAGTTTGTATGTAATAAACTTAAATTGAGAAAAGACATAACACTAATAATTTAAGATTCCCTCAAAAAAGTTCTTTGAATCAAAATAGTCATCTAGAAACCATTAACATTTTTAATTATCAACCTAGAAATAGGAACTCAATTAATCCAGAACCTATGGATGTAGATAACTCCATAAATGTTGTTCAAGCTTAAACTGCACACACCGCAGTTTTCCTCATTGCCAACTTTCCCACCCCATTTACTCCCATATGTACGCATTGAAACAATTCCTTTAAGTTTCCCACAGTGCACTCACTGCACCCAACACCTGTCTTGTCCCGAAAGGGCGTCACATTTCGTCTGGTGATGATCTGAAAATTCATCATTTTATTTTCCCACACTTCCAATTCCGAATTCTATTCCCACGATTCCTTGTCATGCAAAATAGTATTTAAGCTTAAGAAATTTTATTAATAAAGTCACTTTTTATCCAGCAACCATCGTCGTTGTTTTAATTAGATCAAAAGAGATCTATTCATTTTTGGTGACCCCGACGTGATTTTGCTTCCCCACTGGTGGTAAGGAGCAAATCATTTTCATCACATTGATACAAGCGTTACCAGGGCTTCAAACACTGGTATCAATAAGTTCTCTTTGAACATAAAACACGCGTTACCAGAGCTAGAACACTGGTATCATCATAATTAGGCGAAGATTTCGAGCTTCATCAAACTATCAAGCCATCAAGCTACAAAAAAAAAAAAAAAAAAAAAAACAAAAAAAACCTAAAACCAAGTAATCACCATGGATGAGATGGAGGTTTTCCGCATCATTGCCAGGCAAAAGATCTTAGCAGAAGAACTTCAGAAGATACAAATCAATATTGGCAAAGACGGTACCGCCAGGAAAACAGCCTCATATCGGAACAAGAGGCTAAACATTATCGAAAACATATGGCTGGAATTCAGCATAAATCATGAACAAGTCAAAGACTCCGTCAAACACGATACACCATACATCCAAGGCAGCACATTTGCCAGGGTGAAACAGATTTACGATGAGATAAAACGGAATCTGTCGTCGATTCCGGATGACGACGATACTAGCCTCACTGGCGACAATCAACAATTAACTGAGCCACCTGGATCATCGCATACGGACAAAAAGCCAATACCAGAGGTGGTGAAAATTGTCCGACGGCAAAAATCAGCCGCACAAGCATTGCATCGCTTGTTTACCAAGCTTGGCGAAAGTTCAGTGGAAACTTGGACCAATACGTTCTGTCAACTCAATATAAATGACTTGAACAAGTATTGGGGGCAAATTGAGGAGATGCATCAATTGGTCGCAGAACTGGTGGAAGACCCTATTGCAGAAGGCTATCAAATGGATGAGTACCTAAGGCTGGAGGATGCAGTTAATGGTCATGTCCTGGCATTAACAACAAGACTAACACAGATGACGAATCAATTGAATACACCCCAAGCTACAACATCGTTATCCGCCACTAGTATGCCGAGTGCAACACTTAACTTGCCAAAGATCACCCTACCAAAGTTTGATGGGGATTATTTGAAATGGAGACAATATAGTGATTTGTTCACTGAAATAGTGCACAATCAACAAATCGCTAACTGCCAAAAGTTATTTTATTTAAAGACAACTCTTACAGGCGAAGCCGAAAAATTAATTCGGCATTTTGCCACGGTACGAAAATACCCGACTGTTAGTAACCGCTTTAGTGAATAAGCTACTAACACATCCTACCATCCGTAGGATGGGGAAAGAGACGGGCAATAAGTTTGCAATTTGCTATCAACCGAGTCATCCCATCTTCAAATGTTTGAAATTTCTACAGTCCGCCCCACAGGAAGGATTTAGACAGGTGAAGGCTTTGAGTAGGTGCATCAATTGCCTACGAATTGTTTACCAAGTCTCAAAGCGTACTTCTGGACACTGCACCAAGTGCAATAAGTTCCACCACACCCTGCTCCATATCTAATTACCAGAGATCAAACAGCAAAATGCACCTCAAATTCCATCGATTGACAATAGGACCAGCCTGTCAGCAATAAATTCAGACGCGACAGCATTAAAATATGTTTTCTTGGGAACAGCTGTCATTAATTTACTTACTCGGAATAACAGCCCTATCAAGGTCTGGGCATTACTGAATTCGGGATCTAAATTGAGTTTCATTACCGAGAAATCAGCAAATAAACTACGGCCAGTTTCAAGAAATGAATCATTGCAAGTTTCCGCAATAGGAAATAAGCCCATCGAAATCAGTAAGAAGGTTACTCTTTGCCTTCAATCTCGTGTTACTGGTTACAGCGCAAATTTACAAGTTTATGTCTTGAAGACCATAACTTCCAAATAGTCTAGCCAATATATCGACAGTAGTCAATGGCGTTTACCGAAAAACGCCAAATTAGCAGATCCAACATTTAATCAACCTCAGAAAATTGATATACTCATCGGAGCGGAACTTAATCATGAGCTACTATCGGTATGTCAAATTAAATCAGTAACGGATGACACACTTTACAAAATACACTACTTGGATGGGTAGTCATTGGAAAAACTACATTTGAAGAACTCTCAACTCTATTTAGCGGCATCGGGGTGGAGACTTGGACGATCTTGTGCAACGATTCTGAGGCTTAGAGGAAGCTCCATCTACATCGACTATAATCCAGAGGCGATTAACTAAGGATGAACGGCAATGCGAGGAAATATTCACAACATCTACAAAAAGAACAAATTCTGGTCGTTACATTGTGCAGTTGCCATTTAAACATGATCCAGCCAGTCTGTGGGAATCGAGGGAAATAGCTACCCGAAGATTTCTGAGCCTGGAGTAGAGGTTAAATTAACTGCCGGTAATTCGTCAACAATACGCAAAGTTTATGAAGGAATACATCGAGTCAGGCCAGATGAAGGAAATTGATACCAAGTCAATTAAAACCCCGAATTTCTTCCATCATTGTGTACTACGCCCAGAAAGTAACTCAACTAACTTACGAGTGATATTCGATGGATCCTCAAAGACGTCAACAAATCTATCACTCAACGATATTTCGCATACAGGACCAGCCCTACACAATGACCTACTCTCCATTCTTGTGCGCTTCAGAGTCCAAACATACGTATTTACCGCCGACATATGTATCCATAACGTATCGCCAAATACTGGTGGATGACTACAGCAAGCAGTTCCAGCATATCATTTGGAGAGAATCCACTGAACAACCACTAAAGGTATAAGTTAACACAGCATTTTTGTATTTCTCAAATGCACAACTCGCAATCATAAAATAAACACTGCGAGCCACTGCAAGCAAACGTATCGGATTGGATTTCCGTTGCACCACACAAGATGGCAACCAGCAACCAAACGCCCACATATACTTATGTTCCCACCGATTCCACCCATCCACGCTCATGCAGGGAATATGACACAAGCAAGCCGCATTGCAGCACATCGGTAGAATTAAGTTAAGTTAAGAAATTAGATTTGAATTCAGTTGTGATTGAATCGTAGAATAAAGTGGAGCTTCTCTCCTTGGAGTTTCTCTCCTTAAAATCAAAAAAATCCCTTTTTTTCTAAATAATAAAGAAGAAAAGATTAACTTATATCAACTCAACACCGTGACGTACGGTACCAAGTCTGCACCTTATTTAGCAATAAGGTGTCTCCAAGATTTGGCTCAAACAACATATGACAGATATACACTGGCAACGAATATCATACAACAAGATTAATATATAAAAAATGTTTTAAAGATTTAATAAAACTCGCTAATTCACCCGGCAAACTTGACAGTTTCAGTGGTTCTGACCTTTATTACCCTTTTGTTCTATTACATATAGTAGATTATACATACATACATTGTATGTACATGTAGTATTCAGCAACTTAAGTCGTTAAGTATTATGGTGATGTCACATTGTATTGTAGTTTAAATTAAATTTTCACATCCTCGGGCCCCGCAAAACTTGAGTGTATCTCAAGTGGAAATAAGAGCTGAATTGGTCTGCGTAAAATCTTTTGGTTCGGAAGTCGGATCTCACAAGCTCTTACACGCCCGTCTCTCCCAGGAAATGTTTTGTGTACAACTGCTAGCCTCCAAAGCAATCGCGGTCTATTATCTTCGTGAACCAATACCACATCACCCTCTTTAACCCCACGAGAATTGCCACTTTTGTTGTGATGGATTGTTCGCAGCTGTGCTAGGTATTCTTCACGCCAACGCTTTATATATCGCTTGATGAGTGCTTGCCGAATTTGCCAAGATTTGCATATGGTTGAGTTATTCATACAGAAATCCGCTGGACCTAAAATAGTATTGCTATTAAGAAAATGACCTGGAGTAAGTGGCTCAATATCTGTGTGATCATTGGTTATATAAGTAAGAGGTCGTGAATTGATAATGCCTTCAACTTCAGTCAAAAGAGTAGCCAGATCTTTGGAAGTTAATCTTGCTTTTCCTATTGCGGCTTTTAAGCAGTTTTTTACGCTCTTGACAAGACGCTCCCAAAAACCGCCCCACCATGCTGCGCGTTCAGGTATGTACTTCCAAGTAATATTTTGATGTGCTGCTAGTTGTTGGACTTCTTTTCGTTTTAAAGTTTCTTCTAATTTTTTCAATTCCAAATCAGCTCTCTTAAAAGATTTAGCGTTATCAGATATGATGGTCTTTGGTACTCCCCTTCTGGCTATAAATCTTCGTAATGCATCAATGCAGCTCTTTACTGACATGTCTCCAACGAGTTCGAGATGAACAGCTCGAATGGCAGCGCAAGTGAACAGCATAACGTACGATTTTTTCTTTTCTTCGTCGTCTGTTTTCAAATAAAGTGGACCCAAAAAATCAACGCCAGTTACCTCGAAAGGTCTGCTTGTAGCCACTCTATCCATTGGCAACACTGTCTATGGTTCAGATGCAGCTTTACCGTAAAGTCGTTTACAGATCACACAACCTCGTATAACGTTTTTAATTGCTTGCCTTGCTTGCACAATCCAGTATTTCTTCCGCATATGTGTCAGCACTGCGTTAACACCTGAGTGCAAAGTTACTTGATGCGCCTCGAGTTTAAGCAATCTGCTAAAATAATATTGTTTTGGTAAAATGATTGGATTGGATAGATAGCCGAATGCGGACTTAGGCAGACGTCCACTAAGATATAATATGCTATCATGGAGCACAGGGTTTAATGAAGTAATTTTCGACGATGATGGAATTGGTCGGTTACCCAAGAGAGCTTTGATCTCTGCACCGTAGTAATATTGCTGTATACTCCGTACCCAACATAACTCGGCTTGGTTAATTTCATAGCACGTAAGCTCTGAGACTTCACATGTTATACTGCTATTCTGTGTTTGTCTGGCATGTAGTCTCCTTTTCAAATTTTTGGCAAATCGAAAAACAAAAGCCGTAGCCCGCAGAAGTTTCTATAAATGACTGAAATTCTCTATAGTCAAAATTGTTCCCAAACCCGTAGGATCTTCGCTGCTCTCTTCGCTTTCATTAGTTAATATACTGAAGCATCTGACGCTGGTGTTTTCAGGAAACTCTTTATTTGTAGGCAGCCAAGGTGGACCATATTTCCACAATTTGGATTCTAAGAGCGCCGTTGCTTTTATGCCCCTGGTAAGCAAATCCGCAGGATTAGATTTACCCTCACAATGCCTCCAATCATATACATTTGTTAGTTTGTTGATCTCACTGACTCTAGCTTTCACATATGGCTTAATTTGCTTTCCATTGCCGCATATCCAGTTAAGAGTGATCGTAGAATCCGTCCATAGACGTACCCGTGATACATTGAAGTCTAAGGATTGCATAAGAAATTTTTTGAGCCTTGCAGCGATTAGGGCTGCAGTCAGCTCTAACTTTGGCAAACTTAGTTCATCGTTTGTGTTATCTTTTCCCATAGGACTTAGTCGATTTTTAGAGCATATAAGATTTGTATGCACATACCCATCTGATAAAATCTGCCGTATATACGCCACCGCACCATAAGCTCTTGGACTCGCATCAGCAAAGATATGCAACTCCGTAGGACATTCATATGAGATGGATAGACATCGGTTAACAGTGAAATTGCTTAAACATGCTAATTCTTCTTGCCAACAACAAAAATCATTCAAAAGATCTTCCTTCAGCATTTGATCCCACCCCAAATTGGCTTTCCATACTCTTTGCAAAAGAAGCTTGATTCGTATTGTGAATGGAGCTAAAAGTCCTAAAGGATCATAGATTTTAGCCATTGCTCTCATAACATTACGCTTCGTTCCTCTTAATGATTTAATGTAATCGATATTAGCAGCCAAATCCACGCCAACTTCGTCGCTAGTTGTCCACCAATTAATGCCGAGTACCTTTTGCTTTGGGGTTGCTTCTAACTTATCTTCGCCAAACCTTTGGACTAATTCGATGTTATTCGAGTTCCATTTCCTTAGATTGAAGTTTGCTGCGTTCATAATGGCCTTGGCGTCATGGTAAAGCTTAAGAGCATCTTCTACAGTAACCTCGCTTGCGATTAAATCATCAACGTAGAAGGATTTTTGTAACTTATCGCATATTGACCCATACTGTAGTTTACAAATATCTAAGTGTTTACGTATCGTCGCTGATAGTAAAAATGGGCTCGACGCTACTCCAAAAGTGACTCGAGTCATTCTGTATGCAATTACCTTTGGTAAGTTGGTTCCAGGTACCGGTGTCGTTGCGTACCAAAAAAATCGATGCGAATCACGATCGGAAGGGGCGAGGGAAATCTGCAAAAAAGCTTTTTCTATATCTGCTACAATAGCAACTTTATTGGAACGAAACCTTACCAGAGTAGCAAGCAGATTTGCTATAAGATTGTCGCCTATACAAAGGTGTTCGTTTAAAGATGAAAAACCTTGCTCACTAGATGAAGCATCGAAGACAATTCGTGTTTTTGTCGTTGCTTTGTCTTCCCGATAAATGGGCTTATGTGGCATGTAATATACAGCATTGGTACCGATGTCGTTTACTACTTCTTCCGCTATTCCGCTCTGTTGTAAATCTCGTATGCTGCGATCATATTCAAATAGGTGTTTTTCATTTTTCATTAACTTTGTTGTTAGGGTAAATAGTCTTTGTGCTGCGACTCTCTTGTTGTCGTTTAATACGTCGTTAACATTTTTCCAAGGTAAATGAACCATATATCGACCATCTATCAATTTAATTTCCGTAAGTGTCTTCTCTACCATACCCATTTCTCCATTAGCCTTGCAATCACTTATACCCACCGACTCTAAATTCCAAAAGTTTGTTAGGTCAAACGATTTTTCTTCGATGGTGATCGCATTCAGGCAACAACTCACAGCGCTACTTTGCCCTTGAAGCGTCCAACCAAAGAATGTATTGACTGCGACCAAGTTATCTGCAATGACCTCGCTCTCTTGAGAATTGAATTTCCAATAACAATCTTGACCAATAAGTTCATTAATGCCATCTATAAGTTCTTCGTTACAGTAATTCACGTCAGCTAATTGCAATTTAATATGATGTAGTTTCGGGTCATTGACATTTGGACATGGTAAAACATCTACACAAATATTTGGAACCACGAAGGCCGTAACAACGATTCCCTTCAATTTGTATTGACTCTTCAATAATAATTTTACACATTTAAGTTTACGCGTGGGTTTATCTGAATAATTTTCACCGAAGCCTAGGACATGCAAACTTTCTACACCCATTGGTTTTAATTTTAACAAATTTGCCACCCTCTCGCTCACATATGTCCTCTGGCTACCATTGTCCATTACAATGCGTGAAAGAATACACTCTCGACTTTCCGTGCTTCCTAATATTGCCCTCGCTGTTTGCAGAAATATTTCTGTCTCTTTTCCTACATTCGAGTTAATTGCTGCGTACGAACTTGTTAATGCAGAAGTGGAAGCTTCCTTATGTAAATTGGTTATCTCGCTTTCTTCTTTCGGTTTTACAAGGGTTTTTTCACACATGGACGTTATATGGCGACCACCACAATTGTCGCATTTGATCCATTGCGCCTTACAAAACTTGGAGGTGTGATTTGGGTTAGTGCATCTAAAACATCTTGCCTCTCTTTTCAGTATGGATTTCTTCTGCTCTATTGTGAAATTTCCCTTGCAATACTTCGTAGAATGAGTGCTCTTCTTACAAAATATGCATCGATGCTTCTCACTATTGCCGGCAAATAGTCCTACTGCTGTCCCACTATTTCGCTTTTCTTTCTCAGGCTTTCTCTGTCTTTCGCTAATATGAGACTTCTCTAAGGCTTCTACTTCAACTTTAATAAAATCAAGAAGTGCCTTGAGTTTATCCTCTTCTTGAGTTTTCGGCTGGTCATCATCTGTATTGTGTTCTCCGCCGCTATGGGAACCAATAAGTGTGCTAGACAAGGAGTCTCTGGCTGATCGCTTGTGAAATTGAATACGCATGCTTGTTGGAATACATTTAAGCAGAACGGACTTTACCACGATCTCATACTGTGACACAGACACCTGCAATGCCGCTAATGACCGCATGGTGGTAGTCACCTCATTGTACAGTTGACGAAGCCCTGTTACATCATTTTGAAACTGAATCTGTTTCAAATTCAACAATTTTTGCATGAATTTCTCTACGATTTTGTCAGTGTTGCCATATTCTTCTTGTAAAAGAGAAATTGCTTCGTTGTAGCATCGTTCTGTTGGTGTAAATCCAGCAATGGTAGACGCTGCTTTTTTTATGAGGGCTTGGCTGAGAAAATTAAACTTGGCTGTTGTTGACAATTTTGGATTGTCATGTACAGCTAGCTTAAATTGCTCCCAAAATGGAATCCAATTTTCGAACTCACCATCAAAAGATCTCAGCTCGAAGGGCTTAAGCTTTACACCGCAGTAATCGCTTCTATCTACTTGCTGAATGTTTGGCGTAGGGTCAATAATGGTAGGATCTTGTGGACCTGGAGCTAATCTAAAGTTAGTTCGCAGTACAAATTCTAGCTGCGCTATTACCGACACGGCTTTGTCGTCGTATTCAAATGAACTTTCGAATTCCTTCTCATCAGGTTTGATTGTTGCCCACAAAGCCTCGTCTGCCTTTTTAACCCGGCGTCGATGACGTTGGGTCTGTGGGACCCGAGCACATTTTAACGATTTGTGTTTTTAAATATCTGCACGCTACGATCGCGCAGCGTTGAGTAGCTGGAGATAACACATTCCTCTCGCAGTGTGCGGTGAGTATTCACTCGTTTGCTAGACGTGGTGGGAATTACTTGTGCATAAAGACAATTCGGGTACGTGAGACCCGACGTCATAGTTGGTGTACATGTTTTTGTTTTAATATTATATTTATTTATTAACTTATTTACTTTTTTTTTTTTGTTTATATATATCATGTCAGTCATATCATGACTAATAAGCCTTCAAAATGTATGTATGTTGGCGTTACAGTCCATGAAGAACCTGAGCCGAGCTTCTTCAATCACCCATGTTGTGTGTGATTTCATTTTCCCATAGGTGAAAGGGACCTACAGTTTATTGCCGGTTCCGAACGGAGAATTTCGAGAAGCTTTTCATGACAATCTTACTACAGGGGAAAAACACGTTCGATGACATGGCTGTGTCGGGATTTGATCCCGTGTCATCGGCGTCAGAGGCCAACACACTACCCACTGCGCCACGGTGCTCACCTTCAAAATATAGTTTGAAAATGTATGCGCTGGTTGATGTAAGAACTTTTTACGTGGTAAATCTTGAAATATATCCCGGACGTCAGTCTGCTGGACCATATCCTTTCAGCAACAAAGCTCACGATGTTGTGGTTAGATTAATACAACCAATAGCGAACACCAATCGTCACGTGACATTTGATAATTGGTTTACGAGCTACCCACTTATGTTGGACCTTATCCGGAAATATACATAAATTAACTGCCACAGGAACAATTCGGAAAAATAAGACCGAAGTGCCTGATATCTTCAAACGTGGCCAAAAACGAGAGGTTGCTAGTTCTATTTTCGGCTTTCAGAAAAACGCGACTATAGTATCGTATGTACCAAAAAAAAAAAAATAAGGTAGTTTTAGCTATATCAACACTACATGCAAAACAGAAACGGGCGTCGACGTAGTAGATGAGCTAAGTGCATCGTATAATGTGTCACGAAATACCAAGAGATGGCCAATGGTTATATTTTATGCTGTACTCAATATGGCAGCCATAAACTCGATTACCATATATAATAAAAACAATTCAATGAATATGAAAAGAAGACAACATCTAAGAAACTTAGGGCTAGAACTCATATCAGATCACATGAAACAGCAAAAAGACATCATACAACTTCCACGCGAGCTTCGTAAGAGAATTGCGTCACATCTAGGGCAAGAAAGAGCTGAACCTGCCCCAAAGCTACCAAAAGTTCGTAAAAGATGTCATATTTGTCCATCTTCTAAAGACCGAAACACACAGTATACTTGTAACAAGTGTAAAAATCATATTTGCATCGAGCACGCAATTTTCTTCTGTGAGCATTGCATCAATTTGGAGAATGAACATAGCTCGAATGAAGAGTAATTTGAAATGAAGTGTTATTGAATTCTGTTTTTTGTTTTCTTGTTTACATAAGAAGTGTCATAGTATATTATATATATTACAGTACAATCTAGAAGTATAAAGATTAAGAATATAGTTTTGTTATGTTCTTAAGAATTTAGAGTCGAATCTCAATTTTTGTGATTTTAACAAATATTTGGAAAATGCGATTAAAATACCTATGTAGCGTATAAATCAAGTTTTATTAACCCAAATCCTTAGAACGAGACTAATAGATGAAGCATAAGGTAGGTTTTTTAATTGAAAATGTATACTTAATGAACTTGTATGCCCTCTAATATATCGGGTCTATCAGACCCACGTCATTGGTTGTGTAATAATTTGACACGTCATCGGCGCCGGGTTAAGGTTAATGTGGGCATTCTTTATTATTTCCACGTATACCGTAAAATCTTCTTCTGATGCGGCAGCATCACCTGTTTCACTTCTATATGTTTTCAAAAAATCACTCGCTGCTTTACACAATTTAGTTAATTGTCCTCTACATGAAGATCTGTAGGTTGATTCCATTATTTTAATTAATTAAAAGTTTTCGCACGTTTGTTTTAATTAAAGGAAAACCACTCGCTTTTTACTTTTAAGAATAAATTCAGAAAGATATTTCTGTCCCGGGTTTCGGCACCATATAAAAAATGTTTTAAAGATTTAATAAAACTCGCTAATTCACCCGGTACACTTGACAGTTTCAGTGGTTCTGACCTTTATTACCCTTTTGTTCTATTACATATAGTAGATTATACATACATACATTGTATGTACATGTAGTATTCAGCAACTTAAGTCGTTAAGTATTATGGTGATGTCACATTGTATTGTAGTTTAAATTAAATTTTCACATAATATATGGACGATATATTCACGGGCACTAACGATCTAAAAAAAGCTCTTCAGATGCAGAAGCAGCTGAAGGCATTACTTGAACAAGGACAATTTCATCTTCGAAAATGGTGTACGAATGCACCAGTACTTCTTGCAGATAAACCAAAGGCAGATTGTGAAACGAACAATGTTCTACACGATCAAAATGAAGCATCTGCCAAAACAATTGGTATGACCTGGTTATCCTCATCAGACAATGGAAAGAAGCGACAAGAGTGACCAAGCGATCCATATTAGGGATACTGCTCACATTTTCGATCCAATTGCAAATGTGGGTCTAGTCGTAATACTCGCTAAAATATTCATACAAGAAATATGGATCTCAAAATTAGACAGGGACGCTGCAGTACCCATGGAGACTCACACGAAATGGATGAAATTCAGTGTGGCGTGTTTCAATCCGGGCGAGGAAAGTATAAAAAAAAAAAAAAAAAAAAAAAACCTAAACACCTCCTAACACTGCCGAGAGGTAGTAGATCGCCAACAACTACCTTTCGACAGTTTCCAGCTTCATCTAGCATTGGAAAACTTGACGAACTTCCAGTGAGAGTGACGAATGTGCACCTTTTGGTCAAACAGCCCATTCGTCATTTAGCATTGGAGGTCTAAAAGTGGTGGTCCTTGGTCCTGTCTAAAAGTGGTGTCCCCTGAGTGATAATCAAAAAAAAAAAAAAAAAAACAGAATCAAAAAAAAAAAAAAAAACAAAACAGTGTTTTATACATATATGTAGTTACGGCAACGACTTACGTCGCGCCTCCCAAACACCCACACAATCTCCTGAACGGCTACAGCAACCGCAAGACAACCGTGGTATAAGCCATGAAACAATGATCATCCATACGATGCATTCGCATCTTCATAACGCACCAAATCTGCTGACACAAGTATGTACACCCACTTCCAAGATCATGAAACAATGATCATCCATACGATGCATTCGCATCTTCATAACGCACCAAATCTGCTGACACAAGTATGTACACCCACTTCCAAGATCATGAAACAATGATCATCCATAAGATGCATTCGCATCTTCATAACGCACCAAATCTGCTGACACAAGTATGTACACCCACTTCCAAAATCATAATCATCCATACGATGCATTCGCATCTTCATAATGCATCGAGTCTATTTGTTGACACAAGTGCATCCGCTTGAAAAGAGAAACGAACATCGGTTTATCAAGAGATCATGTTACACTCCTATCAAGGGCAGGGATACAAGTTCAACATGAAACCAATATAAGGGCTGGGATTCCCCAGCGGCGAGTTAGTTCGTAGCGTCGTCAAAACTCGGATTCATCTGGCTCCAGTCGTCACCAAAATTAGAATCGTAAACCCAAATAAACCAATACAACTTTGAAACAGTTTTTTACTCATAGCCCAAGTGTTGGGCTTATAATAACCCTTTTTTTGTTACGCTCCCCGATCGATACGTAACTATGTATATGTTCCCCTGGCGTACCGGTAGACGCGGGAGTAGTGGATAAGAACGCGGTTAACGGCGCACATTACGGCGTAGTTAGCGGCTTGGGTTGGTGGCGCAAGAGGCGGCAGTAACGTAACAGTTATCAGCGGCAGTAACGTAACAGTTACAAGCGGCAGTAACGTAACAGTTACAAGCGGCAGTAACGTAACAGTTAGAGGCGGCAGTAACGTAACAGTTATCAGCGCGGTGTCCTACAAGTTACAAGTCCTACAATTTCAGGACCTTCATCAATAATAACAAAAAAAACAAAAAAAAAAAATCTTTTGTGTCCCTATATATATACATATGCATATATGTATGTACGCAAGTGTGAATAGAAAAAAAAAAAATATATATATATACATATATAAGTATATATATACATATATACATATATATATATATATATAAGTATATATATACATATATACATATATATATATATAAATGTATATGTTATATCAGAGCCAACTTGTGTACACCCACAAGAGCTCGACTTCAAATTCAATAAAAATTAAAAATGTAAACAGCATTGATTTGATCCGTACGCAATGTAAACAAGCTGCGGTCAAATCATATGCAACATAAGCAATTTCAAACCAATAGACGAGAACGATCATTGTTTACACAGCTGCGGCTTAATGGCCAAATGCTTTTAGCCGAAGTCAAGTGGATGCAGCTGCGTCAACATAGTTCTCGTGATTTATGTATGAAGATCAAAGTCCAACAAAAGGGACGCTGTCGAAGAACAGCACAAAGTATTTAAGACACTTCATGTTCATTTTTGAATGAGTTCAGTTTTAAGATGTGATTCAGTCAAGTTCAAGTTCGAGTTCAGTTCAAGTTCTTAGTTAAGTTCAATGTCAGTTCGGTTTAGTTATTGTTCGCTTAAGAATAGTTTAAGTTCATACAATAAAAATATTACTTAAATTTGAAAGTCTTTCCTTTTGTTCGGTGATGTTCTCATTGGGAGAACATAAAATCAATTTTTTTTTTCTTGTTTGTAAAAGTACAAACATAAATGGCGCAGTCGGTAGGATCTCACTAAAGACCTAAGCGAAAATTAATGAAGAGATGAGATCCCGTGTACGAACCGTAAAAGGATTTTAATAAGTGATAAATTGTTGAACAATATTCGAAAAGTGAAAGGTGTAAAAGAATCGAACGAATATCGATATCTTTAGCCATCTTAACTGAAATTCAGCGAACAAGAAGAAATTATTTAGTATCCCATTACCAACGCATATGGTTAATGATACAAAACCTCATAGAGAGGAAATCATTTCGAACCGATAGTGAACAGTGAGTGAAACATTATAGACAGACAAAAAAAAAAAAAAAAAAAAACAAAATTATTAAACGGTAAGATAAAAGCCGCAACGTGATCGAATACTAAAGAAGGAAGACAACTGGCTTTAGGTCCTTGTAGCCCAACGTGTTAATGAAGAAAAACATCAATCGAATCAGACGAGATTCGCAGCGTGAACAAAGAGCTGATTTATTCAACATTCAACGAAAACTCAACATTCAAGTCAACATGGAAGCAGCAGCAGCAGCCGTACCACCAGCAATAGGTAACAATAATAATAGTTTAAACTTAAGATGTTTAGAACTGAACCCACTGAAATACATTGAACGACTCCAAAACTTTGACGGCAAAACTGAAGATTTGCCAATATTCATTCAGAATGTCGACGACATTATACCTACTCTACTAACATACAATGACCAAGGTCAACGAATGTGTATAAATCTGTTGAAATCTAAATTTATAGGTAGGGCCAGACAAAGCATAGAAATACATCCTCACTTGACAAAATGGACTGATATTAAGTCCATGTTAATTGAAAATTTTGGTGGCTTTAAAAATAGCAACCAATTGTACGAAGAACTAAGAGGTTCTCAATATAGAGGTGATGTTAATAAATTTTATAATTACATCCAAAAAACCCTTTCATTGTTAAATCAGAAATGCCTCCAAGAGAATAATATTTCTGATATTACTAAAAATAATGAAACAGCTTTGAATATTTTTAAGGAACGCTTACCGATACACATGAGGACAATCCTCTATGCCCTAAAACCAAATACAATGGAATTAGCACTTCATGAACTTAATCATGCAGGTTTTATTACTCGTCCTCAGGAAATAGATAGGCAGAATAGATTCGAAGAAAAAACTCGAGATAAAAATACATTTAACAATAATAAGAAACAAAATTTTAATAACTGGCAACCAAAACAATACATACCCAGAAACAATTATAGTAATTATCACGATAACAAAAATAATTATAATCATAACAGAAATAATTATAAACAATTTCCTCAAAAACCTGAACCCATGGATGTTGATCCTTCATCATCCCAAATTAGGCGTGCACCTGTAGCTAGTTATGTAGGAAAAACCCAAACGGAAGCAAATTTTCGGCATTCAGCCTCGGAACCTCTCTTCCCTATATTAAATTAGAAAAAGGGAATGTAACCATAAGACTCCTCATTGATACTGGAGCAACTAATAGTCTTTTGCGTGAACAAGATTCACCAAGGGAATATACAAAATGGCGTAATAAACCAATGACAATAAAAACAGCAGGAAACCCAATAGTTGTCACAAAAGACGTCGTAATACCAAAGAATAAATTTGCATTATCGGTCAAAAATGATTGTGAATTCCAAGTACATAATTTCAATGAAGAGTATAATGGACTAATTGGAAACAATATTTTGATTCCGAATGACGGAGAAATAAATTACAAAAAATAAAACATTAAAATTGAATAACGAAATCATACCTATTTTCCTCAGTGAAAATGAAGAGAAAGAATATGAAAAAACGGTAAATTATTTTAATGAAATAAAACCTATGGATTCCATGCTAAATAATGAAATCAATAAGGATCTTCGAACAGATCACTTAAATAAAGAAGAGAAGAAAATATTATTTAAAGTAATAAAAGAATGCGATAAAGCATTATACAAAAAAGGCGATGATCTGTCTTTTACGAACCACGTAAAACACAACATCCCTACGGAAGATAATTCTCCTATTTACACGAGGATATATAGATATCCTGAGATCCACAAAAAGGAAGTGGATAGGCAAATAAAAGAAATGCTTGAATCAAAAATAATTCGGCATTCTACTTCACCTTATAACGCCCCAATCTGGGTCGTACCTAAAAAAGAAGACCACGCTGGTAATAAAGAGTGGCGCATGGTCATCGATTATAGAAAATTAAATAATGTAACTAAGGAAGATAAATATCCTATACCAAACATGGACTCAATATTAGACAAATTAGGACATGCAGTGTATTTCTCTACACTGGATCTTACAAAAGGTTTCTATCAATTTTAAATTTAAATTAAAATTATTTATTATTAGTGTTTAAGGCATTACAAAATGAATAATATGCAGCTTGTTCAGAGATTTGATATTTAAATTAAATCTTACAACTGAAAAATGTTATAAATATTTTTGTGATAATGTTGGACTGAAGAATACATTTGAAGGAAAACTATAATTAGAAACAAAAACCTTCATTTAAAAATAAATTTAGCTATACAGTATTTGCATAGCTAAATAATAAAATCAATACAAGTAGATATATAAGCAAACAAACAAGTAAATAAATAAATAAATAAATAAATAAATTAATTAATTAATTAATAAATAAATAAATATGTAGACAGAAAAGTAAACAGATAAGCAACTGAATAAATAAACAAATAATGAAGATAAAGAAAGGTTTCTATCAAATAGAAGTAGAACCTAAAGACAGAGAGAAAACGGCATTTAGCACTCTATCTGGACACTATGAGTTTACACGGATGCCATTCGGCTTAAAGAATGCACCCGCAACCTTTCAAAGACTTATGAATGAAGTCTTGAAGGACTACATAGGGAAAATATGCTATGTTTATCTGGATGATATCATCATATTTTCCTCAAGCCTACAAGAACATATGGATTCACTCCATAAAATTCTAGATACACTTAAGAACGCAAATCTTAAAGTATCATTGAATAAATCTGAATTTCTACGTAAAGAAACAGAGTTCTTAGGGCATGCGGTGACTCCAAATGGTGTTAAGCCAAATCCCCAAAAAATTGAGACAATAAAGAATTTCCCTATTCCAAAGACAGTCAAAGAAATTCAATCCTTCTTAGGATTAACCGGATATTACCGCAAGTTTATCTCTGACTATGCAGCGATTATAAAACCAATGACGTTATGCCTTAAAAAGGGTAGCAAAATAAATACTGAGAACGAAAGCTATAGAGAATCTTTTAATAAACTAAAAACGTTAATGACAAACGACCTAATAAATAGGCACCCAGATTTTTCAAAAGAATTTACTCTAACAACCGACGCAAGTAACTTTGCCATTGGAGCCGTGTTAAGTCAAGCACATGGACCCCTCTCATTTGCTTCGCGTACCTTAAATAAACATGAATGCAATTATAGCACAATCGAGAAAGAACTTCTTGCAATAGTATGGGCAATCGCACAGTTTCGTCATTATTTATATGGACGCAAGTTCACTATAAGAACTGATCATCGTCCGTAAGATGGAAAATTAAGTTAGGAGAGTATGACTTTAATATTCAATATATACAAGGGAAAGAAAACAAAGTAGCCGACGCCCTCTCTCGCGTGAAAATAAATATGTTGGGAGAAGACGATCTAATTACGCAACATAGTGCCGAATCAGATAATTCAAATTTAATTCCTATAAGTGAGAAACCGATCAATATTTTCAATCGACAAATAATTGTTAAAGTCAGCGAAAATGACGAAGAAACAAATATTATTTATCCACATATTGGGAAGAGAAGAATTGTATTCACACGCAGAGAATTTAAGGAGAAGGACTTTGAAGATATTATTAAAGAAGTAGACATCAGTATGTTAAATGGTATTTATATAGAAGACGAAGACACCTTTAAGAAATTCCAAGATAAATGGAAGTTGGAGAATAGAAAATCTATTCAAATATTGCAAAGGAGCATGAAGCTCTTAAAAGATATTAAAATGGACGAAGTAAATGATATAATACTTAAAACTCATAAAAACAACAATCATATTGGTATAGAAAAGGTTTATTTAGAATTGATCCGAAAATATTATATTCCTAATTTAAAAACCCTCATAAATAAACAAATAAATAATTGCCATCTATGTATGACCAAAATTGAGAGAAATCCAATAAAGTTACCTTATGAAAAAACGGAAACTCCCAAAAGTCCTAATGAACATTATCACATAGATATATGGTTTTTAAACAACAATAAAAAATATATTTCATGTATAGATAAATTTAGTAAATATGCGGCTATTGAACCAATAAAACATAAAACATACACAGATGTTTTAAATGCATTAATGAAGATCTTTACTTATATGAAAAAACCTAAACAAATAACCCTCGATAACGAAAACGCTTTTGTCTCTGAAACATTAAAAAATTTCTTAGAAAATAATGAAATCAATGTTCATTATTGTACAGCTAATCGTCATACAGGTAATTCTGATATAGAACGCCTTCATAGTACACTCAACGAACACATTCGAATTTTGAGTCAAATACAAGAAGCCAATGAAGAGGTTGAACCAATAGAACATTCTATCAAAGCAATAGACACTTATAATAATGTAATTCATTTAACAATCAAAGAGAAACCTATAGACGTACATTTCAATAAAATCGACAATGGGCTAATCTATAAGCGTATTGAGGAAAATAAAACTAAAATATTAAATAAATTAAACATTAACAGAAAAAATGAGGAAATAGATGAACGTTATGCAAAAATAACGGAACCCGAGAAAATTAAAAACAAATTAACCCCAAAACATAAAAAGGTAAAGGTAATTAACAAATCTGATAAAAAATACACGCTAGAAGAAGGTAACAGATTTAAGAAAAATCCCAATCGTATTCTTTACAAAGATCAATTTAGGAAAAAGAAAAAATTCCAACAAATAACATCATCAAATTCTAGGCCTCCTGAAGATACGACATTAATATTAACAATTTAGAAGAACTAAATCTTAGTTTAGCTTTATATAAAAAGAACATTATATTCATCATTAAAGTACCAAGACTAACTGAAGAATTATATAAAGAGATACAAATAATCCCTATTCCGAACAAAGACGATTATTTAGAAATACAAATTGATAATCATTTTATATTAAATAAAGATGAAAAAATATACTTTCCAACAAAAACAATAAAAGATTTAACAGAAATGAATGATGAATGTATAAGAAACATATTAACTGAAAACATGACTAATTGTGTATATGTAAAAAATACAAAAGAATCTGTAAAAACAGTAGGAATGAACCACATTATTGCTATTAATCTAAGAAAACAAAATCTGAAACAAAACTGTAATAAACAAAATATAGTATTGGAAAAAACATACATGTTAAAGCTAAAAAATTGCCAAATTACAACAAATAATATAACATATCAAAATACAGAATTTAGACATGAGGTAATAATACCCAATACAATCAAAACAATTAATTATACTGAAAAGCCAAATCTAACCTTTGAAAAATTGCACTATAACAATATTAAAAACAATGAACTTATAAATGAGTTGACATATGAACAAAAGACAACAAAAACATATGTCTATTCTATTACAATGATAATAGTAATTATATTGACTATACCTATAGTATTTCTATTATGTAAAATTTTTATAAAAAAAGATAAAAAGATTGTAAATAACATCAATCTTCCACGAGTCACTTCCCAACCCGTAGAAGACTCTAAAGGGGGAGGTGTTATATCAGAGCCAACTTGTGTACACCCACAAGAGCTCGACTTCAAATTCAATAAAAATTAAAAATGTAAACAGCATTGATTTGATCTGTACGCAATGTAAACAAGCTGCGGTCAAATCATATGCAACATAAGCAATTTCAAACCAATAGACGAGAACGATCATTGTTTACACAGCTGCGGCTTAATGGCCAAATGCTTTTAGCCGAAGTCAAGTGGATGCAGCTGCGTCAACATAGTTCTCGTGATTTATGTATGAAGATCAAAGTCCAACAAAAGGGACGCTGTCGAAGAACAGCACAAAGTATTTAAGACACTTCATGTTCATTTTTGAATGAGTTCAGTTTTAAGATGTGATTCAGTCAAGTTCAAGTTCAAGTTCGAGTTCAGTTCAAGTTCTTAGTTAAGTTCAATGTCAGTTCGGTTTAGTTATTGTTCGCTTAAGAATAGTTTAAGTTCATACAATAAAAATATTACTTAAATTTGAAAGTCTTTCCTTTTGTTCGGTGATGTTCTCATTGGGAGAACATAAAATCAATTTTTTTTTCTTGTTTGTAAAAGTACAAACATAAATTATACATATAGTATGTATGTATGTATGTATATTGGCGTTACAGTCCATGAAGGACCTGAGCCGAGCTTCTCTCAATCACCCATGTTGTGTGTGATTTCATTTTCCCATAGGTGAAAGGGACCTACAGTTTATTGCCGGTTCCGAACGGCGAATTTCGAGAAGCTTTTCATGACAATTTTACTACAGGGGGTTTTGTCAGAACCCCGCTGAGGAGAAACACCGTGAAAACACGTTCGATGACATGGCTGTGTCGGGATTCGATCCCGTGTCATCGGCGTCAGAGGCCAACACACTACCCATATAGTATATATATATATATATATACACATACACATATATGAATTGTAACAGTGATAATAGTTCCTGGGATCGGGGGTTTGTGCAAGTTAACACACGAGAAGTTCAAGACGTGGTGCTCCTATTTCTTTAGCTAGCCATCCGCTAAGAAATGATGGTATGCGGTAATAGTAGCCGAACATCCGCTAGCACAACATGCAGCACAACGTTGTCAACAGCAAAACACCACAATGCTGATCGTATGACACCTGCAGCAGTCCGCGCATTCCATCACGCCCGACGACGGAAACATGATGACACTCGTGAGAACGAACTCACGACAAGCAAGAGCATCAGCATGTGGATTAGTATTTAAGATAGAGTAAAAATGATTGTAGTTTAAAATTAAGTTGATCGTGTAAGGGGAACCTCTGCCCTACAGAGGAGTGAAATAAAAATATTTTTTTATGTAAATCAAGACTAAAATAGTTTAATTTGCACAAGCGCCGGATGGTCAGATAACATGTGAGTAAATGAATTATTTTTCTGCATTTATACAATATATATATATACATAAAGATTCATATACGTATTTAGAGAATCATACTTAATTTTTTTTTTGTAATCAAAACCGGAACATGTTCATTTAGAATATAATCGTGATGAAATGACGCATTAGAGTTTTTTTTTTGTGTTGGAACAAGTGTGTGCGTGTGTGGTTATGTGGAAGGGGCTATCTCAAAAAAATCACGAGGAAGAGATAGCTGTGATATAGAGGTTTCGCCTCAATATCAGGGAGAGTTTGCCTCAATGTTCGACAACACCAGAACATGCTACCACCGTCTCACGTCATAAAACTCCCCATCTCTAGCAGCTCCGTTTTTTTCTTTTTTTTCCCACCTCCTATGTGTGGACAGATCCCCCCCCCCCCCCCCCCCCCCCAATTCCAGCTACCTACCCTATGGCATGTTTCATTTTTTTTTTATTGACAGTGTAGTTATTTTATAGCAGCAAGATTCCCCCCCTCCGACGAGCTGATGCCGTGCCAAGATTTCCGCTAGCATGCCAAACGCTGCTCTCTTTACACCCAAATTTTAACCTCCCACCTGTATACACTACATCAGAAAGAGTTTACTCCAGCTCAACAACCTAAAGATACCTCGACACATAATGTTAGCAGATGCAACTGGTGCGGCGCTTCATGCGTTTTCCGATGCATCTCAAAGAGCATACGGAGCCGTGGTTTACCTGAAGTCCGCAAATCATCGAGGAGAAATAGAGGTACAAATGGTATGCTCAAAATCTCGAGTAGCAAAAATCAAACAACAAACCATACCTCGTCGTGAACTATGTGCCGCTAAGCTGATGACACAACTGGTAAAGTTTGTGAAAGTAAACCTACCAATGGATATTAAGGAGACAACTTTCTGGGCCGACTCGCGAATTGTATTAGCATGGATGCATACTCAATTCCCATTGCAAACATTTTTGGGGTGGATTTTGGGAGAGGCTGTACAGGACAATTGAAAATACGCTAGAGACAGGTATTGGTAAATCACGGTTAAACTTCGACCAATTAAGTACCATAGTGGCCGAGGCCGATGTTGAAGCATTGTATGAAATACTCAGCAAAGTTGGCGAAAAGATGAAGGTTCGAGTATCTGCGAATTTTAAGATCGTTTCACCCGTTGGGTTTCAACCCTTTATCACCACAGAACCAGCAACCCCTCCACAAAGGAACGAGGTCACAATTTTCAACATTGAACCCAGCAATCTCAGTCGTGATTTCTGACTGCCAGCCAAGGAGTCGCGAATCTCCAGATAAGGACAATTCTGTGCACAATACCACCGTTGGAGGCAGTACAGTAAAGCTTCCAAAGGTCCCACTTCCAACACTCTCTGGCGACTATACGAAGTGGATGAGCTATTTCGAAACATTTTCGGCGCTAGTAGACCAAAACGATTCATTGGACAACATAACGAAGTTCCACTAGCTGCGGGCGTCACTTTCAGGCGAAGCAGTTCAGCGCATCCAATCTGTCGAAGTAACTTCAAAAAATTACATCGAATGTTAAAAGATCGCTATGCCAGTAAATCAATTATAGTACATATAGAGCACATAAAGAAAATTCTAAGCTTTCCGTATCTTTCGAAGGTATCAGCAAATATTGTTCGTGAACTTGTTGACATTGTAAACGTCCACTTGCGTTCTTTGACGCCACTTGGCGACCAGTTGCGCAGTGGGACGATCTGTTCACCGGCATTGTTTTATCCAAAAGGAGCTGTTTGACTTCCCAGACTTCCCTGTCATCAGATGGAAAGAAAGGCTCATTTTTTACAAACGGTGCAACGAACTGAGGACGGTCGTTTTGTGGTACGCTTGCTTTTTTGGAAACCTACAGCACTCTTAGGAAATAAGCTTGATGCAGCCAAAAGGCGATTGTTGTCACTTGAAAGGAAATTTAAAAGAGATCATACGTTTCAAAAAAAAATATATAAAATGTATGGACAAGTACGAATCGCTCAATCATATGCGAAAGATTTCGATCCCAGCCACAGACAAATTCTTTCTACCACATAACGCTGTCATACAATCAGAAAGTTCGACTACAAAAGTATATGTTGTGTTCGACGCATCTTTAAAAAACACTACGAATGTATCGCTGAACGACATTTTGATGATCGGGCCCACAGTGCAGTCGGATCTGTTTGCAGTAATTGTTTCCTTCCGTGCATACCGCTTTGTATTTACCGCGGACGTAAAACAAATGTTCCGTCAAATTGAAGTCAATCCCATTAACCGTCCCTTCCAGATGATAGTCTGGGGAAGGAATCCAAACGATATTATGGATTTTTTTTGAATTAACCACGGTTACCTATGGGACTTCGGCCGCACCATATTTAGCGACTCGATGCCTTAAGCAGGTAGCAATTGAAAGACAAGCAGAATTCCCGAGAGCATCAGCGGCAGTACAAAACGAAACCTACGTCGATGACATCATGACAGGTGCTCATAAACTTGAAGACATTGTTCAACTGCGAAGGGATTTAGTACATTTGTTGTCAAAATTGCAATTCGAACTTCGCTAATTTTGTTCCAATTGTCCTCATTGCTAACCGAAATTCCTGAGCAGCATAGACACCCTTGCATAAAAATCGGCCAAAACGATATTGTCAAAACACTAGGACTCACCTGGGAAGCCACTGCTGACGTCTTCGTATTTCACATTTCCATCGCCCACCATGAAACCGTTACTAAGCGAAATTCTTAATTTGACCTCAGTAAAATATTTGACCCCTTCGGCTTGATTGGACCAGTGGTTGTGTTAGGCAAGATCTTTTTGCAGGAATTGTGGAAGCACAATTATTCTTGGGATGAGATACTGCCAGAGCAATATCAAATCAAATGGTCTCAATACATCCAGCAGCTACATGTGCTCAGCGAATTTAAAGTTCATCGTCATTTGCTCTCTGACTCAGAACCGAAAGCTATTAAAATCGATTCCGTCTCGGATAGTAGTGAGGTTGCATATGGAGCTTGCTGTTACCTACGCAGCGTCGACAGGAAAGAAAACATCAAGGTACATATAATCTGCTCCAAATCTAGAGTAGCTCCTACAAAGGCTATTACACTTCCTCGGCTGGAATTGTGCGCTGCCTTATTCCTCCACCTATAACGACTCAAAGGAATTTCTATTACTGCGACTCTAAGATTGCGTTGGCGTGGGTGTCAAGGCCCTCGTATAACTGGCAAACATTCGTCGCTAACCGAGTTGTGAAAATTCAAGAGCTAACATAGTCTCACAAGTGGAACTACATAAACACAAAGGAGAATCCGGCGGACTTTGTTTCGCGAGGGGCCTTGCCCGAAGCTCTAATGCAACCAGCACTCTGGAACCTAGGACCGGAATTCCTGCAGTTTTCGTCAGATCAGAGGCCACAACATTCAACTAAGCTCGACGTCAATGAAATTCCTGATCATCGTCATATCAAAACTGTCCTCATTTCAACAAATGTACAGTACATCGATCTATTTTCATTTGTTTTACATAGAGGATCATTGCAGAAACCGGAACTGATTTTCGCATATTGCTACCGAAACTCCCAAATCGAAACGGAACTACGGGCCTTTAAATATCTCTGAGCTCAATGCAGCGCTTACTGGAATCTTACGCAACCATCAACGCACATATTTAGCCATAGCCGACAAATACATACTAGCAGAACAAGAAGTCGAAAGGTCAAGTCGTCTTAGAAGTCTCAGTCCATTCATGGATGATCAGGGAATTATTCGTGTTGGTGGCCGTCTACACAACACAGTAGGAACCTATGGTTTCAAGGTTACTTTCCAAATGTGAATTCATTTCATATACATGCACGCCGGGCGTCAAACACTCCTCTCCATTACTCGACAACGCTACTGGCCTCTTGATGGGAAGAACTTGCGCCGCAGAACCAATGCGTTAGGCGTTTTCGCATCAAGCCAAGAACCTAGATCATCCCATGGGCAGCTTACCAAGAGAAACAGTACAACCAGGTCGAGCATTTTTAACCACAGGAATTGACTTCTGTGGACCTCTTAACATTCGTGGACGTGCTCCTGTCAAGGCTTACCTTTGCCTCTTCGTGCGTTTCACTACTAAGACAGTTCACCTGGAGGTAGTTAGTGATTTGACGACTGAAGCATTTATAGCCGCACTGCGACGCTTTATCGCCAGAAGGGGTCCTTGTTCAGTCATATTCTACGACAATGCCACTAACTTTGTCGGTGCTAAAAATGAGCTCTCTAAGCTTTACAAACTATTTGGAAAGGAGACCCACAAAACAGCAATCAATAAATGTGTCAAAGGGGTCGTATCGAATGGCGTACAATTCCTCCAGGATCTCCATACTTCGGCGGGCTCTGGGAATCCGCCGTTAAGACAGCAAAGTACCATCTGCTCAGAGTGATTGGGCAAGTCATACTTACTTTTGAAGAACTTACTACCTTGACAGCACAAATCGAGGCCATACTAAACTCCAGGCCTATAATGCCACTATCATCGGATCCGAATGACTTGAATGTGCTTACTCCTGGGCATTTTCTGATTGGGGCTCCGTTGACGTCGTTTCCTGAACCAGATATTTCAGAGATAAGGCCACATCCACTATCGAGATTTCGACGACTACAACACCTTCAACAGGTATTTTGGAAAAGATGGTCAACCGAGAATTTACACTTGCTCCAGCAGCGTTACAAATGGGAATGCAGGGGTACTGCCATAGTAATAGGTACCCTGGTTCTTCTACAAGATGACAACTTACCTCCTTACCTGGTCGCTTGGGCGTGTCATCGCAATATTTCCTGGCAAGAGGGGGTTCATCGTGTAGCCCAGGTGAAAACTAAAGCCGGAGAGCTTAGACGTGCAATGGCTTAGTTGTGTCCACTACCGTTGGAAGAAGTTAAGTCTACTTAGTAGTCCTTAAGGAGGCCGAGATGTTAAGTCATTACTTTATTACAATTAATAAATATGTATATCGCACATCACTAGATTATTTTCTATCTCTCCTATTAATTATGTTTTCCCTTTCTCTTGTTATTGATTACTACTGTTAATGTACATATGTATTGAGATGCAATACGAAGTAATAAAACGCGGAGTTGGAAGAAACCTACCGAGAGGAACGGTTAAGTTTTTTTAAATCGTCTTTCACTTTTTCCACCTCTTTTGGACGCATAAATATCGAACCCATCGCGGTTAACAAGCAGATATCCTAACCTTTTTACCGAACCTAATGAAAGTCTCATACATTCAACCATAGTGAAGGGCGAGATTAGAACGACAAGTGATGGTTCCGTGTATTGAAAGACTTATCCTTATCCGATGGCATTGAAAGCAGTCGTCGACAAGGAGATAGCGAAATTACTCGCTAATGGTATCATCCGACCTTCAGGATCGCCTTACAATGCTCCAGTTTCAGTCGTTGACTTACGTAGTGGGTTCCATTAGATTCCCTTGAAGGAATCTGATATCGAGAAAACTGGGTTCTCGGTCAACAACGGTAAATTCGAGTTCAATCGTTTGCCCTTCGGACTGAAGAATGCGCCAGCCATTTTTCAGCGTGCTCTAGACGACATCCTCAGATAGCACATCGAAATTCGTTGTGACATATACATACAATGTTATTTTCGGCAAAACCGAAGAAGAAAATCTCAGGAATCTCTCATCTGTTTTTCAAACTCTAGACAGAGCCAACATGACAGCACAGATAGATAAATGCGAACTTCGGTAGAATTTCTTGGCATTGTCGTCAGTGATAAAGGCATCAAGACCAATCCTATGAAGGTTACAGCTATCGTTGATTTTCCACCGCCGACGAACCTTAAGGAGTTAAGATCATTTTTGGATATACATATCAGGCTACTACCGACGATTGATTCCCGGTTACGCTGAGATCGCGCAGCCTCTGATAGTACTCCTAAGAGGATAGGAGGGAAACGGTCGAGTATCAAAGAACTGTTTAAAGAACGTACCGATTCGGTTAAACAGTCGTCGGTGCACGTCGTCGTATGCGGACGTGGATCGTTCCTCTCCTCCTGTATCGTATTTGTATTTGCCATAATAAAGCCTAAATATATTTGTGTAAATGTGTCATGTCTTTTGTAAAGGAACATCTTGACAACTCAGAAGTGGGATGCGAATCCAAACCCTAATACATAACATACCATAAACAATCAGTACCGAGGAACAGTACAAAACGACGAACCACGAATTAGCAACGCACTACGGTCACGAGTTAAAGACAGTTCGTGAGTAAGGTGGAGCAATTGCAATGCGTGTGCAAGTGGATATAAACACGTATATAAACACGTATATAATATATGGACTTAACCAACCTGAGACATCGAAGGCATTATAGGAGATATGTGCCTCCGATTCTATTTGTTCGAATGTGTGTTGGAATACTCGTAGAGTAGCATAGAGCCGACATATAAGCAAAAATGTACATGTATCAATATATTTTAAATATACTGTTCCATAGTCTAGATCTAAACTACTAGTAAGTTATTATACTAATTGGCCTGTTAAACAATACATAAGTTACATAACACACTGGACATTGCGGAAGCAATTCCAAAGAAACCCACATCCAGAGGTCCTACGAAATAACAATATCCCAGGCGGCTCCCGCGAAATTTTTCAATGAACATCGCGCTACCCGCCATCAACCGGATATCGCGCACAAACAAATATCCACCGACTCCAACATCGGATGCTGCAGGGTACGCATTTTTTTAGTATTTAAGGCAGTAATAAGAAAATTGTATGAGAGTCTTGAATCAAAAGTGTAAGGGAAAGCTCTGCCCATCAGAGCTGGTGAATTAAGACTGTTTTTTTTTTTAATGTGATTAAGTGAAGACTTAATTAACTGGCGCCCGAGCAGCAGGGACCGTAGTGTCGTGTGTGAAAGTTCGTGGAGTGTTTGGCAAATAATTGCCAGTCGCCTTAAGTAGTCGCCGCGCTCCCGTAGTTACGAAAACAATACACCGTAAGTCGCCTAAAGTAGCCGCCGCGTGTGAATTTCGCATCAACCGCCTACTGGTCCCCATATTCGAGTGACACTATCAAGAATCCACCATAAGTCGCCTAAATTAGCCGCCGCGTGTGAACTTAGTGCCACTAACAAAAGACAGCATCGTTAGGCCAAAGAAACCGCGAGGGAGTGTGGACGAGGTACCATAGTAGCGAAAGCAAAGAGGAAAACTGCCGACGTCACAAGCGCGGGATGGGATGCTCACTCTACTTTTCGCGTAAGTATAGTGTTAAGAAAATACACTTTTAAGTGAAACATATTCCAGGGATAAAATTAATTAAAAGAAAAAAGAAATCAAGAAAAAAAGCAATATTAAGATTAGGTGAAAGAAAACAAAAATTACATATTGAAATTAGATTATACTTGCTAAATTATTAAAACACTCGATTGAAATAGTACATAAACTAAAATTTCTATTCCGAAATCATGCCTGACTTAAGATCAGGTCATACAACTGATCCCACAAACCAAAACACAGATCAAGACCCAAACGGAACTGTGCGTTCCTCTACCACTACCAACCCTAACCTGAATAGTTCACTTCTGTCTAGCGCATCAAACGTGGATCAACCACAAGAGGTTAGATCAACATCCGTACTGGACGCACTAATCAGTACGATCGTGTTGCGTACCCTTGACCAGCAAGGTCAAGATATCGTACAAAAATACCTTAGTCCCTATACTGACTTCTCTTCTGGCGTAGACCAGTCGATTGCCCCGGAACATCAGAATAACCTACAGGACCTTGATAAAATACCGGATGTGGTCCGCTGTCTCCGAGAATTCTCAGGAGATCCAGGAAAATTTAGCTCCTGGAAAAGAAGTGTTGATCGTATATTTCTGCTATATGACTCAATAAAAATACTTAGGATACTTAGTATCCCAAAATACTATGGGATAGGAGTAAGATCACTGGTAACGCTGATTTAGCATTGGAATCGTACAACACCCCTCTCAATTGGGACGACATGTCCCGCTGTCTCGTCATGCATTATGACGATAAGAGAGGAATTTTACCAAATCATATACAGCCACCTATCCCTCATACTTAATAAAATAGCCTTTATGAATGTAGGACAAGAAGCCATGAAGCTCTTGACTCAGACTTTCAGGGATAAAGCATTCTTCTTCTTCTTCTTTTGGTGGCGTTACAGCCCATGAAGGACCAGAGCCAAGCTTCCCTTCAATCACCCATTTTGTATGTGATTCTATTTTTCACACAGGTGAAAGGGACCTACAGTTTAATGCCGATTCCGAACGGCGTGAGTCGAGAAGCTTTTTCTAGGCAAGTTATACTACGGGGGGTTTTGCCAGTACCCCGCCGAGGAGGGACGCCGCGAAATAAACATTCGATGGCATTGGTGTTATCGGGATCCGAACTCGCTCATCGTGCGTCAGAGTCCAACACACTAACTACTGCGCCACGGCGCCCTCAAGGGATAAAGCATTAGATACATTTATTCGGGGTCTCAAGGGAGACCTACCTCGCCTATTGGGAATACGCGAGCCGAAAGACCTTCCACAAGCTCTTTACCTGTACCTGAAACTCGAAAATCAGAATTATAGGAGCCAAAACGTACACCCAAACCACATGTCCAAGCGTGTTACAAATTCCCGCTCCAGTATTCGCTGCACAAAGAAATAAGTGGTTTTCATCGGATTCCATTAAAGGAATCTGACATAGAGAAGACTGCATTCTCCGTATTGCATGGAAAGTTCGAATTCATTCGGCTTCCAGTTGGGCTTAAGAACGCGCCCGCAATTTTTCAAAGAAGCATTGATGACATACCTCGAGATCATATCGGCAAAAGAGGTTTCGTGTATATATGTAGATGATATAATAGTGTTTGGCAAGGATTCAGCCAGTCATCTCGAGAATCTTAGAGAAATCTTCGGGACATTGGAGAGCGCAAACGTTTAAGGAGGTTGGGTTCCTTGGATTCGTAATTTCAGGTGATGGAATGTCAGACTTTCCGATTCCCAAAACTTTACGCGACCTGCGATCTTTTCTCGGCTTATCTGGCTATTATAGACGATTTATCAAGGACTATGCAAAGCTTGCTAAGCCTTTAACTGCTCTGAAGAAGGCCGAATGCCGAAAAATCTGTCCTCCAAAAAAATAATCGTCCTCAACACTGAAGCAACCAACGCCTTTGATAAGCTGAAACGCGCTCCCTCCTCTAACGATATGATCCTTTCATATCCCAACTTCAAAAAAGAATTTCATCTGACGACTGACGCTTCTAACTATGCCATCGATGCCGTTCTGGAACGAGATGGAAAACCCATAACTTTCATTTCCAGAACCTTTAGAAAAACTGAGGAGAACTATGCAACCAACGAAAGAGAATTGTCAGCCATAGTTTGCGCGTTGGGATCTCTTAGAAGCTACTTGTATGTACCAGCAAAAGTGAAAATCTTCACTGACCATCAGCCATTGACTTTCCATTGACTCTCCCATAAAAACCACAATAGCAAAATCAAGAGATGGAAGGCGTTCATTGAGGAATACGACTATGAACTGGTTTATAAGCCAGGAAAAACTAATGTCGTAGCCGACGCTCTGTCCAGATCTCTTCAGCCACGAGAGCTCCGCACAACAACTCGTCCGGATTGTCAATGAACCAATAAACGTGTTCAAGAGCCAAATCCTACTTAACATAGGCGAATCTTCACTACATGACTTCAAAATAATCTTCCCTACCTACCACCGCCATACAGTAACAGAAGCACAGTACCTATACAAAAGAGAAATTGATAGATATCTTCAAGCGGATACTAAATCCATCCGTCATAAATGGACTAAAATGCGATGAGGAAACCTTGGGAATGGTGCAAGAAGTGTACCCGACATACTTTAGGCACTACAAAATCTGATTCTCTAGGAAAAATGTAACCGATTTGACAGACGCGACTGTACAGGAAGAGGAAATAGTTAAGGAACACAATCGTGCTCAGAGAAATAGCGTGGAAAACAAAACCCAAATACTTCAAAAGTAATTGGAAAGAATAGCCAAACAATGTAAAATGTGAGAAAAAATACGATAGACACCCTAACAAGCCAATAATTCAACCAACTCCGATCCCTTTATATCCAAGTCATATTCTCCACATAGACATTTATTTCACAGATAAAAGAGGAACTTTACAGTACGTTTACAAGCCTCGTGGATAATAATCCAACCCTTTCCAAAATTGAAAAATGTAATCATTTGTTGACATGCTTAAGTGATCAAGCATATGGAACAATCAAGGCTTTTCAAATAACGGAAAATTATTATTCGAAAACACTTAACCGCTTAAAGGAACGTTACGACAACGATCGTCAGATTTTTCTAGGGAATGTCACTCAGCTTTTCGAGTTACAAAGGGTAACGAAAACCTCAGCTTCTCAACTTCGCAATTTAATAGACAATATTAGTGTAATTTTTCATTCCCTTCTCTCGCTTGGTTCGGAATCTGACATTTTCAATGCTAATATCATTCACATCGCGATGAGTTAAGTTGATTTAGGAACTCAATCTAAATGGGATGAACAGTGCGACTACAATAGCTTACTAACCTGGAAAGGTTGTGCTGAAGCAGCCGAACTTAACGAATTCAACGACACAGACATAAACTAACAACGCCCGTCAGGACATATCCAGACTTGACACAGAGCCAAACGCAAATGCGTGGAGCGAAGACGAGAGCTACGGCCCCCCATGACGAAATGCTTACGGCGGTACCATGGGGCAAAGGGGACCAGAAGCAGGAGGTGGTTTTAGAGGGTTAAAGTCTCACACACTGAAAGCTTTCGATGCTTTCCACCTTCTCACCAAAACAAAAAAACGAAAAAAAAAAAAAAAAAAAGGCATAAAAGCCACCGTTTCGAAAACCAGCAATCGTCATCTTTTATAGCCAATCAAAAATCGTATTCGTTAACTAAGCTTGTGCTTAAATTGTTTGGGACAAGATCATAATCTTGCTAAGTGTCCATCAATTAATGTCGATTTTACCATCAACCGCACCATACGCTAGTTCGTCGGACAAATAAAACCTTAAGTGGCTCAACCCCATATGTTATCAACCCCAGCAGTTATCAACTCTGCCCTCGAACCAGATTTGAAACGTAAGGCCACAGAACAAGTCCCTGGCTACAACCCTTGTTCTTGTTAGGGATGCTTCTGGAAGTTTCCAAATAGGACGAGTTTTATTAGATTCAGGCTCACAGGTTAGTTTCATCAAAGAGGACATTGTTAAGTTGTTGAATGTACGAACTCAAAGAAAAACAGTAGACATTATTGAAATAGGTTGCAAAGAGACAAAGATAAGTTCTCTAACTCAGTCTACAATTCGATCCCGTATCTCGGCGTTTGAACTTCCACTTGAGTTGTTAATCACCCCCACCATAACAGGATACCAACCGGATTCTGCAATAAATATTGTTAACTGGGATCTTCCAAAAAACATACATCTTACTGACGAAGAGTTTAATCGGCGGACCTATAGATATGCCCATAGGAGCAGAAACTTTCTTTGATTTATTATTGGACAAATAAAGCTTGAAGATGGCCTTCCTTCGTTGCAAAATACAAAGCTAGGTTGGATTGTATCAGGAAGATACAAATCACTCGTCGATGATTTTCAGAAAAAACTGTGCGTAATCTCTACTGAAGACCAACTCGAAGAAGTCGTCGAGAGGTTTTGGGAACTCGAAGCCGTTACGGGGCATAAACCAAAGTGGAGGAGCAATTGAACTGTGAAACACACTTCAAACAAAAATTGCTACCCACTGGACGACTCATGGTAAAACTACCCTTTAAGAAGGGTTCAACCTTACTAGGTGATTCATACCACATCGCTTTTCGCCGTTTCCTATATTTGGAAAAAAGATTAAAACACGAATATACATTAAAAACATACATGCATACATACATTTTCAGTGGCCCGCTTGTTCCACTTAAAGAGTCGCGGGGGTAATGTGCGCACGCGGTATCTCCAGGCCACTCGATCCTCTGTCATCAGGAGCTATGCCCAAGCACACCCAGGCGAGTTTTTGGATTTGGTCCAACCACCTCGTCCTGGGTCTGCCAAGCGGTCGCCTGCCTGATGGGATTGCATCCAAGGCGCGCTTCGGAAGTCGTGACGAAGGCGACATCCGTCTCACGTGACCAAACCATCGGAGCCTTTCCGTTCGGAGAAGCAGCTGCTCAACATTAAGCTCCCCGCGCACTGCCGTATTTCTCACCCTAGTAGTATAGAAAGTATGGAAAGTTTCTCGAATAATATGAGACCCAGACTTAGCTGTACTCCATTATTATCTACCTCATCAATGTGTTCTACGCCCTAATAGCATGTCGACAAAGTTACAAGTTGTATTTGATGGCTGTTGTCGCACATCGTTGCAAAATTTCTTTAAACGAAATCCTAATATCCGGTCCCAACATTCAGGATGATCTTTTCACAATTCTTCTTCGCTTTCGCATGAATAGATTTGCTTTAACCGCTGATATAGTGAAGATGTATAGACAGGTTTTGGTACACCCATCCCATAGAAGGTTTCAGTACATCTTGTGGAGAGAAAGAGAAAAGGATGTTACTTATGGCACTACCTCAGCTCCATATCTTGCAATTCGCTGTTTGCAATACCCTGGGAGAAAAATTTGAGAACGAATTCCCTTTGGGATCGCCAGTTGTACGTTCGGATTTTTACGTCGATGACATGATTACCGGAGCAGATAATTTGAAAACTTTAGTACAGTTAAAAAGCGAAGTCGAAGCTGTGCTGCAATCTGCAGGCTTTGAGCTATCCAAGTGGCATATCAATCACTCTTCCGTCGTCACAGCCCAAAACGACAAACAACTAAAAATGAGTGAATCTAACATCACAAGTACGCTTGGTATAACATGGAATTCATCAGATGATCACTTCTACTTTTCGTACAATCCGACTAGCACATATTCGTCATATTCCAAAAGATCGATATTGTCCTTTTCCTCGTCATTGTTCGATCCAATGGGCTTACTTAATCCTATTTTAGTAAAAGCAAAAATCATTTTACAACAGTTGTGAACTGAACCTCGGCGATATTCTTCGGGAACATATCGGAAAGATATGTTTCGTCTATATTGACCACATTATTATATTCAGTCAATACATTGTTAAAATTATAATAACGCCATGGCAACACTATGTACGCTTACTGAAAAATTTAAATGACATACATATGAATTAATTTTCTAACAAAAGGAATTTCACTTATTTTTCATCTCAATCAGTTCACATTCCTTGAATAAACACTTATATTTCCATTGTACTGAATTAAAATCAATAAATTGATAATTAGTCTAAAATCTTAGCTTTCCTGCGGTTATTTTAACTATGGTGCCGATGGATTGGAGACTAATTTAATAGCAAACAATGGAGTTACGGGCCCGTGGCCATTACAAGGCCGTGGCGACTTACTAAATTAGCGTTTGAATATCTTGCCAGTCAGGAATCGCAAGTAAATGAGAAGAATCAAGAAAGTTATCCTGTAATAGACGAGGAAATTTTAGTTCTTCTGCAGCGAACGAGAACCTAGCCAAGGCGAATCTAGAATTACGTAATACGCAATGCTTTAAGCCAGTAACTTGGAAAAGGAACTGGAGGTATATTTGAAGTATGAAGACAAGGCTTAAAGCTCTCTTGCTCGATTGAATCATCGGCTAGCGAAGCTTCGCGGTGGTGCAGATAGCCCAACAAAAACCCCAAGGCCACGCGCTGAACCATCACGTCATAACCTAAAATTGCATAAACTCAAGCTAAAAAAATTCAATGGTGATTACAACGAGTGGCCTCCGTTTTGGGAATAGTTCCGAACAGCCAAACATAAAAATTCCGATTTGAATGGATCAGATAAATTAAATTATTTATTAACTGCATTAACTGAAAAGGCCAGAGAAACCATTTCTAAGTTTACACCTTCGCAGAACTGTTGCGATGCGGCAATTTCCCTTTTAAAAGAAGAATATGGGGACATTGAAAGACTAATCGACAGAAACATGCAAAATTTAATGTCATTGCCACGTCTGTATTAGTTCCAAATCTGATGTCACATCTACAACACGTACACTAACTGCTCTTGGCGTTCGCTCTTCCCATTACTATATGATATTAAAAACTATATTATTAAAATGTCTTCCCACAGATCTCAGAAACGACTTCTACAGAACTTCCGACAACAGCGATGGAACTCAAGAGCCTGCAGAGGATTGCAATGAAACAACGTCATCATCGAAAGATATACCTTTACAGGGGATATGTCCATTAAGCGGCTTTTTAAGTTTTTGAAAAGGGAAATTGAATCTTCAGACCGATCGAATGTGGGATTGCGGATCACTGAGGTACCTTAAATGACACAAATCCATACAGCGCCTGGTTTGTTGACAGTAGAACAGGACAACAATTGCTACTTTTGCCATTCGTCAAATCATCGGTTAAAAGTCCGAGCAGTTAAATCGGTTAAAAGTCCGAGCAGTTAAATCGGTTAAAAGTTCGAGCAGTTAAATCGGTTTAAAGTCCGAGAAGTTAAACTAGGTTAAAAGTGTAATCGAAGCCGGTTAAAATCCCAATCAAATGAAATCGCGGTTTAAAAACCAAAAAGTATGAAACAATTGGATAAAAGTGCAAAACAGCTGGCTAAACCCAGAAAGTGCGAATCCAGCTGTTCAAACTGAACAATAACAAACAAGTGCAAACAGACAAACAGTGAACTAACTATAACATCACACGTAGGCGAAATATCGACCAAGATCAACTGGACCAATCAACCATTCAACAGTTGCGTAACCCGTGCGAAAAAGGATCACACGGACCTCCCGAGAGAATGCTGTTAATGGTATTTAAGGCTCCCAAACTACCGATCGAGTTTATTACAAAACAGTATTATCTATAGAGGATTTAAACTATATAAGTCTCTGCCCAATGACATAAAAAATGAACCAAATATTATCGCATTTAAAAGAGAAGCCATTTATCATGTCAGATGCAAGTACTCTTATAATACATAACCGTCCCTATAATTTTGTAACTTTGTAATTGTGTAAATTGATATGTATATAATGTCAACCTTATTTATTTAAGTTTGTAATGAGATATCACATTTGCATCGGCTAGCTATCCAATTTATCACATTCGCGCCGTCCAGCTATCGGCTGTGGTATTATATTTATTTCATTACCGGCGCCGTTGACCTGTGGATACGCGACCTTGGCAATTGCATCAGCCAGTAAAGTAGGATATGCTGACGACGCATGCACGCGCTTCCGAACGAGCAACGGACGAAACACCCGTGTCAGTATGAATATAGGAATAGGCGAGGCAACGAGCATAAGGCGGGCAGAACGAGGTGGCAGTTCTGTGGTGACGACCGTGACCGAAACGTTGAAGAACAAATTTACTGAAATTAATATTGGACGAGTTTAAATTTAATTATCGTAAGCCGAACTGTTGGGTCAGCGTCGGGGCTGGCGTTCGCGGTTTTTGTGGATTTCCCTTACGGGAATCCGTTAAGTTAATGTTATGTAACGTTTTATAAATACAAGCTTAAGTAGTGAATTAATCACTAAATAAATATTATAAAGTTAACACCATCGGCCGAAGCCAAAGGCAAGGTCGAAACAGAATAGGGAATGGGATTCGCTGTGTTATCATTTTGCGCGGTTCCCATCATCCCGCCTGTTCCCACACGAAATACATTGACGCAAGTGCACCGAGATTATGTTCCCCTTGGCTGATGAAATCGGATGCACGCGTTGCGACCAGCCTGGGAACTTGCACCGAGCGGATGCGTGTGTTCCCACGAAAAAGTCTACGTTGCTGTTTCGGCATGAGCAATGGGTTTACCTACGAATAGCAGGTTAGCCAATAAGTTAGTTCTAAGGAAGCGGTGGATCAGAACGCTTGCGATCAATAAATCTCTATTCCAAAAAACGCGAGGTTGTTTGCATTGAGTAAAGCTAGTAAGTCGAACGGTTGGGGAGAAGCCCTGCTTCTCCGTTCGCTATTTTTTCAGTATCCCCTTCAGGGAATCCTTTAACTGGCGCCCGAGCAGGGACCGCTCCGTATACGCGATCCTTTCCTCCTGGCGATTCATCTGTTGTCCTTAAGGACATCGCAATGGTACGTTCTATTGAACGAAGATGGCTGTACCCGTGAGAACACAGCCATCATTCTAAGGCGGTGGATAAAATGTCACTGTACCCATGGGAACACAGTGATAATCGCAGAGGGTTGAAGGGATGCGTGTGAAGTAACCCGTGCCTTAGTAGGTTGCCTTCGAGCATACAAGTTGGCGACTAAAAAGGAGAACACGGACCTTCCAAGAGAGCGGCTCCCATAATCGACATTCCTCGCGTTCGGTTAACTAAGACATCAGTGAAAACTTTTCTTTTCAGTTCCCAAGGAAACCCGAGCAAAGCTAATAAGACGGGAAAGAATCATAAAAAAAAAAAAAAAAAAATAAAAAACAAATAAAAATAGGAATAGTGACAAGAATATTCCATTGTAAGTGCAGTGGTGCAGTGGTAACAGAATTAAGTTAAAAAGAAAAATAATTAAAAAAGAACCAAACAAGAGGTTGTCTTAAGAGGTGCAAGTGAAAAAAAAAAAAAGGGGGTTCAGTGCTAGTGAAACTGGTGCATGTGAAATAGTAAAAGAAAAAGAACAAAAACTTAAAGTTTTTGAGTTGATTTAACCAAGATAGCATATATCTCTCAGCTGTCCAGAGTAAGTTATAGATTTAAGGTATTTGGTTGGCATAAATAATTATAAAATGGACCAATTACAAACGACTGTTACTGAGTTAACTGGGGCAATTAACAACATACTAGTCAAGTTTAAAAGCTTCGAGACTCGTATTTCATCGATAGAGGGCAGGTCTTCTTTACCGACTAGTGCTCCTGAGGTGGCTGAACGAACCCAAACACTCTTCCATCCGCAAACTGAGGCGGATCTTAAGGACATAAGTAGGTTACCTGACTGCGTTAAAGAACTGCAGGTATTTGACGGGAACCCCACGCAGTATGTGTCTTGGATACATTCCGTGGAAGGGATATTGAAGGATTTCGAGAACGTGAGGTCCAAGCCCATCTACCGTGCTATCCTGCAGCATATCATTGGGAAGGTAAGAGGTCCAGCGGACGCAGCGTTGGCTTCCTATAACATATTTGACAGTAATTGGGCAGAGATAAAACGGTGTTTGTCGCTGCATTATGCAGACAAGCGCGACTTGCGAACTTTAGAGCACCAACTAAACCAACTCGCCCAGAAGAATAGCAAACTTGATGAATCAACTCTCGTTGATAATCAACAAAACTAAGACGGAGGCCTATAGTGAAGAAACCGTGAAAGCATTAGTGGAGTCCTACCGAAATAGGGCTCTGGATGTTTCCATCCGTGGCCTAAACGGCGATCTCTCAAAAATGCTTGTAATTCGGGAACCAAAGAACCTGCCTGATGCATATTCGTTCTGTCTGGAGATGCAGAATGTCAATTATCGAGGTCAGTCGCTTCACTCTGCAACAGGGCCGAATACAGTGACGGCTCCCATTAATCAAACTTTTAAGAGTGAAAACCGACCGTATTGGCCTCCGCGAAATTTCGTTCCAAGAGTCCCTGAAAGAACGAAACCACAAATTGCTGCATGGAACAGGGTCAATGATGCCCATCGTGAAAACAATACACCCCCTGAGTTAGGACCGAAACCTCTCGAAAGAATGGAAGTTGACAACTCTAGCAATTCAAGACAAGTTAATTATATGAACCGCCCTAATCCCTTTAAACGTAGGGCAATGTCCGCCAATGTCCCTAGGAAACAACAAAGACTTTACCATATCGAGGTGACCGACGATAATTTAGGAGAATATAGTGAAAAGGCGGAAGAAGCGGTAGATGAAGTAAATTTTATGACGGGCGGCCATCCAGCGTACCATATATAGAATATGTTACGAGGGATGGAGTCATACTGAAGTTTCTTGTTGATACGGGGGCCAACAAGGATTTCATAAACCAATACCTTAGTAAAACAAGTAATACCCTAATTGATAAATACAATAGAATCATTGAAGAAATAGACACAAACCACACCGGGAAACTTGAGCAAATACTTTTTAACAAGCTAGGTCTACTAAAAGACGTAATGGGAGAAACAGTCTTAGCAGGACAGCGTGCCAAGAAGGGTATTGTAAATTCAAACTTATTGAATAAAGCAGACATAGCCAAACAAACAAAAACAGAAACACTGCCATTTAAAAACGAATTACAGCCAATTTAGTATTCCGAACTTAGTTAAGGATGCAGTTTTATTATATGTAATTTGTATAAGTTAACACCGAAAAAATTACATTCCCACAAAACCATACGTTCCCACAATACAGGATGTCCCCATCTACGAAATAAGCTGACGCACTGTCTGGGCGATATGAAACCGCTACATTCCATCACGTACGGGAGGTGTAATAGGAGTTCACCTGTGGGAACATTCCGCAACTGGACGAACTGCATTGCACTAGCCATAGTATTTAGGGTATAAAAAAGTTTGATTTTCTGTTAGTTTGAGTTCTGATTTGATCGAATGGGGAACCTCTGCCCGTTAATAAATGCTTTTTTAAAAAGCGAAAAATTATATAAATAGTTTAATTGGTGCCCGAGCAGAGACTGGCATCCGCGGTACGTTTATTAAGTTAAAGTAAAGCCCTCAAGTAGTGCTATAAGTGCCGTGTAAATTCGAAAAACTTAAAAAGCCCTTAAGTAGTGCTAAGTGCCGCGTAAACATTTAAGAAGAAGCGCTTAAGAAGTGCTTAGTGTTTCACGAAATAACGCACAGTGTTTTGTCGAATTAAGTTGCCCGTCCCAGAACCCAAGTCGCGAAGTTTAAGTGATCTCTCGCGAAATAAATAGACTAAGAACCCAAGTCGCGAAGTTTAAGTGATCTCTCGCGACCTGCTGAGCCAAAGTAATCCTTCCGCAAAAAATACTGTAGTTAATATCTAAGTGAAAAACATGAAAAACATAAAAAAAAAAATAATAGTAATAAATAAAAAAATTATTTTTGTGACTAAAATAACAATAAAAAGAATAAAAGTGACTCTGTGTTGGCCTAGTGAACAGCAAAGGCGAAACAAACGCCGCACTGCAGTGCTGGAAAAAGAAGAAAGTGCTGTGATTTGTGTTGTGGTGAAAGACAATTGTCAAGGGCCCCGAAGTAGCCCACAGTGAACAGTGAAAAAAAAAAAAAAAAACATTGCACACAGTGGGCAAAACGGAAGCTTGTGAAGAGCTAGCCGCACCACCCAATCAACCTCTTCGACACCCCGGAGCCTCAACCGTGATTCCACAAATGTAAGCATAGGTTTAAGTTAGTGAAAGGAGAAATGTTAAAAGATTAAATAAATATATATATATATGGTTATATACTAACATACATGAAAACAAGTATAACTAATTGAAAAACGTTGTCAAACTTTTGTAAACGAAATCTATTACTTGATTTAATTTCAAAAAGAAAAGCAAAGAATAAGAAATTAAAGCTAAGTAAAAGAAAAGAAAATTAATGAACAATTAATGAACATTACTTAAAATACAAGAAGAAACAAGAGAATAGGAAAAGAACACACATATTATTAAACGAATTAAGAAAAAAAAAATTGTAGGGAAATATCTAGTGAATCTAAAGAACAAGTGTGAAAATATACTAACCTTATAGAAAGGAAAAGTTTAATTAAGAAAGATAAGGAATAAAAGTTATTCTGGTAAAGTACATTTAGAAGAATAAATCTATAGGTTAGGAGATATTAAACGCAAAAGAAAAGTAAAAAGGAAAACAGAACAGTAAATAATTAAATAAGAGCCATCATAAAAGTAAATAAAAAACATAGATACCCACTATAGTAGTAATAGATATTGAGAAAAATATACATTACATACTACATCTACATAAAATGCCCTTGCTAAGGTCTGGCAGATCAATTGGGCCCCAAAGTTCGGACCACCCCCAAAACCCTCCTATTACCAACCCAGACACTCCTATCACCAAAACCCTATAATCCGTGAATCAATTATTACCTCAAGTACAGGCGATACGTCGAACAAGACAGACGGGGTCACTTCGCCCGAACCTAAAATAGATGCAAAACCGCCTCCATTGTGGATCCTGGATCATGTAATTGGGCCTATAACTCTTCGAGAGGGCGTAACGACAATCGGCCGAAGCCCAGGTTGCACCATTGTGGTCAGCTCGGTGTACGTTTCACAAATACATGCCGAGTTTCATGTACAGCCCGGATTTAAGTCGAGGATCTGGGCTCGACGAACGGTGTCTGCGTCAACGGCCAAATCTACAGTAAGGCTGTTTGCAAATTGCAGGCCGGCGATCGCATTGGCATTGGAGTTGCGGTGGACGATCAGATCGCAACGGGCGAGAAGGAGCCAATATATAAACTACGGCGATCGACAGCGGCTGATGAAAAGACGACACCTTTAAACGTCAATAAAAAAGCGTTGCAACGGAATCAAGAAGGAGAGGATACGGACGACTGCATCATTTGGAGTTCAGACTATTAATCCGATGGTGATGTGGACGACTTCCTTCAATCTCAGGAGATTCTTGAGTTAGATAGGTATTTCAAGGCATCAGAACCGCGTCAACACCAATCACCTTCAGCACAATATAACATAAATATGTATTAATATAACTACCTATAACCCATTCTCAAATTCATAGCTTGCCAGCCGAACCATCTCGTAACTTCAGCTTAACTTCACTTTTTTTTCGGATCCTTTGTTCTTTTTTTTTTCCCTCTCTCGCGTCTCTTCTACTCGCCGCTCATATAACGAACATGATATTCAGTCCAGCGCACTTTAAGCTGGGGTCATCCCCACTAAGTGCTTCAACTAACTTTCATTTCGATATACATAGGCATAATTCATGGCTAAGTAATTCATAAGAATAATTCAGTTAGTTTCCTTAATGAAACACTGTAAAAGTATATTACTTTTGTACTGAGAATGATATAATGTATTGTAAACAACTAGTTTTAAGACCGACTGAACTAAAATGTAATGAAATTGTAATAAAATTGAAATGAAATGAAATAAAAAAAAAAAAAAAAAATAGAGCTCATCACGGTCCGGACGAAAACCGAAACTCTCCATACAGACAGGAACGGCGAAATTACAGACTGGGACGTTCAAACTCGTTCACGTGATAGACCTGGAAGAACCCAAACGACTTATAGACGGCATAGAGGCGGACATCGAAAAGAACCTTTCCAACCACCCTAGCTTTCCACTACTCTCCATCGAAAACTTAAAAATTAAAAGAACCAAAAGATCCTTAAATTTCATCGGCACAGAATGGAAATGGATAGCGGGTACACCCGACCACGAGGACTTTGAGATTCTTACAAACAAAATGACCAAATTATGATAAATAACCAATACGAAGAAAAAATAAATATTCTAATAAAAACAACAAACGATATTGTAAACAATCTAAAGAGAGAGGTCCGATAGAATACCAATTTAATGTAATATTATTATATAAGATAAAATGGATAAAAGAAGAATTAGTTAATATTATATACGCAGTAGAATTGGCCAAAGCCAATATTATAAACTCTAACATTTTATCTAAGAAGGAACTAGATGTTATAATTAATACTATTGATAAAGATGTTTTACCATTCTCAAACACAGAGCAAGCACTTAAATTTGCATACGTAAAAATAGCTTCAAACTCAAGTACCCTACTTTATATAATAAATATACCCAAGACCAAAAAAGAAATGTATGAACAATTAAAATAAATTCCAATTAAAAAGAATAATGGATTAATAAATAAGATAAGTAAATAATAACAATGTTTATGGAATAACAGACAATTGTAAGAGAATTGACGAAATTTCCTTATGTAAAAAATCAAGTATCATAGATATAAGTAACGATAAGTGTATAATAGGTTTAATAGAAAATAGGAACGCAACATGCAGTGCAACCAACAGCCAACACATTCCCCAAGTGGAAGAGATATCAGCAGGACTCATCATACTCAACCAGTTCAACGGAACGATAGAGGTCCACAATAAAAACACTAAAAGGAACGTATGTCATCAAGCTCATCAATGATACAATAACCACCAACGATCAACAGTATGTTTCACAGGAATTCCACGCATCCAAGCCTTACCACCGACACTTCATCCTGCATCCGAAAACTCACCTGTCTAAGTTCCCATGACTCCTTCAATTTCAAGTATTCCTTTCGCCATTCCCACAGGCCATTCTGCTGGCGTATTCATTTTTATTACAATTAATTTCCCACTTCCTCCTATTACCTTTTCATTTTCACATCAGTTTGGCTGACGTATTAGTTTGTCTTTTGGTGAATCTCCATACGAAGTGTTATATTTCGTTTGGGGATCCAGGGCGAATGAAAACTGATATTTGGCAGCGGAACTGAAAATAATTTTCCCACACTAATTTACTGTAACTAGTATATAAGCTTCAAGATTTTTGAAATAAAGTCACTTGCTCACATCAAATCAAACGAGGTTTGATCATCACCCATAGAAGAAGTTCTTTCATTGGAACTAATGAAGGATCTACATATAAGAAACATGCAAAACCTTACCAAAATTCAAATAGAAAAAGACAGGCACCAGATAGCAACATACACCATTCTCGCAATAGCATTTCTTGCAATAGTTATAACGGGATACCATAGAAGACGTGCAGCAGCCCAAGTTAATCCAGCACCACTTGTGGTCGCAATAACAAGCCAAAGCGACATCTGTTATCCAGCACCCCCTCGGAGATATCCTAATATTTACAATATCCCGCTCGCATAATCGCGGGAACGCATCATTCTAAGGAGGGAGGAGTTAACACCGAACAAATTATGTTCCCACAAAAGCATACGTTCCCACAATACATGATGTCCCCATCTACGGAATAAGCTGACGCACTGTCTGGGCGATATGACACCGCTACATTCCATCACATACGGCAGGTGTAATAGGAGTTCACCTGTGGGAACATTCCGCAACTGGACGAACTGCATTGCACTAGCCATAGTATTTAGGGTATAAATAAGTTTGATTTTCTGTTAGTTTAAGTTCTGATTTTATCGAACGGGGAACCTCTGCCCGTTAATAAATGCTTTTTTAAAAAGCGAAAAAATATTTAAATAGTTTAAATTATATCCCAAACAGATAAAATGACCTTCAACAAAATAATGATTCGAGGGACCATACTAAATAATAAGAAGATACATAGACCTACATTTTAACAATCTACTTATCTCACAAAGGCGAATGCATGGAAATTCAAAACACAACATTCTGTCAGAGAAATCAATTTCAAAACTTCCATCCATTGACTGTGCCCTTAGACTCCTCGATGGCGAAGAAGCAATTTGTAATTATCAATTCCACAGCAAGCCTATAATAGAACTTCTAAACGAAAGTACATTGTTCGTCACCAACTTCCTTGGCAACATAACTTATGCCAGAACTAGCAGAAGCCTCAACGGCACCTTTCTCATAAATTTCCATAATGACTCAATAGAAATAGAAAATAAGATAAAGCTATCATATTTTACCATCTTTAATAAAAGGCAGCTGACCTCGTCGCGGTGGGGGCGGGCAACAGGTTTGGGGTGTGCGAATTTTAATTTTCGTACGGACCAAACCTGGCTAACGAAGCGCAAACCCCAATGATGACGAAAAGAAGAGCAGCCTCGGAAATTGCCTACCCTGGTGTGCCGGGGCCTCATTCGGAGCCAGGCCTAAATGGTGGCAGTATGCGAGCGACTGGTGGCCGGTCTGTCCAGCTCGGCAGCCGGTCGGGCTTAACCCGAAGAAGAGTTTGCCGTTGACAGCCGTCGTGCGCGGACGTACACACGTTGATAGCCGCAAAAAAAAAAAAAAAAAAAAAAAAAAAAAAAAAAAAAGCGTGAAAACGGGGAAAACAAAACAAACAAATCAGAAAAACAAACCCGGTTGTGTTGTGCTGCGTGAACTAAAACAAAAACCAAAAGAAAAACAAATACAAAAAAAAATTCAGTGCAGTGCAGTGCAGATAACACGCGTTAATCGGGCAGTCCATCCACCTCCTTCCCTCTTCGGCGGGTGTTGGCACTCATTACGCCAACTGAGTGAGTGCTAATACCACTAACACATAGCGGGTCGTGAGTGTTGATTCTTGTTGGTGAAGCGAAACTTACTACTGTAAGGGCATAACACCTACGGTAGTTCGTTTTTGCATTGCCAACGTCGGATCTTCACTTCACGGCTCTGCTTAGTTGGTGTTGCGTCCGTCAATGTTTTGCGTATTGTACTGATGGGGGAATTCAGTATTCATTCCTCTAACATCCGTGGATTAAGGAAGAATTTCTTTGCCACGTATGCCCATGTCTCTCTCCTCAAACCGGCTGTTTTGGCACTTTGTGAAACACAGGTTGATGAAAAGTCTGATCCTTCGGATTTTAGTCTTCCTGGATATAGCTTAGTGCCATTATTCGTTTCTCACCGCGGTCTCGCCATCTATGTTCGTAGTGATATCGCTTACCAGCTGCTTCCGCAGTATAGCCAAACATCCACCTCGGAATTTCATTTCTTATGGCTAAAATTCACTCTTCGTAAGCACACAATTCACTGCTGTTTTCTTTACAGAAGCCCAAACCTGGACAGAAGTATCACGTTCGACGCGTTTGATGCACTGTCCGATTCCATTCAAAGAATTGTTTCCCGGTCTCCTCGCACTGAAATCGTTATTGCGGGCGATTTCAATGTTCACAATTCTCAGTGGCTTCGACATTCTGGACAGACAACACCCGAAGGAAGGTATGTCGAAATTTTCGCTGAGTTGAACCAATTAACTCAGCTTGTGAATGAGCCATCCCGTATCCCGGATATTGTCAGTCATACCGCCAATACCCTGGACTTGTTTCTTACCTCTCAACCTGATAAATACACCTTGGATGTATTATCTCCTCTAGGCTGGTCTGATCACTGTGTCATATCAGCGAAATTCCCATACTCACTCCACTCAGTTAAAGAAGAAGCTCCCAAAAGAATAATATGGGAATATAAGAAAGCTAATTGGTGCGGCCTTAACAACTTCTTTCGGAGCTTTAACTGGTCGTTGTGCTTCCTCGACAACGACGTGGACGCCGCGGCTGATATGATTACAAACATTATCAACACTGGCATAAGCAATTTTATCCCTAATAGGGTAAAAAGTCTAAAGCCGGTAGATAATGCGTGGTTTGACTTGAGCTGCAAAGAGGTTATCAGGTTGAGAGAGATAAGTTTTCGGAATTATAAGGCAAACACCACTGAGGAAAACCGAAAAAGATATATACAAGACAGAAATGACTGCAACTCCCACATACGACGAGCCAAATTTTTACACGACCAAAAACTGAAGCGTAAAATCCTACAATGTCCCAAGGGTAGCAGAAGTTTTTGGTCTTTCGTTAAAAACATCAAAAACTCCGTATCGTCGTCTATACCTACGCTCATTCACAATGGCATTCCAGCTGTCAAACCCTTAGACAAAGCTAATCTGCTTGCTGCCCACTTCGCAGCGAACTCGCAGCTCCCCAAATCATCTTTGTCACCGCCTGTTCTAGAGTACGTAAATTCCAGCATGGGACAAATTCATTTCCGTACTCGTGCAGTTGCAAGGGTTCTTAAAGAACTTGACATACTCAAATCCGCTGGTCCAGATGGTATTTCCCCAATAATTCTGAAGAGGTGTTCTTCTACGCTGGCAAAACCACTGCGTAAGCTTTTTCACCTTTCCTACTCTTCTGGGCTCTACCCGAGTAGGTGGAAAACAGCATTTGTCCAGCCCATTCCCAAAAAAGGCGAATCTTCTTCTCTCTCCAATTACCGACCCATTGCACTAACGTCCCTTCTTTCCAAGGTCATGGAAACACTGATAAATCGTCAGTTAATGAAATATCTCGAGTCGCAGAAACTCCTCAATGACCGTCAGTACGGTTTCCGCAGCAACAGATCCACTGGTGATTTGATGGCATATCTCACCGAGAAGTGGAATCATTCGCTCCACCAGGCGGGTGAGAGCAAAGTAGTTGCACTTGATATTTCGAAAGCATTTGACAGAGTCTGGCATGAAGCTCTTTTGTCGAAAATGCGTGCATTCGGGATCGACGACTCTCTTCTTCTATGGATTAGAAGCTACCTTTCGAATCGTTCAATTCAAGTTGTCTTGGACGGATTCAAGTCTGACACTCACTATGTAAATGCTGGTGTTCCCCAGGGCTCCGTTTTGTCTCCGACACTCTTTCTCATTTTTATAAATGATCTCTTGTCTGTTACTTCTAATCCAATTCACTCCTTCGCTGACGACAGTACCCTCAGCTTCTCATATTCGTTCACTTCTTTACGACCCTGCACTTCGGCTGTAAATAGTGAGCGGCAGCGTATGTTAAGCTCATTAAATTCCGACATCGACAGCATCATCCAATGGGGTAAAAACAATAGAGTGGAATTTAATGCTTCTAAAACACAATGCTGTCTTCTGTCGTTAAAGCGTAACACCGACCCATTGCCATTATCCATGAATGGCACTTGTATCTCGGAAGCCGAAAAGCTTTCCATCCTGGGTATGTGCATCAGTGACAACCTTTGTTGGAATGATCACATATTCAGTGTCGCTAAGAATGCCGCGAAATGCCTAGGTTTCCTATACAGATGCAAGAAATTCTTCACACCCACCGATCTGGCTACAATTTACAAGGCGTTCATTCGTCCTAAATTGGAGTTCAACGCTCATGTCTGGTCTGGTGCATCTAAGACCTCATTGCACCTACTAGATAGATTACAAAAACGCGCGATAAAACTGATAGATGACCCCAGCATTACCAAAACACTAGACTCGCTGGAACATCGCAGGAACGTATCCTGCCTTTCATTGTTTTATCGTTACTTTCATCATAAATGCTCTGATGAAATAGCCAGTTGCATTCCGCCCCTTCATAACTTCTCCCGCGATACACGCCTCTCCCGGAATGCGCATGAATTCACCTTGAAGCCCGTTTTCGGTCGTACTGTCAAATATAGAAATTCTTTCTTTAACCGAACCACACGAATGTGGAACGCGCTACCTCGTTCAGTCTTCCCCCCTCAATACAATATGCAGACATTTAAGACCAATGTCAATAGGCAGCTCCTCTCCCTCTCCCTGTTACCTTCTGCTCGCACAACGTCCGTCGTTATAAGGCCTTAGCCTTGAGTGCGCGTACGACTCTAAAAAAAAAAAAAAAAAAAAGTCACGAGCAGCTCGGCATTGGCCTCGTGAGCCATTACGGAGGTGGGGGCGTTATCACGCCACGCACTAGTCGAGAAGCCTTGGGAGTACGCCAAACCAATCTACAGCTGCTTTGTAGATATGGATAAGGCGTATGACCGAGTTCCTCGAGGTAAACTCTAGAGTGTTCTGCAGGAGTATGGGATTGATGGTCCTCTGTTGAGGGCCATTTAGTCTCTTCACACAAACTGTAGCAGCTGCGTCCGAGTTAACGGTAGTAAATCAACACCTTTCACCGTGGGCGTTGGACTTCGGTAAGGGTGCGTCTTGTCACCTCTCCTTTTCATTATATATATGGAGTGTTTTACATTAGGAGAGTTGAGGGTAAGCCATGTTCTTTTTGCAGATGACTTAGTTGTCCTCACATACTCCCAGACGGTACTCCAGCGCGCGCTAGATAGGTTTGTGGCCGTATGTGCTGATGCTGGAATGAGGGTTAACGTGAAAAAATCCGAGGTTATTGTTATTTTCAGAACACCTGTCCAATGTACTCTACATGTTAGTGGAGTCCCATTGAAGCAGGAGGAGAAGTTTAAGTATCTCGGGGTGATGGGAGGAGTAATACTGAGCTTTCCTGCAGGATTGGCCAAGCTGGGTAAATTTTGAAACAGCTTGGAAGATATGTAATCAGGAAGACCAAGCTTGGTGTCAAAGGCAAGTTAGCGCTTTTTAATTCAGTATTTGTTACAACTCTTACCTATGGTCATGAAATGTGGGTATTGACCGAAAGATTAAGATCGCGAATACAACCTGCCGAAATGAGATTTCTTCGTACTGTTGTGGGAGTTACTCGCCGGGATAGGGTAAGAAACCCGGCAGTACTCGGGGAGCTCAATGTTGAGCAGCTGCTTCTCCGAACGGAAATGGCTCTGCTTCGATGATTTGGTCACGTGAGGCGAATGTCGCCATCATCACGACTTCCGAAGCGTGCTTTGGATGCGATACCATCAGGTAGGCGACCGCTTGGCAGACCCAGGACGAGGTGGTTGGACCAAGTCCAAAAACTCGCCTGGGTGCGCTTGGGCATAGCTCCTGATGAGTCAGAGTTGATGACGGAGGGTCGAATGGCCTGGAGATCCCGCGTGCGCGCATTATCCCCGCGACTCTTTTAGTGGAACAGGCGGGCCACTGGAAATGTATGTATGTATGTAATACAAGGCAACCTAACCGAAGTAGACATAACCCTAGATCTTCAATACCTTCACATGCTTCACCTAGATAATGTAAAAAAAATTATCCAACCTTTCCTCTAGTACTGATCTTTTCATCGGTTCAGACATAACAATACTTTTGATAAGCTTGACCTTTAATTTAGTTTTACTTTTCTGCTTAAGGCGGGAAAAGCGAAGCAGGGTTGTCGAAACTGTTGCCCAAATCCCTTCCTTTGAAGGGACCCAGTCACACGCGTTCCCATTACACAGGGCAATGTGCTCGCGTTTCGATAACGCTGACACAACACCTTTTCATTCCCATGCTTCCTAGATTCCCAATCATAATGTACTTACTAATTTAGGCTAAGTAAGCAAATTGGAAATACATATAAATGGATTTTAAATAAAAGTTTGGTTCGTTCAGTTGTTGTTGATCGATCACCTTTATAACTTGTGTGTTTTTTTAAAGTGCCGCCCCGCGAACACATAACTTGCATCGTGCTACTACGAGTTCCTAGAATGGCTGTGCGGAAGTCAAAAGAAACGGAAATACCCTTCTGGTTGGAAAACGTTGCGAAGCTTCTCGGCTATATAAGCTTTGTCTAAGCATGGTTCCACCGGATTTTTCAGATGTTTCGGTTAGTCCCAGCATTGAAAGATGGTATAAGCGCCTTGGACATCTGAGCGTCGACACAATCAAGCAATCAGATCTGAGCAAAAAACTCTCTATGGGTGAATGTGAAAAATTCTTCTGCAAGGGATGCGCTTTGGGAAAATCTCAGCGACAGACCTTCGGGAAAAATGAGAAATCAAGAAAGAAGGAGCCAGGCGAATTGGTCACTGCCGATCTCATCAAGGATATTTTTTCAAACTACATACAAGTCTATTTCTTGCAAGAGAAATCTGATACTTCATTCAAGTTTGACGAGTTCCTGACCAAAGCACGTGCTAGCTTCATCGCTGTGAAAACGATTAGAACAGACAATGGTTCAGAGTTTTTGTGAGAGCTATTTTGTAAAAGCATTGTATTCATAATGAGACTTCAACACCATATTCTCCGGAACATAACGGTTTTATCGAAAGACAAAACCGTACATTAAAAGAGGCTGCTCTCTCGATGCGGTATGATTGTGGTGCTCCATGGTTGCTTTGGGCAGAAGCTGTCGAAATATCTGTCCCGTTAGATCAAACAACTGGAAATCGCCTTTTGAGTTGTGGAAGAATGTGCCTCCCAGCTACAAGACTCTTTACCAATGTCAATAGGCAGCTCCTCTCCCTCTCCCTGTTACCTTCTGCTCGCACAACGTCTATCGTTATAAGGCCTTAGCCTTGAGTGCGCGTGTAACTCTAAAAAAACAAAAAAAAAAGACTTTGTACACTTTTGGATACAAAAGGTAAGCAAGCTGCTTTCATAGGCTACAATTACGAAACCAAAGGCTACAGACTGTACAATGGATCGAAAATTGTAATAGCTCGAGGCGTCCGATTCAATGAAGGCAGATAATTTCAAATGTCAATGTAAAGGAATCATCGAATCTATGCGTACTTCTTTTCAGAATATTTAAGTTCCAATCCGTGCAAAGTCCTCATTAGAATCATCTTAACCAAGACCAAGCGAAACAGTTTAATGCGCAAATTACATTTTCGTTAAATGAACCTCAAGTAAATTATCTCTACAGATATTACCACCACAGTCGAAGAATAGTACCGGCATTTTGATTATTGCTCTTTACGTTGATGACGGCTTTGTATTCTCACCGACTAAAAACATTCTGGATAGTCTAATGCATCATCTTAAAATCGATTACGAAGTCAAGGAATTTGAAGTTTCATATTTTCTTGGACTTCATATAATCTCTACGGAATCAAAACTTATCATCAACCAGAAGCAATACTGCGAGCAGTTCTTGAAGAATTTCGATATGGATTCCTCATCACCAGTAAGTACAGCTGCTAATCCAAACATCAAGTTTGAAGCTACAAAAGAAGACAATGTATCAAAATTTCCATTTCGAGAGGCCATTGGAAGTTTAAGGTATCTTACTTTTGCCACTCGACCAGATATTGCCTATGCGGTGAATGTTCGCAGCCAATACCTAGACAAACCATCTGCTGCACACGTAACATGTGTCAAAAGAAATTTCAAGTAGGTATCTCAAGAGAACTACGGACTATGAAATCGAATGCCCAAAAATTGCAGAATTTGGCGAGTTAACCGGATACTGTGATTCTGATTTTGCTGGTGATATAGACACTAGTCGACCAGGAACTAGACATCCCTTCATATTGAAGGGGTAATGTATAACCTGGAGCAGTGGAAAGCAGAAAACCGTCTCTTTATCATCCACTGAGGCCGAATATATTTCGGCTTGTTCTGCAGCGAAGGAGGTGATGTGGTGCAACAACAATATTTTGCGGCAACATGAGCAGCATCAAATTAGTTCATAATCCCGAGTTCCATAAGAGAACTAAACACATCAAGCATCACTACATACGAAAATCACATGAGCATCAAATACATATCTACAAATGAGCAGCTCCAGCATTTTCTAAATTCCGGTCATCTATTGGGGTTCAAAAGTGTGAACCACGTTCGCAATAAGGGAAGGTGTTGAATAAACATTTTTAAACACGTTCGCGCGATGAAACTCGTCCATGCGCATCAAATTTCTATTTTTTGTATCTGTCTCTTTTCTTGGACACGTTTTTTCCTTTCTTCTAGGATTAGGCGGTTCTTTTCTGGAAATTGCGCTCAAATAAATCAAAATACCTTTGGTGTAAACTATTTGCATTTTTAATTCAACACTAACTCAAATAATTCAATGAAAGTATTTTAGATTTCTTATTGATAGTGGCATTCAACGCACTTATATAAAACAAAGCGTTTAGAGAAATTTTAACTTACCAATTGTTGGAGCACAAGAAATCAGGATTTCCATTTTTCTTCTTCTTTGGTGGCGTTACAGCCCATGAAGGACCAGAGCCAAGCTTCTCTAAATCACCCATGTTGTGTGTGATTTATTTTTCGCAGAGGTGAAAGGGACCTACAGTTTAATGCCGATTCCGAACGGCGTGAGTCGAGAAGCTTTTTCATGGCAAGTTTATTACGGGGGGTTTTGCCAGTACCCCGCCGAGGAAGAACGTCGCGAAATAAACATTCGATGGCGTTGGTGTTATCGGCATCCAAACTCGCTAATCGTGCGCCAGAGTCCAACACACTAACCACTGCGCCACGACGCCCTCCACTTTTGGTGGGCGAAAATCTCCACAAATGTGTAATTTAGTGCGGTTGACATTACTGGGCCAGCATTGCAATCGAAGTGTAGCCTTTTCGCACTAGAAATTAGCGAAATTTGCGATGACGTCTTGCTCGAGATGGATGCAACTGACGTTAAAGGTATCGATTGTAGATTGCAGATAGTAAAAAGAAAAATGTTTCTCAGGAACCAGGTATCAGTTTATTAGTGGGCTTCGATAATTATTGGAATATCGTTACAGGTGAAAGAGAACACATTTCTAAAGGTTTGGCTGCCATTAATACAGTATTTGGGTGGACGTTGCTGGGACCGTCTCTGCAAAATGTTACTCATACTTCAGTGTGCCTTTCAACTGTAATTTTACATACGTGGAATAAAAAAAACGCGAACATAACTTTTGGGATTTGGAAACAATGGGGATTACCAACGAGGAGCAAAGTTACGACCAGCAAACATTTTTGAAAATTACGTCGTAAGGAAATATAATCATTATGAAGCGAAGCTGTTGTGGAGACAAAATGTAATACAGGTGGAGAGCTACAAACAACGTACATAATCCCGATTTGCTAATTTAATTCGCAAGCTTCTGCGACGGCCTAACGATTTGTTTAATTATGAGATAGTGATGAATGATTTAATTGACATAGGAATTGTCGAACGAGTCAGCAATTTGTATGCTCCGCCCAAACGTATTTACTATCTACCCCATCGAGCAGTGTTGAGAATCAAGAGACACCCGGTCGTCGGTAAACTAGTACATCCCATCTAAATCCCGACCACCAACATTCTTTTCTTTCCTTTCGCATTCTGTCCCGAGAAGCCAACAAGAGTAAGCGTGTCGTTCAAAAACCATCTTTATATTATTATATTTGAACAATTTTAGAGAATAAACTCACAAAAAGCCGTATATTACCAAGTCATTTGTTTGCCTACAAGACGAGTTTTATTCCGCTTCAAGAGATTAGCAGCAACTTTATTCTTCTTGCTTGCCATCCATACGATTCGAGCCATGCCGTCTTTATTTGCCCGCATTTCTGTATAACCTATACAGCCATATACAAAATTGGAGCCGGCTAGCCACGGAACTTATTTGTCTATTGTAGTTATGATATAAAGCTAGTTTTAGTCATTTTATGTTAAAATAAAAATGAATTTAAATGTAATGTATTGCATCATCTCTGCCACCCACACAACAGCAAGATTTATCTGAGCCAAATCAAAATTTTTTATCACAGTCAATAGCACAACAAACATCCCAACAAATAGAGTCTCAAGAACACCAACAATTATTTCATCATATACAGCCATAAGGAAAAACACCTCGAGAATCCCCCTTCAGCGACGGTACTCAAGGACAGTCAATACAAAGGCACAAGAAAATCTATCCATTGCCAATGTTTACCGAGTCACCGGAGGAGTGCCAGACATTCGTCGAAGCCTCTAACAGCATTACGGTAGAATTTGAATATTCACAGCTTCACAATATCATGCGACTACGCGACGCCGTATAAGGACCTGCATGGGAAACGGTTGAACCGCTGCTCTCCATTTCGAACAACGTCAATGCCATCATGGAGACTCTCGAAGAAACATTTGGACTCCCAGAGCAATTGATCAAAAGTCAAATTGAAAAAGTCCGTGCCATAACACCAATACAAGAAAATCATTTATTGTCCCTGGTAAGCTTTGCAAACAGAATAACAAATATGATCATCTTTTTGCAGAATGCTCGAGGACAACACCAATCCAACTTTATTGAGCAAACTTGTTACAAAGCTACCGACGTCGAAGCATATGCAATCGGCTGAAAAGTGCTTCGAACTGGAACGCCCGCCTACAATTGTCGATTTCAGCCAATGGTTAAACAAGCAGAGACGGCTTGCAAATATGGTAACTGACGCTCTATCCTCGTCCCAGCCAGCCACAAGCAATAGCCAGAACCTAAGCCGACGTCGACCGATAGCCACGCATCTCGAACCGCTTCGTAGTCACCGCTACGCATACATTAGTGTCGCACAAAGGTAGTGCATATTATGTGACGGTGAGTGTAGCAGTCTAATAGAATGCTCACAATTTACAAAATTATCTGTGAACGAACGTTGGAAGAAAATCAAGACCTGGAGAGCGTGCTTTTTTTGTCTCAAAAGAGGTCATCAAACGAACAAATGTTTCAATCGAAAGCGTTTTTGATTTGAAAGGTGTTTATACCAGCACCACCGCCTACTTTACAATGCACTACATAGCCGACAATAGAAGGAAGCACACTCAACTATCACCAACGAATGTCAACCAACCGTTGAATCTTCTCAAAGGTACACCAGACCAGCCAAGTCATCCATTCAAGATCATCGAAAAATATAAGCCCCGACCGCATTCTATTCCAAATATACCAGTCAAGCTATACAACAACGAAAAGTCAACTATGTAGGTATACGGGGACAACCGGATTCTCTGAAATTGCAGTGGCTCAACGACAAAAGTATTAAACAACCTTCCGAAGTCATCGAGTTGACCATCAGCGGTGTTGAAGAGGATGCCCAGCAGTATAAGCTTTCAAATGTTTACACCTCAACTAGTTTGTCATAACCAACACAAAGCTTTCATCGTGGTTAGTTATTTGCAAACGATAAATGATTTAGGTCCGCTTCTTCAGATTTAGGTCCGATCGCAGTTAGGACGAGATTTGTTGGATAGTATATGGGCCAATAAAGGTTGAGAAGAGCCAACAGACAAATTTGTGTTTCATTTAAGAAAGGTTTCAGATGACACGAAAAGCAAAATGGACGAAATATACGACACGATGAAATGGTTTTTCGATGTGGAAACATTTGGTATAAAGCCTGGCGTTAGGGTAATGCAGTATACAGCCGACAAGAGGGCGCTTTTTCTGCTTGAAACAAAAACTAGAAAACTTGAAGAACGATACGATGCTGGACTTCTATGGAAAGAAGACTATTCCAAATTTTTATTTCCAGACAGTTTTACTATGGCACATAATTGGCTCGACATATACCGAGCCAAAATAAATGATTACATCAGTAAGGGTTATGCACGAAAACTGAGTCCAGCCGAAATAAATCAGCGTACGGCGAAGACTTTCTATTTACCACACTTGGGGGTGAAAAACCCAAATAAAAAGGGTATTCAGCTTGTTTTCGATGCAGCAGCCGAAGTTGGAAATTTTTCTTTAAATAAAGCCATAATCAGCCATTAATTGCTATTCTTTTAAAATTTAGACGGGCACCGTTTGCAGTTTGTGGTGACATTAAGGAAATGTTTCACCAAGTTCAGATCTCAAAAGACGATTAGGAAGCCTCCTCTGGAGGGAGAAACATATGTAATGGAGAGGACGATTTTTTTAAGGTCGAACGAATTTTGGGGATGCATTGGTTGCCGAAAGCGGATGTTCTTGTGTACTGTTTCAGTTTTAATAAAGCACCGGCTGAGATTTTAAATTTTAATAGAAAGCCTACAAAGCGAGAATTACTCAGTATAAACATGTCCGTGTTCGGCCCCTTCTTTTTTGGCTGATTTCATGGTCACGGCGAAGATATTAATGCAGATGGCGGGGAAGACTGGAATGAGCCAATATCGGTCGATATATTCCAACACTGAAAAACTTGGGTCGAAGAACTACCGAAAAAGGAAACTGTAAAAGTGCCGCATTGAAGTTATTGTAATGGGGCCGATTTTGCGAATTCTAAATGTTGACATATCTCCGTATGTGCGCATGTGCGTATCGGAATTTCCCCCTGGATTATCGAGAACCAAAGATGATATTGATATAAGGTTCAGTTCATTTCACTTAGCAGTGAATAAGTTTTCAGCAAAATCGGTCCTGCCGTTTTTTGTTAGAAATTAAATAACTGAAAAATGGGCAAAAATTGAGCAACACGCGGTACATTATGCCGACAAAAACGATGTTACGACCCCCGAATAGCAGATGTCTTCCCTTGTCCTAGAAAATAATACAATCCAGGTGTTTTACCAAACACTGTATTCGCACCTAACCTTAATCCTTAACAAAATATCCTGTATCGATACATAGGGATAAAGTCCTAGCCACCCTCATCAGAGGCTTACGGGGTGATTTGCCAAGATAACTTGGCATAAAGGAGCACTTAGATCTCCCTCAGGCACTGCTTCTGTGCCTAAAACTCGAAAATCAAAGTTTCAGGACAAACTATCCCCAAGGAAGACAAGGTACCCCGAGAACACTTCAAATTCAGACATCTCCTCCACTTCGCCGTTCGGGTACTAAACCCATTCAAGCTTTTAACACCAGAAATTCCGCCTATCATCCAATCCCAAATAACAATAACTTTTCACATGGTCCAAATATCCATCAAAACCCCCATCCACCGAATCATTTCCAAGGGCAACCCATGAACCAAAATACACCCGAATTACTTCCAACGCCCAAGCTTCAACTCAAGTTCCTGCCAGCCAGCCTTAGCAAGAAACACGGATACAGGGACCTAGCGCCAGGTGCGTGACATCAACAACCAATTTAGGCGAAGATGCATTAGTGGCTCGGACAGAGTAACAGCACCAATGAATCAGGGCTACCAAACACGAAGGTACCAGCCGAACTACCATGTGTATATATCACAGGACGAACCTACTGACCACTATAAAGACTCGAGTATAGAAGAACAACCAACAGACTTTTTTTTTTTTATTTTTTTTTTTTTAATTTATTAATAATTCTTTATAACTAATATTCATTTTTACAGAATATACTACTACTACATTTTCACAGAATACTTCTACGATTAACGATTACATTCCAACTAATCAAGACGTAGAAGAACCAGGCACTTAGGAATTGGAACACTGCGACATAATTTTTTTTAGGCTAGGCGACTCTTCCTTACCCCATTTTTTTTTTTTGTTTTTTTTTTTTTTTTTTTTTTCATTTTTTCATTTCATTTATTTATTTATTCAATTACATCTTACATTTGTATTGTCTTTTTGTATCGAGTGCAAGACGAAGATCGGGGATTTACTTAAATTCTTAATCGATACTGGATCCGCAAGAAATTATATTCAACCATGCCTTGTTCAAGAACCATTGAAGAATGAACAGTGTTTCCTCGCCAAGTCTATTGCAGGATACATTTAAATTACCCAACACACATTAATCAATCTTTTCAATTTGCCCCATGTAAACTTAAAATTCTTTCTTTTGCCGTCGTTACATACTTTCCATGGAATTCTGGGTAATGACAGTCTTAGGGAGCTGTCAGCCCTTGTCCATACAAAGGACAATGTTATGACAATTTTCGGATAAAAAAAAAATTCAACTAAGACAGTTCGACTCCCCAACGGTGAACGTTTTAGGTATTAATGTTAAACCATTGATAATGTATGTATATCATCGCACATTGTAATATGCCCACTGTACGAGAGGATACCTGGCAACAGTGGCGATCCAGCTGCATCGGATTGGCAGCACCCTTTTGTTTGACAGCACCGGGCGAGGCGACGCTGGCTGCTTCTTGGTAACTTTGTCTGACACTTCTGACGTGATATTGGTGGCGTGCACGCGTGCCCAAGTAAAATAAACATTGACGTGGCATAACGACCGGCTTTTTTTCTTTCAGTTTGTTTTCCTCGAGTGTATACACTTCCTGTTGGGAATTATACACCCACTAACACTCATACATTCTTTTGTTCTGTATCTGATCTGTATCATATCCTACTTTATATTTTACTCTCGTTTAAACAGTGAAACCAATCAGACGTGTCTTTCTTTTTGTCGCGCATAAGGATTCTGCTCAACAGGTTATGGGCCCAGTGGTTAAATTATTGAAGTGACTTTCGTATCTATTTGTTTAACAAAGTGTTTGTGCAGTGAAAAATGAATGTGTCACAAATAGAGAAACTCGATGAGGACAATTATGAGTCCTGGAAACTACAGATGCGTAGTGTACTCATTTACAGTGATCTGTGGGGATACACAAATGGTTCTCTGGAGCACAACATAGAAGACAAATCAGAAAGCGATGATAAAGACAGCTGGAGCCGAATTTCTAGAATCCCACGGAATCGGAAGTGTCGATGTGGAAATAAAATCATGCGATGGTGTTATCGTTAGGCTTGAAATGCGGGCAGTTATGTATGTTCCACAACTGCGACATAACTTATTGTCGATTTCACTCATACATTCTTTTGTTCTGTATCTGATGTGTATCATATCCTACTTTATATTCTACTCTCGAATAAACACTCAAACCAATTGGACGTGTCTTTGTTTTTGTCGCGCATAAGGATTCTGCTCAACAATTCAAATGGACAATATGACGGTGACCCAACAAAAACTATTAAACGCAGCTGTTAACCGGATGATCGGACCAAACATTTACATTTACAACAAGAGTTGTCGGAGAAATTCAGATACAAAATCATCTGGCAGACGGAATAATCAGACCTTCTATGTCTCCATATAACTCCCCCGTATAGGTCCCGAAAAAGCCAGATTCTACAGGAACTAAACAATACAGAACGGTGATCGGCTATAGAAAGCTCGATAGCATCACCATAGCAGATCGGTATCCAGACATAAACGAGGCACTAGCGCAACTCGGTAAAAACAAATTCTTTACCGTCCTCGAGCTTAAATCTAGTTTTCACCAGATTCCTCTGAAGGAATCTAACATAGAGAAGACCGCATCTTTCATAAACAACGGAAAGTACGAATTCACACTTGACCACGTCCTTCGTGAGTACATTGGAAGAACTTGCTATGTTTATATTGACGATATAGTCATATTTAGCAAGACAGAAAATGAGCACGCTCCGCATACAGAGGAGATATTCGAGACTCTCTATGATGCCAATATAAAGGCACAGCTTGATAAAAGCCATTTTTTCAAGCAGGAAGTCGAATTCCTGGATTTCATAATTTCAGCGAAAAGATTAAAGACCAACCCCGCTAAGGTCGAAGTCATGCAAAATTTCCAAGTACCACAAACTCTTAAGGACTTACTCTGTTTTGTTGGCCTGTCGAAGCCTCTGAGAGCCCTTCTAAGAGGGGAGGAGGGGCGTCTGTCCAGTCTGCCCAAAAACTAATTTTTATCGACCCAACTGCTTTGGATTCCTTTAACAAAATTAAGTAATCCCTCATTTCTAAAGACCTCTTGTTGATGTTCCCCAACTTCGACAAACATTTTGAACTAACAACCGATGCCCCGAGATAAGGCCGAGCGCTCAAACGCGACATTGTGATCCGGCCATTACATACGCACTCAGCAACAAAAACGACAATAGTAAGATGAAGAGATGGAAAGCAATTCTAGAAGAATACAACTATGAATCGCCGTATTAACCCGGAAAGAGCCACATCGTAACGGATGCACTCTCTCGGCCTCCTCAAGTATCGCTGGTAAACTCCCACTCACCCACAGTACACAGCGACGATAACTCATCGCACAATCTTATCCCAAACACTGAGGTCCCCATTGTAATGTAATCATACCCCAAAGAAAACACATGTATATGTTTTGTAATCCTTGTATCAATATAAGTACGTCTCAATTGTCTCTCTCTTTTGTTAAAAACTTTCTTTCGTTAACTCCTTTTCCGGTGCTGACTGTCAACGCATCAACAACATTGAAGTGTATCAATTATTAACTACTAGAATCTTGTACCATTTATTAACTTACTTGAAATGTAACATTAATAATAAAGAATTCTTATTATACAACATACTGGCGACGAGGAAATTTATATATAACAATAAAAACAAAAAAGATTGCAGTGGAATAAGTTGATTTAACGACGGGTAAGTCAAACCTCACCGATGGATGCTAATCAATTTGCACAGTTTATACAAGCACAGCGCGACCTCATAAATCAACTAGTGGAAAACCTAGGTAGCCGACACGGAAGCACCGGTGGAAGTGTGCCCAATAACACGAGTAACGACATCAGCCGCATTGTAAGGAGTTTTCGTTGTGAGCCCTACGACGGATCAAGCCCAGCAGAAACATTCATCGATTGCTTCGAAGCACGTTGCCGTATGTATGGCCTTAGCAATTTCGAAAACGATGTTGAATACTCTAATACTAAACGAGAATTATTCCTGTCAGTCCTAAAGCCAGAGCATTATCGAGAAATCAAAGTGGCATTCTCCGATGCAACAGAGAAATTTGAGCAACTGACATACGAAGCCATCAAAACGAAATTCGTTCGACTCTATCAAATTAAAACAACAAGATTCAAAGCTTTAACCACGTTTTGGAATTGCGTCAGAGCCAAGACAGAATCTTTCGAAGCCTACGCTAATCGGTTGAAAGAAATCAGTCGAGATTGTGGTTATGATGGCACTCTCCTTGACCGGCAATTAAGAGACAGGTTTGCCACCGGCTTGCAGCACAAACGGCTAGAAATTGAATTAAAGCAAAAGTGGCCAGATTTAAAAACAACAGACGAAAAGGGAGAGCGGGAAGTGCTGTTCGCGGAAATTTTCGCCGTGGCATTATCGAGAGAGGCAGCGGAGAAAGACTTAGAGACACAGAGCGATAACGAATCATCTGTCAAACACCTGACTAAAGAAAGGAACGCTTTAAGCAATAACCACAAAACACGGAAGCTGAATAAAAACCAATGTAAATCATGCGGGTGGAAGGAAAGACATTCGCGCAATAAGTGTCGTGCGAGAGACCACATTTGTGAAGCTTGCGGGGTAAAGGGTCACTACGGATCATGCTGTATTTCCACCGGTCGTGCAATTGTAAGCTCAAATCAATCAACAAAACAAAGGGGAAACACCCGCCATCGATACTCAAAGAGAAACACACACGAAGCCAACTACATTGACACATTAGACACTGGTGAACTGTCAAACCAGGAGGACGAACACATTTACAACATCAAACGAAATCTTCACGGTAAGAAAATTGACGTAGAGATTAATGGACATAGGTGCACAATGGAATGGGACCCTGGAGCATCAGTTTCCATCATCAGCTCAAAGTTCTGGAAAGACATCGGAGCTCCAAAGCTAGTTACAGGGCCGCAGTTAAAAACATATGGTGACTACAGACTGCGATCAAGAGGGAAATGCGAAGTGTCCGTCGATCTGGCCGGAAAAGCAAAACTATTGCCAGTAGTCGTGGTTGATAAGGCAACACCGATGTTATTTGGTCTCAAATGGTGTGAAGAATTTGGAATGGAGTTTCCAAAGGAAGTTTATTCGCTGCGGGATCAACAGTGCAGAGGCGTCAACACGGGACAACGTACAGAATACACATTAGAAGCATTATTGAAGAAACATGCAAAGCTGTTTGAGAGTGCGAAGCAGCCGATTCGAGATTTTCAGGTAAACATTCACATCAAAGAAGATGCTAAACCTGTTCATTTTCCAGCCAGACCAATTAAGTTTGGAATACGAGAAAACGTCGAAAAGGAGTTAAACAGACTTGTGGGAAATGGTATAATTTCACCGGTAGACCCAAACAAAACACCAGTTGAGTGGGCTACCCCAACAGTTAACGTGCCAAAAAAGGATGGAAAAGTGCGCATTTGTGGAGATTTCAAAACAACAATCAACCCAGTTTTAATAAAAGATACTCACCCCGTCCCACTTTTTGATCAGCTCCGAAGCCAATTAGGAAAGGGTGACAAATACTCAAAAATTGATTTAAAGGACGCGTATTTACAATTCGAAATAACACCGGCTTCAAGAAAGTTCTTAGTGATTTCAACGCATTTGGGATATTTTCAATACAATCGTTTACCATTTGGTTTGGCCAACGCACCAGCGATTTTTCAGCGCTACCTGGAAAAATTATTATCGGGTATTCCTCGTATTGCTGTGTTCTACGACGACATCGCAATTACTGGGGCAAATGACAAGGAGCATCTTCAAACCCTAGCAACCGTCTTCGAAAGACTAGAGCGAGCTGGATTTGCCCTCCAACGCAGTAAGTGCACTTTTTTTGAGTCCTCTATTGAATTTCTAGGTCACACTTTTTGTAAAACTGGCATAACGCCATCTGAATCAAAGCTCGCAGCTATCAAAAATGCACCCAGCCCCACAAATAAAACAGAACTAAGGTCTTTCCTCGGGATGTTAAATTTTTATGAAAGGTTCATTCCCAATTTACATGGCATATGTGCACCTCTACATTCGGCAACAAAGGTCAATACACATTGGAAATGGGGCCAAGTAGAGCAGAAAGCATTTAACAATGTCAAGAGGGAATTTTGTCAATTAAACACACTAACCCCTTTTGATACTACCAAACAATTATTCCTGGCATGTGATGCTTCCGAATCGGGGCTTGGCGCGGTTCTTTTTCACCGTGATTCGAATAGACAGGAGCTTCCAATCGCGTTTGCGTCGCGAAAACTTTCTGACGCGGAAGCGAAATACTCTGTCATCGACCGTGAAGCCATGGCAATTTTCTTCGGGATTAGGAAATTCGATCAATACTTAAGAGGTACGAAGTTTACTCTTATCACTGACCATAAGCCGCTTTTACACCTTTTTGGACAAAAGAGACAACTCCCAAAGCTAGTTAATAATCGCCTTACTAGGTGGGCTTTATACGTTGGCCAATATGACTATGAGATTGAGCACCGGAAGGGGACAGCCAATATAGTCGCAGATTGTTTGTCTCGACTTCCTAATGCCCAGGAGGAGGTATCAGGTGACGAAAACATTATACGGATGGTCAGTGAGGCACAGTTTTATCAAAAATACAATGACATGCAACTATCGGAAAAGGTATTGCGAAGAGCAACAAAAAGCGACCAGGCGCTGAGTCGGGTTGTATGGGGTTTAGAGAGAAACTGGCAGTTTGCGGCAATAAGCTCTGATCTCAAGCCCTATTACAGCAAGCGCAACGAGTTATCGGTGGAAAATGGTATCCTTATGTGGCAAGGTCGAATGGTCATCCCAGAAGCACTTAGAGGAACCATCTTAAATCACCTCCACAAGGGTCACCCAGGAGTGGTCACTATGCGTGCATTGGCTAGATATTACGTCTGGTGGAACAACATAGATCAGGATATCGACAGCTTTGTAAAAAAGTGCCAGAACTGTCAATTGAACCGGCCGAATGCAATAGAGCTCCCAGTATATTCGTGGTCTATTCCAAATCATGTTTGGGAGAGGTTACATGTGGACTTTGCGGGCCCTTTTAAAAGCAAAATGTGGCTTATTATTGTGGACGCTTTATCCAAATGGGTTATCGTCAGGCAGATGAGAACAACAACAACGGAAAACCTATGCGCACACCTAGAGGACATTTTCTCCACCTATGGGCTTCCAGCGATGATAGTCTCGGACAACGGCCCACAATTTGCAGCAAAACAATTTCAATTATTTTGTTATCAGCGGGCTATCAAACACGTTACATCATCCCCATACCATCCACGGACCAATGGCCTAGCGGAACGTTTCGTGAGAACATTCAAATCGAGAATGTTGGCCAGCAAGTCCGATCCAGAAGAGGAAAAACAACAACTTTATAATGTTCTTTCGACCTACAACAATACCCCTCACGGGACGACAGGCAAATCACCATCTGAAATGATGTTCGGAAGGCGTTTACGAGTCATCTTTGACAACATTAAACCAGACAACAGGCGACGCATTCAATATAAACACATTCAGCGTGAGATACTTCAAAATGAATCAGACAACAGAGTGTTCAAACCAGATCAGTATATATATTGTAAAACAAAGCTAGGAAAGGAGTGGAGACCAGCAAGGGTAATTAAGCGTACTAACCGATATTCTTATATTGTAGAAACAGCTGATGGCGTCCGTCGCAGAAGACATGCAGATCACTTACGAAGCAGGGCAGAAGAAAGTATGCCTCGCAAGGAAGCATTGTTAGCCGATAATATACTTTCCAATTGCCAGCCAACTCTAAAGTTTGAACCACTGCCGACACCAGCACTAGAAAAGCAGCAACAACTTAGTCTTGAGAACCCAGTGGAACCACCAAGAAAAATAACTATCGACGATGTCAGCCAGGAGAAAGTGCAAGATACTCCGCAAGAAGCGCCAGTAGTTAGACGAAGTAAGCGTATCAGAACGGTGCCTGACCGATTAACTTATTAGCAATTCACTTAATGAAGTAGGGAGGAATGTAATGTAATCATACCCCAAAGAAAACACATGTATATGTTTTGTAATCCTTGTATCAATATAAGTACGTCTCAATTGTCTCTCTCTTTTGTTAAAAACTTTCTTTCGTTAACTCCTTTTCCGGTGCTGACTGTCAACGCATCAACAACATTGAAGTGTATCAATTATTAACTACTAGAATCTTGTACCATTTATTAACTTACTTGAAATGTAACATTAATAATAAAGAATTCTTATTATACAACACCCATCAACGTCCTTAAAAAACAGATACTGCTTCGAAATCGTTTTCCCTATCAATGTCCTTAAAAAACAGATACTGCTTCGAAATCGTTTTCCCTACGCATCATCGGCATACAGTTATCGAACCGAAGTCTCGCCTTTAAAGTCGAGGAAAATATTATGGGTATCATCCAAGAAATCTATCCATCAACCTTCATAAATTACAAAATTAGATTTACTTGAACACAGGACACAGATGTTAAGAACGAGCGGGAGCAAGAAGATTTAATTATTCAGACCAACAAAAGAGCGCACCGGAACAAGCGGGAAAATAGAATACAGATTCTTAACGAATATTACTTTCCAGCCACGAGAAGCAAAATCAGAAAGATTGTGAAAATGTGCGTCGTCTGCAGGGCGAACAGTACTATCGCCACCCGAATAAACCAGAAACCAGAGCAACCCCGATTCCGCAATACCCTGGACATATCGTCCATCTGGATATCTTTTCAACCGTTCCCGAAATTTCCATCTGTTAAAACTCTCAAGTCACAGGCTGTAGAAGACATAAGACAGCCACTTACAGACATTCCATACTCATATGGCCTACCGGAAATCGTCGTGCTGGACAGCGAAAAGTCCTTTAACTTTATGCTAGAAAACGAGCTCAACTAGAAGTTAGACAACACCACCATATATGAGCAAAGTATACAGCCAGGTCGAACGTTTCCCTTCGCCTCTCATTGAGATAATAAGATGCCTGAAAACGGAAAAGGTTCATCGTTCCTTCACGGAGCTTTTGGAAAGAGCTATTCATGAACATAATTCCTCCATACATTCTGTCACAAAGAACAGACCGGTCGACTTATTTTTCGGACGAGGAGTAAGCACGGACAGTACACTATACGAAGAAGCACCACAATAGGCGATAGAAAGAATTCAGAAAAAAACAAACTGCTGACTTACAATCCCACAATAAAAATAAAGCCACTTAGAACCACTCAAGGAATACTTCCCCGTATTATTTACGTATAAAAAAAAAAAAAAAAAAAAAAAAAAAAAAAAAAACATCTAGGAACAAAACGGACCCCAGGATACAGGAAGGAAATAAAATACATTAGTGACTGACAAGTTATGAAGAACATACGTGTAGCATATACATACAATACAATAATGCACGCATTCAGCTGATGCACAGTCTGTGCAGTTAAACACCCCGGTTTTCCAAATGGATATCTGACACTATACTTTGTATCCCATTAGACTATTTCCCACACAGTTCTGCTAGCATAATCAAAATTTGTAGTATAAATAGATGTAAGCAAAATATTGTAAAGTAGAGAGTAAGTGAACGAGTGAGCGATTGTTGCTCTTAATAAAATATCTTTTTATTCCAAACCAAACGCTATTCGTTAATTGGCGCCCGAGCAGGGACAAGCGTAAATAACAAAGTCTAAAAGACCGCCGCTATAATCGTGGGAACATAGTGTACGCGTTTTCAACCCAACGAGACTGAACGAGTGAAATTGTTCGAAGGGACGCGAAGTGGCCGATCAATATCAGTGTCCGCGAGTGAAAATCTGAACGAACAAAAACAATCCTTCAGTGACTTATCACTATCAGTGACCGTGACTTTGTAGGGGGGGTTGAAAATACAAAGATACCAACCGAAACGGATTATCCGAAGCTGAAATGTTGAACGCAGGTTGCGCGAGATTTACAATAACGCTGCGAGTACAAGTTTACTTAAATCTTACTTTCTCACCAAACAATCCTTATTTTAACAATTGATAATAATTAGTTAAACAAAAAAAAAAAAAAAAAAACATAAAAAAAAATGAAAGAATTGCAAAAGGAAGTTTTGGAATTAACTGGAGCAGTAAATGCCTCCATTGAAAGAATTAAATTACTAGAGACTAGACTAAATATTTACGAACAAACGCCTACATCTATAAACGCCTCCATCGAAACAATTAAACTACTAGAAGATCGAGAAAGGACTCGAGGAGATTAGCAAACTACCAGATTGCGTGAAAGATCTTCACGTCTTTGACGGTAACCCAATTCATTTTGTGTCCTGAGTTCACTCAGTTGAAACTATTTTGAAAAGTTATGAAATCGGAAAACATAAGCCAAATTACGGAGAAATCCTCCGCAGCAATAGACAAAGTATAAGGGGTGCAGCTGATACTGCACTCATATCTTACAACATTTCTGGTCACGATTGGTCATCAATCAAGCAATGCCTATCTCTGCATTATGCAGACAAGCGGGACTTGCGTACCCTCGAGCATCAAACGAATATGTTAACTCAAGGAAATTCGTCCATTGATGAATTTTACGCTAGTATGAATCACCAACTCTCGCTCATTATATTGAAACTTAAAACAGAAGATTATTCGTTGACAGCAACGAAAGCACTCACGGAAAATTACAGGAATAGAGCACTCGATGTGTTCATCCGTAGAGTAAATGGGGATCTAAGTAAGAATCTTTTTATTCAAACCCCAGAATCTTCCCGAAGCATATACTCTATGTTTGGAATATGAACATTTAAATATGCGGAATGTAATTATCCAAAGAAGGGAACCGAACAACGCAATTAATATCCCATTTAATTCCATGTTATGTCCAAATCCAACGTTACCACCTAAACCAGTACCAAAACCTATGCCAAGAAACTTAACTGTTCAGCAGAAGAACCAGGCATTCAATTTACAACACCGAAGTAACCTTGCACCAAGACCATACAATCGACCACCACGACAGACTTAAGCAAAACCTCCGGAACCTATGAACCTAGACAGGTCAATTCAAACCAAACAAGTAAATTATATAAACAGACCAACCTATGTACATAACCATTAAAAGACCTCAAGGCTCATGAAACATGCCCTTTAAACAACAAAGACTCTATAATATTGAAAGTCAAGACGAGAAAGACCAAAACGAAAGATACGCTCAAGTCTGTTTAAATGAATTTGAAGATAATTACGAAGAACCTATCGAAGAATAATCCACCTCAGAAATAAATTTGATGTCAGATACCTCTCTAGTATACCCTATATAGAATATAGGACTAGAGAAGGCCACATCCTGCAATTTTAATAGATACCCAGCGGGCAATTCTTTGCTTCAGTAGGAAATGAAACAGTTTAGAAAATATGAATTTACCAGGATACCGTTTGGGCTGAAGAACGGACCAGCTATCTTCCAACGGATAATAGATGACGTCCTCAAAGGGTATAAAAGAGTATATAGGTAAAATTTGTTACGTATATATTGATGACATAATAATATTCGGAACTAGTGTTCAAGAGCACCTGAAAAACCTAGATACCATCTTTACTAGGTTAAACGAAGGCAAACTTAAATTTAATCTTGACAAGACTGAGTTCTTCAAAAGGGAACCAGAATTTTAAGGCTTTGTTATCACCAGTAATGGTATAAGATCAGACGCTAATAAAGTGGCAGCCATTCAGGAGATAAAACCGCCAGAAAATTTTAAAGAACTCAGAGTATTTCTCGGTCGCGCATCATACTACAGACGCTTTTACCAAGGATTTTGAAAATACTGCGAAACCATTAACCAATCTTACAAGAGGAGCAAATTCACAGGCTAAAGCAAACCTGTACTGAAACATAAATACCAAATTGACTGAAAAAGAGAAAGAAACATTCACCAATCTTAAAGAATTGCTATCGTCATCAGAGATCCTTATCTTCCCTGATTTTGATAAACCATTTATCTTAACAACGGATGCGTCAAACCATGCTATCGGAGCAGTGTCGAGTCAAGGAGAGATCGGAAAGGATAAGCCAATAACATGCATACCGCGCTCTCTTAACAAGACCGAAGAAAACTACGCCACAAACGAAAAAGAAATGTTGGCGATAGTTTGGGCACTGGACAATCTCCGAAATTATTTGTATGGAGCAGAAAAAATAAAAATATTGACTGACCACCAGCCTAACCTTCGCTCTCAGCTCCCGGAACACAAATGCGAAGCTGAAAAGATGGAAAGCGAGGATTGAAGAATACAACTACGAACTGGTATAAAAGCCAGGAAGAACGAACGTAGTTGCGTATGCTCTATGACGATTGAAGATCGAAGTAAAAGCTTTAACCGAAATCACTGAATGTGCAGAAACAATGCACAGCGCAGAGGACGGAACAGATTTAATTTCTCATTGCGAATACCCACTCTGTTGTGGAGAACATCAGTGACAACACAATTTACTTAACTAACTTCGATGGAACCCTCCAATACCAGAATATTCAGGACGCTTGAGAGGAAGCTTTCTAATACAAAGCATCAACGAAACCATAAAAATTGACGATGCAGTATATACCAGCCAAGAACTAGAAAAACATCAAGCACTTCCACCAACACTCCAGAGAAATTTCACCTTCAACTTAACCTAGAATACCTACATAAACTTCATTTAGATAATTCAAAATTCCTAAAAAAATTAAATATCAATAGTAATATATTCGTTCTTATAGATATTAGCTTCCTAATTGTTGTCATTATAGTTACATTTCTATGAAATTCCGAAGAAATCCGAAGAATTCCAAAAAACATAAAGTAAAAATCTACCTATGAGATCTACGGGCCGTAGATTTTTAAGAGGGGAGGAGTTACGATGACCACACGTGTATCATACAAGTTTCGCTCCCACGCTTCCCACTGAAACATACGAATACCTTCATCCGCACAAAACATGACACCGTACGTGATAATATTCGCTGACATCGTGTCTACTCCGCGATAATAATCGATGCACCTCAACAACGGCAGCGATACCTGATGCCATCGTTGGAATCCAGAGCACTCGACACCTGCAGCTTCCGTTCAAGCGTCGCAGCATTAGTATTTAAGGTAGTGGATAAGTAATTCTGAGTCAGTTTTAGTCCAGTTCTTTACCAGTTGTAAGGGGTGTACCTTTGCACAAATAGAGGTAAAAAAAAAAAAATATTTGTTTAAAGTTTTGCAACAAGAAAAAACTTGATTGGCGCCCGAGCAGTGACCGGTGGTGAGTCGCGCAAAAGTTGTGAATTGTACGTTTTTTGCCAGTGGGCTCAAGTAGCTCCCGTGCATCGTATCCCAAGTAAATTCCGCGAATCGTGCAACTAAAGTGACCTTAAGTAGCACCGCGCGAGTCATGTAATTATAGCTATGGTACTGTACATTGAACATTAAACATCAACTTCTGAGAAGCATGAGATGTAGCGAAACGAATGATTTGAAGTGCTTCTTAGAAGGATCACACAGAGATTTGAAAAGCAGTAAAAACCATAAGTCGCTTAACTACGACGAACCAGTAAACTAAACAATCTGATTATCTGATTTCGGGAACCATATGTCGCTTCACCGAGACAATGTAAATAAAATAGTTTCGGTTGAGGAAAGTCTTAGTGGAGGAGGCAGTCTTGTTCCACGATCGAAGGACTCCGGTTCCGATTTGTATTCACTCCCTTATATCAATAATTGTGTTGCAGTAATATTGAAAATAAACAACATTTTGAACTATAGTAACTTAATAAATTGTTTCATTTCCAAAGAAGTGTCTTCGGAAATCGGACAAAAAAAAACAAAACTCGCGCTGTATCAAGTAGCCCTCGCGCAGATTGTATGAAACCTCCACCGCTCTAAAAAGCCTAAAGAATCGTGCAATTAAAGTGACCTCAAGTAGCTCCGCGCGATGAATCGACACCAGTGACCTCAAGTAGCTCCCGTGCGTCGTACAGACCCTGTTGGCCTAAGTAGCCCTCGTGCGGATTGTACGAAAAACAACCGGTCTAAGGATTCGCGAACTGTGTAACTGTGAACTGTGTAGTTAATCAGCCTAAAAAACGGTGTAGTTGACCAAATTAAAGTACCATGACTGTGACGCTAGGTAAGGCCTTAAAACAACCTCTCGCCTATTACGCAGTGGAAGTGCGCATTGTGGGATCCGCAGTACCACCAAGACGGACGAAGGACCAAATCCCCATCGCCAGCGTAAGGATGCTGTTACTAGTGTAAGCATAGCAGCTATGACATTTTAATTTTAATGAATCTCATAGGAACAAAAGTGAACAATTTTTTTTTTATAAAATATGTGAGGCGAAATACATTTAAATAAATATTCGCTTGAAGAACACAATTTACCTTTTAATATCAATTTGCTCTTAATAAATTCAATTATGTCAGACCTTTGATCAGGTGTTTCTATGAATCCTGGTAGCGAAAACCCAACAGAACCCAACCCAACCCAGTTATTAATCCTCCAAATCCCCATATTTGTATGTACATATGTATGTACCTCCCAGAGATGCACAAGCCATGCGTAGCTGATTTTTATTTAGTTCCTCCCAAGTAGACATGCAGCAAGAAGTGGGAGCAAGTCCCGCTCTGGACTCTCTAATATCCTCTATTGTATGCCGAATCCTGGATCAACAAGGTCGTAATTTGGTCCAAAGTGTACTTAATCCAAATGCACAACGTTTTCCTGGGATAGATCAAACTATCGAACCGGAACATCTCAAGCTCGATGATCTGGACAAGGTGCCAGACGTGATCAAAGGTCTTCGAAATTTCTCAGGAGACGCAAACGAGTTCTCCTCATGGAGGAGAAGCGTCGACCGTGTCTTGCACATTTACGAGCATGCCAAGAGACCTCCAAATAATATGGAATCCTCAACACAATTCGCGATAAAATCATCGGTAGGGCAGACGCAGCCCTTGAATCCTATAACACTCCCCTGAATTGGGAAAGCATCTGCCAATGTCTAACTATGCGTTACGCCGATAAGCGTGATGTTAGCACGCTCGAATACCAAATATCTACCTTGGTACAAGGAACGAACTCAATACACGCATTCTATCAACTGGTCTGCCTCCGCCTTTCGCTTATCCTTAGCAAGATTTCTTGTATGACGATCAGACAGAGGGCTCAGAGACGTTCTACCTAGATTATTAGGCATCAGGGAACCCGTAGATTTACCTCAGGCGCTACATCTTTGCCTGAAATTAGAAAACCAGAATTTTCGTGCAAACCACTTATACCTACAACTCCTAGAACCATAAAAAACACATTTCTCTCCTACTCCAATCGCACCTCAAAGATACAATCCTCCTGCTCAGAATCCTTGGAATAGAACACCAAGGACCTACTCGCACCCTATACCCTTCTACCAAAACTTAACGAACACAAAATCAATCAATCAACTTCCCCCAAGACCACAGATAAAGGCGGAGCCAGTTATTCAGGGACCTTTTAGATTAACAAACTGTTCGCTGACATTCTCTGTATGCCGCACGAAGAGTGGGAAAATGTTGAAGTTCCTAATCGATACGATAAGATAGAGTAAAAATTATTGTAGATGAGAACTAAGTTGAACGTGTACAAGAGGGGAACCTCTGCCCTACAGAGGAGAAAATAAAAATATTTTTTTTTATGTAACTTAACTATAAAATAGCTTAATTGGCGCCCAACGTGGGGCCCAGTAGTAGTGCGATTGTTACCAAAATAGTAGTGCGTGACGCGTGTGTGTGAAAGTGTAAACACGACAAGGACCTCAAGAAGCTCCAGTCCGGCAAAGTGACCTCAAGAAGCTCCAGCCGTTTCAACCAGCGAACCGCTACGTCGCCAACAACTGGGCCGCCACCCACGAGAGCTTAATCGACAGACAAGCAATAGAAAGTGCGTGTAAAAACTCGTTCGGAAAAAAAACCAGTGAACACGTACATAGACTAAAAAAGTGTGGAGAAAATCAAGGCCCCTTAGTACCAGCCGCTCCACCATCACAAGCATGACGAAAATCATCTCGTTAATGTAAGTCAATTTAGTTGAACAGTTGAAGAAATCCTGCCCGCAATCGTATTCCTGAACCAGTTCGATGGTACGATAGAAATAAATAAGGATCCCATGAAACTGAACGGGATATGCATCATCAGATATTCTAACGCTACCATAACAACCGGAAATAAAACATTCTTTTCCATGGAGGTCAACAATTTTAGGCCATTGCCAGATAAACTGCAACCTACATTCAGCAGAACGAGCATCCAAAACCTTTCATCTATAGAATGGATTAAAGAAATTCGGATAAACAACACCAAGTTTATCGAATTGCTAGACACCAAAAGCAAGGCTACTTCCATCGCAAATGTGGTAATTTGTTCACTCATTATCATTTCCATTTATTTCGTAGCTATCCTGCTGAAAGTGAAGGCAAGACAAAGAAAATCAGGTGCTGGAATCAAGATAGAGATCAATGGCTCAGAGGCAGAAACACCAAGGTCATTAGCATCTATGCCACAATCATCTATCTCACAAGGAGACAATACGTCGCCGGATCACGTAACGAGAATCAGCTGTATTCCACTTTTCTAGTGCAACACAAACTGCTGATCGAACGAGGGCGTTCGAACTTAAGGAGGGAGGAATTAACGCGACAAATTGTTTCGTTCCCACTTTTCCCACTGAAACATATGAGCACTAATCCGCTCAATCCAACGGTGAAATTAAACACCTCCCTTTTCCAAACGGAAACACCATGGATACACCATACTTTGTATCCCATTAAACTATTCCCCACACATTTCTGCCAACATAATCAAAATTTGTAGTATAAATAGATGTAAGAAAAATATTGTAAAGTAGATAGTAAGTGAACGAGTGAGCGATTCTTGCTCTTAGTAAAATTATTTTTTATTCTAAACCAAACGTTGAATTAGTAAACAACGAACAAAGTGTTGATTTTGCTGAGACAATAATTGCCACTAATGGGTAACAATAATATATATTGTAAGCCTTCCTACAACAAATGTAGACACATGTAAGTTCTTAGCTATTAAGCCTATAAAGAAATTTGATTATATGCTTAAGATAGTTCATCAAACATCTGTAAGCAAAAACAATTGTTACACTTGTGGTGTGCGTTTGTGAACACACTCGAGTTGTGGTGAAATTCTTGAACTTACCCATCTAGCGCTGTGTGCTGCCATTCGGGAATGACAGTACAAGTCAGAAACCTTATTCTTCCGCACATACGTAAGACTTCCGAAAACTTAATAAAACTTTCGATTATCATGGAGAGCCAACCGAACGTTCTTGAAATAGTACGATACAACAACTAATTGCCGCATTGCAAGCTGCCGCCATCGAATTTCCAAGTACCGCCACATTTCCGATGTACGCGATGATGATAGTGACATGGATCGGTTGCTCTAGGCCCCAAAAATGGAAGCAAATACTCCAACTGCATCTTGAGCTAAAACTGCTCGAAGAAAACGACACTTCCAGCCGTATGCACCACGTGGACTTCTCCGACATCTCCAATGCTGTGCCACCATTTAGCGGCGACAACGCTTATGAAATTCGAAAGTGGACAAGCGTTTTCGAGGGAGTTACCGATTCTTTTAATTGCGATGAGCGATTCAAATACCTCAGTGGATTTCGCCTCTTAGAAGGTACTGCCAAATTGTTCTTACGCATGGTGCGTACGGAGAGCTGTGCCGACTTGAAAGCACATCTAATCTCTGAATTCGACCGCAAATTAAGCAGAAGAAAGTTTACGATCTTTTGTCGAAGAGGACCTGGCGAAAGGATGAGACACTGTAACACTATGTTATCAGTATGCAAAAATTAGATAGCCAAGCCGACGTTGAGGAGATCGACCTATTAGACTATATAATTGAGGGGGTGCGTGATAGTCAAACAAATTTAGCAATGCTGCATGGCGCCAGTAGCCTATTTGAACTTAAGGTGTTGCTGCTGCTTAGACAGACACCGTTAATACAAACCCCAAGGGAAGATGAAACTACATTTCCACTATCGAGCAACCATCCATCAGGTGCTTCAACTGCTCGGAAATAGGACACTTGTCGGTGAACAGTCAAAAAACAAAACGAGCTCATGGCTCCTGACTTAGATGTGGAAGTAAGGACCCCAAATATTCAGCCTGTCCAAGGCGTGCAAAACGAGGAAACCAAGTTGCAGCTGTATCTCATGTTGCCGTAGAGGACCCACCTCAGAGACAAGAACCTATGATCGAGTCAGAGGCTGAAGTTTTACGTATCCTAGATTGTTTACAAATGGTGAGTGTTGCCTTTTGCCAAAATAATGATTGCCGTTCTCTTCTCGATACCGCTAGTCCGGTTAGTTTTCTTCAGCGGTCAATGCCGTCCCATTTGTGTGGTGATATGTTAGGCGTACCTAAATACACAGACCTCCGAGGAACTGAGCTGATTACATAAGTTAACACGACAAAGTCTCAAATCAAAAGTAGGTCAAACCAGCACGCGCATCCGCTACAATGCACTCGCTGGGTAAACAACAGAGTACGTTGACCAATAACGCTGAATCGCCAATATCATCAACACCACACACCGGATGAGCAATGCTGACCCAACATCGCGAACACCGTCAACACCACACGCCGGATGAACAATGCTGACACCGCACCTGCTGCAGTTGAGGTATCAGGGTATAAATTAGCTTAAGGTAGTCGATGACTTGTTCAGTTGTTTTTCCTCTTCCATTGTTATTTCATTATTGGTAATAAAGTGGGGGTTCGTCCCAATAAAGTGTAAAAATTGTTTTTTTTTAAAAATAAAGTAAGAAAAACTTTAACTGGCGCCCGAGCAGGGACAGGCAACCGCGGTATACGTAACACAGTAAAGCCCTAAAGTAGTGCTAGTGCCGCGTAAATTTGAAAAAGTCACACAAGAAAGCCCTCAAGTAGTGCTAGTGCCGCGCAAATTTGAAAGCCCTTAAGTAGTGCTTAGTGCCGTGAGAACATTTAAAAAAAGCCCTTAAGCAGTGCTCAGTGTTCCGCGAAAAACGCGCAGTGTTATTGACGAATCAAAGTTGCCTGTCCCGGAACCCTTAGGTTGCGAAGTCAAAGTGATTCTCGCAACAATAACCCGGTTTACCCACGAACAACTGTGACAGTTTACGTGGTTTAATAGTGAAAGTGCCCAAGGAGAAAATAAGGCCCCCGAGTAGCTGTCATCGTTACAACTGGCAGAGGAAAAGGAGGTGGAGGTTCCACCAGCCGCTCCGTGGGATGCATCGTATCTTAGCATTGCTATTCACTTGTTCCTGCATGGCAGAAGTACAAGTATTAGATTACTCTCAATCAAAGATAATAACACTAAATATCGGCACGGCCAAACTTCAGAGCGGAACTTTAAAACTAGTCCATATCCTTGATTTGAAATCATATGAAGAAACAGTTCAAGAACTAAAGCTAAAAGTTACGAAAGATGTGAAAACCGATCACCCCATGTATCCATTCCTAATCCACGAAATTTCCCAAATCCAACTCCTACTCTATAGACTAAAGCCGAAAAGAAAATTTCGTAGATCACTAAATTTTTTGGGTAGCGCATGGAAGTGGATAACTGGTAATCCCGACCATGACGACTACGTTATACTGAAATCTAAAATTAACGGAGCACTAAAAAATGAAAATAATCAAGTAATAATAAATAAATCAACCATAGATCAAATAAACGAATTAACTAACGTAACGAATAATATTTTGAAAAATTTTCAAACAGATCAAAATTTAAAAGACGGTATTGTCACTAACATTAAATATAAATTAGATATTGTAAAAGAAGAAATTATTAATGTAGAATACGCCTTGCAATGGGCTAAGGCAGGTATCATAAATTCATTTATATTATCCAATAGCGAAGTAGATCTAATTAAGGAACTTTTTATAAAAAACAATGTACCCTATTTAAATATTGATGAAGCGATGGAATTCGCACAAATAAAAATTGCAGCAAGTAATCAAACACTATTATACATTGTAAGCATACCTAATACAGAACAGTATATTTGTAAAACTAGGCTAATTAAACCTATAAAAAGAGGAGAAATTGTTACTAAGATATTATACGAAAATATACTTATATGTGAAAATAAAATATATGGAATAAAAAGCAAATGTCAATCAAACAATAAGCTAATGATATGTAATAGAGAACAGATTATAGATTTAAGCGAAACCCGTTGTATACCTAACCTACTCAGCAGCCGACCATCCAACTGCACGGAAACCAACAATCAGCACATACCAACCGTAGTGGAAGTCTTCCCCGGCACGTTACTTTTAAACCAATTCAATGGACCGATTTGGATAGACAGCGACAAGATGAACTTAGACGGCACATTCATCATCCAGTATAATAACGCAACAATCAAGATCGGCGATCAAATATACACTTCCAAGGACTTGTCTAGCGCAAAGCCACTTCCACCTATAGTTCAACCCGACTCAACGCTTAGGAGCTTCGAAGAGTCTCTCACGTTGCAATCTATGAGACAACTTCATGTGAACAACACCGAGCATATTAAGTTAATTGAAGAAGAGTATCGAAGAAGTTCCCTAATCAATATTGGACAAGCAGTAATTATACTCAGTCTTCTACTAATAGTTATCTTCGCCAGATACCATAGAAACAATGCTGTAAACTTTACCGAGACAATCGAGTTGGTCGATACGCCAATAAAAACGACAACCAGCCCCAAAAGCCCCATCGTAAAATCGCCTCTAGAAACAACCAGGATCAGCCAGATCCCATTCTTCTGAGAACCTGAGGACCTTCTCACTTAAGGAGGGAAGAGTTAACACGACAAAGTCTCAAATCAAAAGTAGGTCAAACCAGCACGCGCATCCGCTACAATGCACTCGCTGGGTAAACAACAGAGTACGTTGACCAATAACGCTGAATCGCCAATATCATCAACACCACACACCGGATGAGCAATGCTGACCCAACATCGCGAACACCGTCAACACCACACGCCGGATGAACAATGCTGACACCGCACCTGCTGCAGTTGAGGTATCAGGGTATAAATTAGCTTAAGGTAGTCGATAAGTTGTTCAGTTGTTTTTCCTCTTCCATTGTTATTTCATTATTGGTAATAAAGTGGGGGTTCGTCCCAATAAAGTGTAAAAATAGTTTTTTTTTTTTAAAAATAAAGTAAGAAAAACTTTAACTCATATGGAGAAATCGAATGCTTCATACAATTTATAGACCAAAGAAAAAAAAATAAAACTACTTATCCTCCCCGATGAAGACATTCGAGTTTCTCTACTATTGGGTAGAGATTTTCTCCAGTTGTTTGAAATTCGCTTATGTATTCGGACCCCTGTATGGCGTTGGAACGGCAACAACCAAAAAATATTGGAAATAAAGAAGAGAAACGTGTAAATCTTATAGAGCAATCGAATTATTGTGTTTTTGATTCATTGTATTATATTAATTCACATAGACATCCCTTTCAGAGAAAAATTATGTTATTGCTGAAAACACACCAGAGGTTCTTTCCCACATTGAATTACCTTCTGTAGTTGATGAGCCTGCTTTCGAGACTGTAGAAATTAAAACCATTTTGGTTGGACGAGTCCAAAAAGTGTAAAACAAACTAACTGGATTGAGGGCGCGAAAAAAAAAAAGAACTATCTTCTTCCTACCTGGACTGTCGCCGAGATAAGAAGTGTAATCATTTTACCAAAATTCAATTGTGTTTTATTTTAAATAAAGTATTTTTCTACAAGTGTGGCGTGCTTCCTGAAACATCCACACGCTGATAAGTGCGACTGAATGTAAAAAAACCGGCCAAGTGCGAGTCAGACTCGCGCACGAAGGGTTCCATACCATCTGCATATATAAATATGAAAGACACTATGTATGTATGTTACCTCATCAGTCATCACATTACATCACATTTTTCGTATGATAACAGATCTTGGTTGCAGGCAGGTCATCGGCATATTACTTTGATAATCAAAAATCTTCATGATGAGATATACATATGTAGTACATATCAAAGTGTCCATTGAGTTCAAATCAATTATCGTACTTGACAGCAACGATGTGAAAAGGTGAATAACAATAAATATGGGGAAAAGATTTGCAACTAGGATTAATTCATCAAAGACACAAACATATTGTCGACTAACCTTAGTTCAGTATGTGACCAAGGGGATTTTTTTGGATGCAAATCATGTCTGTTGTATGGGCGCCCCCCTTAAATATTCATTTTGTTCCGTTTTTAGTATTTGTCGTGGTAGCGGCAACAGAAATACATCATCTGTGAAAATTTCAACTGTCTAACTATCACGGTTTATGAGATACAGCCTGGTGACAGACGGACGGACGGACAGCGAAGTCTTAGTAATAGGGTTCCGTTTTACCTTTGGGTACGGAACCCTAAAAAGGGGAAATAAAAAAAAAATTACCATACACCACCCAACACTACTCGTGTCGAATCGACACCGTTCGTCAAGTTGTCAATTTTGTCAACCTAGCTTTTAGCCGAGCGGAAGATTTGACGATCTGGTAGAGTATAAATACTACACCATGGCGTGCCGGAAGTTCTTGGCATTTGACATCGGCGACGAGAGGTGAACAGGCACGAGGTGAATGTTGTAGTGGGCGTTTTTTTTTCGTTTCTTAACTTGTTATTTACCATTCGTGTGTTTTTCTCATAGGTGCGTGGCACACATATATTTTGGTTTGTGTATTCCTCCCGCCAAATAAAGAAAATACAAAACAAAAAAAAAAAAAACAAAGGGGAAAGGAGTAATCAAACCAACGCAAAATCTACAGAACACTTTTGTGATTGGAAGCGAAAATACCTATTTAACCCTGGACCCGTGTACTGGGCACTGGGTGCCCAAAGGAAATTTCAAATTGAACCTTAACGTATTTATTGGTCTATGACAAGCAAGAAAGAGATGATTTCTTGGGCATACAATGCCCAAGTACACGATAAACAACCAGTTGAATTCATTTTGTATTTAATTTCCTTAGCTCAAACTTACAAAAAAAAAAAAAAAAAGACCGCTATCGTGTACTTGGGCACTCAGTGCCCAGTGGTTTTCGTTTATTGAAACCGTTAGCTTTTGTAGCTTTCACAGTTGTTGCCTTGGAAATAATTTTCTTGTAGACTACAAATTTTACCGTTGGGGACGTTTTAGTGAATTACCTCCAGTGGGCACGGGTTGATTTTCGAAGCATTGCGAAGTGATTTCACTGTGGAGTATAGTAAATTGTTTTCTTGTGCAGTAAATATGGATCGAAATGATGTGTTAGCACGTGTCGCCTATATATTGAGCAAATCTTCTCATACGGCATTGAGTGATGTTGAACAAGAGTTTTTGGATAGTCATATTGAAGAACTCGTTCAGTCAAGTGACCCATCGGAGGATTCTGAGGACTATGAAGCAGGAAACCTTTCGGACGTTGACCCTTACTAAAACCCCGATGTGTCTCTACCTGATTTGCGCGTTGAACAAATTGGCGATGACATACGACAAGAAGGAGAAATTCATATGCAGATTGAATCTGGCGAGCGACGTCAAGAGGATTTTCAGGAGAATGAACCTGTTGGACCAAACAGAGGAATGCGCTATATAGCTAGAAACATCCGTCATTCTGATGTTTGGTGGTCTATGCCTGATGAAATTCAGAAATCAAGAACAAGAATTTCTCAAAACGAACGGAAAATTCATGAGCCAAGGTGCAAGAAGATATTTTCAAAAAAATCAGATGCTTTTAGCCATTGATTAGCCCAAATATAATTGGTACTATCGTTCTTGACAGAAACAGGAAAGCGAAGAGAGTCTATGAAGAAAATCGTTTGTCGACAACACCAAAGACTCTTCGTCGATGGTATGATACGGATGCAGATGAGATGTATGCATATATTGCAATATTGTTGTATGCTGGTGCTGAAAAAGCATCAAAAGAAGAAGCGAAGGACTTGTTTGACCAACACAATATGCCTTTTTATAGAGCTGTTATGTCTTTGGAGCGATTTGAGCAAATATCTCGTTTCATTCGGTTCGACGATTCAAGAACTAGGACTTTTCGCATGCAAAGTGACAAGCTGGCAGCTTTTCGATATACATGGGACGTATTTCAGTCGAACCTTACTGCACTCTATAGCCCATCAAAAGAACTAACTATAGATGAACAATTAGTAGCTACCAGAGGCAGATGTTCATTTCGGCAATATATGCCTAATAAACCTGGCAGATACGGCTTAAAAATATTTTGGGTTGTAGATGCAAAAACCAATTATCCCCTGCGGGGAAAGATTTATTTAGGTCAGCAACCTAGTGACGATCGTTCGGGTGGCATAGCACATGGCCTTGTGATGTATCTTTTAGAGGATTATCTAGATAATAATTTCAACGTTACCACCGACAATTTTTTTACATCCGTGCCATTGGCTTTAGAGCTAGCCGGTAGAAAAACAACTCTGGTCGGCACAATAAGAGGCAACAAACCACGATTACCAATGGGGTTTACACAAAATGATAAAGAATTCAAAAGAACTCGGGCAAAATTCAGTTCAATATTTTGTTTCTCACGATGCCTGCAGTTGGTCAGCTATGCGAGTAACGCAAAAAAGAACGTTCTTTTGCTTTCAACTTCACATCACGGCGAAGATATTGATGAACAAACTCAGAAGCCTGTAGTTATTATGGACTATAACAGAACCAGGGGAGGCGTAGATACTTTTGACCAAATGGTTACAGTCTACAGCTGCAAGCGAAAAACTAACCGTTGGCCAGTCACATTGTTTTATAACATATTAGATACTGCAGCTCTAGCTGCATACAGATCGTATGATATCAGAAAACCAACATGGTATACATCTCAGAAAAGATCCGGAAAAAGAAAAATTTTTTTAAAAGAACTATCATTAGAACTAGCGGCTAAATACTTAGAAAAAAGCATTTCCAAACCAAGCTTGCGAGAATCTGTGAAAACTGCGATGGCGCTGATAGGATATAAAATAGAAACCATTTTACCATTCCCTTCACAACGGCAAAACACTAAAAAGCAAAGATGTGAATCTTGCAAAACAGAAAAGAAAGATAATAAAACAACTGCAGTTTGCGATCTGTGTAATGTTTCCACCTGCACAAGGCACTACATAAGAATTTGCGAGAGATTTTATGTAACAGACGAAACCCCTGCTGAAGCTATGAACGCTGTTTATAACCAGGCTGATGTTGATGATTCATTCGCTTCTACGTCAACACCAAAGCGCAGCAGAAATCACTCACCGACATAAACCATCAGCTATACAAAATATATTGATATATATATGTATGTATGTATATATATATAAACATATTTATTTACGTATTATATTATATTTTTATATTTTTTTCTTTTTTCAAGTAGATACATAATTTGGATTTAAATAAAAAAGCCATTTTTCCATTGAACTCATATAAAAAATGCAATTTTCTATCATCTTCCTGTATTGGGCACTGAGTGCCCAGATACACGATAACTAAAATTTTTACAGTACACGGGTCGAGGGTTAATAATAAAGCTTATATCTTTCGAAGTTTCGTTTTTTTTTTTTTTATTAACCCCGGGAGTTTTATCTTAATTCGCGCACCGCATCGAAGGGGTGTGGACAATAATTTGGTCGCGAATCATATCGTCCACGAAGTTTAACGAACAACTTTCCCCTTTACAGACAAACTGACACTCACGCGAGTTATGATCACATTCGCACACAGAGTGCTACGTCATCATTTCCTGTCCAACAACCTCACCGAACGTAGATCCAGAGCAACGAATACACAATCATCATCCAGCGGACGACAACCTATAGATAGCGAAATGTAGTTGCACTGGTGACTCAAAGAACTGATTAATTGTTACAGTTGTAACCACAACAACCCCATCCAAATCGGTAATATAAACATAAATGCCATTGTAATGCAAGTTAAACGCGACGCTGCAAATTCCTCAAAGTATGCGAGACGCCGAGAGCTCCGCAGTCGGCACAGCATTCGGTCACACGACGCCCACAACATGCACCACCTTAACAACCAGCAACGACATAGTACACCATTCATTCCGATCACGGTCCATCCACATGCACCTGATACTTTCCCATCACAATCCAGCCACATGCACCCGACACCTGCATATGAATCCCTGAAGTGCATTCCGTCACGTACACGACGCTACGAATAGAATAGACTAGGTGATAAGTAAAACATTGTTAGCCATGTAAGTTAGTTCTAATTTTGATTGCAATTTGATTGCTAATTTTATTAACTTGCACAAGCGATCGACCTACTCAAAGTTCAAGGACCACCGATCATTGACCGATGAATATCCGGCAACACAATAAACCGAACCGATCGCCTGTGCAAGCATATTTTTTTGGAACGCTTGTAATGCGCGAGCGATCGATCGAATTTCCAAAGGTCTCCCATCGATCGTGCAAGCAAAGCACTTGAAACATTATAAACGTCGAGTCGTCATTTTCCGAAAACAATTAAGCAATAAAGGGAAAGAAAAGCAATTAAGGCGAGGAAAGTGACGACGGGCGTTTAAATAGAAGAACTTTGTTAGTTTAAGTTAGTTCTAAGGAGAAACTCAATTTGAATGGTCGCTTCTAGACCACAAAATAAAACTACTGATCCTAAAGATATTTTTGTGTTTCATTTTATTTTATTCTCAAAAATATTTTAAATAAAATGATTAATCAGCGTCTGGCCCATATCCGTTCCTTGTATCACCTATGCAAACCCGAATTCTTTGTAAAACAAACGAAAAATTAATAAAGCATTTTGTATTGACAAGTGAAAAGAAAAACAAGTATTTTTAGATCTTCCACGAGTGAGTGATTATAACTGGCGCAGTCGAGTAGGCCGAAATAAAATAAATGTTCACCTAGTAGCTTGTGCGTAAAAAATTAATCGGCGGTTAACCGAAAAATAGACAACGCTATAACGCTGGGTGCAGTGAGTTTTAGTTCTTAGAAACCGACAAAGAATCGGAAGAGACAAACAACACTCCGTTTACGCGTCTGCAAAAAAAAAAAACGGAAGAAGAGACCAGAGAATGCAGCAGATGTAACATCAATAGCTCCCGCTACGCCGAAGGAAAACACAGCATCAAAGATTTTCCATAATGCACAACCAAAGCCCCTAACTCTGGAACAACTAGAACACCACTTGAGCGGACACACAGAAACCATCATGTCTCGTTTTTCCACCGAAATGGATGTTCTACGAAATAATATAATGCAATAAATATCGAGCATTGAACAAAACTGGCATACATACGTTGACAAGGTGCACCATTCATTAAACGATCTCCAACTGCGCGTGGAAAAACTCGAGAAGGAAAAGCACTCCTTTTCCGCACAATCAACATCGGTTCCGAATGAGCTAGCAGACCTCAAGAAAACCTGTGACGCATTGGAGAGAAAGGAGCTCGCAGCACATGCCATTCTCTTTGGAATTCCGCAGTTGGCCGAAGAGAACATAAAGTCAATTTTCCACCATCTCTGCCACACGATCAATCACAAGCCACCCACACTACAAGCTGTATTTCGCGCACGTCAAAGGGATAACACAACGACCCGCCAATAATACTGATATTCTGCTCCTCTCAGGAGAGAAATCTCGTGTTAAAGTCTATAGCCGATTACCGAATGAAAACAGGAAGACAGCTCTGCCTAAGTGACGTCGTACCGGATTTGGAGCCGAAAATGAATACGTACATCTACATAAATGAGAGCCTTACACAAAGAAATCGTTATCTCCTTCGTCAAGCCATCCGTTTGAAGCATCGCAAACAGCTTTTCTCCGTCTCTACCAGGTATGGTTCTGTTGTTGTGAGAGATTACAAGCATGGGAGCAACATGATAATCGATGATGACAATACTCTGAATGCCATTGCCAAACGAAGTCAAGTAGCAGGAAACACATATGATCAAACAACAGCCACAAAAGCAGCATCCAAACTGTTCAATGTTAACAATATGTGTCTTGTTCGACCGGGCAGACACCGGAAGGGGGGTAGAGGTGTTGCTATCTATGTTTAAGAATGTTACAATGTTCATGTCGTCAAGTTATCTAAACCAAATGATCCAGTCGAGTATGCATTTATCTAACTTACGGGTGATGGTGGTAACTTATTGGTAGGTTGTGTTTATATGGCACCCGATGTTGCAAACTACTCACACATCAGGGATGTACTCGAAGAGTTTTCACCTTTATATTCCAAGATTGTGATTTGTGGTGATATAAATCTTAACATTCTCAATCACGTGAACAAAACAACCAAAGAAGCAATTGAGTTACTCAACTTTTGCAAATTACACCCAACCAACACACTTTGAACCCAATAGGTCGCCCTCTTAATTAGATGTTACATTGTCGTCCTATCCAAATCTTATTATGCACTACGATCAAATGTTTGCCCCTGCATTCTCGCATCACGATATGCTCTTTCTAACTATAGATCCACTTCCCAGTAGAGCAAATGAGGTAATTTATAAGACATACCCATATACTAACATAGATTTGGAACCGCTTTTTAATGAGTGTCAGAACCTGAATTGGTGGCCAGTCTACAGTACAAACAAAACGAGTTCTCAAATTGATTATTTTAACAACAAAATTCGATATCTCTTCAATAAGTATGTCCCAGTCAGAATACGAAAAGGTGCAAGAAATAATTTACAGTGGTTTACACAAGACATGCGTGAACTCATCAAAAAAACGTAATCTTTTGTACTCCAGATGGCCATTCTTAAAGAATTCAAAGCCGCTCGCAATGCAATGATATCTCGTATCCGTAGAAATAAAAGCGATTACTATAACAATATATTCGGATCTGCCAATTCACGCTCTGAATTCTGGACCAAATTTCGTCAAATTGGACTTTCGTCTGAGAAAGAGAGAAATTAAAATTATAAGAATACGACTACGAAATCGTATCCAAAAAAGGAAAAGCACGAACGCTGACGCGTTAAGCAGAATAAAAATAAATCCAATTCAAAATATTGACATCAATGTCAATGACGGTTTGTCAGTTCAATGTGCCAGTGGATCAACCATACATTCAGCAATAGAAAATCTTAATGATGGGATACCTATTTCAGAAAGACCACTCAACGAATTTAACCTACAGTTATTATTTCAGAAATCTATTAAAGGTAGTCCAATGACATTAGAAACGGTCTTCAAAAATAAACAGCGCAAAACATTACGAAGCACAAATTTTGACGAGAACACAGTCAACAACAACAACAATCTAAACGCTATCTATGCCGACGAAGACACATTTCGCACTATCCAATCTGTCTATTCAAATACTTAACCAATAATAAATCTCTCCGCTTGATTCGCTGCAAAGAATTACACATAGATATTAGACAACAAGACGAACAAGAACAACTCATCAAATACTATCGTATAAACCACAACCATCGAGGAATTGAAGATACCCTTCTTCATCTCAAAAGAAATCACTACTTTCCTTACATGAAGACCAAAATAACAGCAACAATTACGAAAAATGTCAACTCTTAAAATACGACCGAAAGCCTCATAAGACCATGTATGAAAAACAAGAATTCCCACTTAAACCCCTAGATATACTACACATTGATATTTACACCATCAACAATAAACCCCCTCCAAAAGTAGCATCCTTACTCTAAAATCATTAACACACTTTATAAGCCTGCACGGCCTACCGCGTAAAATCACGTGATCAAGGCACAGAGTTTACCTCGAATTTACTTAAAGACTTTTGTAAAAAATATCGTATTAATCTGCACATAACGTCATTGCAGCGAACAAGCAGTAATTTGGCTGTAGAAAGGCTTCATTCATCATTGACAGAAATATATAGAATAGTCCTTGCCACTGCTAAAGAAAACAAAGTAGAAATAGACAATGAAGACATATTTTTCGAGACACTATTTGCATATAACAACTCCATACACTCTTCCACACATTTTACGCCATAGACACCTAGATTTTAAAAGCGAACACGAATATCTAGAAAAATTAACAAAATTCCAAGAAGACTTGTTCCCCAAAATTAAAGACAAACTCGAACAATCCACTAACAAAAGAATTGAGAAACTAAACAAAGAACGAGAAGAACCAGAAGATAGAGAAATAAATGAAATAATTTATAGAAAAGAATGCCGACGAAACAAACTAATCCCGAGATTCAATAAACATAGAATAAAGGAAAATAGGACTAATAAACGGACTAGGAACAATAATAAAATCTATAACAGGTAATATGGATGCAAACGATGCAAACGAACTCAACAAACAAATTGATAACTTAAATCATAACCAACAGAAAAAAAACATAAACAAATTAATCTTGAGGTCAAACTTAACTCACAAATGATCGAAAGATTCACAAATAGTATAACTAAACATATTAATAACGAACAAGATGCAATAAGTAAATACTTAAACCACTTCATAGAAAAATCAGATAACGCAATTCGCTCTAATGCAGACAACTTATTACAAATGCAGTACTTAAACCTCAATATCGATCTCCTCACACAATATATTGCAAATATTGCCGAAGCAATCGTCCCTGCTAGACTCAACATCATACCCAAAATGATTCTTAATCCCGATGAACTCCTTGAAATCAGAAATACATTCCTTAACCAATCAATCGAAATAAAGTCCGACGAACACCTGTATGAGCTCCTAGATCGTCAAGCTAATTATAATGGTTCCGATATTCAACGTTCGAATCCCAATATTATTCACAGAAAACCTCACCCTTTTCCATATCATTTCACTCCCAGTAAACTAAATTAGTGATAACAGAACCATACACTGCAATTAGCGAAGATAGAATATTGTATTTTAATAACATTTTTCCCCGAGCAAAACATTAGATGAATCAAAATGTATCGCAAACCTCATGAGTAACCGACCAGCAAATTGTACCTTAAAAGAAGTTGGAGAAATTCAAGAAATCTCACAACCCGAAAGTAACTTCATCCTCTTACTCAATATTCCCGAAACATCCATACATTCAACATGCAACAACATTCAACAGATTATTAAAGGAACCACCTTAATACACTTCAGTAACTGCAAAGTGAACATCAATGGATTCGCCTATGAGTACAAGCAAAACCAGTAACTAGACCAGATTTGTATATTCCCAGCATCATATGCAGAAATTCATACAGTACACACCGTTGAGACAGTCAACTTGAAGAAACTTCAAGACTACCAATATAGAAACATCAAACTTATCGATTCTTTGAACCCAGAAAACCAAAAACGGGACATTTACATCATCATAGTGCTCATCATTTTTACATGTACATCAACAATAATAGCCCTAATTTGCAGGAAAAAACTCAGGATTAAGCTTGATACCCTAGGTACCAACGCTCGAACCCTAGCAGCTTAACAAGTCACTTTGGCCCTCGCTTCAAACTCAGGGGGGAGGAGTTGCGATCACACTCACACACAGAGTGCTACGTCATCATTTCCTGTCCAACAACCTCGCCGAACGTAGATCCAGTGCAACAAATGCAGAATCATCATCCAGCGGGTGACAACCTAACGATAACGAAATGTAATTGCACAGGTGACCCAAAGAACTAATTAATCAGCGTCTGGCCCATATCCGTTCCTTGTATCACCTATGCAAACCCGAATTCTTTGTAAAACAAACGAAAAATTAATAAAGCATTCTGTATTGACAAGTGAAAAGAAAAACAAATATATTTTTTAGCTCTTCCGCGAGTGAGTGATTATAACTCGCGCAGTTCCGCGAGGAACGGCCACCCATTTTCTGTGTTTGTGAGTGCCGCATCTCTCGTAAAATGCGGCGACAACATGACGTTTCATTTGAAAGTTGTAGCACTGGAGCTGTGGGCAAGGGTAAGCAACCGAGGTGAATGGGTAATGGCGGCACTTTTCCGGCAACGATTCAAGAGGACACCACGTTTTCCGAAAGCGCAGAGAAAAAGCGTTTTAAAGTCTCTTTCTTTTCAATTTTCTTCTTGTCTTTAATAAATGAGAAATAAGACTTGTCGTACTTAGACTTAATAACGCGAGATAGTTTTGTTGTGATTTATAGCTTTTATAAATCTTTAAAACGTAGCGCGACGTCATCACCTGAAGCGACCAACGAAGAGTCGACGGCGATCAACGTGGGATTAATCACCGCTCGTTTTGTTGTTCACGTTTCGCCCGAAGGGACCAACGTGAGACGCCGCCACGGGACGTCATCGCCTGAAGCGACCAACGAAGAGTCGACGGTGATCAACGTGGGATTAATCACCGCTCGTTTTGCTGTCCACGTTTCGTCCGAAGCGACCAACGTGGGACGCCACCGGGGAACATCATCGCCTGAAGCGACCAAGGAAGAGTCGACAGCGATCAACGGAACTTCCATCCTTGCAACTCGGCTGTCATTGCTCACCAAACCCACGTGTTGCCGTTCAAGCCCGCAACTAAAATATTCAGTATAGTGAAGATGTTGCAATTATCTAGGGCTAGCCCACCTACTCTATTTAACTGTGCCCGATGCCCCGAATCTGATGCTTACGAAAACAAGGTAGCGTGAGATGTATATGAAAAATGTACCACTACGCCTGCGCCAATGTTGACGAAACCATCAAAACAAGTGACACGTGGGCATGCGAGTCATGCTCTGTCGCAGCTCCATCTACTTCTAAATCTCATCAGGAAGCAAATCCTATTAATCTTTCTCTGTCTCAACGACCGTCTGAAAATAAATCCACCGAAAAAGCCCCAAATCACCTATAAAGCTAACCTCCGACCATCTTTCTACTAAGTCTGCAGCCAAACTAGTTGACCATAAGTCCTCCCGCAAGTCCAATACAAAAGCCAGTTCATCAAAGTCAAGCCATAAAAACGTAGATCTGCAAATGAAGAAGCTGGAGGAAGAGATGAAATTCCGTGAGCAACGAGAAAGAGATTACTTCAGTAGGAAGGATGAAATACTCTCGAACAGGCTTTCTTTAATGACGAAGAGGATTCCGAGGGCGACGAGTCGTCGCAAAATATTCGCGTGAAAGACTGGGTTAGTAAATCAATACCCTTCAGTCAAAAGGTACGCTGTAAGGAAATGCCTAATGCAGACGTCAGATCAAAGCTCGCATTCAAAATCCCTTGCTACACTCGCAAACTAGAAAGGTTATACCACTTGCAGGATGGTAATAAAAATCACGAAGAATATAACGAAGTCACGGACGGGCGGTCATCCAGCGTACCATGCGTAGAGTACGTTACAAAAGATGGGACTGTGTTAAGGTTTCTTTTCGATACGGATGCTAACAAGAACTTTATAAGCGCTAAAATCAAACAGCCGACAGTCCGTCTTCAGCAGGTGGTAGCATTCTCATCTCTGAGTCTGTCGAAGGGAAGTTCTTTGAACGACTTGCTAACAAAACAATAATCAAGTTCTATGTGTTGCCTGGTTTCAACACCTTTGATGGTACATTGAAGGAACTCGAGGAATAGTGAATAGGAAAATAAATGTGCTTAAAATAAAACCAAATATCGTGATTCCGCTTAAAGAAAACCTTTCCATGAACGTTAACTCCCTGAAAATATGAAATCCCAATTATTGTTACTAACACAAAAATATAGCTCCCTGTTCGGTCCTATTGATAAAAGTAGTGGACGCATCCATCCTCGCTTAAATAAGAACCAGCACCGACCAACCAATCTACACGAAGAGCTATCCCTCCCCAGTCTGCCTGAGAGGAGAGGTTGAAAAAGAGATAGCGAAGCTGCTTGGGGAAGGCATAATCCAACCATCCAGGAGCGCTTACAACTCGCCAATCTGGGCTGTACCCAAGAGCCAAAACCTAATGGCGAGAAACAATACAGGATGTTAATCGACTACAAGGGATTAAACAATGCCACAATAGCGGACACGTATCCAATTCCCGACATAAATTCAACGCTTGCCAGTCTTGACAAGGCTAAGTATTTCTTAATCCTTGATTTATCCGAAAACTACATTCTCGACAATGATACCATTCAGTTCGAATTTCTTAGAATACCCTTCGGGCGGACAAATGCCCCTGGAATATTCTAACGCATGATAGACGATGTTCTAAAGCCCTACATTGCCAAAATCTGTTATGTCTATAAAGAGGACATAATTGTTTTTGGTAGTAGTGCGGAAGACCATTTAAAGAATTTAGGCATCATCCTGGCACGTTACTTTAGAAAAAACTCACTTCATGCAGACGGAAGTAGAATTCCTGGGCAACGTCATCACCCCCGATAGCATACGTCCTGATGCAAAGAAAATCAATGCCATCCAGAACATTAGACCCCCTGAGAACCTAAGCGAACTTAAATCATTCCTTGGTTTAACATCATACTATAGGAGAGTTTGCGGGACTATTTCAACGTTGCGATACCTTGACAAACCTAAGCGGAGGTGAAAATGCGCAAGTTAAGGTCAACCAATCGAGACGGATCCCAATAAAAGTCAATATGGTACTATCCAGAATTAAAGAGCCTGCACGCGAATTTACTACGTTGCGTCGATAAATTGGGATACAAAACACCAGTCGAAATGAGCAGTGGCCACTTACCAACAGATCTGGCAAAGGTGATACGATCTATTGTAGACGAGTATGAACCCAAGAAGAGTGTTATGTATATCACAAGTAGAAATGAAGATAACACCGAAAGGCGAAACACCGATATATGAGCGAGCAAGAAGAAGGTCACCAGCTGACAAGGAATTGGTGGAAGAGCAAGTGAAAACGTGGCTACAAAAGGAAATTATCCGGCCGAGTATGTCAGAATTCACATCCCCTGTGATTCTTGTCACGAAGAAGAACGGAACTAGGAGGTTGTGTTGTGACTTTAGGCGGATAAATACCCAGATAATGAAAGATAATATCCCGATGACACTTTTCGACCAAGAAGGCAGAAGAAATGATTGAGAAGAGGTATTTTATTCTCCAGTTGAGATCGAAAGTAAAGAATGTGATTAAGATGGCTGTACCCGACTAAAAGTACTGGCGGAGAAGAGGTGATCAATCGTTTGAAAGGACAGGCTGCTTTATTCGGGAACCCGTCAAGGATCATTACCGACAGGGAAACAGCCTTCACCTCGAACGCATCAAAGGAGTATTGCCTAAAGAAAGGGATAATGCACTGCCAGATTGCGACTGGAGTGCCTCGTGGAAACGGCCAGGTCTAGAGGGTCAACCGTGTACTGATCTCGTTGCTAATTAAAATTTATTTGGAGGACCCAACGCAATGGTACAAACATATTGCACACGCCCAGCAGTTCATCAATAGCGTCCCAAACAGAAGCACTAGGAGGTCACCATTCAGAATTCTAACTGGATTGGGAATGAGAGTCAAATATATGCCGAATTTCCAAGACTTTCTCCCTCAAGAGGAAGTAGAGGAATTAGACGACGACAGAAGACAGATCAGAGAAGAAGCAAGGAATAATATAATGAAGATATAGCATGAAAACCGACATTCCTATAACAAGAAGAGAAAGGCTCCTAAAGCGTACAAACTTAATGATTTAGTCGCTATACGTCCCACTCAGTTCGGACCGAATTTAAAACTAAAACCCAAATTCCTAGGGCAGTATGAAGGAGTAAAAGTTTGCAAACAAGACCGATATGAAGTAGAAAAGGTCGGCGACCACGAGAGACCACGCTCTACTATAGCTGTCGTCGATTGAATGACCCCTTGGACCGGTTTCTTTGAGCCGAAAAAGAGGTCAGGAGGGCCGAATGTGGGAATAAGAGACGGTCATACAAACATACGACACGACGAACATACAAGACGAACGACACGGTCGGGACGCGATTATTAGAAGAGTACACGTTGCTTTCTCTGTTAGTCATCAAACCGTACTCACAGAAGAAGGACAAATTAAAATAAAAAGCGATAATTCGATAGCGTGTGTTTTCTTTCTCCATAATAAACAAAATTGTTGGATCTGAGTCGGGATCCCACATACATATGTATTTTAATGGCACTCATAGTTTAAGAAACCCTACCACAAGTTAGCAAATTGGCCCTAATTACTGATAACTAATTACAATCCTTACATTCGTATTTTTGTTTTGAATCAATCTTAATTTTTAAACTTGTGTATTAGTCCTTAATTAATTATTAATCAGATTGATTAGCTAGAATTAAATGTATTGTAATATCGCTGCTTTTATATTCCCTGTTGTTCAGGACACAGCTGGCAACCCAGCAGAGCATCACGCTATCGTGCTACACAACTGTACAATACCACGAAACCGTATGACCCCTGGTCTCGTACGGGGGAAGCAGCCGGACAAGAGCTGTCCATTTGCCACGCATAAGCATGTGTGCGTATGCAGAGCGCCGTTCAGCGAGCGGAGAACAGCGGAGCCGAGCAACTACGCGGAACCATAAAATGAGCAAGAGCAGTTCCACAAAACAACAATATGCGACACATCGTATCATTAATCGGCGCAATCGTACGACGTGCGACAGGCATGTACGCCACCGCAGCTGGCAATAGCACAATCATACGTGCACACACACATCGTACCAGAGCAACGAGCAGCCCAGAAGGAAGTACCGCTTCACCAGGCGCAGCGAACGAGCACAAAGAAGACGACGAAGAGGTGGGCAAGAGCTGGCTATCTGCCACGCACAAGTATGGGTGCGTGTACAGAATGCCACCCACGAGCAACAATCAACGAGAGCTGTCCATCTGCCCCGCACAAGTATGTGTGCGTGTACAGATGTCATAGGTTATACACTCGCAACCGAGCAGCAATGAGAGGAGCACCACTACCGGGGTGGAAAAAAGGCAATCAGCAGATCGTCACTCGCAATAGAACCACCAGCGCGATAGGCAGTAGAAAAAATACAGTCCACTAAAATAGAAAATAAAATAAACAGAGCGTTTTTCCCTCCTTCTATGAATATATTTCTTCTTTGAGCTACCGAACACCTGTATTTCCATAAAAAATTATTTCACCTTAACCTAAGTTATTGCATAACACATATTCTAATTAGGCTTTTAGCAGTAAGATCAGTTGCTGTACAAGGATACGACGTCATCGAATATCAGTCACCAATCGTCACAGTGAAGGAAGGCAAAGGATGGATCGTAGACGGACACTTCAAGCTGATACACCTCATCGACCTACAGACCTCGAGACGCTCCTGGGAGAAATTAACAAAACTGTGGAGGCTGAGATTGAGAACTACAATAGGAAGGTCACGGCGGAACACCATCTAGCGCAAATCAGCGTGCGATATGACTCACTGAGGGGGAAAGGTCATAAGCAGCCCAGGTCCATCAACTAGATAGGCTCAGCGCGGAAATGTCTAGCAGGTAATCCCGATGCTGCGGACTGGGACGATATCCTAAGAAACGAACAAGGCATAATTGAAAACAATAACCAACAGTATAAAATCAACGAAAGAGTCCTTAAAATAACCAGTGACATCGTCCGAAAGATAAACTGGGTTATTGAGAAGCACCAAAAATCGCGTAGCTCAATCTGACAAATGTACATTCGAGCAGAACATCATCAACCAAGTCTTGCTAATCAAGGAAGAGATCAATGAGATCATCCTCGCTTGTTAAATGGCTAGAAGTGGAACAATCAACACCAACCTTCTCGATCGCGAAGAAATCAACAGGGTCCTGTCCGAAATCGAAACACTGCCCTATGCCAACGGAGTAGAAGCACTGGAATTCGGAACGCCATCGGTTTTCACTAACGACACCATGCTTCTGTACATTCTTCAAGTCCCAAAAATAAGTAAGCCGGAGTACAACCTTTTGCTGACGAGAGCCTCCATCACGAACGGAAAGCAAGTCGATTTACAGTTCAACAGGATGTTAGTGAACCACGAAGAAATCTTCGGAATTCTGTCAGACTGTCTTATGATAGGAAACGCCACAGCATGTGAAGGAAGGTCCTTAGAGAAACTAGAGGAGAATCAATTCATCACCCGGTTGCTGAAAGGCGGGCACGCCGCCTGCACCTTCCGTCTGAACAGCGCGGAAAGCATCTTCGTTATGAATTCCCATGGCCAGCTAACCTTTCACGTTAAAAAACCTGTCCGGCACTTTCCTAATCCGAATCCAGAATGAGACTATCCAGCTCGCCAATAGGACATTTTCAAGTTCTTCAATAAGTACACAACATTAGCACGGGGAACATCAAGCTCTTAGCGGATCTTCCCAAGAAGACCACGTCATCAATAGCGGCCGACGTCATCCTTTTCCTGGTTGTTGCAACCTCATCCCTTCTCATCTGGATGAAAATCAATAAAATATCGGATTTGCCAGTTGTACAACCTATGGCGTTTCCCAGCATCATGAACCAGCCCTGAGATATGTGGGACGCAGATTTTTAGAGGGAGGGCAGTTAACACCACGCTTTCCCGACGAGAGGAAAGGGAAGATGTCCGTTCGTGAATGCAACAAGACACCTTGCATGGTCGAGCTTTTAGGCGTTCCCATGAGCAAACGACTGAAATGCTGACACCGCTGCTCTTGTACACACAGACTGCCCGGCATACGTCGGCATAGGAGTTAGTTTATGTTTAAGATAGTTGTGTAAGTTCATTCTGTTTTGATAGCTAAGTGAATAAAGTTGTTTTTAAAAACCGAAAAATACCCGTTGAGTTGCAAGTCGAACAGTTCGGGGGAGGCCCTACTTCATCGTTGGCGGTGTTTTTTTTTTTTTTTTTTTGTTATCCCCTTAAAGGATAACTTTAACTGGTATTCCCGACAAGGGAAAAAATAAAACAGTATTATATAATGCAAATAACTTAAGTGAACTAAAAGTGTCTGTGAGAAAGTAAGAAAATGTAAGAACAATAGATACACTAACCATGTGGACAAGACAGTGTACCTAGAACACCAGCAAAGTTTCATAACCTAAAGTTTACTGTGCGTGAACAAAATAAAAGTGAAAAAGCAAACGTAATTCGTTACAAGTGCGGAGAACTAGGGTATATCTCTATCGGTTGTCCAAAAAGTTAATTAGTTAATGACGCTCCAACCACGTTGTTTGATAAACTAGTTGAAAAAAATGCTTCAGTGGACCAAACCATTGCTGCTAAAACTTGAAAGGAGATATCCAAAAAAGATATAAACAACGAATTCGAAAAATGAATCCGTTGTCAATTCAATTCGGGCGAGATGGAAATTTCAACAGCTTTGTGGACCTTATAAGATATACTTTGTGGACCTTATTAGATATACTACTACTTGATATTTACCGTAGGAAACATTCCGCAAATCAGTGATGTGTGCAGTAGACTCACATGGCGAGTCAGAAGGTCGACTGAATTCCGAACCATCCGCGCACAAAATTGTGTAAGGTGCTACGAAATTGCTCCGAGAAGCTGCGAGCAAGTTACGGACAGTAATATTTCTGAAAAAAAAAAGTTTGAATTTTTATGCGCGATGGTCGACACTCGTCGTTGCACACGCCAACGAATGGCTGATTTGTGTACGGAGAAGGGTATCGACATTCCTTCTAGTGCTACTCTAAATCAATTGCGTGCCTTATACACGAGTCCGGTGATAACGTTCCGCCCGTCGAAGAGGCATCCGAATATTTAGCATCATCAACATCACCAGTTGGGTCGTCTAGGGACGACGCTTCTGGTTTGCTTCAGCCGGGAGGCCCCATTACGGTGAACAGCATTACCGACCTGGCATAGGCTAGCCATCACGCCCTGGCTCAAGTGAAGGATCCTGTCCCTATTGCTCAAGTCACTGTCGAACCAGAGCCACACAGTGAGGACCTTGAAGACGCACTGTTGGAACGACAGCTGGCTCGCTTACAGAGCCGCCGGAAAATTGCGTTGCTAGAAAGGGCACTAGCTGAACTAGGGGAACGAAACCCTGAAAGTCAGAACCGGCGGCACATCTTTGCTGACATCGAGCACACAATTGCTCCGTTCACAGGCGGGGACACGTATCCGATACGCAAATGGATTTCGGACTACGAGTGCAAGTTAATATCATAGAGCATTGGTTTGATCCGTAAGCAATGTAAACAAGCTGCGGTCAAATCATATGCAACATATATAATTGTGGGGAAACCAATAGACGCGAACGATCATTGTTGACACAGCTGCGACTTAATGGCAAAATGCTTTTAGTCGAAGTCAAGTGGTTGCAGCTGCGTCGGCATATTCTTCGTGATCTGTATAAGAAGTCCAAGGTCCAGCAAAAGTAATTTATGTGATAAGTTCAAAGTCCATCAAAGGGACGCTGTCAAAGAACAGCACATACTATATAAGGCACTTAATGTTAATCTGTAGACCAGTTTTTTCATCAGCGTCAGAGTGCTCACGACTAAGTTTCTCATCAACACCACAGGACTCACGATCAGTTTCCTATCAGCGTCAGGCAGTTCTTCATCAGCTTCAGGCGATCAACATCCAGTTCTTCATCAGAACCAGCAGACTGAGGTCAAGTTCGTCGTCAGCACCAGTCACCCAACCGCAGTTGACACATGAGTATCTGAAGACGCAGGTTGAGTTCCTGATCCACACCCGATAGCTCTACACCAGTTTTCTGAACAAGCACACCGGCAGACGCAGATGGAACTCCGCAACATCGACAAATAATATTAAGCTAGGCTAAGTAATAAAGCTTAGTTTTTTAAAAGTCAAATATTTGCGATAAAAAAATTAATTTGCATCGTTGCATCTATGAATGAGGATGATACTCTCGCTTTTATTAATGCACACCGCTTAATGAAGGAAAAAGCTGCTATTTATTTAATGTCATCAGTAGCACGGAGTTAGAGCGAGCTGAAAGCGGAGCTGATCCGGGAGTTTGACCGAGTGTATACGATACTTCCCTGCGTATTGCGCTGAAATTTAGAAGCACCATTACTTGCTACTGTTTTGTTTTGTGTTGTGAGAGCATATACAAATGTACATATATAGAATCGACTTTGGAATTGTGGAACATGGAAGAAACAAATTTAAATTACCATGTCTGGGGTCGGCAATCTAGAACCTCTTGACCTAACTCACCCATGCAAGTGGACGACATATATATGTATAAGGAACGATTTGAATTGTACCTGCTGGCCAATATGTCCAAGAGGAGGCACGCAAGAAGGCGGCATTTCTTACTTTGGCAGGTGCTCCGCTGTACAAACTCTTGACGTCATTGGCAGCTCCAAAACAGCTCAGTAGTTTGAAATTTGCCGACATTTTTCAAATTCTAACCAGCCACTTGTCTCCACGGCCATCGAAAATTGCGGCGTTTTTCCACTTTCACAAACGTGATCAACGCCCGGACGAGTCTGCTGGTAATTACATGGCAGCATTACGCACACTTGCAGTGGGCTGCAATTTTGGAGCCGAGTTAGACCGTATGCTGCGTGACCGTTTTGTATGCGGTATGATGGACGAAGGTCTTCAGAGAAGCTTGTTGGCTGAGACTGATACAACGTGTTTTGAAACGTGCTATAACCAGTGAAGCTACAGCCATCAGTGCTAAGTCTATCAGAAATACTGTCGATGCCAAAAACGCCGAGGCTCGGAGCAGCGAATCGGTTGACGACGCGACGTCCAAACGAGCCGTATTCATTCAAGCCAAAGTCACTCACTGAGGAAACGCCAGCCATGTGTAGGCTGCCGCGGTCAACACTTACGGAACCATTGTCCCCATCGCAATACTGTGTGCAACTCATGCGGTCGGAAGGGCCACATCCAGCGCGTTTGTCGGAGCGCACGTAGATCTACTTCGAAATCCTCGGGATCTGCATCTCCTACCCCGAGCTCACGCTCCGTACGCCACGGCTTTTCCCGCCAACCAATCGCAGAAAATCTAATATTTACCACATGCTACCGTTGTTTAGTCAAAAAAAATCTGCCTCCTTTGTTATCAACGGCCGCACATGCATGTTCGAAGTGGATTCTGGTTCGCCGGTAACTATCATCAAAGAAGCTACTTACTGATACATCTGGCCTCGTGGGAATCCCAATCTTGTTATGTGCGACTTAAGCCAGATATACACTGTTCAAATGCATGTCATGCACGTGCAAGTGTCAGAATTTACTAGTCTGATTGAAGTTGCATATACACACATCAAGCATGAGTCTTCAATCTTTGTAGTTTCTAATCGAAGTGTGGTGAGAGGAAGTTCTATACAAAATATAATTACTGTTCTTTGTGAATTTTTGCAAATTATGAATTATTATTAAAGAAAATATACAAAGAAACGTGTGTGGATGAAGGAATGGTTGAAAAAAAGAAGTGAATTTACTCATGAACATCTACTCAATGAACTGAGAATAAGTTCGTTGCGTGATTTCAAGAATTTCCTTCGTATGGATGAGGAAGTCTATGACCAATTACTTCTAATGATCGCACCCAAAATAAAAAAGGAAGATACCCAATTGCGAGATGCTATACCCGTCAACCAGCGCCTTTCGATAACTCTTCGTTTTCTGGCAACTGGTAATACATTTGCAGATTTAAAATTCATCAGCATTATCTCTGAGCATTCCATTGGAAGAATCGTAATTGAAACGTGCGAAGTAATCATTGATGTCCTGAAGGAAATTATTAAAGTAAATAAAACATTAATTTCATTTATATATTAATTTGTATTTGTCATGAAAATAAAGGTACTGTAATAAAGTTATTGAAAAGAGGAAAGAAATTGTGCAGCCGAAGACATTAATTCATCCGAGATTTCGATTTCCTCAGGAGAAATCACTCGCGAAGATCGGGCTGGTGCCGATTGGCCCGGCAAATCCTCCAAATGTGCTGATTCTGCATAACTTCTCCATGAAGCACTATTGGAGCTGCCGTCTTGAGCAGGTGACGGCTCATGCGACGGAGACGGGCTTGGCGCTTGTAAAAACGATGAGTGCTCTTCCTCCGAGTAGTGAAATCTTGTTACTGGAGTACTTGTCCTACTCCCCATATTTGAGCGCAGCCAGTTTCGATGTACCCATGTGTGTGGCGCAATCGGATTGGAGTTCACTACGTGAAAATTTTAACGAAAACTGAATAATTCGCGCTAAATTTATATTTTTTAAATAAACTAAAAGAACCTTCCGTCCAAGGAAAATTCTGTGTAAGAAAAAAAAATGTTTTAACCTAAATTCCCTAAACAGGAAAAGTGCTAGTTCTGTGCAGCTCAAATCAATATTTCATCCAAGAAAGTGCAAAAACCAGTGCAAGCAATAATGCAAAAAGAAGTAAAACTTTCGATAAATCGCGACTCGCCGCGTTAACCCAGCTTATGGTTAGCATGAATCAACCACCAAGTATTCCTCAACATATTCCAAAGTGATCCAGGAACACTTTCATCGCCAGCTCTGTCAACAAGGTTCTTGGAAACTATGAGGACGACAGGAAGGCGGTCTTCGAAGTCATCTATGACTCGAAAATCAAAGGAAAGGCAAAAAACATCCTGGAAGCAGACCCTCCACGGGAATGGAGTAAATGCCGGAGCATTTTGAAGAAACATTTCAGACCAACCAAGGACGACACCAGCATATCAAGGAACATCGGAATGCTAAAAGCAAGTTCTGGTTTAGAATTAGATCATAAGCTAAAAACATTTTAAGAAGATACAGCGGAATACGCTGCTTTTAATGAAAATGGCCACCCAGATTACCACAATTCTAAGCAGTATATTGATTCAGAAAACCAAAGAGCTCGTAGCGGGCTAATTAGCTTTTGCAATAACAGATCTGTACAACATAAGTGATATAAGAGACAGAATAAATAAATTTATAGGGCAAGACCAACGAAATTTGAAAGCGACTTCCCTTTATAATAATTCTTGCAGTTTTACCAACAGACAATACAGTAGCCCGAATTCACACAGAAAAAAACATACCAGTAACCATCCAGGCGTACATAGAACTGACTACAACACAAATCCAAACACATATAGGACTAGTTATCAAGACAGGAATTTAGGTACATACAGATCAGGGACGCATAGGAGTAATCAAGCTAGTAATTCAGGGACAGGCAGAAATCCAGAATCAAATAGAAATAATTCGCAAAATAATAGCGCGGATTATCCTAAAATTATCGAGCTAGTAAATAAGAATAAAGAAAAATACGTGAGTACGTTGAATAAAAATACGGAAGATATAAATCTCGAAGAGGGAAGACAACTTTACCTCTAAAACAGGAAAAGCAATAAAATTAAACCCATTTACGAAAAATCCAACTGTACGAAAAATCCAACGTGAGCACAAGCGTTCTCCTTTTATCCGTAATAAACTACAATATATACTCATATTATTCTGAACCAGTGCGTTTAATTTTTTTCTAATCACTTTCCATTTATGTGCGTTTCTGGCGCCCAGTAACCGTACCGATCGTACTAGGTACGATGCAAACGCCAACAAATGCACTCAGCGATAGCAACATTGTATTCATGTGATGGAATCATATTGCACTACCTGTGGGAAAGCTTCGGATGACACCGTGGGATCAGGAAAGAAGCGTTCGATAGCGAGAGGGAAAACTCGCTCATCGTGCGCCAGAGTCCAACACACTAACCAGTGGGTGAAATTTGATGCAGCACAAACCGAAGTGAAGTGCACGTGTGGTGATCGTTCTCTGGCAACCGAAAAAGTTCAACGCGAACAGGGCGAACAATATTACCGCACTGCATTAGCCAATTTCACCAGGCAGCAATCGAAACTCAAATCAAGTGCGCGGGTTACGCCACAAGTATCAGCCCTCAAACACGCTAACGTTAAGTTACCGTCAATGGATTTGCCACACTTTTGGGGAGAGCCAGCAGAGTGGAGACAGTTTCGGGATATCTCCTCTGCGTTAATACACAATGAGACATCTTTAGCAGGCTCTCAGAAACTAAATTTTCTTCGATGTAGCTTAAAGGCCGAAGCGCTGAACGTAATCAAAGCGCTTCCTATCACCAACGGAAACTACGTAGAGGCATGGGACTTGCTTGAAAAAAGATACAACGTGGGCATCCTCGTCGATGCCCATTTTAGAGCGCTGTTTGCACTACCTGCATTAACAATGGAGTCATCTTCAATCTGTGGCGTGCTTCCTAGTACATTGACAAACTGAAAAGAGCGAATGAATACAAAAAAAAAATTCCCCACACCACCCAACACTACTCGTGTCGAATCGCCCCAGGTCGTCAAGTTGCCAATTTCGACAACCTAGCCTTTAGCCGAACGGGAGGTTTGACGAAATGGTAGAGTATATAAACTCCTCCATGGCGTGGCGGAAGTTCTTGGCATTTGGCATCAGAGACGAGAGGCGAGGTAAGTGTTGTGGTGGTTCACACTTTGGTTGTTTAATAAATTTCGATTTTTATAGGTGCGTGACACAACCACATTTTTTTTTTTTGTGTTTTGTGCTTCCCTCGGTTTAACAAAAAACAAAAAAAAAAAAAAAAAAGGGAAGGAAAAAAAACAAAAAAAAAAATTAAAAGGGGAGAATTAAACCCGCATACAAAAAAAAAAAAAAAAAAGGCGGTAAGGAGGCGGTAGTGTGCGACACCGAACGCACCGATATTTCGGCAACAAAAAAAAAAAAAAAGGAAAAGAGGAGGTAGTGTGCGACACCGAACGCACCGATATTTCGGCAACAAAAAAAAAAACAAAAAGAGTAGATATATACAAACATTATATATACACATAGGTATAAGAATACATATAGTTTCTTTTTGTGATCTCTCTTACTTTTGCTATGTACCATCTGTGGAGTGTTTTTTTTTTTGGAAGTGTTCGTGGTACGCGTATACATATGTATGTGTATATAATTTGCAAAAAAAAAAAACAGGGGGGAAAATAAGAAATATACACATGTACATGTACATGGAAAGTGAATAATAACAAAAAAAAAAAATAAATAAATAAAATACATACATTAACAAGGGGAAACCCAATCAACGAAAGGACCAGCAGCGAGAACACGAGGAACACTACCATTTGTGCACAAAGGGCGGATGTTCCGTAAGTACCCGATCAATTTTTACATTCCTTTATATCGTTCACTTTACACATACTTAATTACTCATGATAAACGTGTACGTATATCACTCTCCCCTGCTTAAATAAGTATGTACATATAAAAAAATATACTTGATTGTATTCAAATATATATATACATATCTGTATATGTGACACGACGCGCGAGTTACGTCCACACGCTGATGGCCCCCACCATACCGATGCCCCCTCACCAATAAATGCAACAGCCACGTGCAACCCCGCAACACCCCATCACCTTCCGAAAACAAACCAACGTACACCCAGCATGACCTACATGCATACATCGGTCACTTAACCCACCAACCACCACTTCCGCTTTACCAAATTATATCTATTGACAATATGGTTTATGATGTATGAATATATACAGCTTCACCTAAGCTGAACCAGATGTGCAGTAACACAATCCTGGGAAAATCCCACGCGAAGATCCCTTGAAGTAATAAAAAAAGGATAAAGGATTCGTTGAAACCTTTTTGACATGTGTAAACCAGATGTCACACTTTCAAGAGCGTAACTGGTCAGCATAGTTTTCAGTTGATAATTGTTAGTCAGTCTGTCACAGAGATTCGAAACGAAAAGAGCAAGAAAAATAAAAGAAGTCGAATAATCCACATGAAAAAAAATTCTTTTAATTTAATTTTATTTTTTCTTCTCTCCGCTACCGCTACGACTTATCTGGCGCAGTCATCCGGAACGGTGCACGGTTTTTTTTTGATTAGAAATTTCCTTTTCCACAAAAACAAAAAAAAAAAAACTTCGCTAAGTGATTGTGTCGCGAGTGAGCTTTAACGCAAAGTGTACCTCGATACCGAATCGATCGGTAGCAGTGGCACAACAAACCAGTGAAGTTAAGACCGTTGGGTTTCAACCCTCAGGCACCGCAGAACCCACCTCCCAAACTCGGTACCGGTAGTGGCGCGACAAAATCAAGCAAAGAACTAACACAACACAACGCAACATCCTCTCCAATTCAACACCGGACAAGCTGACCATCGTATTCTTCATTGGGTGCACGTAAGTTTAGTGTTAAAGTGTGTCGAAAAAAAAAAAAAAAAAAGAAATAAGCAATAACAAATAAAAATACTGCGATCCCTATCTTGGGCACTCCAGTAATAACTAATAAATAATAACAACAAAAACTGCGACCCCTATCTTGGGCACTCCAGTGATAACAATAGGGGGAAATATATATATTTTTTTTTTGGGCTTATTTGGGAAAACATATACATATATATACCCATATCAAAATATGTAACAATATACATCTGTTGTATTACATGTATAAAATTGGATAATAACAAAAAAAAAAAAAATAAAAAAAAAATTTATATATAATACATATATCCTATACACGTCGAACCCACCAAAACTCAACCATATAATCTGAGAACACTTTCAAAGAGCCTAATTTCTATCCCAGAAACCACTGACTCCGGGGAATTTCTTGATACTCTTTTACCGTCAAGTTCATCTAACGCAGAAATAATGAACAATAGCACTACTGAACAAACACCAGGCCCAAACCAGATTGACATCTTCAACTCCCTGAGGATTCCCGACGCAACTAAAGACCTCCCGAAATTCGACGGGAACCCAAAGTTGCTATACGAATTCCTTAACAATGTAGAGGAAATCCTCCTCTACATCAGAGGTACTGATAAAACACCTTACGGCCTAATACTTCTGAGGGCCATACGTAACAAGATTGAGGGTCAGGCTAACGAGATCCTCAACATGTACGGAACCCCATTGGTGTGGGACGAAATAAAGAAAAACTTAATTTTGCATTACTCCGACAAACGCACCGAGACATCACTTATAAGAGATCTACATAATCTCAAGCAGAACGACAAAGCAATCGAACCCTTTTACGGGGAAGTTATAGAGGTGCAATTCGCCTTGTGTAATAACATACTGATACACGAGAAAGACAACAATGTCATAAAGGCAAAGAAAGACCTCTACTCAGAGATGTGCCTTAATTCATTTCTGAGCGGTCTCAACGAGCCGTTAGGATCCCGAGTTAGAGCTATGCAACCAAGTTCCCAGGTATTAGAACTTACCCCAGTCAGCAAACAAAAAATACCGGAAATAGAAACTTCAACTTCCAAGAGGTCAACAACATTGAAGAAAACAACTTCCAGCAATTAGACAGATTCTTCAACAACGACCTAACAAATATTGAAAGCGAAGGAAATTTTCCCACACGAGCCTCGAAGAAACCACAGGCTATATAGACCCTAAAAAACACCCCATATCCCTACCATACATTAATATTTCCTCCCCGTTTGGCAGACCCCTCAGGTTTCTTTTAGACACTGGGGCCACCATGTCGTTCATTAACCCCGAAATTATACCACCAAACAGACAAAAAAGTCGGGAAACCGTAACTATCACCACCGTATTTAAAACATACCAATTAGATAAACAGACAACTATCCCCACTTTTGTAGAATTTAACCAACCAGGGTCCATGAATTTCCTTATATTCAAGTTTCACAGCTATTTCGATGGGCTCCTGGGCATAGATACACTAATCGCCTTGAACGCTAAAATCGACCTTGAGAAAAGAATCCTAGTAACTAACAACGCTGTCAACAAAATCCAACTCAGACCAAATCACACTTCGGGCCGAATAACGATACCCTCCCAGTCGAAAGTATTAGCAAAACTTCCTGTGGATAAAGATACCGGTGACATTTATATCAATTCGGTGGAACTCAACCCACTTCTCTATGTGAGTCAAGGGTTATACAATGCCGAGCACTGGTACAGCATCGTTGAGCTGGTAAACTTATCTGAGAATGACCAGAGTATTGTTGTGGATCGACCAATAAATTGTGAAACTTACGTCCCCTTAGAATTCATAGAAATCAACAACCTCAATAGCGAAATAGGAAACGATTCCCTAATAGAAACAAAAGTTAACGAATTAATCAGAACAGACCACCTAAACGCTGAAGAACGTAGAAAACTACTTAAACTATGCAACAATTATAATGACATACTATACAAGGAAGGCGAACCACTCTCTTTCACAAACAAAATTAAACACAATATAACCACTAGCGACGAAGTACCAATATACACCAAATCATACAGATACCCCTTTATCCACAAAACAGAGGTAAAAAACCAAATTACCAAAATGCTAGGGCAAGGGATTATTAGGCAAAGCTACTCTCCATGGAGCTCCCCAGTCTGGATCGTTCCAAAAAAGGAAGATGCCTGTTATATATGTACTCAATACACAAACCTAATGTAAATATTATATTATATTGTGAATTATCTATATTGTGAATTTGGCTGATCTGTGGATTTGACAGATGAAATAGATTCATTAGCATAAGAACAATCAGAGCACGAGGTCACTTTCTTTCCCGGAAATTCTCCCGCGTTTTACATCAATATATATTACATATGTATATATACTGAGATATATACGTAACAATGCCAATGGGCAAAAGAAATGGAGATTAGTAATTGATTATCGAAAAGTGAACGAAAAGACCATTGCTGATAGATATCCTATACCGAATATCTCCGAGATATTGGATAAATTAGGTAAATGCCTATATTTTACAACACTTGATTTGGCCAGTGGGTTCCATCAAATCGAGATGAGCCGAAAGCACACCTAAAAGACCGCATTCACAGTCGAAGGTGGCCATTATGAATTTTTGAGAATGCCATTCGGTCTCAAAAACGCCCCTTCTACCTTTCAGAGAGTTATGGACAATGTGCTGGGAGAGCTAATCGGCAAAGTTTGTTTGGTTTACCTTGACGATATAATCGTATATTCAACATCCTTGCAAGAACACCTTGAGAGTCTGGAACTTGTATTTAAAAAACTCAGGGAAGCAAACTTCAAAATACAGCTCAACAAGTGTGAGTTTCTAAAAAAAGAAATATCATTCTTAGGGCACGTCATAACACCAGAAGGCGTGAAACCGAACCCTGCAAAGATCAGCGCCATAAAGAATTTCCCCATACCACGTACCAAGAAAGAAATAAAAGCCTTCTTGGGGCTAATAGGGTATTACAGGAAATTTATTAAGGACTTGGCTAAACTAACTAAGCCCCTCACCAGATGTCTGAAAAAGAATGCAGAAGTCCTTATAGATGACAAATACATCGAAGCATTCGAAACATGCAAGAACCTGTTGACCAACGACCCAATCCTTCAGCACCCAAATTTCGAACAACCATTTATACTTACCACCGACGCAAGCAACTGTGCCTTGGGTGCCGTTCTCTCACAAGGCCGCATAGGTAGTGACAAACCTATCTGCTTTGCGAGCCGTACCCTTTCTGACAGCGAAAGAAACTACTCCACCATAGAGAAAGAGCTCCTGGCCATTGTATGGGCTACCAAATACTTTCGGCCGTATCTCTTTGGTAGGAAGTTCCAAATTATAACCGACCATAGGCCCCTAACATGGCTTATGAACCTAAAGGAACCAAATTCGAAGCTCGTCAGATGGCGACTTAAGCTTGAAGAATACGACTACAATATCGTCTTCAAGAAAGGCAAATTAAATACCAACGCGGACGCCCTAAGCCGTGTTATAATAGGTGAACCCGATCCTGAATTGTTCAACAATGACGAGGAAACCCTTGGTACGGCACACAGTGCAGACGAAAACTTGAACGACGGAATCCCCATTTCGGAGAAGCCGCTGAACGAGTTTAGAATACAGATAATTCTGGAAGAAAAGGGCACAGGATCACCAACGACCACGGAAACAATTTTCCGAAATAAACAAAGAAGAAACATAAGAAGACCACAGTTTGACGAATCTAATATGGTAGATATATTCAAACAATTTTTACCCCCTAACAGGTTAAGCGCTATATTTACAACCGATGACATTTTCAGAACTGTGCCATCCACCTTCTCAAAATTTTTCTCCCAGAATAAAACATTTCGGTTGACTCGTTGCACAGAAATATTAAAAGACATCAGAACAGACGATGACCAAGAAAATCTCATAAGAGATTACCACGAAAACTCCGACCACAGGGGAATAAACGAAACATTTCTCCATATTAAGAGAGAAAATTATTTCCCTAATATGAAAGAAAAAATTAATAAGACAATAAACAATTGCGAAAAGTGTAAAACTTTAAAATACGATAGAAACCCTCCTAGACCCTATTTTGAAAAACCTGAAATTCCACTAAAACCCCTCGACATCGTCCACATCGACTTATATACAATAAATAACAACAACATCCTTACATTGATAGACAAATTCTCAAAGTTTGCCTGTGGGTATAGCCTAAATTGCCGAAGTAGTATAACCGTTCTAAGAAATATAAAAAAATTCATCAGCCTCTACGGCATACCTTCCAAAATCGTATGTGACCAAGGGTCAGAATTTGTCTCGAATATTTTTAAAAGTTTCTGTACACAATACGACATCACTCTGCACTACACTTCCTTTCAACAGACCAGTAGTAACGGTCCGGTAGAAAGACTACACTCAACCCTCACAGAAATATATAGGCTTATCCTATCAAAACGAAAGGAACAGAAATTAACCACCGACCACGAGGAAGTACTTACTGAAACGTTTATCACATATAACAATGCCGTACATTCCTCAACAAAATTCACTCCATACGAATTGTTTTTCGGCCGACCCTACAAACTGAGCAAAACACTTAGGTACTCGAACGAACACGAGTATCTTAAGAAACTGAACGAATTTCTTGACGAGTTATACCCTAAAATTCAGCAAAAAGTAAAGGAAATAACTTACGCAAGAATTGACAAACTAAACCAAACTAGGGAAACCCCGGAAGTCGTAGTGGAAAATGAACCAATTTTTAGGAAAGAGGCTAGACGTAATAAACTGACACCAAGGTTCACAAAACATATGGCAAAAGAAAACCGCAAAATTACAGTCTTAACAACAGAAAATAAAAAATACATACATGTATTTTTTTATTTTCTGTTGTTAAGACTGTAATTTTTGTAATTTAACTAAGGAAAAACCCTAAAAAAAAAAAAAAAAAAAAAAAAAAAAAAAAAATAATAATAATAATAATAATAATAATAAAAACAAAAACAAACATATATATATATACATAGGCACATATTTAAATGCATAATACGTAAATGCACGCCTTGCACACTTCCATTACTAACCCACTTTGCGTCCTATCTAATTTTCAATTTTAAGCCTAACACCTACTAATTGTCAATATACCTAAAGAACATAGTTTACTGCCTCTACGATTCGGACCATCAAGATACATTATTAACTTACTTTCAAAACTTAATACAAATCATTCACCTTAATGAACTACATTTTAACACCGATCTTTTAACTAACCACCCATCTAACATACATACGTAGCTGAGGCAGTTGCTATGAGTAAACCCAATATTTTCCCTAAGCCCCTCCTAACATACAACAAATCAACAACTACAAGAGCTAAACTTACTAAACAAGACATAACAATTGTAGCACTCGATCAAATTTATGAGCTCTTAGGAATCCTAGCCTATTACAATGGACCCAAGATAATTTTTTTATATACAAGTACAAGTATTATATCCAAGTACAAATACAATTTTTACCACATTATACCCCTCCCAATAAATGGCATGAAAATAATAAATATAAAGCCATATATATAAATCATAATACAAAATCCACACAACAAGTTAACACAGAGCGAGTGGCATTGCCCTACGGCAATACGATCGCGCTAACCTTGACCATGAGTTGCACCGGTAACGTGTGGGAACATGTTCCCATGCGAGATACATGCGTTGCCAAGCAAACAACTATGCGAGGAAAGACGATCCACTCGCCTTCACCGTGGGAGCAAACAACTATGCGAGGAAAGACGATCCACTCGCCTTCACCGTGGGATTGCATCAGCCGACAAAACACCTGTGTCAGCATGTGAACGGTGACTACGGGAAGCGACGAGCATAGGCTGGTCAGGCAGGGCAGTCATTCATTCGGCGGTACTTGACCAGTGAACCATTGTAACTAGGAATTAATAAAATTATTTTTCTTTGAAATCGGAAAAGTTCGTTTTGGTGTAAGTCGAACAGTTGGGCCAGCCTCTGGGCTGGCGTTCGCGATTTTTTTTTTGGATTCCATGGAAGGAATCCTTTAACTGGCGCCCGAGCAGGGACCGGCAAAAAGCCATATCCTTTTCGCCTGTGGATCGGCATAAAGCAGGAACCAGTACGCTCTATTGAGTGGACGCCAGGGTACCCATGAGAACACGCTGACTATTCTGAGTTCCTGATGCCAACCTTCCGCATACCCATGGGAACATGCGGATATCCTAGAAGGCTAAAGGATACGGTAGTGAAGACTGTTCGTACCGCGAGTAGGTCGCTTACAAGCATAAACGTTTGCGACCAAAAGGGAAATATACGACACTTCCTTGCCGGTTCCCAAGTTGAACCTTGCGCGGAAAACGCGACGCGAAATAACGAAACGAAACTGTATTTGTATTTGTTCTTTTTAGGTGAACAAACGGGAATCAATTGTGAAAATTGGAACGCAGAAATGCTAAACCTGAAGTGAGAAAAAAAAAGAAAAGCTATTGAAAATAAAGATAAGAACCAAAAAAGAAAAAGGTCGTGTGCGGTGACAAGTGCTGTAGAGAAAGAATAAGAACAAAGTGAATGAGAAAGCTTGTAGTAAGAAAAAGTAAAAAGCCTTAATTAATAAGGTGAAAGGCAATTTTTCGTGAATAGATGTGGAAAAATTCCGTGCATTTAAGCGAAGAGAAAAAGAAATAGTCTTCCCGACTCCCAAGGCCGTAACTCTGTAAGTAGCTTTCATTGTTTGCTTTTTCCCATTTTTGAAATTTTTGAAGATTATGGATACAATCGCTAAATCTGTAACTGACCTAACGGGAGCGGTTAACGCTATTCTCGCCCAACTCAAGGGCCTAGAGAATCGCATAGGAGCTCTGGAGGGTAGGCAAACGTCCTCAAGTGCTGCTGTCGAGCATGCCGTGGAACTTTGCCCACCGCAGAATGAGTCTGATTTGAAGGACATTTCGAGGTTGCCTGACTGCGTAAAAGAGCTGCAGGTCTTCGATGGCAACCCTACACAATATGTGTCATGGGTTCATATAGTAGAAAGCATACTAAAAGACTTTGAGATTGTTAAGTCAAAGCCCATTTATCGGGCAATTCTCCAACACATTCGACAAAAAGTCCGCGGCCCTGCCGATGCGGCCTTAGTTTCGTACAACATTTTCGACAACGATTGGCCATCAATTAAACAGTGTCTCTCTCTGCATTATGCAGACCAAAAAGACATGAGAACTCTGGAGCATCAGCTCAACCAATTCTGCCAACGTAACTCGAAACTGGACGAGTTCTATGCTGCTGTGAATCATCAACTATCGTTGATGATAAATAAGATCAAGACGGAAACATTTAGCGAGGAAACGGTGAACGCGTTGGTGGAAACCTATAGGAATCGTGCTCTAGATGTGTTTATTCGAGGCCTTAACGGCGATTTGTCGCGGATGCTTATCATCCAGAAGCCTAAAACGCTTCCCGAGGCCTATTCAGCTTGCCTCGAAATCCAAAACTTAAATTATCGTAGCTATGCGATTCACTCGCCGACCACCCCAAATACGATAACAGCTCCCGTGAACCAAATATTCAGAAACGACCAAAGACCCGTCTTAGCACCGAAAAGATTTCCGCCACATTTCTCAAATGGGCCAAGGCAACAATTTCGTTCTACAACTCCGCATGAGGCCGGTCCGCCGCCAAGACCCTTGGCGCCAAAGCCTCATGAGAAAATGGATGTTGATAGGTCGGTGCAGTCGAGGCAGGTAAACTATATGAATCGTCCCCATGGGCTTAACCCTTTCAAAAGACGAGCAAAATCCGACAACTACCCAAACAAATAACAACGGTTGTATAATACACAAACCTATGAGGGATGTGCAAATGAGGAACACGAGGAAGCCGAAGACGAGTCCGTTGACGAAGAAATAAATTTTATGACGGGCGCCTCTCCAGCGTTCCATACATAGACTACGTAACCAAAAATGGTAAAAAGCTCAGTTTCCTGGTGGACACTAGAGCCAACAAAAACTTTATAAGCCCTTCATTAGCCGACAACTGCGCTTCCATCCCCAAACCGTTTACCGTACACTCCGCGGCTGGTAAAATTCGAATCAATAAATACATACGGGGCAAATTTTTTAAAGGAGCCGGAAATGACTCCATCCTTACGTTTTACGTTTTGCCAGGTCTCTCTTCTTTTGACGGTATTATAGGGGACGATACCCTTAAACAATTAGAAGCCGTCATCGATAGAAAACAAAATGTACTAAAACTTTCACCTGACATCCAGATCCCTCTAAAAGAAAAAATATCGAAGGAAATAAATATCACACTAGATGCAAGCCTCCCAGAAAATGTAAGATCGCGGCTTAATGCGCTGATTCGAAAATTCGAGCCCATTTTTGGTCCGATCGACAATAACGAACTTATCGGGACGTCCGTAAAGGCTGAAATGAAAACTAACACAGATGAACCGATATACACAAAAAGCTATCCGTACCCCGCTTGCATGCGAAACGAAGTCGAAAAAGAAATTGGGAACTTGCTTAAGGAGGGCATCATTCGCCCCTCTAAGAGCCCCTACAATTCTCCAATTTGGGTCGTCCCGAAAAAACCCAAAGCAACTGGCGAGAAACAATATCGCATGGTCATAGACTATAAGCGATTAAATGCGGTGACGATCTCAGACACCTACCCGATACCTGACATTAACTCCACCCTTGCTAGTTTGGGCGAGGCAAAATACTTCACCACCTTGGATCTCACTTCTGGCTTTCACCAAATACCAATGAAACCGTCTGACGTACCCAAAACAGCCTTCTCGACCATGAATGGGAAATACGAATTTCTCAGACTCCCATTCGGCCTGAAGAACGCTCCGGCTATATTCCAGCGGATGATTGATGATGTTCTTAAGGAATATATAGGCAAGATCTGCTATGTGTACATCGACGACGTTATAGTTTTCGGAAAAGATGAAGAAGACCATCTCACGAACATAGAAACTGTGTTCTCTCGACTCCTGGAGGTGAACCTTAAGGTCAATCTGGAGAAGACGCATTTCATGAAAACCGAGGTTGAGTTCCTGGAGTACATCGTAACACCCGAAGGAATTAAACCGGACCCGAAAAAGGTGACGGCTATCCGTCAAATTAAACCACCTGAGACGCTGAAGGAGTTAAAGAGTTTTTTGGGATTAACTTCTTATTATCGCAAGTTCATTCGCGACTATGCAAAGGTTGCTAAGCCCCTCACCAACCTGACCAGGGGTCCAAACGCGCAAATCAGGGCAAATGAATCGAAGCGAATTAAGATCACGCTTGACGAGGAAGCGTTACGAGCTTTTAATGACTTGAAAGAACTTCTAACGTCATCTGAAGTTCTGGCCTTCCCCGATTTTGAGAAACCCTTCAACCTTACTACCGACGCTTCTAATTACGCGATAGGAGCGGTGCTGTCGCAAGGAGACCCCGGAAGAGATAGACCAATAGCATACATATCGCGATCCCTTAATAAAACCGAGGAGCATTACGTGACTAATGAAAAAGAAATGCTCGCCATTGTGTGGGCCTTAGACAACCTGCGGTCATACCTCTACGGGGCGAGGAAGATCCGGATTTATACCGACCATCAGCCGCTAACATTCGCGCTGGGAAATAGAAATTACAATGCGAAACTTAAGCGTTGGAAGTCTCGCATAGAAGAATACAATTGCGAGCTCGTGTATAAACCCGGTAAGTCAAATCATGTTGCTGATGCCCTATCCCGATTGAAAACTCAACTGAATCACTTGTCTGCTTCGGAACGCGCCGAACCAGCACGAAGTGTAAATACGAACGATAACGCCAAAACGACGGAAACTGCCAGCGAAGGGGTAAACAGTTGCTCAACGGAAACCGCTAGTGTAGCAAGCACGTCAACTGAGACAGCACATAGTGCCCAACAGGATAACACAGACCTGATCCCCCACGTGGAAGTTCCAATTAATGTTTTCCACAATCAAATTATTGTGAAGATCGGGAAGGGCACGGAGATATACGAGGAGCCGCATCCTGGGTATGCCCGGCACTATGTAGCTATGCTGAATCCAAATGAGACGAAGCTGACGAACATTCTTATTGCGCGGTTGAGACCAAACGTAATCAATGGGATTAAGATCCCTGAATCCCATTTGCAACTGCTACAGAATGTGTACTTGAAATATTTCACCAAGTACAAGCTTCGAATAACACAAAGAGTGATAGAGGATGTAAAAAACGAAGATAGAAAGTGCCAGCTCATCATGGAGGAGCATCGAAGAGCCCATAGGAATCCGAGAGAGAATAAGGAACAATTGCTGGAAAAATATTACTTTCCTAGCATGAACAGTTTAATTAAAAAATATGTCTGCAAGATCTGCAAGCTTAATAATTATGACAGGCACCCCAGCAAACCAGAGTTCCAACCAACGCCTGTACCATCGTACCCATGTGAAATATTGCACATGGGTATCATGGAAGTACAGAATGAGAAGTTCCTTACATGTTTGGACAAATTCTCAAAATTTGCCAAGATATTCCGCATAAAAAACCGGTCGGTTCTTCACCTGAGGGACAAGATTACGAAAATATTGCATTATTTCACGGCCCCGAGGATATTGGTAACGGATAATGAAAGCAGTTTCGTCAGCCCAATCATACAGAACTATGTACAGTCGTTGGGAATTCAGCTTTTCCTAACGCCTGTGCACCGCAGTGAAGTTAACGGGCAGGTGGAAAGGTTTCATTCAACCGTGATCGAAATTTATCGGTGTCTGAAAATGGAATACAAGGGGTTGCGTCTGAAGGAATTGCTTAATATAGCAGTCGACAGGTATAACAACACCATACACTCTGTCACGAAGAAAAAACCCTCGGACGTATTCTTCAACAGATCTGAGCGGATAAATTATCAGAAACTCTTAAGTTTTCGGGAAAAGGTAAACAATGACTTAAGGCAGGAAATTAAACGTAGACAGAGAGCGGATAGGGCCAGACAAAATAGAACCAAAACTAAACCAAGAAAGTATGACAAGGGAGACACTATTTATACGGCTCGTAAGGGCATTAAGGTTAAGCATAAACCTCTCTTCCGAAATGAGACGGTGGCCAAAGATAACAAAGTTACCGTGGTCACTTCCGCAGGAAGAAAGGTCCACAAAACGCATATTAAAAATATATAAAAAATGATGATAGAATGCACATACGCATAATTTGCATTAAATAACCATTATGTACAAGTATTAAGCTTAATGGACTAAATATATTCATTTTAATCTGCACGATTTTACACCGCACACACCCTGTCTATGTACTATATACTCGAAACATTTTTTATATAATTTTTGTTCCTATTATATACTTATGATGAAATAACCATGTTAATTTAAGTTACGCATAAGTTTGAAATTGAAATTGTATTGTATTTAATGACTGTATGTAATGTAATCATAATCATAAGATCCGCCACAAGATCCAAAGTTCATATTTACAGACTAGCCTGCCTGACCTGGTTAGCAACGGCCGGAGGGCTGCAAATATTCGAATATACCACCCCGCTGATTCCCGTCAAAGAAGGCAAGGCATGGATGACCAACGGCAACTTTAACCTCGTCCATATCATCAACCTAAACGAGTTCGAGCAACAAGTAGCAGAGATCAACGTTTCCATCAAGAGACATATCGTCGACGCAGGCAAAAAGCAGCTGATTAACTTCCACATAGCCGAAATCATTGATCGCATCAAACTGCTAAGAGGAAGATCCCGGAGAAAAGAAAGGTCTATCAACTGGATCGGGTCCGCGTGGAAATGGGTCGCTGGCAACCCTGACGCCGCAGACTGGGACCAAGTTCTCGGAAGCCAACAACATCTAGTGGAGAACAATAACCACCAATACGCGATCAACGAAAAGATTTTCGGAGTGTTGAAGGAAATGACGAGAAAAATCAATTGGATCATGGACCAATCCAATGGCGAAAGAGCGGTGGCTGATGTTCAACGGTTTAGGCAAGACGTCCTGGATCAAATTCTTGTCATAAAGGGGGCAATTAACGAAATAATGCGGGCCTGTCAGATGGCGAAAAGCGGCATTGTAAACACAAACTTACTTGATCATGATGAAATCAATATGCTAATCAATGAGTTCGAAACGCTTCCATACGAGAACGAGATCGAAGCGGTTGAGTTCGGAGTGCCTTCTATTTATACGAATGATTCAGTACTTCTGTACGTCCTATCGATTCCCAAAGTAAAGAAGGAAAACTACAACCTACTCCTCTTGAAACCATCTATCACCAATGGTAAGGAAGTGAACATCGAGTTTGATAGGGTACTGATCAACCAAGAGGAAACCTATGGAATGATCAAAGACTGTCTGCCTATCAGCAATTCCACAGTGTGCAGAGAAAATGCACTGGTGAAAATTCCTGAGAATGACTGCATAGCCCGGTTATTAAAAGGAGGTCACGCAGCCTGCACTTACCGTACAAATACCCAAAAGGTGATTGAACTTATTAAAGGGAATACCATATTCGTAACGAACTTCAACGGAAAGCTTACGGCAAAGGGTTCAACGCAGTTGTTGAGAGGAACTTACATCATCCAGCTCAATAATGAAACAATCTACCTCGATAATAGGACGTTTACGAGCTCGAGTTCCACAACTCTTCAAGTCTTGCCATCCGTCATGGTGAACATGACTGATCAGGGCCACAAGGTAGATCTGCAGTTTGTTCACAACCTCACCCTCCGGAACATCGAACACCTCGGTAACCTAACCAACAGATTGAGCGTCTCTACAGCATCAGACGCCATAATTTTCATGTTGCTGGCATCGTTAGCTTATATCGGATGGCACAAGGTTAGTAGAAACTTGAGCCTTCCTACCCTAAGGCTACCTCAGGGTACACCTACCACAGCCTAGAGCCAAGGTTAGCCTTACCGCCGAGAGATGACGTCGCTGATCTACGGGACGTAGATATTCGAAGGGGGAGGAGTTAACACAGAGCGAGTGGCATTGCCCTACGGCAATACGATCGCGCTAACCTTGACCATGAGTTGCACCGGTAACGTGTGGGAACATGTTCCCATGCGAGATACATGCGTTGCCAAGCAAACAACTATGCGAGGAAAGACGATCCACTCGCCTTCACCGTGGGAGCAAACAACTATGCGAGGAAAGACGATCCACTCGCCTTCACCGTGGGATTGCATCAGCCGACAAAACACCTGTGTCAGCATGTGAACGGTGACTACGGGAAGCGACGAGCATAGGCTGGGCAGACAGGGCAGTCATTCATTCGGCGGTACTTGACCAGTGAACCATTGTAACTAGGAATTAATAAAATTATTTTTCTTTGAAATCGGAAAAGTTCGTTTTGGTGTAAGTCGGACAGTTGGGCCAGCCTCTGGGCTGGCGTTCGCGATTTTTTTTTGGATTCCATGGAAGGAATCCTTTAACTTATCTATTACTTTTATTTGTTTATCTTTACAGACACCTTCTACAAAAGAAGAATGGAAAAACATTGCAGATGACTTTTTTTATCGATGGAATTTTCCGAACTGCATAGGAGCATTGGATGGGAAGCATATTGCCATTAAAAAACCTGCAGACTCAGGATCATTTTATTTCAACTATAAAAATATTTTAGCATCGTGCTTTTGGCAGTCGTCAACGCCAATTACGAATTCATAATGGTAGATGTGGGCATCAACGGCAGAATATCGGATGGTGGTGTTATAGCCCACACAAATTTTGGAAGAGCGTTATCTGAAAATGCTTTGAATATGCCTGAGAATAGTTCGCCACCACTGAGTGACAAAAGCCTACCATATGTTTTCGTTGCAGATGATGCATTTCAGCTATCTGACCACTTAATGAAGCATTATTCACGGATAGCACTAAGCAATCAGCAACGAATATTTAATTATCGGCTAAGCCGCGCTCGAAGAATAGATGAAAATGCTTTTGGTATATTGGTTTCACGATTTGGAGTGCTCCAGAGAACAATTGCACTTTCACCAGAGAAAGTGCAAACTGTTGTCCTCGCGTGTTGCTATTTGCATAACTTCTTGAGGTCCAAATCTGCAAACCAATATTTACCGACCGATTCTGTGGATCAAGAGCAGTTACAAAATGGAACAATAATTCAAGGAGCCTGGAGGAATGAATATGACATTACTTCTTTGGACAACACATCACCACATCGAAATTCAACAACCAATGCAAAAATTATAAGAGACTCTTTCTACAATTATTTTAATTATGAAGGTCAAGTCTCTTGGCAAAACAAATTCTTACAAGAATAATAAAATGTCTTTATGTACATATACAAAAGAAAGGTAACTTAAATAAAATTTAAAAATTACTTACCGATAGGTTTTCATTTGCGAAACTGCTCCTAGAAGAACATGGATCTTCTGTATCGCGCATAAAATCCATCACCTCAAATTAATAGAGCTTGGGCTCATTTTCTTCGCTGAAACAGGAGCCACTTTTCTCCAACGAAGATAATCTGTTTAATTCTCTCCGGTAGTTTGTCCGGAAAGTATTTACTTTGGCGACAACTTCTTTTTTTGTGGCTTCCGGGTATTTTTCCTTATATTTTTGCAACAGAATCTCATTCTGTTCGTTTTTGAGGTTTTTGTTTGAATACTCCTTGCCCTTTACGTTCCATAATGCCGGCAAGGAACGATAAACTTGGATAAATATCCATAGAAGTGCTAAGAGAACTTCACTTAAACGACACTAAAACAATAGAAGAATTGGGAACACAACATCAAATCAATTCATCCATTACCTTCGGATTCTCAGCAGCATTCGTGATACTAATCGTCATGGCGATTGCGAAATCAACCAACTGCAAGAACACCGCAGAGAGGCCAGACACCGAAATTTCCGACGAAATAGCGATGTCAACGACACCCAGTTCAAGCACCTCTGTTCAGCAAGGAAATCCTGACCTACATCAACAAACAATCAGAGTGAGCAAAATACCATTCTTCTGATAAGTCAACGAACGAGGACGTCCGCTGTTACGTCGGAGACTTCACTACCCTTCCCACATCCAGTTCCCCCATTCCCCTTACTGAGTGCATCAACGCTTAGTGACATAACTGTCCCCTTATCACTGTGCACAACCCACATGTACAGCAACATCCTTCCTTTTTTGCAATAGTAAACATTTTTGCGCTGCACGCGCACACATAGTCCCAAACGCCCACAGACTGGTGGCTTGGTACATAGTCACAATCATGCTATATAGGATACCTACAGAATAATTCAGTGGTTGGTTCTCTTCTTCGTTGTCACTTACTCAGTTCAGTTAGCTTAAGTGTTGTGATTTCAAATAAAGATTTTTTTTATTCCCACCGCTCGGGAACTACGTGATTCCGCATCTTAAGAAGGGAGGAGTTAACACCCAGCTCCGCAAAAACGAAATCAAACAACAAATTCGTACGTGCAGGAATTCGCTTACGTTGCACCCGCATCATTCCACAATTCCATCCATCCCAGAAGACAGCAACGCCACCCGATCCAGCAACGTCACCTGATCTAGGAGGGAAGAGTTAAACACCACGCCGTACATTTGCAAACGCAAATCCGTCGCTCACCACCTAGGATAAAATATAACAATCGACAGCTACAATTTCGAGGTAGTTTAGGAGTTTGTCTACCTCGGGGCAAACGTTAATTCCACAAATGACACCACGGTGGAGATCCGGCATAGAATCGCCCTTGGCAACCGCTGCTACTTCGGCTTGTCCAAACAACTAGGGTCAAAACTCCTCACTCGAAAGACCAAAGTCATGCTTTACAAAACGCTCATACTGCCAGTCTTCCTGTACGGAGCCGAAAACTGGACGATAAGCAGGACAGCGGAGCTGATTTTGGGTTATTTCGAGAGAAAAATTCTGCGCCGGATATTTAGTCCTGTCTGTGTGGAAGGTGAATGGAAAAGAAGGCACAACCGCGAACGCTACGAGCTGTACAAAGATGTGGATGTAGTCCGGAAGGCAAAGATCCGTCGACTACACTGGCTCGGCCACATCGAGCGCATGGACATCAACGCTCCAGCTAAGAGGGCCTTCGACTCCGAGCCTCCCGGTTCCAGAAGAAGAGGAAGAGCGAACCTCCGGTATAAAGACCAAGTAATCGCGGATGTAGGACATCTTAATCTTGATAACTGGAAGCAGCGTGCCCGGGACCGTCAAGGATGGAAGGCAGGTATATCTCAGGCTCAGATCCTCCATGGATTGCTGGCATGATAAGTATAGTTTTTTGTTAAATTTTATTTTTATCATTCGGGCATGGGTATGTACATAGAGATACTAATATCTAGATACAATCTTTCTATTTTTATGTATGTTTTCTTTTTTTTATTTATTTTTGTTATGGTTGCAAATATTGAAAGGAATATTTATGAAACATAAAAAAAGGCCAAGTGCGAGTTGGACTCGCGCAAGTTACCAACACTTCACATCGGGCATCGACCTACAACCTATATTTCGACATAATAATCAAATCCGTTTACCTTTTCCACATTTTTGTAATTGCATAAATGATTCGCAAGCTAAGCGTCTGAGCGACATTCGTTATCGAAGGAGTTGTGCGAGTTATTTCTGCATGTTTGCATAAAACTCAAATAAAAGACTATGTAACACCAAAGACGAAGGAATAAAGTTTGCGACTATCAGAACAAGCGTTGCCGTTTTTTTTTAATCCCCGCTTAGGCGTAAACGATAACTCGCATGAAGGGTTCGAAATTGCGGCAGTTGTTTCTGTGTGCGTGCGTGCGGGGTCTGCGATCGTGTTGTAGGGGTAGTTTCGTTTGGCTGGTTTTTGTATCGGATAAGTGGCAATGGGTGTGGTGAATGTGTAAATCGCCGAGCTGTTGAAGTTGCAATAGTATTGTAACGGTTCGGAATAGCAAAAAAAAACAAAAAAAAAAAAAAAAAAAAAAAACAAGCACAATCGGCTGAGTACGTATTGAGACAGGAAGAAAACGAGAAAACGAGAGATACATTTTTTTGTTGGGGTGGTTGTAAACGAGTAGGAAAATGTTTTCACACGATACTATTGCTAAGTGGATGTTACGTCTTTACCCGCCACTCTCTTATTTCCCGCACCCCCTCTCCGTCTAACGGTGTAAAATGCCAAACCAAATCCCACGCCATCCTGCCAAGTAAGCAGCTACTACGCCCACTCCGACTATATCGGAGTTCGCCATTCCATTATCCCCCATACCCACGCTCCATCTGACAATTTTAAGTTACAATGATGCGCGAAATGCTAACGTTTGGAAAGGTTGATCGGAAGTAAAAGATAAGAAACTAGCTTTTAGAAGCTGTAATGCCACAGGTAATTTTTTCTTAGAGCACATTCATTGTCAACGTTTCGAATTAAGAACACAGCTCGCTCCTGACAGCAGCTGTATACGTATAGCATTAAGTGTAATAAATATCTAAGTATCTAAATAAACTGAATTTCATTTTTTTTTTTCTTCAGCACGCAAACAACCAATTTAACTGGCGCAATCGGATTGCAGTTCACTACGTGAAAATTTAAACGAAAACTGAATAATTCGCGGTAAATTTATATTTTTTAAGTCAACTAAAAGGACCTTCCGTCCAAGGAAAATTCTGTGTAAGTAAAAAAAAATGTTCTAACCTAAATCCCCTGAACAGAAAAAGTGCTAGTTCTGTGCAGCTCAAATCAATATTTCATCCCAGAAAGTGCAAAAATCAGTGCAAGCAATAATTCAAAAAGAAGTAAGACTTTCGATAAATCGCGACTCGCCGCGTTAACCCAGCTTATGGTTAGCATGAATCAACCACCAAGTATTCCTCAACATATTCCAAAGTGATCCAGGAAAACTTTCATCGCCAGCTCTGTCAACAAGGTTCTTGGAAACTATGAGGACGACAGGAAGACGGTCTTCGAAGTCATCTATGACTCGAAAATCCAAGGAAAGGCAAAAAACATCCTGGAAGCAGACCCTCCACGGGAATGGAGTAAATGCCGGACAATTTTGAAGAAACATTTCAGACCAACCAAGGACGACACCAGCATATCAAGAAACATCGGAATGCTAAAAGTAAGTTCTGGTTTAGAATTAGATCATAAGCTAAAAACATTTTTAGAAGATACGGCGGAATACGCTGCTTTTAATGAAAATGGCCACCCAAATTACCACAATTCTAAGCAGTATATTGATTCAGAAAACCAAAGAGCTCGTAGCGGGCTAATTAGCTTTTGCAATAACAGATCTGTTCAACATAAGTGATATAAAAGACAGAATAAATAAATTTATAGGGCAAGACCAACGAAATTTGAAACCGACTTCCCTTTATAATAATTCTTGCAATTTTAACAACAACCAATACAGTAGCCCGAATTCACACAGAAAAAAACGTACCAGTAACCATCCAAGCGTACATAGAACTGACTACAACACAAATCCAAACACATATAGGACTAGTTATCAAGACAGGAATTTAGGTACAAACAGATCAGGGATGCATAGGAGTAATCAAGCTAGTAATTCAGGGACATGCAGAAATCCAGAATCAAATAAAAATAATTCGCAAAATAATAGCGCGGATTATCCTAAAATTATCGAGCTAGTAAATAAGAATAAAAAAAAAATACGTGAGTACGTTGAATAAAAATACGGAAGATATAAATCTCGAAGAGGGAAGACAACTTTACCTCTAAAACAGGAAAAGCAATAAAATTAAACCCATTTACGAAAAATCCAACTGTACGAAAAATCCAACGCGAGCACAAGCGTTCTCCTTTTATCCGTAATAAACTACAATATATACTCATATTATTCTGAACCAGTGCGTTTAATTTTTTTCTAATCACTTTCCATTTATGTGCGTTTCTGGCGCCCAGTAACCGTACCGATCGTACTAGGTACGATGCAAACGCCAACAAATGCACTCAGCGATAGCAACATTGTATTCATGTGATGGAATCATATTGCACTACCTGTGGGAAAGCTTCGGATGACACCGTGGGGTCAGGAAAGAAGCGTCCGATAGCGAGAGAGAAAACTCGCTCATCGTGCGCCAGAGTCAAACACACTAACCAGTGGGTGAAATTTGATGCAGCACAAACCGAAGTGAAGTGCACGTGTGGTGATCGTTCTCTGGCAACCGCAAAAGTTCAGCGCGAACAGGGCGAACAATGTTACCGCACTGCATTAGCCAATTTCACCAGGCAGCAATCGAAACTCAAATCAAGTGCGCGGGTTACGCCACAAGTATCAGCCCTCAAACACGCTAACGTTAAGTTACCGTCAATGGATTTGCCTCACTTTTGGGGAGAGCCCGCAGAGTGGAGACAGTTTCGGGTTATCTTCTCTGCGTTAATACACAATGAGACATCTTTAGCAGGCTCTCAGAAACTTAATTTTCTTCGATGTAGTTTAAAGGCCGAAGCGCTGAACGTAATCAAAGCGCTTCCTATCACCAACGGAAACTACGTAGATGCATGGGACTTGCTTGAAAAAAGATACAACGTGGGCATCATAGTCGATGTCCATTTTAGAGCGCTGTTTGCACTACCTGCATTAACAATGGAGTCATCTTCAATCTGTGGCGTGCTTCCTAGTACATTGACAAACTGAAAAGAGCGAATGAATACAAGAAAATTTCCCCACACCACCCAACACTACTCGTGTCGAATCGCCCCAGGTCGTCAAGTTGCCAATTTCGACAACCTAGCCTTTAGCCGAACGGGAGATTTGACGAAATGGTAGAGTATATAAACTCCTCCATGGCGTGGCGGAAGTTCTTGGCATTTGGCATCAGAGACGAGAGGCGAGGTAAGTGTTGTGGTGGTTCACACTTTGGTTGTTTAATAAATTTCGATTTTTATAGGTGCGTGACACAACCACATATTCTTTTTTTTTGTGTTTTGTGCTTCCCTCGGTTTAACAAAAAAAAAAGGGAAGGAAAAAAAAACAGGCCGTAAAGAGGCGGTAGTGTGCGGCACCGAACGCACCGATATTTCGGCAACAAAAAAAAGGAAAAGAGGCGGTAATGTGCGGCACCGAACGCACCGATATTTCGGCAACAAAAAAAAAAAAAAAAAGATAAGTTCCGGATTGTGCTTATGAATTAATTATTAATATGAATTAACCCTGGAAAAAAAGAAAAACAAAAACAAAAAAAAAGAGCAGATATATACAAACATTATATATACACATACATAGGTATAAGAATACATATAGTATCTTTTTGTTATCGCTCTTACTTTTGCTATGTACCATCTGTGGAGTGTTTTTTTTTTTTTTGAAGTGTTCGTGGTACGCCAAAAATCCGGAACTCCACATACGCTACGCAAACGCAGACTACATGCAGGAGTACATCGACCTCGGTCACATGGAAGAAACTGTTGACATCCCAAAGTCAGGAAAACATTTCTGCATGCCCCATAGAGAAGTGATCAAGGAGTCTAGCAGTGCAACTAAACATCAGGTTGTATTCAACGCGTCATCGAAAACGAGTTCTGGCTTTCCTCTCAATGACAACCAGCTGGTTGGGCCGCAGCGTTAATCAGACCTCTTCAGCGCGTTACTCCGCTTCCGATCTCATGGCTTTGCCATGGCCGCCGACGTGGCAAAAATGTATCGCCAGGTACTAGTCGACCGATTACATACCGACTTCCAACGTATCGTCTGGCGCCAAAGCCGGGCGGATGAAATTAAGGATTTTTGCTTATTGACAGTAACATATGGCGCCGCTTCAGCTTCTCATCTAGCTGTCAAAGCTTTGCAGCAAACGTCTATTGACGAAGAACATGGTTTTCCTGAGGCTGCTAAAATCGTTCGAAGTGATTTTTATATGGATGATCTGTTAACCGGCCGTTTCAACGAATCGGATCTACAACGTCTACAGAGCCAAATCTCTTCCATGCTCCTACGTGACGGGTTCCAGCTCAGAAACTGGTCTTCAAACACTGCCCTTGTCCTCGGTTCCATCCCCACCGAAAAGCGTGAATTGTAGCCAACTTTAAACCTTTCCGGGTCTGGAAGCGTAAAAGCATTGGGGCTTCAGTGGCAACCATCATCGGACGATCTTGCATATAATGTCCATGTTCATGACTTGGATACACTTAACCTTACTAAGCCTATTCTACTTTCAGATGGGTCAAAATTATTCGATCCCCTAAGTTTGCTCTCACCAACCACAGTTATTGCCAAAATCATCATCCAACGTCTTTGGAAGCCAAAGGTCGACTGGAACGAAGCCGTACCCGAGATCATAAGACAACAATGTACTCAATATCGCGAGAATCTTTCCAGGCTTGCAGCCATCAAAGTACCAAGATGGTTGAGCACTGGCGAATCAAACACCATCACAGAACTTCACGGTTTTGCGGATGCATCCCAAGCCGCATATGCAGCCGTCACATACGCAAGAACAATCAGCTGCAGTGGTCTCGTTACGGTTCGACTCATCACAGCAAAAACCAGAGTGGCTCCCATTAAACCAATCTCGCTACCTCGACTGGAATTATGTGCCGCTGCTCTACTAGTTCAATTGATGGCTAACGTAAGGAAGGTTATTAATACATCGGACTGCAAAGTGTGCGGATATACAGATTCAACTGTTGTGATCGGCTGGATACGCCAACACCCCAGCAAGTGGTGTACATTTGTCGCTAACCGCGTGACAAAGATCCAAGAAGTGATACCTCCAGCTCACTGGTTTCACGTCCCATCAGCACAAAACCCAGCTGATTGCGCCTCCCGGGGCATATTACCGCAAGAATTGGAAAACTTTACGCTCTGGTGGAATGGTCCCCAATGGTTGAGTCAACACGAGGAGTTTTGGCCACCGCAACAACTATTCATTACTGTTATGATACTACTTACTCATGTAAAGCTAACTCATGTAAAGTTTAGGTTAAGCAGTGACACAAAGTAGCTTAGAATTAAATGTCATAATAAAATGTCATTCTGTCTGGATCTCCCGAGCGGTTTATTTCATGGTGTCAGAAGTGGAGAAATAAAATCCAATTCTTATAATGGCATCGTCTTGAAAAATACAATGGAGAATAAACGAAAGGTTTGGTGACGCGATAAATAAAGAGAATACAAAGTTATTTAAACAACAGTGGAAAAATTACTCCATCATCGAATCTCTCTTGACAAAACCGCATGATGTACAAAAGGCACATTTGGAATCAGCGCTGGATGACGATGGACTTCGACTATACAACCAAATCTTGGAAAAATGCACCAGGGAGGATCAAGAAACAGTCGAAAAGATTTTGGATGCAGTGGAAACTAAATTTACGCCAGCGACAACATCCCGATATAGCTGCCTGGTCTTCAACCATATGTGCCAGGAAGAAGGCGAGTGCCTCGACTCATACGTAAGTAGATTATTACTTGCGGTAAAAACATGCAAATTCTCAAATCTGGAGAATAAACTTATATGTAGTCAATTAGGGGGCGAGAAGCGGGCGATTGAAAACTTGGAGAGGTGCTATTGCAGGCACGACGTTCGAAGATTTTATCAGCGGATAAAACGAATGTCTCAAGGCTATAAAGCCCGAACGGAGGCCTGTAAGGATGAGAACGGACACCTAGTAGTAGAATCGCAGTCGATGCTGAGAATTTGGAAAAACCACTTCTGCAGACTGTATAACGGCGATGACAACCAACATACCGCCGTCAGGCAGAATCATCCATTTTTTAACGACGAAGATCGCAGAGAATTCCGTCTCCCTGACCTCGACGAAGTTGAGATTGCCATGTCGAAACTCAAGTCGAATAAAGCTGCTGGCGCAGATGGACTGTCTGCTGAGCTCTTCAAAGCGGCTGGGGGTGAGCTGGTTAGGAGCATGCACCGGCTCATCTGTAAGATATGGTCAGAGGAAAGCATGCCCGAGGAATGGAGTCTCAGCATTGTATGCCCGATCCACAAAAAAGGAGATCCCTTTGACTGCGCCAACTATAGAGGAATAAGTCTCCTTAATGTCGCATACAAGATCTTCGCTGCCGTTTTGTGTGAACGCATGAAGCCATTCGTAAACAAGCTGATAGGTCCTTATCAGTGTGGCTTCAGGCCAGGGAAGTCCACCATCGATCAAATCTTCACACTACGGCAGATCCTGGAGAAAACCAATGAGATTCAAGTCGATACGCACCATCTATTCGTCGACTTCAAGGCCGCATACGACAGCGTAATTAGAGACGAGCTATATAACGCCATTATTACTTTTGACATCCCTGCGAAGCTCGTCAGACTATGCAGGATGACCTTGGAAAATGCTCGCTGCTCCATCCGAATCGGTGAGCACCTCACCGATAGTTTTGATGTCAAAAAAGGATTTAGGCAGGGCGATGCGCTGTCGTGTGATTTCTTCAACATCGTATTGGAAATGATTGTGCAAAAATCACAGGCCAATACAAGAGGCACAATCTACTTCAAATCCTCGCAACTCCTTGCATACGCCGACGACATTGACATAATAGGTAGATCGCAGCGAGATGTCAGTGAGGCGTTTGCGAGTATTGAGATGGAGGCGGCAAAAATTGGTTTGGCAGTTAATGAGGGCAAGACTAAATATCTGCTGTCATCGAAAAAGGACATTTACCACCGACGTCTTGGACAGAACGTGCATATTGGCAGATATAAGTTCGAGGTAGTTAAGGACTTCATAATCCTCGGCTCCGCGGTGACTTGGAACAACGACACCAGTTTCGAAATCAAGCGCAGAATTACTCTTGCCAACCGCTGCTTCTTTGGGCTCAAGAGGCAACTGAGAAGTAGAGCCCTCTCTCGTACGACCAAGGTGACCTTATATAAGACCTTAATTATCCCGGTCCTGTTATACGGCGCAGAAACATGGACTTTATCTAAAGCGGATGAGGAAATCCTTGGTCGTTTCGAGAGAAAGATTCTGCGTTCGATTTTTGGTCCCATAAACACAGAGGAGGGTTGGAGGAGAAGATTCAATCACGAACTGTACGGGTTGTACAGCGACATGAGTCTGGTCAGGCGTCTACGGATCCAACGCCTAAGATGGCTAGGCCATGTAGAGCGAATGGACACCACAGCTCCAGCCCTTAGAGTCTTTGAATCCAACCCCGAGGGACGAAGAAATAGAGGACGGCCGCACCTAAGGTGGCGCGCACAGGTGGAAGGGGACCTCAACCAACTGGGCGTGCGGCATTGGAAAAGACTAGCGAAAGATCGTGCTAGGTGGAGAGGCATGTTGGTTGAGGCCCAGGTTCACCCCGAACTGTAGCGCCCGTTAAGTAAGTAAGTAAGTAATCAATTAATTTTTGGGTTGCGAGACGAAAAGATACGGGATGAACTGATGAGACATGACGACGAAGAGCTGTCGTTTTCCAGGGCAATCGACATCGCAAAACGACAACAAACACATGTATATCAAATGAAGCGACTCAATAAAAATGCCGTAGTTACTGCTGCTGCTACTGCTGCTGTTGCTGTATCAGGCGGTGAAGAGAGCATCAACAAGGTGGAAAAACTGCTAACCTGTAAGTTCTGTTGCAAAAAACATATATTTGGACGCAACCACTGCCCCGCATTTGGCAAGGTATGTGCCATCTGCAAAGAAAAAAATCATTTTGCCGCAGCCTGTGAGCAAAAATCCTACGGCAAGTGCAATTTCAAGAGTTCGACACATAGCAAAGGTAAGGGTAGATTTAAAGGAAAAGCGAAAGAGCAACACGTCAGGAACTACGAAGAAGAAAATTCCCAGGAGAGTGATAGTGAGTGTGAGGAGATAAGAACGGCAGGAGTAATAAGTAGTTGCAGTCAATCTGGAAATGTACTCAAGGGAAATATAAGTGTTCGAAATCATGAAGGAAGATACGAGGTCATGGCATATTGGGATACGGGGGCATCTTGTTGCGTTATTGGGGACCAGAATCTCAGGCGAAATCCTAAATATACGAAATCTGAGGTAAAACTCAAACCTTTTTCAGGGAACTCAATTCGACCTATTGGGGAAACTGTCCTAAAGAAATTGAATGTTTCTTTTCAAGTTATCGACGGCCACCTTGAACCAATCTTATCGGCAAATGTCTGCAAAGCTCTCGAATTAATTTCCGTCACGGCTGACATTAAATCCATCACGCATGACCAAAGTGAAAAGAATTGCCTAGAAAACCTAGGACGGGATTCAATTCCATATTTGAGGGAGATGGGAGAATCGCTATTGAAGTCAATGTTGAAATTGATCAGGACGTTGTTCCAGACCAGGAAACTCCAAGAAGAATTCCAATAGCAGTTAGAAAAGCGTAAAAAAAAAGAACTTATCCAACTAGAGTCAAGGGGAATTATCGAGAAGGTTGACCACTACTGTGTTGCAGCAGAAAAAGGACAAAAGCATACGGATTTGCCTAGACCCCCAGTTCCCGAATAAGGCAATTAAAAGACCGAAGTACCAAATGACCACTATAGAAGAGGTACTTCCTGAGAAGGCAAATGCAAAGGTATTCAGTATTCTGGACGCGAATAATGGCTACTGGCAGATTCCATTACGTCAAGAAAGCATGGACATAACGACTTTTTGGACACCTTACCGTCGATACAGATTTAGAGTATTGCCATTTGGTATCAGTGCAACAGCAGAAATCTATCAACAGAAACAGAATGAAATAGTAAGTGGTCTAGATGGAGTGGAAGCTATCGCAGATGATATACTCGTATACGGGGTTGGCAGAACACATGAGGAAGCGCTAAAAGATCACAATATTAAACTAAGAAAACCATTTGAAAGGTTAAAGGAAAAAAATGTTAAACTCAATAGTAAGAAGATGAAGCTGGCTGTAAAAGAAACTAAATTTTATGGACATGTCTTTACTACGAATGGCATTAAACCTGACGAAATGAAAATAGATGCAATCTTACACATGCGTAGACCATCGAACCTACAAGAAACACACACCTTTCTAGGAATGGTAACGTATCTCAACAAATTCTTGCCGAACCTGACAAGGATGACAGAAGACTTTCGCGAAATAGTCAGAACGAAGAGCTGTGGAATGAAAAACAGGAACAGGCATTTAATAACATTAAAAGAATGATATCGAGAGCCCCTGTACTTCGATATTATGACCTAAAGAAAGATGTCACAATACAAGCGGATGCTTCGCGGCAGGGTTTAGGCGCTGTAATGCTCCAAGATAACCAGCCAGTAATGTTCGCAAGCAAGTCACTAACACAAACGGAGAAAAACTATTCGCAGTGCGAATTTGAGCTGCTCGCCATTGTGTATGCATGCATGCGCTTTGATCAGTTTATAAGCGGTCGAGATAACGTGCGCATTCAATCTGATCACTCGTCACTCAGAGAGATATTCAATAAGCCTATTCACAAATGCACAAAACGCATACAGAGACTTAGACTTAAACTTCAGAAATATGACATCAAAATAGAGTACATTCCTGGAAATCAACTACTTATTGCTGATCTACTATCACGATTACCAGCTCCAAAAAACACTCAAATTGTAAACGAAGATGAAACAATTCTAAAACTAAAGCACTTCCTTCGCCAAGTTGAAGTAACTGATCCGATTAATAAAGAAGACTTCGATGATCAACAAGTAGCGGAAATAAGATTAGCAACAAAATAAGACATGACGTTGCAGAATGTAATAAGAGAAGTATGCAATGGATGGACTACTAGAAAACTGGATTCGGAAACAAATAAGTTCAAGTCGGTAAGAGATGAGCTTTCAGTACAGGCTGGCGTGTTAATGAAGAATGACCGACTCGTCATTCCGAAGGGCTTACGCATAAGATATATCGAATTATTGCACTACGGTCATACAGGAATACAATCATGCATAGCAAAATCGAGGCACACAATATTCTGGCCAGGGATAACGTCAAACATAAAAAAGGTTATACAATCGTGCTCAACATGCATCTTGACATCGGAAGTGTGAAGAGTCGGGCCAGTGCTTTTGGAAAGCTCTCCTAGAACACCGAAATGCCCCAAATATAATAGGGTACTCGCCAGCTCAAAGAATGATGTCAAGATCTCTTACACCAGAGATGTATTTTTACACCAGAGATGTGTGCTATTGAAATGACCAAGGGACGAGTTGTGTACGATAAACCTATTTATTTAGGTTTCATTGTATCAGAGCTTTTAAAATGGCTTATGTATGACTTTCATTATGAGTATATGAGGAAAAATTTGGAAAATCGATTCGATTAAACTATATGGATACGGATTCAATTATTTATTCAGTAATGACAGATGATTTCTATTCTGATATATATCAAGACGTCATTGATCCCGAGAAATCAAGGTTTGATACTTCAGAATACCCCATAGACAATGTGCATAATTTTCCGCAAACAAATGGTAAAGTTCTCGGGAAATTTAAAGATGAGAATAACTCTCGGAAAATGTTAGAATTCATTGGATTAAGAGCGAAAATGTACTCCTTTATATTAGAGACCAATAATGTGGTGAAAAAGGCAAAAGGAATTAAAAAAGTCGGTTACTAGTAGCTTAGATATTAAAGATTATCGAAATTGTTTAATGAATAAAAAATTGTTGTTTAGATCAATGTTTATATTTAGAAGTAAGTTACATAATGTTTATACGCAGTCTATTAATAAGTTAGCTTTAAGTTATAACGACACTAAAAGATATATATGTAATGATGGGATAAGTACTTATGCTTGGGGTCATAATAAAATACCAATGAATGATAATTGATACAAAAAAAAAAAAAAAAAAAAAACTATTATGCATATATATAAATATTACTGAAATAGTATAAACAAATGACCCATTACATTAAATTGTTCTGTAAGCAACATTTAATCAGTGCGAACAGACGTCGAAGACAATGGATCCCCAAAAAGAATTAAATCAACTTGAAAACTTTGCTTATAAGCAAACCGTAAGATTTCCAGCTTTGACTATCGGCCTACCATATAATATCGAAGGATTAAAGGTTTGCAGTACTATGTACATATGGAAATGCAGTTCTATGCTATCTGGAAAATTTTAAAGTAAGTAAATTACAAACATATTTATTTATTTGTCTTTTCTTATGTGTACAGGTTTTCCTTCCATCTCGATATTCTAAAATGTCTGAGACAACAATTCAAGCAATCAACAAAAAGGGATATACATTGACATACCATGGACCTGTAAATAAAGCTTCTCACATAGAGATTTCTGAGAAAAATGTCGACACAGATAACCAATAAATAGAAAAAATGTTATTCTGAAGAAAAATCAAAAATTATTATTCAAGTCAATGTTGGGCACTGAATTATATGTATGGAAGTCTATTAGTCCACACTCATAATCGCGGTCTAAGTCGATTGGCGGAAATGAATTTCCAGTTAAAGTTAATGTTATTGACATTCTCACGATCAACTATATAATGAAATGGAAAATTAAAATACAACGCTTTTTTAAACAATATATATATTTTTTTCTATTTTTTTTGAATACAAGATATGTATATATGTACATATGTATGTGTGTATGTACATATTTAATACAGGATATTATTTTTACTAATCCAAGAGTTGTGGTCGTTTGAAAAACCCAACCATTTCACATAAACTCGATCGCCCTTTGTGAATAGGATTTTTTCGACAAGATAATTATTAAAATATTGCGTTTTCATCAGTTCATATTCATAGAATCCTCCTCGGACTGCATTTCCCTGATAATCCTCTAATATATATGTAGCCGGATACGTATGTTTGTTTTAATTTTAAAAATTTCCGTTGTCCAATTTGGTGTGTAGCCCTTCTCAAACGTATATTTATACTGATACGCACGTGATCGCCAACAAGAAATTTTGGTTTGCAATAGGTTTTCACATTGTTGTAGACAGAGTTTAATATCAGCTTTTCATTAGAAGAATTTACATTACTTGGTCGCATTCCAATAGTTCGATGCTTTGTATTATTGTATTTCATAATTAATTCTTTGTATTCATCAAGCCACTTGTATGAACCATTATAGCTAAACTGCTTCCACATTAGACTCTTTAGGATTCTATTAAATCGTTCGATAATTGAAGCCTTTACAATGCTATACGTTGAATAATGATTAACGCCATAATTTGTCATTAGATTTTGAAAATGTTTATTGAAGAACTCCTTTCCGTCATCGGTGTGTAAATTTGTTGGCGATCGTTTCTCCCCCACAAATATACTTCTCATAGCTATGGTGACGTCAGAAGCATTTTTCGTTTTAAGTGGAACAACCCAAGCATTGGAGAAGGTATCTATGACTGTTAAAAGAAAGCGGTAGTCTCTGTTAAGTTTTGAACATGCACCCATCTCAACTAAATCTGCTTGCCAGAGATCGTCTATTGCTTTCATAATTACTCGTCGTCTTTTGAAATTTCTACGAGCCTGTCTATGAAGTTCATCTACAATACGTCTCTTTTCATCGTCATATTCTATCAAGGTTTTTTTTTTTTTTTTGTTTTTTTATCCTCCAACAGCTTTATAAATTTTGGACTGATTGATTGTTGGAAAATATAATCGTCTATTCCACTAAATCTTGTTTCAGTATATTTTATATGTGATTCTAAAGCCTTTTCGGTATCCTCCTTCAACGTGTTAATCGATTTCGTATATGCTTCTCTCTCACTTTGAAGTTTCGCAGCTAATTTTTCAATTTCTTCAGTAAATTTATTCTTCAAACATGTGTTATCTTTTTGAGCTCTCAAGGTCATGTGATTCACTCTATCGTTAACAAATACCTTTGAATTAAAGAGATAGGTATAGAAGTATTTATTACAAGACAATATAAATATGGGCAATAAATTCAATTAATGTTTAGTGTGGCAGTAAGTTTCAAGGGGGAATCGCGCTGTCATCTGTAGTGATTTACATATATATATATATATATATATATATATACATAAAACATGACAAACATGATAAGTTGTTCAGAGTTTATGAAACAAATTGAAAAATTTCTAATAGAAAACAAGGAAAATATATTGGACGAGCATTTAGAGGTGATAACAACATGTTATACGAAAATAAACCAATTCAAGGACCTTTATACTACTACATATGAGAACGGACATCAAGGCACTGTATGTAGCATGTGTTCAGACAGCAGTCAGGATAAACTAAATACTTGTGCACGTTTTATGATGGAAAACATGATAATACGTATAAAAAAAATAATTTTACTATATAAACGTTTCAAATAAAAAGCGTTCAACCAAATCTTGATTAGTATCATTTCAATCTTCTTTCAGAGATTGAAAAAAAAAAGTTTAACAAGTTTAAGTTTAATCATGTTCTGCGTATTTTTTTTCCTCCCCCGTACAATTTAAGATATGTTCACTTGGTAAGTTTGTTTATACTTCTTAACACCGAGCAATTCTACATCTAAATGGTGTGTTGTATCGACCGTTTTGAAAACTTCTATTTCACCATTACTTAAAATCCTCTCACTCTCAACTTCGCGATATTCAAAACAACTTATATTTAATGTACGTTATACATAATTGCTATTATAAGTACAACGAATATTTAGGTATACGTCGTCATTCCATTGCCTCTATAGAGGTGTGCGACATGGACCCCCTCCCCGCATTGCTGAAGGATGTAACAAATTACATCTAGAGACAGTCAGGATAATCTAGTTTATCCTATAATTTAAGATATGTTCATTTGGTAAGTTTGTTTATACTTCTTAACACCGATCAATTCTACATCTGAATGGTGTGTTGTATCGACCGTTTTAAAAACTTCTCGTGGGGATGCTGCTAAAGCGATGGTTTATCCAACAGATCGATTTACTCGGAATCGATGTGTGTTGATAAGATGATTTCCCGGAATATGATCGGGTTCAGATTTAAGTGCTTCCTGGCTATTGCTGATATTTTTAACTCTGCAAAATATTAATAAAATACTACGCGAACTACTACGCATGATAACAACACGCTATCACCCATAACAAACAATTGGGCGACGCAGCCGGTCACTAACCTTACACACAATTGGAACTACTACGCATGATAACGAAAACATCAACTCGGCACGCTTTGCGTAATAGGTAAACTCGGCACACGCAACTCGGCATGCTTTGCGCGTAACAATATGTACATATCCATTGCTATTCTAAATACGTCACATGATAACGACTTTGCACGCACACAAAACCACAACACAGATAGCGACTAAATCCTCCGACAAAATCAGCACGCGACAAAAACACAACAGAGATAGCGCCAGAATCCCATACATTTCCTAACTGCAACGCAAAACAACTTAAATTACTTACTTACTTAACGGGCGCTACAGTTCGCGGTGAACCTGGGCCTCAACCAACATGCCTCTCCACCTAGCACGATCTTTCGCTAGTCTTTTCCAATGCCGCACGCCCAGTTGGTTGAGGTCCCCTTCCACCTGTGCGCGCCACCTTAGGTGCGGCCGTCCTCTATTTCTTCGTCCCTCGGGGTTGGATTCAAAGACTCTACGGGCTGGAGCTGTGGTGTCCATTCGCTCTACATGGCCTAGCCATCTTAGGCGTTGGATCCGTAGACGCCTGACCAGACTCATGTCGCTGTACAACCCGTACAGTTCGTGATTGAATCTTCTTCTTCTAATTGCTCAGAAACACAAAACAGCCTCGGAACAACTTAAATAAACAACTTAAATAGCGCCTGAATCCCCCAAAACATACTCACCACAACTTAAATAGCGCCCGAATCCTCCAAAACATATTCACCACAACTTAAATAGCGCCTGAATCAGAACTTAAAAAGCGCCTGAATCTCCAACAACTTAAATAAACAAATTAAATAGCGCCAGAACCCTCATATATTTCCGCACAAACAACTTAAATAGCGCCAGAACCCCCATACATTTCCTAACCGAAACGCAAAACAACTTAAATAAACAACTTAAATAGCGCCTGAATCCCCCAAAACATACTCACCACAACTTAAATAGCGCCTGAATCCTCCAAAACATATACACCACAACTTAAAAAAGCGCCTGAATCCCCCAAAACATACTCACCACAACTTAAAAAGCGCCTGAATCCTCCAAAACATACTACTATTGTTAAAAACATTGAGCAGGAAAAAAAAATAATAGAAGACCGCAATAGAACAAGAGAGGATCCAATAAAATTTGACGAAGGTAACAAATTGTATTATAAACAGATATATGTTACTATACCAGGACCTAGATTTAGGCACTTACGAACACTAAAGGACAATAAAGTCACAGTATTAGCTACTAATAAAAAACATTATCATAAATCCAAAATAATAAGACCCCGGAAATTTTAGGTTCATTATGGACCCATCATGCTTTAAATTTTTTTGTACTAACGATACTTACTATGACAAGGACACTGACTTCTCAAGGACAAAAACTGAGCATTACAAATTTAAGCGAAGGACAAGAATACATAATGATAAAAGATATAGAACTTCAAGTACTTTCGAACTACAAGAAAATATTACATAGCGTACAAATAAGTTCATGGCAAAATAATTTAAACTTAATTAAAAGAAATATGTAAATCTTAATTATACCGATCAAAAGCCCTTCATGTGTCAGGGAGTAATATGGCGGCGACTTGGAAATCATGGCTACAGCAATACAAATGGTTCAGCATAGCGGCGCAATCGGACAAAAAATCACCGGACATACAAGTTGCAACATTTATGTCTTGCATTGGCGAGGACGCTGCCACCATATTTGATTCATTCGCCTTAAAGATGCCCAGCAGCTGAACATAACTTTCTTCCAATAAAAATTTGACGAGTATTTCTCACCTAAGGTAAGCATAACCTTTGAAACATATACCTTTAACAGAATACGGCAAAATGAAGGTGAGATGACTTTTGATGACTTCTTGACTAAGATAAAAAATCAAGCTAAAAAATGTTCGTTCGGAACCCTAGAAGAGTCCCTACTGAGAGACAAAATAATAGTCGGCATCAAGAATGATAACATTCGCGAAAAGCTTTTATCAGAAAACGAAGTCAGCTTAGAAAAAGCGATCAAACTATGCCGAGCAAGTGAAATGGCATCACAACAACTAAAAGAACTCCACGATACGGATAATGTAAACGTAGATGTAATAAAAAAATATACATCACGTAGGAGAAACACACAGTCGCTGTGGAACTGTCCAGCTTTCAAAAGTCGTTGTAAGTTTTGCAAGTCTAAAGGTAATTTTGTGGAGTTCTGCTACAAACTTCTTCGCAGCAAGCAAACACAAAGAAAAATTACTGATGCTATAGAAAAAAACTCTGAAAGCTCCAAGAGTGATAGCGACAGCATTAGTAGCGAATGTCCAAGCGAACTATTCGTCTTGTCAGTAGAGAAATCGGCAACGAACAAAGATGAGAACAATAACTGGTACGAAGAAATTACTATCGGGGGCAAGAAATTATAAGTAAAACTCGACTCTGCAGCACAATGCAATATTTTGCCCGTACATTTGATAGACGAAAACATAATACACAAAATACAAAAAACAAACATTAAGTTAGTAGCGTTTGAAGGCACAAAAGTGAATGTGTGCGGAGATGTGATCCTCAAATGTATTGTGCGAAAAGAACAACAAAGGATAAGATTTATTTTAGTAAAGAAATTCCACAATTGTGACCCAATCCTCGGAAAAAACGATGGTGAAAAACTGTGTCTGATAAAGCGATAAGCAGGAGCTCAAAGTAAGTAACAATATTTTTGAAGGATTGGGAAAGGTTAAACATTTTATTTACGACATCGACTTAATCGAAAATCTGTCATTCCAGCATTATGCTCCTAGGAGAATTCCACATGCAATCCGCAAGGAAGTAAAATAGCGAAATGGTTAAATTGGGTGTACTTGTAAGAACAAGCGAGGTTACTCGAGCCATCTCCCCAATGGTGATCGTGATGAAAAAAGGTAAAATAAGGGTTTGTATAGACCCAAAAGACGTTAACAAAAACATGCGCAGAAGATATTACCATCTTTAAACAGTTGATGAAATCTTAGCAAGTGGCAAAAAATCTAAATCTTTCACACTTCTAGATTGTAAAAAAGGGTTCTGACAGATTGAAGTGACAGAAAGAACAAGTAAATACTTAACAATAGCTACTCCATGGGGAAGATATTCTTACAAGCGTTTACCATTTGGTCTAGCATCCGCCTCAGAAGAATACCAGGCCGAGATGTCCCAACTGCTAGAAAATGGTGTGGATACAGAACTATACATGGATGACATCCTCATACACGCAGAAGATGAGGAACAACTAAAAGAAATAACTAAAAAGGTTACAAAATCATCTCAGAAGCTGGCCTTAAGCTAAATAAAGATATGTACGTGTTCAATGCTAACAAAGTGAAATTTTTAGGGCATATTTTGTCGTCGGAAGGGGTTGGTGAAGATCCTGATAAAATTACAGCAAATAAAAAATATGAAACGACCAACCACTCGCAAAGAACTACAACGAATCCTCGGCATGGCCACTTACTTAGGAAAATTCATACCGAACTTGTCACAAATAACACAACCAATGCGTGCACTACTAAAGATAGACATTGCCTGGTACTGGTCTGATGATCAAGAACATTCATTCATAACACTAAAAGAAGTATTGTCCTCCTCACCGATACTGCGACTTTATGATCCAACCTTAGATGTGACACTTCAAGTTGACGCAAGGAAGTCAAGCATTGGCGCAGTTCTTCTCCAAAATAACCAAAGAATCGCCTATGCGTCCCGGGCCCTGACCAGCGGACAGCAAAATTGCGCTCAAATAGAAAAATAAGTCTTGGCAATACTCTTCGGATGCGAAAAATACCACGAATATATTTAAGGTAGGAAACTTACAATAAAATCTGATCACAAACCCCATATTTAACCATATTTAAAAAGCCAATACATTCCACATTTCCAAGACTACAAACAATTTTAATGTACATCCTACCATATGCACCAAAAGTTGTCTACAGAAAAGGCACTGATATAATATTAGCAGACACTCTCAGTAGAAATTGCAAAAATAGAAAGAACAACTCACCTGATGACGAAATCGAAGTTCACGCCATAGAAAAAATCCTACCCGTAACTAAAACAAAAATAATAACAGAAACCGCGAAAGACCCTGATCTAAAACTACTAAAAGACCATATACTAAGCGGCCACCAAACCAAACATCACAGAAATTTAAAAGGAAATAAGGTATTGTAACCGAGGGGAAGGGGAAGTGAGGCATGCCGATCAGAGAGGGAGAGACGACGAGTGTCGGCGATACATGGCATTCGACGACACGCAGCGAACGAGAATAGACGTACACATTTGGAATAAAGTGAAAGGAATTAATATAGTTGGCGAATTAATAATTAACGTGTTTAAGGAGAAATAAATATAATTATAGAACTGATAACTTAAGTGTTTTAGTATTACTGGAATTTTAGGCAGGAACTAACTTTCAGGGAAGGATTGATTTTTAAAGCAACAAAAATAGTCAATCCAAAATCTATGAAAATGGAAATCATGTCTAAAATTCATACTGGTCATCTTGGGATACAAAAAAGTTTGCAAAGAGCACGTACGGCAGTGTTTTGGTTAGGCATGTGGTATATGCCAATCATATCAGGCAGCCAAACCAAAAGAGCACAACAATAATTTCTTACTCCTTGCAGATAGTTATTCGGGATACTTAGACTTTGAAAAATTTAAACAATCAACACCAACGGAAGTCATACAAGTCCTAAAGCGATGGTTCACCACTCGTGGCATACCGGTAATTCTTGAATCTGACAACGGACCTCAGTTCGCATCAAAAGAATTTCCAACATTCACCAACCTTTGGAATATTAAACATCAGACATCTATCCCAAATTACCCAAGATCAAATGGACTGGCAGAGAGATACGTCCAAACAGCAAAGGCCATGTTGAAAAAATGCTACAGAGACAACACAGACGTATACCTAGCACTATTAAACTCTAGAAATACACCGAGAAATAACCAGCTGCAGTCCCCTAACCATCGACTAATGAGCAGAACCACCAGAACCACCCTTCCAACAAGCAATGCTGCCCTGGAACCTGTTGTCATACCAGACATAATCGAAAACATCCTTCAAACAAGACAAATCTCCAAATCATTTTATGTCCAGAGAGTAAAAACTTCTCATTTTGTTAAACAAGTTGACCGAGTACGCATTAAAAGGTGTCATCGTGATTGGATTAATGGGAAGTTACGTCACAGACGACACTTCCGTTCTCCACGCCTTAACCCTATACCCTTCCATGATGATCATTGCATGCATTACTACCAATCACGCATGGCATGCGTGACCAGCGTGACCATAGTCCATTCTAGCGACAAACAAAATATGACACCTCCGGTAAAGCGCATTCTTTTCCCACCGGTTCATGTTCCACGGAAAAGCTGCATCAACGAAAAGTAGAGAAGAAGCAACGCAAAAATGTTCAATTCAGTTTTTTCGCTTGGAACACTCAATCACTTGTACTCCAACTTTCAAGAAATAAAGTTATATTTGTTTGGTCTTCCGCTCGACCATCGAATAAAGTGTTCGAACAAGAACGAAATCCGCGGCTAATAGTTACAGTCCCACACTTCCCCACACACAATTAATAGTGCAATTAAAGTGCAACAAAAAAAAAAGAAAGAAAGAAATTAATCAAAACCACAAAACCAGCAACCAGCAGAGCCGGAATCATCACCGTGGCCAAGGTAACAGCATCATCAAGACACCATCCCAAGACGAACACATCTACACCATCAATTCAACACAGGACTCCAAGGTAGCAGCATCATCAAGACATCATCCCAAGACGAACACATCTATACCATCAATCCAACATAGTATTCCAAGGTGCGTTTCGTTTTTTTTTTCAGATACTAGAATATTATATGTATGTATAGTATTATATATAGAATAGTATTGGGTTAATGGAAGACGATTTAGTTTCGCAAATCCAAATAGTTAGAGATAAGAACAATCAATTGACCGACATAGTTCACAATTTTTTCAATACAAAAATGTTGACCTTAAACATAGATCCTCTTAAATACATTTCTAAAATACCAGATTTCAATGGAGATTATGGAGATCTCCAGAATTTTGTCAATCTTATCGACAGAATTCACCCAACTCTTACAAAATACGACGCACTATCTCAAAATATATTCTCCGATTATATCAAGGCCAAGCTAAAAGGCAAAGCACGAGAAGTCGTCGAGATAAACGCACATACATATAACTAAATGGTCAGATATTAAAGCAACTCTCATCAATAACTTCGGTGATAGATTGAGTCTAGAAGAGCTTTTCGATTAGCTCAGATCAGTAAAATTTAAAACGCATAGTGTAGCGTTCTATAACGAAATCAAAACTGTCTTACGTCGTCTTAACATTAAGACAAAGCAAATAACAGAAGATTCTCAATTAGCGACCAGTAATATCGTAAATAATAAAATCTCGGCTCTGATAATTTTCAAAAATAAATTACCAGAACCTATGCGATCGCTTTTACATTGTAGAAAGCAGTTAGAAATGTAATGTAATGTAAATGTAAATTTCCACAGTTAGAAATGTATAATACAGAAATTAACACAGATCCCAACAAAGAAGAGAAGGAAGCAGTTGTCCAATTCATCTCCCAATACTCTTCCATATTTTACCAAGAGGGAAGTGATTTGACATTCACCAACGCAACAAAACATCACGTAAACCGTAAACGATATCCCAATTTTCACCAAAAATTACAGGTACCCAGAGGTACACAAAGCTGAGGTGAAAAAACAAATAAACGAAGTGCTAGAACAAGGCATAATACGCCAAAGTAACTCGCCATATTCAGCACCTATCTGGATCGTCCCAAAAAAGAGAGACGCTTCTGGAGTGCAAAAATGGAGGATGATTATGGACTATCGGAACTTAAACCAAGCTTCAATCGATGACAAGTTCCCGAAGGGCACTACGAATTCGTTCGAATGCCATTTGGTTTGAAAAATGCACCATCGACGCTCCAACGTCTGATGAACTCTGTCCTTGCCAAATCCATTGGCAAAATATGACTAGTTTACATGGATGACATCCTCATATTTTCCACAAGCCTTGAAGAACATCTAGTTTCGCTAAAGAAAATATTTTAAAAACTCAAGGAGGTAAACCTAAAGATCCAATTAGATAAGAGTGAATTCCCAAAAAAGGAAACTGAATTTTTAGGACACGTAGTAACAAAATTTCCGCTATAAATAATTACAAATTACCGCGAACAACAAAACAAATTAAGGCATTTCTTGAAATAACCGGCTACTATAGGAAATTTATAAAAGATTATTCCAAGGTAGCAAAACCAATGACAATAATTCTAAAGAAAAATGCCAAAATAGACTTGAAAAATAAAGATTATATCGAAAGCTTCCAAAACTTGAAAAAACTAATTACTTTCGAGCCAATCCTCAAATACCCCGATTTCCAAAAGAAAATTACCATTACCACAGACGCATCTAACTATGCGCTAGGTGCAGTTCTGTCGCAGAATAATTACCCCATATGCTATGCCACGAACATAAACAAACACCCACCGACTCCAACATCGGATGCTGCAGCTGAGTACGCATTTATTCTAGTACTTAAGATAGTGATAGGAAAATTGTAATTTAGTCTTCATTAGCAAGTGTAAGTTAAAGCTCTGCCCTTCAGAGCTAGTAATAAAAAATATTTTTTTTTTAAATAAATTAATGTAGAATAAATTAACTCATTCATAACTTTAGGTTTTTTACGTGGGCGGATTGTTAGCCCGCCGCACAACCGCCATTCTGGTCGGGGTTTTTTTCGCTGCATACGTTTGTTCACCTCCCAACGGTTGTTGAAGAGGCTATCCGGGCGCCGCGAGGAAGCCGTATGTCAACTTGACCCGGGCATTTAAACAGGGATCGTTGCTGGCATCTCGCCAGGTTGAGAGCAATCAACAACTTCACCCTGTATGTCCGAGCCCATTGCTCAGGCTCAGATCCTTCATGGATCGCAGGCCTGATAAGTAAGTAAGTAGGTAAGAATAAATTAACTGGCGCCCGAGCAGGGATCAATAGTGTTCGTTCGAGAGTGAATAAGTGATTTTTCTCCCAGTGAAAGTGCCAGTAAGTCGCCTCAAGTAGCCGCTGCGCCGTCCACAGGAAACCAGTCGCCTCAAGTAGCCGCCGTTTCTCCTACGCCAATCGCGTTAGGAAAAAAAGGAAGAATCAAAATTACAGTAAGTCGCCTCAAGTAGCCGACGCCGTAACTCCGTACGTTCTATTGGTCCCGAGAACCCTAGTAAATAAGTAACGTGACAAACCCGAGAACCCTAGTAAATAAGTAATGTGACAATACCGAGAACCCTAATAAAATAAACAACAAATCGGGTGGTGTTAAACAAATACAGAAAATGAAAGCCCTTGCGGTTCCAGTAAAATAATTAAAGTAAAAAAAATATATAAATGAAGTGCAGAACCCGTGGCACAAGTGAAGAAGCGAAATAGAACTAGAAACAGTGGGTGCATTTAACATCATTAGAGGACCCTAAGAACGTCCCTAGTGAACCACCCACAACAACCGTGCGCAACGCGGGATCTTCAGTAGCCACATAGTATTGTGGAGGAACGGGAGACATCCCCTTCGCCGGCGTGGTAATGCGATCATTAACATTATTAGCAAAGTAACGTCCCAACCTGCATCGTTACCAACAACCAGTACGTCCCATCAGTCGAGGAAGTCCTTCCCGGTATCCTGCTCCTGAATCAATACAATGGATCTATCAATATCAATAACGATACGCTGAATCTGGAGGTCAGCTTTTAAAAAAGACATTCCAACACCACAATACCATCAGCCGCTGCCAGCAGTTTTGAAACCAACACCTAAACACGAGAACATCGAAGAAGAGTCACCCCTTTCGACATTGAAGCAGCTACAAGTAGATGGCACCCAATAAATAGAACTCCTCGAAATCAAAAATAGGACAAATTCTATCATCAACATCAGCCTTACTGTATTCCTGATTGGCCTAGCAACAACACTCGTGTGCTACCAAAAAAGCTGCATCAACGAAAAGTAGAGAAGAAGCAACGCAACAAGGTTCAATTCAGTTTTTTCGCTTGGATCATTCAATCACTTGTACTCCAACTTTCAAGAAATAAAGTTATATTTTTTTGGTCTTCCGCTCGACCATTGGGACTATCGAAAACTCAAAGGATCCATTATAAAGATCAATGAACGTACGAACAGACGACGGCAAATTATTAAGACGCAACACTTTTCACATCCAACCTACGGAAGCACTAATTAAAGCAAATAAAACAGTTGTTCCAAATAATATCCCGGATCCAGATTCTGAGACTCCCACCACTCCCCCTGAGCCGCCATTGTCAAACATGCCATTAGCTTTGACACATCCACAACCGTGAACCCGGCACTACTGACCATACACCAACATTGACAAATAAACTATCAGCGATTACTCCTACATCACCAACCACAAAACCATTATTGTTAGGTCACCCAAATTCACACCTCAAAGTATCGAGGTTTGGAAGAATTTTGAAAAAAACCCGCTCGATTCCAACCCGATTAATACGTATTGTACAACTCAATTAAAAAAAAAAAGAAGGTAGATGGCACATACACATACGTATGTACTTACAACGTATCATATAAGTTAACGACAGATAAGTTCCATCTCACGGTCCACGGCAAACACATCGGTACGGAATTTGCCTACTATGCACAGTTGGCGATAGATAAACTTCATCCCGCGGTCTTCGGTAAACACATCGGTGCACAACATCGCTACGTGATGGAATTTGCCTACAATGCACCTGGACGCCAACTTCCGTTCACACGCCACGCCAACACCCACGCCGTGCATGCCAACTATGCCGGCACCTGAGCTGCGCCATCCGCTGAACACCGTTGCATCCGCTACGAGTCCGGCAAGAGGTCATCCGATATTCCGGCGTCGCATCAACATCTCGACGACAATTTAGTATTTAAGGTAGTGTAAGAATTCAGTATGTTTAGAATTAAGTTTGCGGTGTAAGAGGGCACGCTGCCCAATTAAATAAAAAGTATTTTTTTTTTTTTAAATAAAATAAATGAATAATTAATTAATTTTTACACACAAATGTATATAACGTAAAATATGAATTTGATGAGACCAAGCCAATTCAGTTTTCCCCCTCCGCTAACAACTCAATAATACTTCAAACATTTGTGAATGGTATTGATGCTAATTTAAGTAGTATAATATTAAGTAATTTAATAGAAGTATATTATGTATTAGCTGATAACGGTATGTTAAAACGGGAAACATTTTGTAGGAGGAGAAACGTCGTAAACGAGAATAGAGAAATAGGTAATAGATATAACAGACATATATCTAAAATGATTCACATATCATTGATAACCTGGGCAACAATCTTACTCAGGTTAGTGAGTACGGAGAGGCAGATCTCTCATTGTACACTATCCTCTCCACACGCTTATGCAGGGACGGGATTAATCGATCATAAGACCACTTGGGAAATTCCTGCAAACCACCATTACAGAATCAACCAGTCAATAAAACTTGTGATACCTTATAACTCTACAACCAATAAGGAAATTCTTCATATATGTAATGTACTGGACGATCGGGTTTACATGGATGACCTTCTTTATGGAGCAAATACACTGATGTCACTGGCAAATTCATAGCTGATGTTAAAGTACGTATGGGTGCCATAAGAGACAATACCACAATTCCAACCCCTACTTCATATACTCGTGGATACTCATTTTTATCACAGGTGCAGTGTAGAACACCACCTCATGATATGGATAGAGCCCTATCAGACTCCAGCACAATAATGGAACTACATGTAAGAGCACAAATAGACCCTCGTCGTTTTCGTTAATTCCTGTATGCATCGTTTCGTTACAATGGTACTTATGTATTTGCTTATAGGCCTCATTTTCGTCTTTTAAGTCCTTAGCGTAGTAGACACATTTGACAAATTTGATACATGATCTAAAAAGTTATATAAGCTTAAACTGGACAAGATTATATTCGTGGTCACTTAATTCTGCTTTGCCTTTATATAGGTATTTTCTAAATATTCTAGTCATTTCATTAGTTTCTATGTCCTGAGAATTAATATAAACTTTCATTTTTTTTATTAACTAGTTTGGTTTCTCTGATTTTGTTGTTGGTCAAAATAATTTGCATATTGAATCTATTTACTACAGTGTCTAAAATTGCGAAATGGTCTAGTTGCTCTTCTTCTTGAGAATGAATTGTATTGTCTAAGCTATTTTGTTCGGAACCTAAAGATTTATCAGTAAAGATAAATTTCAAAATGTTCGATATTTAATTGGATAGTAATAGTATTTTTGGATGAATTGTATAAATTATTTAAAAAGTGGGGGTGTTAAGAACAAACCTGTAAAGGATGTCACTCAGGTAATATTTTCAACAACTTGTCTTGGTAGCCTTGTCTCTATGGGAACTACATTTTCCAATACAGAAATATCACTTACTACTATATACATATAAATGTTCCTTTTTCCGAATAAAACTCACTCATAGTTCTTCACGGTTATCTTCAATTCGCATATTCTTTGTTGTTAAGAACGGTTTAGATTTAACAATAACATTCCCTACATTAATATTGAAGAAGCACTAAAATTCGTTGATGTGAAAATTGCATCTAATGCTTCTAAAATTGTATATATAATAGGTTTACCAGTTACCGAAACCAAAATATGTAACAAATTATTAATCAAACCAGTAAAAAAAATTGAAAAATGTAATAAAAATTAAGAACGAAAATATGTATATTGAATTGTGAGGACGATATTTATGAAATAGAAAGAAATTGTCAAACCTATAATAAGTTAACAATATGTAAGATATGTATGATAAATTAGGTAAAGCCATGTACTTCAAGACCTTAGATCTGGCAAGGGGGTTTCACCAGATCGAGGTTGCGGGAGAGGACATTAAAAAAACGGCATTTTCAACCGTCGAGGGGCATTACGAATTCGTTCGAATGTCATTTGGCTTGAAAAATGCACCATCGATGTTTCAACGTCGGGACTAAAATGTTCCACCTGGTAACTGCACGTGCTGTAATAGGAGGCGGACGACAAATTGACTTTGTAAGTGTTTAAGTTTGCAATCATTTTTCAATAATGAAATAATGATGGGATCATCCGATTTTACTCTCCGGTACATCTACACATTCGAGGTCATTACGTTGACATCGTTGATAATTGTACTTGTGTAAGGTTAGTTGGGCACCGCTTATAATTTTACATGTGTAAAGTTAAACGGACACCGTTAATATAACGATTGTACATTACCAGTTAGTCGAAATAAAACGTTCCAAATCACCACATCATCTTTTCCTTTGTCACGCCATTTCATCCTTCAGAAGTGGGACTAATATACGTGAGTGACTGTACAATAAATTGTAACAAGTGTGGATTATTTTATGTACTTATGAAATCTATGTTACGTGTGTTAAATTAATTTACGAAAAGTGCGGAATTTCTGTTTGTTGCACCGCAACATTGAAACACATTCAAAATAATAAATCAGCGATGCATTTCCCGTCGGCAAAACACCCAGTACGCAAATGCCGACGGCAAAACACACCAGTTGGCGAAATTCCGGGAGGCCAGAAAGCAAAAACAGAACATACCAAATGCAATGTTTGTTTAGCTCCTTCCACCAGCACGAAATGAATGTCTATGCATGTGACATCACAGCGACACGACGCCAACGACACCATGGGGTCAACGTTCGGGCGAAACCTAAGCAACAGCCAAAACAGCTGTAATAAAAACAACTGTTAGAAAGTTTCCTCAGGAAGAAAGTGAGGGATAAATTGACACTGTAAATCACCAGTAGAAGAGACCGGGAGTAGAATAAAGTACTTCTTCGTACATATATAGAATATTAAATTCGTTCTTATTAGGGTTCCGTACCCAAAGGTAAAACGGAACCCTATCACTAAGACTTCGCTGTCCGTTCGTCCGTCTGTCACCAGGCTGCATCTCATAAACCGTGATAGTTAGACAGTTGAAATTTTCACAGATGATGTATTTCTGTTGCCGCTACCACGACAAATACTAAAAACAGAATATTTAAGGGGGGACTCCCATACAACAGACATGATTTTCATCCAAAAAATCCTGCCTGCAACCAAGATCTGTCATTTGATGAGGTAACATACATAGTCTCTTTCATATTTATATATACAGATGGTACGGAACCCTTCGTGCGCGAGTCCGACTCGCACTTGGCCGGTTTTTTTCTTTGTTTTTTTGCTGTCGGTACGTCCACCGACTTCGTTTTTAATTTTGCTAGTATCCTTGGCGATACACTGTTCCTGAACATTTATGTTGAAATAATGGTTTTTGAAAACAACTGTATAGCAATTAACAGACAGAGGCTAAAATCGGGTTGCCGAGTAATGGAGCAAAATTTGCCGTAAAAATTCGACTCGAAAAGGCAATAGAAGAAATAGACGATGTTCAGACGGAAACTTTCTTCCCAACAAATATTCTTGATGGAGTCAGCATAGCAAGGCGAACGACAGATCTGGAAGTAGATCAACATCTACATGGATACAATGGAAACAATCATTTGAAGATTCCGTCGAGCTGTACAGATTAGAGGAGCCCAAAGTTTTTATTTATGCTCAAGTTCTAGATGTAACTTTTGCATCACAGGAAATTGTCGACAAAGTCGGGGAATGGAAAGTCTTAAAAGAGCACTTCCGCTCTGACCATCGCTATATTCAATTCAGTATAGTTAACCACGTCAATGCCCCTGCTCCCTTCAGGAACTACAGGAGAACTGATTGGCAAAAGTATAGAACCTATGTTGAGCCTTACCTAGGGACAAGACACTCGACCTATCCGCACAATCTGGCGGATTTAGACAGCTTTGTAAATGAGCTGACAGGAACCCTCAACCGAGCATTGTCTAAGTCTTGTGCGGTTAGCACCCCCAGAGGAAACCCCAAACTCTCCTGGTGGAATGAAGAGATAGTCTCCCTTAGGACAGAGAGCAGAAAGCTCTCTGCAAGAAGATTAGGACCTGTACAAGGAGGCACTTAAATCCTTCAAAGCAGCGACCGGGAAGGCCAAAAGGAGATCTTGGAGAAACTACTGCGAGAATACCAAGGCGGTCTCCGAAGCTTCTAGAATAAGAAAGATTCTGGCTTCGGCCCCGTACAACCCAGGCCACCTAATGCGGAATGATGGTTCCTGGACGACCTATAGAACGAAAGCCCTGGAACTTCTTCTGAACGCACACTTTCCGGGCAGTAGTGACTCGGTTATGACACCTCCTCACACTCCTTTGAGCGTGCTCCCAACCTGGTCAATAACAACGTTGTTCTATGGGCTCTGAAAAGCTTTGAACCCTACAAGTCTCCGGGACCGGCTGGAATCATACCAGCAAACTTCCAGCAGGTAGCAGATCCCATCCTCCCCTGGCTTGAGGTAATATACAAGAGCTGCCTCTCCCTGTCCTATATCCCCAGCAAGTGGAAGGTAACCAAAGTCATTTTCATACCTAAGTCTGGCAAAAGCTCCCACGTATGTAAATGACTTGAGGCCTATCCGTCTTACTCCTTTTCTATTAAAAACTCTAGAGAGGATTTTAGTAGCTCAAATACGTCACAGCCATATCTCAGGAAGGCTGTCGAATAACCAACACGCCTACAACAAAGGTAAATCGGTGGAAACAGCACTCCACTTACTGGTCAGCAAAATAGGAATGAAATGAATGAAAGGAATACACTCTAGTCGCCTTTTTTTTTAGAGACTCGCGCAGGTTCAAGAGTTTTTATATTCTCTTATGATGTGTTTTCGACACACAACCTGAACGGAGTGCAGCGGTTTGGGTCGTTGATGTTCGTTCCCTACTCTTAGGGGTGGTTGTCCTAGATAGAACGAGAGCCGACCAATTCCGGGTTGGCTATAGTCCGTAGTAATTCGTTCGAGCACTTTAGTATTGCATACGCAGAGGATGAATTTCAGTTGACCATATACTGTGAGTGTTATGCCTGCAGCAGTACGTCTGGTCACTTTCCATTCACAACTGCATTGCATACTTTTTTTTGTCCGTATAGGAATTGATTTTTCTTGGCTATGAAGCGAATTTGAACTATAGACCTTCCGTTCGGCGGTCGATGATGTTAACCACTGCACCACAGCCACCACCCAAAGACGCCTTTCTCGATATTGAGGGCGCCTTTAACAATGCTAAACCATGGGCCGTCACCAAAGCGCAGTCTGATCTGGGTGTTACGGGATCAGTGATAGAACTGGTACGACAACTGCTAACGCAAAGAGTAGTCAAAGCCAACTCCACCACAAGGTGGAGTACTCTCCCCTCTTCTGTGGAACGTGGTGGTCATCAAACTACTACTGTTGCTAGAACAGTAGTAGAAAGGGTACGCTGTGACCGCCTATGCGGATGACATTGCTATTGCCGCCACAGGAAAATTCCCCAGCACTCTAAGCCACCTAATGCAGGGTGCATTGCGTACAGTAGAAACCTGTACGCAGTACTGTAGACTTGGGGTTAATCCTAAGACGACCGACCTAGTACTATTTATCAATAAATACAAAATTCCGCCCTTCAACCCACCGCGGTTGGATGGAACCAACTAATAATCAAAGATTAGGCTAGATACCTAGGCCTAGTCCTTGACAGGAGGCTGAATGGGAAACCTAACATACTTGATCGTACACTGCCCTCTACAGCTGTAAGAAGGTGGGATATCCAAACAAGCATTATGCACTGGCTCTACACAGTAGTCATAAGGCCCATCTGGTTGACTGCTCTGGTTCTACCGAAACCTTCTGGGGAAGGTACAAAGATCGACCTGTTTATATATAAGCGGAGCGATCAGATCAACCCTCACAAAGGCCCTAAATATCTTATTACATTTCCACCGTTGGATCTCTTCAGCAAGCAAGTTGCTGCCTGCGCGGCCCTACGAATTAGGGGCATAGGAAAATGGCCCACACTACAAAAAAGACATACTACCATTCTTAAACACTTCAAAGTACCCATGGATACAGACTACATCATCCCGCAGAGTGTGTTCACTAGGAACTTCGAAGTTGGCTTTCCATCCAGGGAGGAATGAGCTGAAGGAAAAGTTAAACCACAGGACTCGATCTCCCTCTACACCGATGGCTCCAAGATGGAGTCGGGTGTAGGTAGTAGAGTCTTCTCCAAGGAACTTAACCTCAACCTATCATTCAGACTCCCAAATCACTGCAGTGTGTATCAGGCAGAACTAACAGCGATAACAAAGGCACTTGCATGGCTCAGGATCAATGTAATATCCGCTAAGGATATTATCATTTGCACGGATAGCCAATCTGCGATAAAATCCCTGGCCGCGGTAACTCTCGCCTATCTCTAGACGAGATGGCTGAACAGTTCAACATTAAGTATTGTGGGTTCCCGGGCATAGGGATATTCCAGGAAACTGCGCGGCCGACGAACTCGCAAAGTTAGGGTCAAGCACACTCAGTCTTCCTACCCTCGAGTACCTTCAAACACCAATAAGTTTTACCGTACTTACACATATGTACGCACATGATAAAGCTTCGAACCATAGAGGCGACCAACCTCCAATGGAATGAAAGTAGTATCGGCTTTACCACTAAACAAATCTGGCCTAAGCTAAACCTAGGACGAACAAAGGACCTAGTAGTGTCATTACACGTCATTGCATCATTGGAAAACACGCCGCCAGACTAGTTCTGCCCTCCAATGACTTTTGCCGCGGCTGTATGGACGAGGAGTAAGAGGAATCAATCCATCACCTTCTCTGCTCATGCCCCTCTTTTGGGAACCGCAGGAGGATCTCAGCGCGCCTTTCTATAAAAATCTAAGTGAGCTAGCAAACCTAAAAATTGCTCAACTCCATCGCTTCATCAGAAGCACCGGTTGGTTCTCAGGTAGCGGATCAGGGTAATGATCCTTGTGGTATCACAATGGGCCGACCTCGGCCTACGTGTAGCTTATGCCAACCACTTGTACCTCACCTAACCTAACAAAGTGACTTTAAAAGATAATTTCCCAATACCACATATTCATGACTTGCTTTAGGGACTAGCGAATAAGACAATTTTTTCACTGTTAGATTTGAAAAGTGCGTTCTATCACGTACGTATGAATGAAGACTCGATTAAATACACTTCATCCGGGACTCCGTTGGGTCAGTATGATTTTCTTAAAATGCCGTTTAGATTGAGAAAATCCCCTTTGACGTTCCAGCAGTTTATCAGTGAAGTTTTTCAATATTTGATCCGACCTGGAAAGATTGCCGTCTATTTGGATGATATTATGGTGGCTACAGAGACTGTTGAAGACCACTTGTTTTTATCAGAAGAAGTGTTTGATAAGTAAGTTAAAAACAAATAAGAGCTGAGGATGGATAAATGTTGATTTTTGGTGCCTGAGATACATAGATTATTTAGGATATACGATAGCAAAAGGTGGTATCAGACCAAACGAAAAGGATATCGAGTCCGTTTAGATTTTCCCTGTATCACAAAATGTCAGAGGTGTTCACAGTTTTCTAGGATTATTATTTCTATTTCGCCTCGCCGTTCTTGGCGGGGTACTGGCGAAACCCCCCGTAGTATACTTGCCAAGAAAAAGCTTCTCGACTCAAGCCGTTCGGAATCGGCATTAAAACAAGCAAGCATGTTCTTACTTCAGAAGATTTATAAAGGGATTTTCAATTCTAGCTGAGCCTTTGTACAAATTGATTCGTGAGGATGCCAAGTTTAATTGTGAAGACGAGCTTCATGTATTCTAGGTTTTGAAACAAAAATTAGTCGAGTCACCCATATTAGCTATTTATGATCCGCGAGCCGAGACTGGGCTCCATTGCGTTGCAAGTTCACTAGGGTTCGAGGTAATGCTGCTGCAGAAGAAAGCAGCAGAAAGAAAGAAGGTTCCATACTTCTCAAGGAGAACTACAGAGTATGGGTCTCAAGGAGAACTATGAGTATCGGTCAACGTTGGCCGTAGATAGTCCCTGATTGTAATTCTCTAACATTGACTGTAAATAAAAAGGAAATAAGCCCCAGAATCGCCAGATGGGCTCTCTAACTACAAAACTATGAATACGGATTAGAACATCGGAATGGAAATAGAATGCAACACGTAGATGCACTTAGCCTTATGACTAATGTATTAGTTTTGGAAGAGAATACTTTTGAACAAAACTAGGCCATCTCTAAAACAAAGATGAAGATATCAAAAAGAATAGGGAACTTTTGGAAGCAAAAGAAGACAGTACTTACGATAAGAGAAATGGATTAGTATACGTACAGAAAGGCTGGGCAGAGTATCTCTTTTTATGTGCATTAATGCATTAGTATCACGATGTGTTGAGGCATATGGGATGTGAGAAAGTGTTGGACGCATTACGAAAAGCCTATTGGTTTCCCAGTATGAGGAGCCAAGTTACGGATCATATCAACAATTGCTTGACATGTATAGTATTTTCTTCCAAAGCGGCTAGGCACGAAGGATTAATGCATAACATACCAAAAGGAGACAAACCCTTCGTTACGGCGCACGTGGATCATTTCGGCCCAGCGTTGTCGAAAACAACTATCAAAATACTAAGTTATACGCAGTACGGTCTACTGGCACTAAGGAAGGGTTAGGGTGCCTCACAAATTATTTTTCTACTTATAGGAGACCAAAATTGTTAGTGTCTGATAGAGATTGTGCGTTTCCCGCGAAAGATTTCCTCAAATACTATAATGTGCGACATATCAAAATTACTACAGGTTCACCTAAAGCGAACGGGCAGGTGTAGCGTGTTAATAGAAGCCGCGAATGGAGGTGGGACGATGGCATTGGCAAAAGTACTATCGGAGATAGTGTTTGCCTTAAACAATACAATTTACAAAAGTAATGGCACATCTCCGAGTTGATTGCTGTTTGGTGTTAATCAGAGAGGAATAATGATAGATTATTTGAGGAAAAAGTTAGAAGAAATAGATGGATGTACAAATGATAGAAATTTTGTTGAAATAAGAAAAGGAGCTGTTGAAAACGTATTGAGGAAAATAGCCCCGAGGTTTAACGGGCCGTATGTGGTAGATAAGGTATTGCCAAATGATCGGTATGTAGGTACTGAAGGACGTTGAAGCGTACCAGTTGAGTCGAATACCTTACACAGTGATAGGTAACTTAAAGCCTTGGATAAACGTAATGGAAATGTCTATGGTCAATCGGGACGATTGTAAGTCAGGATGGTCGAATTGTGGCGGTAATGTGAAAGCGAAACCAAATGTAAAAAGGAAAGTGGAACAGAATGAAAGCTACCCGTGGTCAAATAGTTAAAAAGAGAAGAGTATCCCATAGAATGTCGTACAGTTTACACGTGAATTTGAAAATAAAAAGGAATAATCCTGAGTTTTTTTAAGTAATTATTTCGTTTTGAACAAACTCAATTTTTTTTACCCTTACAGTGGTTATAACGACTACAGCGTGCAACACTAAAATACCTCAACGTTGATAATAACGAAACCATCGTGTGTATCTCCAAAGTGAAGGGAATAATCCCTTGGATATCAGCCTGCTAAAACAATTGTTCAAAACCTGACACCATAAAGCGACTGTCGATTAGTTTCTTAGTTGGTATAAATTATAAAATGTGTTGACCAGGTCAACTATCTATTAAGAAAAAATTAAAAATATTGCCTTGTTACCCAAGGTTCCAAATATTAATTTTACAAAAAGGACCACACTTCGCAGAAAAAATATGTAAATATGTATGTATGTACCGTATTTTTCGAACTATAAGATGCACCGGATGACAATGTTCGTATTGTAACGAGATCTTTTCTCGCTATTCGATCTTTGGAGAAAGGGTGCTCGGATAGGGGGTAGGGCTCACCAATCTCTTCAGTTGGGCGAGGGCTATCGCTATTTTAGGCAATAGATTGGTTTACCCTCTACCGCAGATATGCGAAAAGACGCCGTACCCCGCTGAATAGGCGGCAACTCAACCAAGGATTACATATGCTAATAGGTTCAAACCAAAGAGGGGGTAGTATACCTCCGTCAATGGGAACTCTGCACCCTTTCTCCAAAGATCGGAGAGCGAGAAAAGATCTCGTAACATTGGCGCCCAAAGTGGGGTCAAACGAGAAAGAAATCGTTACAGTGTAACATTCGCCTAAACTTTTATTACTCCGGACTATATGCCGTATGTATCTCAAATTTAGAGACGATTTATTGAAAAAGATATTTTAATGTTATCTTCGGATCATTACCATTCGTTACCTTGAGGTGCGTCTTATAGTCCGAAAAATACGGTACATATGCATATACATTTATGCAGATTCAAATTTTTAGCTTTAGGTAAATTTGGCATTTTCAATTATCACTTTGCATTTTTGAAGCGACGGCAAACTTTATTATGTACTTTTAAAGAAGTACACAAATAGGATTTGATCTAATTACATTCAGATCGGAATCTTTCAGAATATTTCATTTTCAGGTAACTACTCAAATGAATTTGTTTGTGAAATTGTAAAACCTTGCCCCTCATTTTATTTTCTTTATATACAGATGTGCATCTTTTCCTGATGTACATACATATGCTTATACTCCTAGTTTTTTCACGTCTAACATTTTGTATTTTTAACATATGATCGCTGAAGATCCGGTTTCTGTTTTTTCTCATTACTAATTTTCGTACCAATACCAACCCCCGGCATACATTTGTCTGGCCAAATTGTGGAAATCAAAAGGTTTTCTTTGTCAAATGTGTATGCCACATTATACATATGTATGTAAGTATTGATCTGCTTACAACTATTATGTATTAAATTAACGTTAATGATACTAGCAAAATGCTCTATTTGTCTAATTATTACTAAATAACTAAATACATATACATATACTCGTTCACAGCAGTTATTGGTTTCCATTGCATCGGGAAATCTCCTGAACCTTACAGATACTCGATGTCGATGATATTTTTCTAAAAGACTCACTCATTTACGACTATTCCTTGCAGCATGATGTCAGCTAAATAGATGAACATGATGAACTTCATCATGAAGATGATAAGCGCCATTGCAGAAATCACTAGTAAATTATGTATCTACACATATGTATGTACGTTGATTTTCATGTTTCACTTGTTCGTGAACTCACTTGAAGTCACTGTGCAATATTTTCAGTTAATATCACATATGAACAATTAACACTTATTTAAAACATGACATAGTGGCCGAATAAATATTTAACGTTTTCCGCTTGGTGTTTTGTTTTTATTCGCATTAATAAATAAAACCGAGCAAAATTAAGTATGATACCAAACAAACATATTGTCAACCCATTCAACAAGTAAACATAATGCACATTAATTGTATGACGATATTTTGCTTCGCAACGCCTTAATACATACACCATATCATCGAAAAACACATGAAATATGCCAGCACCAAAACGTGTACATATGTATGTCACAAACAAATTGCTAAACATGTACTTGTGTTTGGATTAAGAATAGTTTTCGATAGTGTTCTCCAATGCAAAATGATTACAAACAATTTATACACTTCTGCTCCATGCATACACAATTGCAGCCAACGACTAATTGGAAGCGAATGTCAAAGTGAGACATTTGCCGGCAAATGAATTCCACCACAGTTGACGCGACCAGTGATGCCATGTGTGTTTAAGAGTATGATGGCATGTGACAGCCATATATCGTTCTTCGATTTTATATGTGTGTGCGTGGAGTGGTGTTTACATACATAAACAACACTTCTTATTATAGTACGTTGTGAATGAGTTGCACGTTAAATTGTTAGCACTAATTCATTTTTATTTATTTATTTATTGACGTGATAGCGTCTCATAAATCGATGAACACCGGCTGTAGGTACGAAAAAGTATGACTCATTGTCACGTTTCGCCTGAGCTGAGCATGCAAGCGAGAGCACGAAACAAGCGATAGAGAGGCATCTATTTTGCCTATGGGATAGAATTTTGTTTGCATACTTGGGGGCATGAAAAGATTTTGCGATGACGTAGGTATGCTTTTAGGAGTAATCAGTAATCCAGGTGATACATATTTACATACATGCATTCACCCTAATTCTGTTTTTAGACGAAAAATGCGATTCTGAAGAATTCGCGTGAAAAAGTCTGGAGTTTGTATGTTCGATATACATAAATATATACATACATAGGTGCATATGTATGTGCCAATTTCAAAATCGAAAAAAAATGCTCACAGCCAATTACTCATGAACGCGTGCGTTTAATAATTGCTCGCTGGGAAGCGCACACTCACGAGCAGCTTATGACTGTTTGCGTTTCCTTAACAAACCACAACACTGTCCAAGCAATTTCATATGTATGTATCGGCTGTTGTCCGAATACCGTAATCAACCAGCGTCCGGTGCGGTTAGTACCCGGGATAAAGAATGAGATCCCAATCTATCGGCTTTGACAGGCACTTTGACAAATAGCCCCACAAACGCGTTGCGGCTTGACGGCGTCTTGACTATGTCATTCTGCCTTGTTGCGACAATTATGCCACGTCTTGAATCTACACATCGACGCTTGAGACTATCATTGTGTTAGTCAAAAGCGTCGTATTTAAACGGAGAATAACACGTATAGTATTAGTGTGTATTGCAAAAGCAACAACCAGCCCTGCGGGGATCAACGGACAGACGTTCGAAAGATTGGTATCTCATTGTTTATCCCTGGTTAGTACTTAGATGGTGGACCGCTTGGGAATACCACGTGCTGTTCATTTTTCATCAATGTTTTCTAATGACGTTATCACGTAAAATAGTCGTCCGTAAGCCGACTTTACAGACAACCAAAACATTTTTTTGAATGACTTTACGACCTGCGTTATAGGTATAGCACCTGAAGCGAAAGTCGGTCCCGTGTAAGTTTCAAACTTGACCACGATGCAGATAGGACCTTCGCTTGATATGGAGTTCTCGACTCTGTTTTTTGTGGGAAACCGTGAAGGATCGATGTTATGCCAACAATCCCGAAACGATTCAAGGACTTGAGACAAATATCATCCAAGCAATCCGTGAGCTACAGTCCGAAACCATCAAAAAGATCTTGAAAAATTGGAGTGACAGAATGCACTACTGTAAAGCCAGCCGAGGCAGCCACTTGGACGACGTAGTATTTCGTAATTAATGTGAATATTTTTTTCTATCAATAAAGCCATAATACATGTAAACAAAGTCATTTTTGTTAATTTTATTGCATTTTTAAAAAGAAATTTGTGTTTGACCCACCCTGTAGATCTATTGTGCCTACTAGCCGAAGTTGAGAATGCCGCCCGTAGGAGCTGAACTGATCACCTCAGAAGTCATCATTTCACTGAGAAGGATACGCCTCCTGAGATGGCAAAGAGCAGCACAGTCACACAGTATGTGCCCTGCAGTCTCGTCGTCCTCAAGACAGAGTCGACACACAGCTTCAGAGATGATTTCTCAGACCACAGTGTTCCATAAGGTTGCTGACTAGTCTTCTGATATCTAGCCTTATAAGTTTGGGTATATTAATAGAGTGTGTGTTCAAAGCCCGTATAAATTGTTCCTATTGGCGAAGTCCTTGAACGCTGTTCTTGGGAATGCCGCAGAAAGATTCATGATCTATATACGTTTTTAGTAGTCAATAAAGTACATAGACTTTCTAAGACCATTAGATAATGGAGAACAGAGCCCTTGTAAACCACTTCTGCCTACGAAACGATATTGAACGTTGGCGATCGGAGGACCTCGGAGGTTTCACTAGGTTCACGGCAGTCAATGCCGTGCCCAATGAAGGGGCTGACCCACTATTCGTGGGGAGAATCGACGATTCTCGACGGAGAATCGCCAGTTGATCTTCATGTCACTCAGAAAGTAAAAGTCCGCGGGTAATGATGGTTGTGCTCAGGCACCTCCCGCCAGTGGCTATAGAGAAGTACACCATCCTGTTTAACAATGCACTGAATATAGCATATTATCCGGTGCGGTGGAAAACGGCGGTGGTCCAACCAATCCCTAAGAGGGGCAAAGATTCCTCTAACCCGGCAAATATCCGGTTAATAAGTCTCCTTCTGAGTATCAGCAAGGTCTTCGAGAAAATACTCCATAGAGCCCTGTCTAGATGGGCTGAGGACAAAAATATCATTCCGGATAACCAATTCGGTTTCAGGGCGGAGCATGATACCATACATGCCGCGTCGGAACTCGTCTCGGATACAGGGCACAGTTAACTCGCCGATCCTTTTCAGTATATACATCAGCGATCTGATAGTTTCCCTTCGCCAATCGATAGCGTACGCGGACGACTTATTGGCGTACAGATCAGGTCCAACGACAGACGTCATTGCTATTTTATTGCAGCGTGACTTCGACAAAATTCAGCAGTTCTGTGATGACTGGAAGTTGAAAATCAACTTCCAGAAATCAGAGACTATTTTATTCAGAACGCCCTTGTTTAGGGCCTCTAGGGACACTAGAAAGTACTGGTGAAGGTTCTCAATCCTTGGACCGGAAGGGCGACCACTGGCAAATAGAAGTGTAGTCAGATACCTTGGGATCTGGCTGGATCAGTATCTATATTTTAATTAAGTGTGGATGCTGCTGTGGCAAGGGCTCGCGGCGTTTTCGCTCTGACAAGATAACTGTTTCATAGCAGCCAGCTTGATTCCAGAATGAAGGTAATCTGCTTACTTACTTACTTACTTAGGTGGCGCTACAGTCCGTGGTGAACCTGGGCCTCAACCAACAAGTGTCTCCAGCCGGCACGGTCTTTGGCCAGCTGTTTCCAGTGCCGCACGCCCAGTTGGTTGAGGTCCCTTTCCACCTGCGTGCGCCACCGCTGAGGCGGCCGTCCTCTGCCGCGCCATCCTTCCGGAGTGGATTCGAAGACTTTTCGGGTCGGAGCTGTATCTTAATTTTTTTTTTCTTTTTTACATTTTAAAAGCATTTTATTAATATTTTTCCAAACAACTTATTCTAGGTAAAACGCTTAAACCTATCTTAAATATCTTATCTATCTAACGTAGCATACTGGACCTGAAGAGCTGTATCTTCCATGCGCTCTACATGGCCTAGCCACCTTAGGCGCTGTATCCGTAGACGTCGTACCAGGCCGATGTCGCTGTACAACCCGTACTGTTCTTCGTTATATCTTCTCCTCCATACACCGTTTGAACAAACGGGACCGTAGATAGTGCGCAGAATTTTCCTCTCGAAACGACCAAGGGCATCTTCATCCGTTTTTGTTAAGGTCCAAGCCTCTGCGCCGTAAAGGAGGACTGCGATGATCAAGGTCTTATAAAGTGTCACCTTGGTTTTCCGAGAGAGGGCTCTACTTCTTAATTGCCTCTTGAGCCCAAAGAAACAGCGGTTGGCAAGAGTGATTCTGCGTTTTATCTCAGCGCTGGTTTTGTTGTCGCTGGTAATCAGTGAGCCAAGGTAGACGAATTCCTTGACCACTTCAAGGTTATATCCGCCCATGGTGACGTTCTGGCCAATACGTCGGTGTTGTCCGTCTCTTTTAGATGAAAGCAGATATTTGGTTTTACCCTCATTAACCTTGAGACCCATCTTAGCCGCTTCTACCTCAATGCTCACGAAAGCCTCATTGACGTCTTGCTGTTTTCGTCCAATTACGTCAATATCGTCGGCGTACGCAAGCAATTGCAGAGACTTGAAATAGATCGTACCTCTTGTGTTGGCCAGTGACTCTTGCACGATCTTTTCAAGCACGATGTTGAAAAAGTTGCACGACAGCGCGTCGCCCTGCCTAAATCCTTTTTTAACAACGAAGGTCTCGGTTTGCTCATTACCGACCTTAATGGAGCAACGAGAATTCTCCATTGTCATCCTGCACAGTCGGACGAGTTTGACAGGGATCTTAAAACTAGACATGGCTTTGTATAGCTCGTCTCTATATACGCTGTCATACGCGGCCTTGAAATCGACGAAGAGGTGGTGAGTGTCGATTTGGTATTCCTGGGTCTTCTCCAAGATCTGCCGTAGCGTAAATATTTGGTCTATTGTGGATTTACCTGGCCTGAAACCACACTGATAAGAGCCGATCAGGTTATCCACAAACGGTTTCAGGCGTTCACACAATACGGCAGAGAAGATCTTATATGCGATGTTAAGGAGACTTGTTCCCCTATAGTTGGCGCAGTTATAGGGGTCTCCTTTCTTATGGACCGGGCAAACGATGCTGAGATTCCATTCGTCGGGCATGCTTTCCTCCGACCATACCTTGCAGATGAGATGGTGCATGCACCTTACCAGCTCATCTCCAGCCGCCTTAAAAAGCTCAGCAGACAGGCCGTCTGCGCCAGCGGCTTTATTAGACTTAAGTCTTTATATAGCTATTTTGACTTCGTCTAGGTCGGGTGGACTGAATTCTGTTACTTCGTGGTCCATTGCGAATGGCTCGTTCTGCCTGGCAGCGGTATCTTGTCTATCATCGCCGTTATACAGTCTGCAGAAGTGGTCTTTCCAAATCCTCAGCATCGACTGCGACTCTACTACCAGTTCTCCATTTTCATCCCTGCAGGCCGCCACTCTGGCTTTGTAGCCATGGCATGTTCGTGCTCTCTCTTCTTTCTTCTGAAAAGCGTGTGTTCCTCTCTTCTCTTCTGCTCATAGATTTCGCGAGCAGCTCTCGTCCGTCGTTGCAGCACGGCCTTATATTTTTTTTTTTTTTTTTTTTTTTTTTTTAGAGACTCGCGCAGGTTCAAGAGTTTTTATATTCTCTTATGATGTGTTGACACACACAACCTGAACGGAGTACAGTGGTTGGGGTCGTTGATGTTCGTTCACTACTCTCAGGGGTGGTTGTCCTAGAGCTAGATAGGACGAGAGCCGACCACATTCCGCGTTGGTTATAGTCCGTAGTAATTCGTTCAAGCACTTTTTAGTATTGCATACGCAGAGGATGAATTTCGTTTGACCATATACTGTGAGTGTTATGCCTGCAGCAGTACGTCTGGTCACTTTCCATTCTCAACAGCGTTGCATACCTTTTGGCGGTATAGAAACTACTTTTTCTTGGCTATGAAGCGAATTTGAACCATAAACCTTCCGCTCGGTGGTCGATGATGTTAACCACTGCACCACGGCCACCCCCTAATGCCTCTTGTTTTGCTGCATGGGCTTGTTCGCATTGTTCATCGAACCAGGGGTTTCTGGGTGGTGGCTGTTTGAAACCCAGCACCTCTGAGGCAGCATCACTGACGGCGCTCTGGCAATGAGCCCATTCCTGCTCTATTGTTTGTGCTGCTCTGGGCGGATTTTCAGAGAGCTTTGAGGAGACACGATCGGCAAAGATTCTGGCAGTCTCTTGCGATTGTAGTTTTCCAACGTCAAGCTTACGTTGTCCTACTCGACTCCCTTGATATCCTCATTCGTACCTTGGCTACAACAAGGTAGTGGTCCGAGTCGATGTTGGCCCCTCGGAAGGTTCGTACGTCGAGAATACAGGAGGAGTGTCTGGCGTCGATCGCAATATGATCAATCTGGTTGGTGGTCGATTGATCACAAGACCGCCGGGTACCCTTGTGGATGTTGAGATGGGGGAATCGCGTGCTTGCTACAAGGAGGTTACGCCCCGCTAGGAAATCGATTAGCCTTAATCCGTTGTCGGATGTGGTGTTATGGAGGCTATGCTTTCCTATGATCGACTCAAATATGTCCTCCTTGCCCAGTTTTGCATTAAAATCTCCTAGGACTATTTTAGTGTCGTAGCTGGGACATTGGGCATATGTTCTGTCTAGGAGATCGTAGAATTCTTCTTTGAGTCGATCGTCCTTTTCTTCCGTTGGGGCGTGAGCGCGTATTAAGCTAATGTTTCCAAGTTTAGCTTTGATGCGGATTGTTATGAGGCGTTCGCTTACATCTCGGAAGCTTAAGACTTTTTGTCGGAGTCTTCCTCTAATGACGAATCCGCACCCGAATAGGCGCTGTTTGTTCTCCTTGTAGCAGTTCCCGTAGTAGATGTCGCAGTTTTTCATCCGTTTTTGCCTGGTCCATCCCATCGCACTTCTTGGAGTGCGGTTATATCTGCTTTATAGCAGTTGAGGGTTTTCTCCAATTGATCGTCTGCACCCGGTCTGTTAAGGGACCTCACATTCCAGGTGCAGACTCTCAAGTCCGTTAGTCGTTTGCAGGGGTCGTCAGCTTTGTATCCGTCCGTATCCGAGGCTTGTTGTCGTTTCGGAACAAGTGGGTTTTTACGTGATAGGGATGTTACCCCTAAGCACAACCCCTAACCTGGAGGGCCAGGTTCCTCTTTCCCCAGGAACAAGGGTTGGGTCGCTGCACACATTGGTTCACTACCTGGCGGGTGCCAGGGTAGCTATCCAGGGGGGCCACGCGGAGGCTGTGTGTCAACTTGGATTGAACAGCGACAGAGATCGAAGCTGGCGTTTGCCATGTAAAACGCGATCAACTTCTTTGCTCTGTTTGCTCGCTCCCTCCCTCCCGAAGGTAATCTGCTACATGGCCTTAATCAGGCCAACGATTGCCTATGGATGTCCCGTTTGGTTCAATGTGAGTGCCAGCTTGATGGAAAGGATTTGAGTGTTTGGGAGACAATGTCTAAGGACTTGTCTCTCATTGCACAGAACACCAGAATCCGAGTACACAAAGTTCTATCTCAAAGAGTTCCTATACGATGGGGCAAGGATTGTGCGGATAGACAATTATCTGATAAAGCTGATTCGAGGTCACGTTGCGAGGGCAATGACTTCGGTCAATAACTTGATCTCTGGGGTTTACTACCCCAAGAGTATGTACCATGAGCGTGTGCGACTTAGTGGCTTTGTCCCCCAGAAGCATTCCTCTATTTAAATCATAGTGGGTTGATCCAGGATAGATTGGCGGTACCGCTAATCTTCCATGTGGCCCGTAATTGCGTGGAGCGGCGATTCCTCTACGAGCCTGACGGTGTGCTCTGCGAACCCGAGCGCCTCAGGTTCAGCAGATCGATTTCAAATCACAATCGAAGAGACGTTGTTCGGCAGCATCAACGCTTTTGGTGGCAGGAGATGACTCCGCCGGCGTCTTAAGCTAAGTAAGTAGTTTTGAAGTGCTTAAAAACGAAAAATCGAGAAGTATGTAAGTTGACGGGTGGAACGTTAATATTCAGGAGACTTAACATTTCTGGACAGTCAATCTCCCCAATAAGCCCTCTTACTTACTTAACGGGCGCTACAGTTCGGGGTGAACCTGGGCCTCAAACAACATGCCTCTCCACCTAGCACGATCTTTCGCTAGTCTTTTCCAATGCCGCACGCCCAGTTGGTTGAGGTCCCCTTCCACCTGTGCGCGCCACCTTAGGTGCGGCCGTCCTCTATTTCTTCGTCCCTCGGGGTTGGATTCAAAGACTCTACGGGCTGGAGCTGTGGTGTCCATTCGCTCCACATGGCCTAGCCATCTTAGGCGTTGGATCCGTAGACGCCTGACCAGACTCATGTCGCTGTACAACCCGTACAGTTCGTGATTGAATCTTCTCCTCCAACCCTCCTCTGTGTTTATGGGACCGAAAATCGAACGCAGAATCTTTCTCTCGAAACGACCAAGGATTTCCTCATCCGCTTTAGATAAAGTCCATGTTTCTGCGCCGTATAACAGGACCGGGATAATTAAGGTCTTATATAAGGTCAACTTGGTCGTACGAGAGAGGGCTCTACTTCTCAGTTGCCTCTTGAGCCCAAAGAAGCAGCGGTTGGCAAGAGTAATTCTGCGCTTGATTTCGAAACTGGTGTCGTTGTTCCAAGTCACCGCGGAGCCGAGGTATATGAAGTCCTTAACTACCTCGAACTTATATCTGCCAATATGCACGTTCTGTCCAAGACGTCGGTGCTAAATGTCCTTTTTCGATGACAGCAGATATTTAGTCTTGCCCTCATTAACTGCCAAACCAATTTTTGCCGCCTCCATCTCAATACCCGCAAACGCCTCATTGACATCTCGCTGCTATCTATGCGCGACAGCGCATCGCCCTGCCTAAATCTTTTTTTGACATCAAAACTATCGGTAAGGTGTTCACCGATTCGGATGGAGCAGCGAGCATTTTCCAAGGTCATCCTGCATAGTCTGACGAGCTTCGCAGGGATGTCAAAAGTAAACATGGCGTTATATAGCTCGTCTCTAATTACGCTATCGTATGCGGCCTTGAAGTCGACGAATAGATGGTGGGTGTCGACTTGAAATTCATTGGTTTTCTCCAGGATCTGCGTAGTGTGAAGATTTGATCGATGGTGGACTTCCCTGGCCTGAAGCCACACTGATAAGGACCTATCAGCTTGTTTACGAATGGCTTCAGGCGTTCACACAAAACGGCAGCGAAGATCTTGTATGCGACATTAAGGAGACTTATTCCTCTATAGTTGGCGCAGTCAAAGGGATCTCCTTTTTTGTGGATCGGGCAAACAATGCTGAGACTCCATTCCTCGGGCATGCTTTCCTCTGACCATATCTTACAGATGAGCCGGTGCATGCTCCTAAACAGCTCACCCCCCGCCGCTTTGAAGAGCTCAGCAGACAGTCCATCTGCGCCAGCAGCTTTATTCGACTTGAGTTTCGACATGGCAAACTCAACTTCGTCGAGGTCAGGGCGACGGAATTCTCTGCGATCTTCGTCGTTAAAAAATGGATCATTCTGCCTGACGGCGGTATGTTGGTTGTCATCGCCGTTATACAGTCTGCAGAAGTGGTTTTTCCAAATTCTCAGCATCGACTGCGATTCTACTACTAGGTGTCCGTTCTCATCCTTACAGGCCTCCGTTCGGGCTTTATAGCCTTGAGACATTCGTTTTATCCGCTGATAAAATCTTCGAACGTCGTGCCTGCATAGCACCTCTCCAAGTTTTCAATCGCCCGCTTCTCGTGCTCTTTCTTTTTTCTCTTGAGAAGCTTATGTTCCTCCCTTCTCTTAAGCTCGCAGAGCTCCCGAGCCGTTCTTGTTTTTTTGTGTAGTGAGGCTTTGTATGCCTCCTGCTTTTCCGCATGAATCCTTCTACACTCGTCATCGAACCAGGTGTTTCGTCGTGGTGGAGCTTTAAGGCCCAGCACTTCCGTTGCTGTGCTCTTCAGGGCTTGTTTGCACAGGCTCCATTGTTGCTCTACTGACTGAGTGGAGGATTGAGGTGTATCGGAGAGCTTAAGGGAGACGCGGTTGGCAAAGGCACTGGCGATCTCCGGCGATAGTAGCTTTCCGACGTCATAGCTTGGTGTTCTAACTCTACTCCGCGGTGTTCGTGTTATGCGCTGACGTATCTTGGCTACTACAAGATAGTGGTCTGAATCGATGTTCGCTCCTCGGAAAGTACGAACATCAAGAATAGTGGAGGAGTGTCTGACGTCAATCGCGATGTGGTCAATCTGGTTGGTGACTGATTGATCTGGCGACCGCCAGGTGCCTTTGTGTATATCGAGGTGGGAAAATCGTGTGCTGGCTACAAGAAGATTTCGCCCCGTGGCAAGGTCGATCAGCCTATGTCCGTTATCGGATGTGGTTATCGGTGTAGGCTGTGTTTGCCGATGACCCGCTCAAAGTTGCTTTCTTTACCCAGCTTAGCGTTAAAATCCCCTAGTATGATTTTGGTATCATAGCTGGGGCATTTGGTATATGTTCGGTCTAGGAGATCAAAGAAATCATCCTTGATTGAGTCATCCTTGTCTTCCGTGGGGGCATGGACGCATATGAGGCTGATGTTACAGAAATTTGCCTAGATGCGGATCGTTATGAGGCGTTCACTCACATACTGGAAACTTAGGACTTTATGTCTTAATCCACCTCTAACAACAAATCCGCATCCAAATAGTCTCTGTCCTCTCTCCCTATAGCAGTCACCGTGGTAAATGTCGCAGTTTTTCATCCGCTTTTTACCCGGTCCATTCCATCGCATTTCCTGGATGGCGGTTATGTCCGCTTTATAGCGGTCTAGGGCGTCCGCAAGTTGTTCGGCCGCACGTGGTCTGTTTAGGGACCTAACATTCCACGTACAGAACCGAAGGTCCTTGTTTGTTTTTTGTTTTCTCATAGGGTCGTCAACATAGATCCGTTCCGTTTTATTATCCGAGGCTGTTTTGTGTTTCTGAGCAATTAGTGGTTTTACGGTTATGGTTCGCTAGACCATAGCTCCACCGACACTAATCCTGTTTGGTGGCGCAGGATACTCGCCATTCGGCCTCTTCCGTCAGTAATTTCCCTTTTAAGGAAATTTCCAGATGGCACCACGAGGAGGTGGAAGTAGGACCTGACTAGCAGAGCTGCAAGATGTTCGGCTGCAGAGGCTCTTACTCGCTTTTTGTCGGGCCAGCATCCGTCGGCAGATGCTACCCCTACGAGGCCTTTGCTAGTCCTTCACCATCCAACAAAAAAGCTCTTCGAACATGTTTGCCTCATACACATACAATAAGCCCTCTATGTAGGAAAATTATTCTTGTCACCTTTCTCCTCGTATCGAGTAAATCAAGTTTAATCAGTGTCAATCGTATGCGTATGCAATACTAAAGTGCTCGAACGAATTACTACGGACTATAATCAGCTCGACGCCGATGACACGGGATCGAATCCCGACACAGCCATGTCGTCGAACGTGTTTTTCACGGTGTTTCTCCTCAGCGGGGTTCTGACAAAACCCCTGTAGTAAAATTGTCATGAAAAGCTTCTCGAAATTCGCCGTTCGGGACCGGCAATAAGCTGTAGGTCCCTTTCACCTATGGGAAAATAAAATCACACACAACATGGGTGATTGAGAGAAGCTCGGCTCTGGTCCTTCATGGACTGTAATGCCAACATACACATACATAACTAACTCGGAATTTGGTCGGCTCTCGTCCTATCTAGGACAACCACCCCTGAGAGTAACTGTGAACGAACGTCAACGAGTGCATGATTTAAGTGACAAGAATGAGGAATGAGAGGAATAGCGATGTGTTTTCTGATGACGGTAGATTTCCTGATCTGTGCATGTTGGAATTAAATCCCAGTAGTGTATCTGTCAGTAAACCTCCAAGGAGAATTTCTATTGGCATACGACAAAATGTTAAAACAGCACTTCAGAATATGGAATGTCGCGGAATCATTAACAGACGTGATGAATCCTCCGCATGGTCTCACCAATAAGTATTCGTCGAAAAGGCCAACGGGAGTTTAAGGTTATGCCTGGATCCCAGCGCGCTGATTGTGCACCTCAAAGACGAACACTTTATAATTCCCATACTCGAAGATTTTTGTGATGCTATTCGTAAATTCAAGTATTTTTCCGTTTTTGATTTATAAAAAGGCTTTGAAGGGAAGAAGGGAGCGAGCAAACAGAGCAAAGAAGTTGATCGCTTTTAACTTGGCAAACGCCAGCTTCGATCTCTGACCCTGCTCAATCCAAGCTGACACAGCCTCCGCGTGGCCCCCCCTGGATAGCTACCCTGGCACCCGCCAGGTAGTGAACCAATGTGTGCAGCGACCCAACCCCTTGTCCCTGGGGAAAGAAGAACCTGGCCCTCCAGGTTGGGGGTTGTGCTTAGGGCTCACATCCCTATCACGTAAAAACCTACTTGTTTCAAAACAACAACAACAACGAAGACGAAGGAGAATCCTGTCCACCTGACCTAGACGATGTTAAGACAGCGATATGGAAACTTAAGTCTTATGAAGCTGCTGGAGCAGACGGACTCCCCGCGGAACTGTTTAAAGCAGCTGGCGATGAGCTGGTCAGGAACATGCACCAACTCATCTGCAGGATATGGTCGGAAGAACGCATGCCCGATGAATGGAATCTCGGTATCGTTTGCCCGGTCCATAAGAGAGGGGACCCCTATGACTGCCTCATTTACAGAGGGATAAGCCTTCTGAACATCGCGCACAAGATCCTCTCTGCCGTACTGTGTAAGTGTCTGAAACCGTTCGTCGACAATCTGATAGGTTCCTACCAATGTGGTTTCAGGCCAGGAAAATTCACGATAGACCAAATATTTACACTACGGCAGATCTTGGAGAAGACCCATGAATTCCAGGTCGATACGCACCATCTTTGTCGACTTTAAAGCCGCGTATGACAGTGTTTATAGAGACGACCTATACAGAGCCATGTCATGTTTGAACATTCCTGTTAAACTCATCAGACTGTGCGGGATGGCTATGGATAACCCTCGCTGCTCCATTAAGGCAGGAGGTGAACTAACCGACCCCTTTGATGTTAAAAAAGGTTTTAGACAGGGTGACGCACTGTCATGTGATTTCTTTAACACTATTCTTGAAAATGTCGTGCGGGAATCTGCGGCCAATACAAGAGGTACGATCTACTTCAAGTCCACACAATTGCTTGCCTACGCAGGTGACATTGACGTTATTGGACGGAAAAAGCGAGACGTCAATGAGGTGTTCGCAAGCATTGAAGCAGAAGCGGCTAAAGTGGGTCTAAGGGTAAACGGGGACAAGACCAAACGTCTTTGTCAGAACGTCACCTTCGGCAGCTATATTTTTGAAGTAGTCAAGGACTTCGTCTACCTTGGCTCGATAGTGATGATCAGTAACGACACCAGCGCTGAGATAAAACGCATAATAACTGTTGCCAACTGCTGCTTCTTGGGGATCAATGGGCAATTGAGTAGTAGAGCCCTCTTTCGAAAAACTAAGGTATCTCTCTACAAAACCTTAATCATCCCGGTTCTTCTCTACGGCGCTGAGGCTTGGACGTTATCAAAAGTGGATGAAGAGGCTCTTGGGCGTTTCGGGAGGAAATTTCTGCGTGCAATCGTTGGTCCCGTTTGTGTAAACGGAGAGTGGAGGAGAAGATTCAACCAAGAACTGTACGGGCTGTACAGCGACATGAATCTAGGCAGGCGTCTACGGGTTCAACGCCTAAGATGGCTAGGCCATGTAGAGCGAATTGACACCACAGCTCCAGCCCGTAGAGTCTTTGAATCCAACCTCGAGGGACGAAGAAATAGAGAACGGCCGCATTTAAGGTGGCGCGCACAGGTGGAAAGGGACCTCAACCAACTGGGCGTGCGGCACTGGAAGCGGCTGGCCAAAGATTGGGCCAGCTGGAGAGGCTTGTTGGTTGAGGCCCTGGTTCACCCCGAACTGTAGCGTCATCAAAGTAAGTAAGTAAGGATATTCAATGTCCGTGATTTTGATTTTTGAGTCAGCGATAACTTTTTTCCTTGGACAAGACGCGTGCACACCTCTAGCTACCACGATAATAGTTCTCTCCGTCTTGTTTTCGTAAGCACACAAATGAATATTTTCAGTGGCTACCTTTCGTGATACCAGACGTTTGTATGTATGTTGGCGTTACAGTCCATGAAGAACCTGAGCCGAGCTTCTCTCAATCACCCATGTTGTGTGTGATTTCATTTTCCAATAGGTGAAAGGGACCTACAGTTTATTGCCGGTTCCGAACGGCGAATTTCGAGAAGCTTTTCATGACAATTTTACTACAGGGGGTTTTGTCAGAACCCCGCTGAGGAGAAACACCGTGAAAAACACGTTCGATGACATGGTTGTGTCGGGATTCGATCCCGTGTCATCGGCGTCAGAGGCCAACACACTACCCACTGCGCCACGGCGCTCTCAATACCAAACGTTTAGTCAACTGAATTCTTCTGTTCCGAAGGTATTAATCCGATACGATAGACATTGCTTCGTGAGAGAAATACTTAACCTCGTTTCAGAGATAAGATAAAATAACGCGTTCCTGGAGGGTGATAAAAGAAGCTGACAGACTTTGTCGTGAAAATTAATAGCAATCCTATTACTGGGGTTGAAGAGTAAGACAGATTCTTTTTTATTTTTAATAATGAATAATATGAATAATGAATTGGATTAAATAAGCACTGTTATTGTGAATTAAAGCGATGCTTGTGCACAGGATTTTGGTCGTTAAAGCTATGTATGTATATGAGAAGAAGGAACATGGTGTAGCTGGTCCTTAAAAGCCTTATCACCTGGACATTCAAGAAGGCTATGGACTTGGTAGTTGTTTTGTGCAGTAGTCTAATTAAGGTACGTCGAGTTACAAAACGTATAAGGCGTTGTTGTCTTTGAAGCCATATATGAGAGTGTTTGACAAGATGTACGCTGATATTGGTTTAGCTGACAATTATACCAATATATTGGTTTAGCTGACAATTATGAGATGGGATTATATGCATCAGAAACATTGCAAATCTCGACCAATTTTCCCACTTTTCCACAGTGGCGCCGATTCCACGGTGCTCGTAATTTTTTTATTTAAATAGGTAACGATTTTTTTGTGACCGAAGTGGTTGATTTTTAATCGCTTTGTATATTATTATGCTTTTCCAAAAAATGTCGCAATTAGGAACGTAAGGCATGAGTACTCCAGCTAATAAATTTTAAAATTCCATTGCATTAGTCCACAAGTTATAAGTGTAATTAGCCTATAGGCAATTACTCTAAATTAGCCTATAGGCAGTTACCCTACAAGCAATTATTCTTAATTTTTAATTCTTTTTCGCCAAACTTGTGATTCCTTCGACGGGGTTCAATAGTTTTTGTCATTAATGAACACAGGAAATGAAGAAGTAGAGGAACATAATACTTACTGTCAAAGAAACTAGTTTCTTATTTAATTTCGTATTTTTTATATCTCACCTTTTAATTAAGATCGTTTATTTTATTGAAGCACACTGTCTTTTTTTTATATACAAATTTATTGTTAAGTAAATTAATATAAACAGAAAAATAATGACTTAAAACTACAATATTAACAAAGTTATAAACTTTAAGACCCAATAAGAAAATTATTCCTAGATACATTGTTTAATATATAGCTATACCTATGATTGTACAAAATTTTTGAATAGGTACATGTTTGTGGCCATTATTCTTTAGTTGAAAGTTTTTACAAGTACAAATTTATTTTCAAAATATTGCCTCACCAGAAAATATATTATTACGTTGCATTAAGTTTTGCTATTTCTTATTTTTTGTTATACGAATATTACCAAACGATGACAAATAATTTTATCTTTATTAACACTTTTCAAAAATAAGTGAAAAACTAAACAACTTATATATAAAAATTAAACAGGTTTAGTAAACTTTTTATTGGATAGGTAATCAAGAATTTTGCTTACAAATACATAATTCAATCCTTAATTAAAAATTCTTTATATATTTTTCGGCTAAAAGAAAATGCAGTCAAATCGTAGTTGAACTGATGCGAGCAAAAAGATGAAACGACACAATTTTATTACATTAAGTCTTGCCAAAAATGTTATTGCATTATAAGCAATATTAAAGATCTTGAAATGTAAGTGTGGTCCAATCAGTAATGTAATTACTTTCATAGAAACTTAAAACAGAATGCAGCAAAATGACTATCGATATCAGATATTATTTTGGATAAACTGCCCAATGATTCGAAATCTGTGGTTTAGAAGAAGTTTAGCAAAAAAAAAAAAAAAAACACGAATGAAAATTATTTAAATGAATAATAAACTTTTTCGGTATTTATATTAGATTCCACCACCTTCTTTAAAACTCACTGCCAAATTGAACCCCACCGATATTATGTCACGAAACTGTACCAATTATAGCCTAAGCGATTCAATATCGTCTCCTGGACGCACTTTTTCGTTCAAATTCAGGAAAATGGCATTTAGAGATAGATGAAAACTAATACCATCTCCTTTGAATAAAAAATAAAACTAAGCTGGAAAATATCCAAAATATATACAGAATCTGTTAGATATTATAAACAAATATGTCCGTTATAGGACAGAAAGTATTTTAGCTACAGTAAGTAGCCGATGCCAGCTAAGACTACTAACTTAGATTTAACGAATAGTGCCGATTACACAAGAGAAACATCATACTATCAATCGAGACTTTAACAAAATATACATAATTCAAGATGAGCCTCGATTGAACATCGATCAGTATTCACTACATTACTATCATCAATTGATAACAATGAAGGAAACATATTTTTCCTCGGTGCCACAGGAGGTACAGAAAAAACATTCGCTTTTAACAAAAGTGAGATCTACCGACATATGAATCACCATGCATTAGGAGGTGTTGGTTTTCTGTACTATTTTGTTGATGTACTTTTGCGTTGTTACACTTGTAGTGTATTATATGCATTCTCACACGCCTTATTTATGCGTATACCTGGTTATAGTAATTTTCTCTAAAGATATTAATTTCAATTTTTTGTTTGAAACACTTTGAGATCTGAGCTTTTAGAGAAACATTTATTTTATTTATTTCAACTTGTACTTATCTTTTTCCTCTATTTATTTTGCATGGAGTTTGTTTTTTCTTTGATAATGAATTATTTACTTATTTTTTTAATGTATTTAATTTATTTAGTCTTTAATTTATCCAATATTCAATTTTGTTTTACTTTCTACTTATTTATGAAAATAAAAATAATTCCTGATCCAAAGTGTTTATTTGAGACAGGATGGTCTTAATGCATGGTGATGCATATATGAATCACTACGTTTTTTCGGTTTTTTTTTAATACTTAACCACAATTGTGTGAATTTTTCCAAAACAAGCTTTGTTTTTTGAGCGATCTCCTTTCCAGAAACATTTTTTGTTTTGAAAAAAAAAAATCATGCATCAGAGGGTTAAGTCGTCAGACGACGCTCCTCTTTATCTGTCCTCCTTCTCGGCACAGCGTCGTCAAACTGAATTTTAGAGATGTGTAATTTTAAAAATGCTCAGTTCAATTTTTTAAAAACTCTGGTGCAAATGAGCGTTAGTGACCCATAGTCTAATAAAAAGTACTAATAAAATATTAAGAAAATTTGACCCACTTCTTAAAAAGGTTCACTACCCCTGCACTAGAACAAAGCAATTAATCGAAAAAATACAACAGCAACGTTAAGGTTTCGAAAATAAAAACCGAAGAAACCTGAAAAACTATCTATCAGGCGACATAATTTATGTTAAAGCATCCGGACGAAAAGACAAACTCAAAGGAAAATACACTAAAGAAATAGTTAGAGATAATCATAGGGTTACAGTAACAACAATCCTAGGAAAAGGAATCCGCAAAAATAATGTCAAAAACAACTGAATGCTTCTCATTCCAGTCTGACTCTTCAAGTGTTATACGCCACTGTACAAACTATAGGTATAAACACAAAGAGGAATGCCTTAAAAGGGCAATCCACTTGCATTAAAACACACTAAGCATAAATCTCACATTTCCTCTCCAATAATTAGTAAACATAAACACAACCCATTTATAGTTAGCACGATCAATCCCTATCCCTTTGTAAACCACTCAACCAAACACAACCCCAATCCACTTATTAAAATATATTCAGCCCAAATTCCATTCCCATCAATACTCCATGTCATTTGAGTCACAAGTGAACAACTATTTTATAAAAATCAAAACGCGGAGCGAAATTGTTGAGTCGTACCCGTGCCATAATTTAAGTAAGATCGTTCAAAAAATGAAGGAGATTTTTTTAACAAAATAAAGAAGGAAGTCTTCAACTGAGCAAATAACAAAAAAAAAAAAAAAAAAAAAAAAAAAAAAAAAAAAAAAAACACAATATCTTAAACTTAACACTATTTTTTTTTTTCGAGTCCTAAGCCTTTTTGAAATTGGTTAACTTTCTACTTAGGGATAAGTGAACCCTTTACTACTTATTTTCAGTAGTAATAGGTATACATAATTTTAAGGTGTGAAGTCAACCATAGCCAACCAATCCAACCATTCCAATACTTCCAATCTTTCCACCCTTCCTTTTTTTCATTCCATTCCTCTCAGAACAGAATGTACGCGCGAGCGCACATCGTAGACTTTTGCCTCTTCCATTCCATCTGTCGACGAGGAAAGATATTTCTTGAAATTAATTAGCACATGTTCTATTTATTCTTCCTTACCACTTGGTGTCAGAAGTGTGATGGGATAGGAAAGGAAATTCAAGAAGAATTTGAAAAGAAGACGTAAAAGACGAGAAAGAAGAATTATACAAAGAACAAGAGCCGTGGGTGCATGAACACAAGGATTAAGAATCCCAGCCTACAACCTATTTATATCACAAAAAGAAGGTAAGCCCCGCACTTGCATACTTGCAAAGAAATCTCTAAACGCTTACCTTCTTCCAAATTAAAGCTGCCCTGACACCACAGTGATTGCAATCCAATCACCCGGGGTCAAGCTATGAAAAGCCTCTACATACATGGCGCAGGAAGAGTCCATTCCATCGGAGGAAATCAAAAGTCTAGTCAAGGACTCGTCGGATCATCAAGCTGGGCTCCTTATCGGTGCAGATGCGAATGCGCATCACACGATTTGGGGCAGCAGCGATACAAACGAAAGAGGTGAGTGGCTTATTGAATTCATTCTAACCGCTAACCTTTTTATTTGCAACAAGGGTCATATACCCACATTTATTACATAAAATCGTAGGGAGGTACTAACTCTGGCATCCCCCTCTCTCATCGACAAAATAAGAGAATGGAAGGTTTCTGAGGAGCACTCCTTCTCAGATCATCGTTACCTGGTGTTCAACCTAGCCTTCACGGTCCCAACCCCAATTGACTCATCCTGCAACCCAAGAAGAATCGATTGGGAGCGTTATAGAGCCTTCATTGGCAACTCTATAATAAGTGACACCCCGCGGACCACGTTAGGCATAGACAATATGGTCGATACTCTAACAATCACTTTGGGCAACGCAAGGGCCAACAGCTGCGTAATCCACAAATCAGGAAAAAAATCTTACCCTTCTTGGTGGAACGCAGATCTAAGCAAGCTCCGTAAAGCCTGTCGAAGATTCGCAAAGAACACAAGAAACGACAGAGACTGGAGCCTATACAAAAATTCACTCAAGGTGTACAAACAAAACCTGAGGAAAGAACAAAGGCTGTCTTGGAAACTCTTCTGCAATAACATGAAGAAAATTTGAGACGCCTATAGATTGAGGAAAATACTCTCGAAAGATCCACAATCTCCTAACTGCCTCATAGCAAATGGAGTTTGGACAACGTCTAAGGGGGGAACTCTAAATCTTCTCCTCAACACGCACTTCCCAGGCTGCTCTGAACCGCAAGACTTAGTGCACTCGCGAGGAACTCATATCTCCTCTGCGAAAGAGGGGCAATACGATCACATTATCTCCAGAGAGAAAAATATATGGGCATTAGAAAGTTTCAAGCCCTACAAATCGCCGGGTCCAGATGAAATTTACCCTATCGAACTCACACAAATTATGGAATGGACTATACCATGGCTAGAGATAATCTTTAAAGGATGCCTAGCTTGGAGTCATATTCCAGAAAAGTGGAGGTGCGCAAAGGTACTTTTCATTCCCAAGGCCGGCAGGAACTCTCATACTTCCCCCAAGGATCTAAGGCCTATCTGTCTATCATCCTTCGCTCTAAAAACTTTAGAAAGGCTTATAGACGTACACATACGGCACAGCTTCGATCCCTCCCTAATTTCTAAGGCACAGCATGCGTACTGCAAGGGTAGATCGGTCGAAACAGCCCTGCACACACTAGTGAGGAAAATCGAAAGATCAATCCATCTCAAGGAATATACTCTAACAGCCTTCCTAGACATAGAGGGCGCCATTAACAGCGTCACTCCGACAGCAATAATAGAAGGGCTAGAAAAGCTAAAGGTGGAGAGGATTCTGATAGAGCTGATCAGCGAGTTGTTATTAACTCGCAAGATTCACTCTAAGTGGGGAAGCCTAGTAACTACCAGAGTGGTTACCAAGGGAACCCCGCAAGGTGGGGTCCTCCCCCCTCTTCTCTGGAATGTAGTTGTAAACGAACTACTAATCAAGCTGGAGAAAAAAGGCCTGGATGTTGCTGCCTACGCCGATGACGTTGCCATTTCAATCTCAGGTAATTACCTATCCACACTCAATGACCGCATGCAATCGGCATTCTCATTTCTGTGCAAATGGGCGCATAGCAACGGGCTCAGAATTAATTCCCAGAAAACGGAGCTCGTGCTATTTACCAAAAAGCATAAAATCGCGGAAAACTGCCCTATCATTTTGCTCGATTCCTCTAGTGCCAAATTCCTTGGCATTATACTCGATAGGAAATTAACTTGGAAGAGCAACACAATTGAAAGAGCAAAAAAAGCAACAATAGCTCTCTACACATGTAAGAAAGCCCTAGGAAAAAAATGGGGATTCAACCCCAAAATCACCCTATGGCTCTACATCACGGTCGCTAGACCCATCCTAATGTATGGAGTGATAGTCTGGTGGACTGCACTGGACAAGACAACATACCACAATCAACTCGAGAAGGTACAAAGGATGGCATGTATGTGCATAACCGGGGCCCTCAGGTCCACACCAACGGCTGCACTTAACATGATACTAGACCTTACACCACTCGATATTTTTGGCAAACAAAATCGTGTGGTAACACACGGCCATAAGACTAAAAGCCAACTCGAAATGGTCGAGCTATGTCACTGGCCACTCCTCCACCATGCAAAACAGGATAACGATGGCAGAAAACCTGGACCACACAGAACCCACCATAGTCTTGGACAAAAACTTTACGACGATATATCCGGACCGACAAAACTGGACTCGCCAAACTCAACCCCGTAGAAAATGCGTGGATTTTTACACTGACGGGTCTAAAACCAAAGACGGGGTGGGCAGTGGATTATTCTTCACACAACTTAAGCTGTATAGAGCTCTAAAATTACCAGATCACTGCAGCGTTTTCCAGGCGGAACTGTTCGCAATAAAAGAGGCCTTGTCTTGGCCGAAGTGGAACGTAATAACCACCACGGATATTCGTATTCTCACAGATAGTCAAGCAGCCTTAAAGTCGTTGGAGTCCTATGTGTACACATCAAAATCTAGTCTCGACTGTCGCCTATTTCTTAACGAGATGGCAGAACAGTTCAACATACAGCTTATCTGGGTACCGGGACACAGCGACATTACAGGAAATGAAAAAGCCGACACACTCGCCAAACAAGGAACGACGCTACAATCAATCGTGGCTTGTGAGGGAGTACCCCTTACAACCATTAAACATTTTTTTTTTTTTTTTTTTTTTTTTTTTTTTTTTTTTTTTTTTTTTTTTTTTTTTTGTTCCCCTTTATTCAACACCTGTTTTGGATAACATTTAGTTGAAGTTTTTACAATTTAGTTTTGGGTATACGTACAATGTAGGACCAATGTCCTTTACAATTGTGTTTTTACTCGTGTGTAGGAGAAGATGGCACAAGTGGGATTTAGTCCACTCGAAGCGTTGGGGGTTTTGTTCACACCGAGCGCCCCTTATCGCTCGTTGTTGTCGCCAGATGCTTTTTTGTTTTTTTTTTTTTTACTTCGGTGATGTACCCAGCATTTACCCAAACCGTTCGATTAGGTCTGTTGGTCTGTATCGTTTAAGTCTTCGTATATGTGTTTGTTCGTCATTTGGGATATTGCGTATCTCGTCGTTTGTATGTTGTAAAATCTTACTTTGGTATTTGACACAGTGTTTTTTTATTTCGTCTGCAACAGTTGTTATGTGAAGGTCTTTATGTATTTCCGTGTTTGGCATGTACCATTCTGCGTTGGTGATTGTTCTTAAGATTCTGTTTTGTGTACGTTGTATTATTTGAATGTTTGAGGTTTTGGAAGTGCCCCATAGTTGTAGCCCATATGACCATATAGGTTTAATCATAGCTTTGTATATCAGAAGTTTATTGTCTATAGTCAATCTAGAATTTTTACCAAGCATCCAGTAGCATTTTCGGAGTTTGTCTTTTATTTGTTTTTTCTTTTCTAGAATGTGCTGTTTCCATGTTAGTTTACTGTCAATAACCATGCCTAGATATTTGGCGTGATCGTTGGTTTTAATATTCTTATTGTTAATTGTTATAGGAGGTGGATTGTCAATTTTTCTGGTTGTGTAGATAACCTGGATAGTCTTTTCTTCATTTATTTGTATACCCCACTTTGTGAACCACTCTATGGTATTATTTAAATGGCTTTGTAGTTTCAGGTTTGCGTCGTTTACGTCTTTGTCAGATTGGAGTATGATATTGTCGTCTGCAAATGTTGCTAGCATGGAGTGTTGCGATGTTGGGGTGGGTATGTCTGCAGTGTATATAAAGTAAAGTAGTGGTCCCAGAACGCTGCCCTGGGGAACGCCAGCGTGAACTATGTGCAAATTAGAATATTCTTCCTTGTGTTTTACGTAGAAGTGTCGTTGGTCAAGATAGCTTTTAAGTAGCAAGTAAAAGTCTAATGGTAAGGCTTTATTAAGCTTGTAAAGTAGTCCCTTGTGCCAGACTTTGTCGAATGCTTTAGATACGTCAAGAAATACTGCTGAGCAGTACCTTTTATTGTCTAAGTCGTTTGATATTTTGTTTATTACCCTATGTGTCTGTTGTATTGTCGAGTGATGTTGTCTGAATCCGAATTGGTGATTCGGTACAACGTTGTTTTTGTCAAGTATTGGTTGTAGTCTTTTCTGTATAATTTTTTCCAGGAGTTTCGATAACACTGGTAAAAGGCAAATAGGTCGATAGCTACTAGCTTTTGTTACGTCTTTTCCTGGTTTGGGGATGGCGTGCACTTCAGCGACTTTCCATGGTTTTGGGAAGTATTTAGATCGAATTACAGCGTTAAATATATTTCTGATATAGATAATTGCGTGTTCGGGTAGTTCTTTTAAGATTTTCCCATTTATCATGTCGTAACCAGGGCACTTATTGGGCTTGAGACTATTCTTAATATGAAAACCAATTTCATTTTTAGTAGTCAATTTGATTGGAATTGGTTCATTCGTATTTTGGAGGTTTAAATATTGTGAATTGTTGTCCTTTTCATTTGTGAAGCAGTTGGCAAAGAAGTTCGCTAAAGTTGCGGCTTTTTCTACATTTGTCTTAGACCAGGATTTGTTTTCGTTTAATATTGGCGGTTGGTGTGAAGTTGTCTGTTTCAAGTTTCTTGTGGCTTTCCAGAGAGAGTAGTTCGTTTGGAAAGTCGGCGGCAAGTTTTTTAAGTAATTGTTGAGTTGTTTGTTTTTATGCTCTTGTAATATGTCCTTAAGTTCTTTTATGGTCTTATTTAGTTTGGTCTTTAGTTCAGGAGAGCGGTTTGTTTGCCATCGTTTTCGAATATTGCGATTGTGTCTAATTTTGTTTAGGATATATTGGGGAGTATATGAGTCACGTTCAGATGGGACAATCTGTGGCGTACAGATGTTCAAGGCATTTATTATGGTGTCGTTAAAGTAGATTATTGCGCTATCTATGTTGTCAGGGCAGTTTAGGGGGATTCTGAGTGGCAGATCTCTTGTTAGGATGTCCTTAAATGTTTGCCAGTCAGTTCTTTTGTTGTAAATCCTTGTATTTTGAATAAGCGTGGTAGCTTTGGTCTCGTAGGTGATTATGATTGGAGAATGGTCGGAAGAGAGGTCAAGGGAAGTTTTTGCGGTTAATCTTGTCCTGGGTATACTTCTGTATATGCAGAAGTCAATGAGATCGGGTTTCTTATTCATATCTGAGGGCCAGTATGTTGGTTCCCCTGGGCTGAGAAAATGCACGTTAAGTGATTTTAGAACATTTAGAAGGATGCTTCCCTTTCTGTTTGTTAGTCTGGAGCCCCAGTCTGTGTTTTTTGCGTTGAAGTCGCCTCCTGCGATGAATCTTTTACCTAGTGTGTTAATGTAATTTTTGTATTGGTCTGTCGATATTATAAACTTAGGTGGACAGTAGAGTGCTGAAATTGTGAGTGGTCCATATGCATCTTCAATTTGTATGGTCGTTGCTTGGATATGCTCAGCTTTGTAACCTGCAAGGTCTATTGATTTGATTGTCTGTCTTATTATGATTGCTGTGCCACCATGAGCTTTGTTGTCAGGGTGATTTGTTTGATACATATTGTATTCGGGTATTTTGAAAAAGTTTTTGTCTGTGAAATGTGTTTCTGAGATCAATAGGATGTCTATGGAGTTGGTTCTGATAAATTGCTTTAATTCGTTGACATGCTGCTGCAGTCCGTTAGCATTCCAAATAACGATGTTTAGTCGGTCTAACTTCATATTTAATTACTCAGTTTGGTTATTAGTACTGTTAGTATGTTAATCATGTTAGCGATTTGTGTCACTAGTTGTTGTATCATTGTTTTTAATTCAACCATTAAACATAATCTGACCAATTTCGCCAGGGCCGAGACGAACCTTTGATGGACCCAGGGACTTACCTGCGTTATCACCAGGCAGATCTGGTCTCGGCTTGACAGTCAACGAACAAGGAGTATAATAGTTATATCAGAAACTACCAAAACCAATATAATATAATACATAACAATCCACTGAGCCGTAGTCACGTACATCAATACAATGTCTCTTAAAAGCCGACAACATAAAACAGTTGCATACATCAATACAATGCCTCTTAAAAGTCGACAACATAAAACGATCGCGTACATCAACACAATGCCTCCTAAAAGCCGACAACATAAAACAACAGACAGACTCAACCGAAAACCACTATAACATCCACCCAAAGCTGACATTGCAACAAAACGTAAACAAACGAAGCAACGAACTCTGACGAACAGAGAATGCACGACGTAACCCACAAAACACTTCACCCCAAATATAGGTCACAAAACACACAAAATGACACGCAGGCATTTAATGCTGAACGACAATATCCAGACAAAGGCACTTATGATGACCACCCCAAAACGCATTGCAACATCGACGCAACGCCAGTGGATTGACCCAGATAAAAAGATATATAAACCGATGTAAAACTCCCCAAAGAGGCAGTGTTGCTTCCGAGTTTTATACTGTAGCCATCGGTGAGTTTTCGCGCTCACAATAATAAAATCTCTTGAACATAAATAAATATTGTAAAATCGGTGAGTTTTCGCGCTCACACTACAAAAATAATATAAGATTTAAATAAATATCAAAAAACACAAAATCGTGTTTTATTATTGGCGCAGTCGGTAGGATAATTGTGAAACTATCGGAACGAATATCCGATAAACAATTATCCGCAAAACGAACCTACCGTAGGATAATCGTCAAATATCAGAACGAATATCTGATATCCGCGATTCGAATCCCATCGTAAAAGGACGTAACCGAAAGTTACCGCGTTCACGATATACTAGTGTTTCTCGAAAAAAGAGAAAGAAGAAAGACAGAACGCGAGTGTCCGGTAGTTATTTTGAATTTTTTTTTTTTCCTGATAGAAGCACACCGAACGTATATTGGTACTAGTGCTTCCCAAAAAAAAAAAAAAAGAGAAAAAGAGACAGAACGCGAGTATCAAACTCAGCAGATGCTGCCAAAAGAAGCCGATCCAGAAGAAGCAACAGAGGTACCGCTGACAGAAGCTCATATTCCTCAAGCCGAAGACACTTCAAAGTCTTGGATCGACGACGACGCCACAGCGGACTTCCAAGAACATTTTAGAGCACTGCAGCAACGACAAAGGAGACAGAGCCGAAGACAAGATCCAGTACCACCAAACTAAGGAGCACCAGCACCAAACAACACCATCAAGACTCCGGGAAAAGTAAATATTTTTTTTTTTTTTCCCTCTTCCTTCTTTCTGTATTTTATATATTTTTTTTTTTTTTTTTTTTTTTAAATATAAGTATATGCATATATATCCTTTCTTTTAATATCCCCATATTTTCGTACGCAATAACTAAGTTAGACTTATGATAGGAGATATAGAGGTAGGGATAAACAGGTTAAGGGCTCAATCAGCTGAAATTTCCAATTTAGTACGAAACCTCAGACCCGAAACAGAAATGTTGACCCTAAATATCGACCCCATAAAATACCTTACCCACCTACCTGAATACTCAGGAGATTACCGCGAGTTGCAAAACTTCATAGACCTGATCGATAGAATACACCCAGTCTTGACCAGATACGACGAACTCGGTCAGAGCATCTTCTCAGACCTCATCAAATCAAGATGCAAAGGCAAGGCCAGGGAAATTCTTGAAATCAACAACCATGTTACAACATGGAACGACATGAAGGCAATCTTAACGAACAATTTCGGCGACCGACTTAGCGTCGACAACCTGTTCGATGAGATGCGAAGCCTTCCAGTACGCACAACCTGTATCGAGTATTACAACTCAATCAAGAATATCCTTAGACGCCTCAACAATAAATTAAAACAGACACACACTCCCACAGATGGAGATTTAAACCAGAGACTGGAATTAAACAAAAGGTCCGCGCTACAAATTTTCAAAACGAAATGCCCGGAACCTATGAGATCGATCCTATATTGTAGGAACCCTGACTCTCTGGAAGAAGCCATAGATATACTCCACGAAACAGGATACGCTTACTATAATATCCAACCAAAACCAAATAATGACTCCAACAAACACAGAAACCCGTCTCATAGATATGAATCAAATACTAACCTAAAGCCCCGAAACTTCAACAGAAATGGCTACAACACAAGACCCGAACAAGAAATCCGACCTAGACAAACCCAAAACCAATATCCCAACTACTACCAACGAAATTCCTTCCCAGCTAATAAGAACACCCCAAACCTCAACACCGGCAATGTAAATTTCTCCCGCAATTACAATAACACCCAACCGTCAACCCACAATGTAAATTTTTCCCGCAATTACAATAACACCCAACTACCAATTCACAATGTCTTCACCAACCCATCTCCTCGCTACAGAAACCAAACTGTAGAGCTGATGGAAATAAACAATCAAAACGTTGTAGAAGTGGGAAATTTTCGAGCAACCCCCACTCCCAACTCCCCTACATAACGATACAAACCAAACATTTCTTAATAGACTCAGGAGCCTCAAGTTCAGTAGTCAACCCCGGAACATTCCAACCACACCTAATCAAAAATCTTCAAAAGCCTATCGTCCTCCGATCCTTAAACAAAGATACCATAGTCACACAAAAAACGACCATCCAAGGTCAACAACTAATTCAATCTATACCAGGTAGCATAGACTTTTTGGTCTACCCATTCCATGAAAAATACGACGGACTCATAGGAAACGACATTCTCATGAAGAACAATGCCATAATTAACTTCGAGGAAAAGACCCTCATAATAAATGGAAGTAAAATCAAGCTCAACCTTTCTTCGAGAAAAGAAAATACAATCTTCCAGATAGACCCGGGCAAGCACACATACAAAATCACAGTTGACAGAGAACATGGAACAGTCCTCATACCCGAAACCAAAATAAACGACCATGTTCGCCTATGCGAAGGCGTGTACAACGTCGCAGATTATAAGGCATTAACTAAGATCATCAACACTAATAAAGAACCCCTAATTTTATATCTTGCCACCCCTTTCGAAACAATCAACATAGAGGAAGTCTACGACTTCCATAACTTCGAACCCCAATATACCAACCACAATGAAATAACTAACGAAGACGAACTTTTTAAAGATATTCGAATGAATCATCTAAACCCCGAAGAAAAGGGAATGGTAAAAAAGGTAATACTTTCGTACAAAGATATTTTCGACAATAAGAAATCCCTAACCTTTACCAACGAAATAAAACATAAAATAAACATGACAGATGACAAACCAATTCAGTCGAAAATCTACAGGTACCCATACATCCACAAAGCGGAAATTCAAAGGCAAATCCAGGATATGTTAGAGACCGGAATCATAAGACCAAGCTCAAGTCCATACAACAGTCCCGTATGGATCGTTCCAAAGAAAGACGATGCATCCGGAAAAACCAAATGGCGGCTAGTCATAGACTACAGACGATTGAACGAAAAAACAATCGATGACCGCTACCCGATACCAAACATAGAAGAGATCCTCGACAAATTAGGCAGGTGTAACTACTTCTCAACTTTAGATTTGAAAAGTGGATTTCACCAGATCGAAATGGATGAAAAGGATACTCAAAAAACTGCATTCTCAGTCGACCACGGGCATTACTAATTCTGTCGAATGCCATTTGGATTGAAAAACGCCCCGAGCACATTCCAACGACTAATGGATCAAGTTTTAAGAGAGCACATTGGTAGACAATGCCTCGTTTACATGGACGACATCATTATCTTTTCGAATGGACTTGAAGAACATATACGCAATCTGAGTCTGATCTTCAAAAAACTAAAACAAGCACGCCTCAAAGTCCAATTAGACAAATGTGAGTTCTTGAGAAAAGAAGTGGAATTCTTGGGCCACGTAGTAAGTGAAAAAGGCATCCTTCCCAACTCAAAGAAAATTGACGTCATGAAAAACTATAAAATACCTAAAAGCCAGAAGGAGATAAAAAGATTTTTGGGAATAGCCGGATATTACAGAAAATTTATTCGGAATTTCGCTGAAATAGCCAAACCCATGACTACATACCTAAAAAAGGATGCGAAAATGAACATAGAAAACAAAGACTACATAAAGAGTTTCGAAACACTCAAAGAAAAACTGATCACGGCGCCTATCATGCAATACCCCGACTTCAACAAAACGTTCGAAGTAACGACAGATGCAAGTCAATACGCCATCGGAGGCGTTTTATCCCAAGAAAACAGGCCCATCAGTTATGTCTCTCGAACATTGAACCAACATGAGATAAATTATTCAGTCATCGAAAAGGAACTACTAAGTATAGTATGGTGTCTGAAACAATTCCGACCGTATGTCTTTGGAAGAAAAATTAAATTATACACCGACCACAAACCTCTTGTTTGGCTCAGTAATATGAAAGAACCAAATAGTAAACTCGTAAGGTGGATATTGCAACTAGACGAGTACAACTACGAAATACTTTACAAAAAAGGACAAGACAACAAGGTCGCGGATTTCCTAAGCCGCATCGACTTTAACAATGTGGATACACCGAAAAAGGAACAAGGTACCGAAAACTCAACGAATATGAGTAGTATAATTCAAACGGTAACACCATTAAATCTCTACAAATATCAACTTGTAATTAACGAAATTTCATCAGGGTCTTCACACATAAAAAATAAAACAATCTTCGGAAAAAATAGAAAGATTATAAGCATGAAGAAAGTCGACGAAGATAACATAAAACAAATAATAAAAAATCACTTCAACCCCAACAATGTTACAGCCATCTTAGTAAATGATGCAACATTCGAAATAATAAAGAAAACGCACCAAAAACACTTTAGAGCATATAGAGTGGTAAGATGCAGCAAAATGTTAAAAGATATCGAAGATCATAATGAACTCGAAAAAATAATCGAAAACAAACATCTCGAAAATAATCATAGGGGAATCGAAGAAGTATACGAAGAACTAAAACAAGAATTCTACTGCCCAAATATGAAAATAAATATCTCGAAAATCATAAACAACTGCGAAACATGTATTTTAGGTAAATACGAACGCAATCCCGCGAAAATTCCTTTCAAAATCACCGAAACTCCTACCAAACCTAATCAAATTATACACCTAGATGTATTTTATTCAATCAACAAGTCACTTTTCGTTACAATGATAGACAAGTTTAGCAAAATAGCCCTCTTCACCAAGATAGAAAACAGAAGTGAACGAGAATTCAGAAAAGCGATATCAAAATATATAAGCGTTTATGGACATATAGAAAAAATAACTACTGATAACGAACTAGGTATGAAATCTAAATTAATGCGAGATTTCCTCACGGAGAAGAACATTGAAATCCATTTTACCTCCAATTCAAACCACACTAGTAACGCAGATATCGAGAGACTACATAACACTATCAACGAACACCTTAGGCTTCTAAGATACAGAAAAAAACATTTACCTATAGAAGAACAACTTATCCTCATAAATGGTTATTATAATAATAGTGTCCATTCAACAACCAAACGTAAACCAATAGATTTCATACAAGGAAAGGTAAAACATGAGGATTATCCACAAATTCATGATTTACTTATCCAAAAGAAGTCCCATACCATTGGTAAACTTAACAAAACTAGAAAAGACGTCACAATCGAACCAGGTATCAATTTCATTAAAGAAATAAGAGGAGGAAAAAACCATCCTCGTTATAGGAAAATAGATTGCGAACTTATGGACCAAAATCATTTAAAAGATAAAACAAACAACCTTAAATATTACAAGACTCATGTTAGGAAGAAAAGAAAATTTCAAAATAATAACGCTCTTAAGTTCAATGTACATAATAACAAGAATCGTAATATCACAGGTTACAAAGATGACAATATTGGGAATAATACTGCTCCTATCCCTTCAAAGTAACGGACAACATTTAGAAGTTCAAGACTTAACAAACAATAACGGATTTATAACTTTCAAACTCGACAACGTCAGACTTATAAACGGATACACAAAGGTACTTCACATCATTAATATCACCGAATACGAAAATACTAGCAAACAGATTCAACGCAGTATAGATACTTTAGAACTTAACACAACCTTGATCACCCCAATGATAAACGCAATGAAACACAACTTACAAATTTTAAAAGACAAAATTAACTTTCTAAGACCCCACGAAAAACAAAAACGAGGCCTCTTTAACATTGCAGGTAAAGGACTCAAATTCTTAGCAGGTACTCTAGACAGCGACGACGAAATCAAAATTACAAACAAACTTGACACACTCGAAAAGAATACCCACAACCTTATACTAGCTAGTAACCAACAAATAAAAATAAACAACCAAATCTCTGATCAAATCAAAAATATCACCACCCACATAGCGAACCAACAGACTCTAATAGAAACACACATTAATACCTTTAGTAACGCAGTAACCAAAAAACTCGATAACTTCCAAGATGAACTTTTCCTTCTCCAACTAATATACCAAATTAACCATAACATAAACTTTCTAAAAAACCACATCGACGACATCGAAGAAGTTATAATGACAAGTAGACTAGGGTTACTTTCACGAAACATTTTAACACCACAAGAATTAGATACCATCCCTGACTTCGAAGTTTTACAACAAATTAAAACAGTAGTAACATATTACAATAACCAAATAGTAATAATTATACTAATTCCCCAATTTTCGAAACTAACTTTTTCACGTCAACTTATTGAGCCCATACCCACAATCCATAACAGAACCATATTCATAAAAGACCACATTGTAATAGTTGACCAAAATAATAAAATATATGATAACAATGTTAAGGACAACCTTAAAAATAACTTAATTGAAATAGAAGATACATGCATAAAAAATATTATATTACTTAAAGAAGCTGATTGTAACATACTAGAAAATGACATTGAAGAGATAAAAGAAATAAGAGAAGGACTAATTGTAACTAAAAACTTAAATACTGTAAAACTTTACCAAAATTGTAATAATCTAAATGTAAACATAAGTGGAACAAAACTTATTAAATTTACAAACTGCTCCATTAGAATAAAAGATAAAAGGTTTTCCAATTCAAATAAAGAAATTGTTGATCATTTCATATTACCAAACTTCCTCATAAATGTAAACGAAAAACACGTAATTCCCAATATAAAACTAGAGGAAATCCATTTTAAAAATATAAAAAATCGAAATAAAATTTTAGAAATAGAAAGCAAAAGTTATTATAAGAACATTGAAAATATTTCCTTACACACTGTAACGTACGTATTTCTTATCATAGTATTGATCATAGGCTATAGAAAATATTCTGTAAGAAAATTTATTGTAAAAAGCTCGTCGGAGCCTCACACTAACGAGGGGGGAGTTATATCAGAAACTACCAAAACCAATATAATATAATACATAACAATCCACTGAGCCGTAGTCACGTACATCAATACAATGTCTCTTAAAAGCCGACAACATAAAACAGTTGCATACATCAATACAATGCCTCTTAAAAGTCGACAACATAAAACGATCGCGTACATCAACACAATGCCTCCTAAAAGCCGACAACATAAAACAACAGACAGACTCAACCGAAAACCACTATAACATCCACCCAAAGCTGACATTGCAACAAAACGTAAACAAACGAAGCAACGAACTCTGACGAACAGAGAATGCACGACGTAACCCACAAAACACTTCACCCCAAATATAGGTCACAAAACACACAAAATGACACGCAGGCATTTAATGCTGAACGACAATATCCAGACAAAGGCACTTATGATGACCACCCCAAAACGCATTGCAACATCGACGCAACGCCAGTGGATTGACCCAGATAAAAAGATATATAAACCGATGTAAAACTCCCCAAAGAGGCAGTGTTGCTTCCGAGTTTTATACTGTAGCCATCGGTGAGTTTTCGCGCTCACAATAATAAAATCTCTTGAACATAAATAAATATTGTAAAATCGGTGAGTTTTCGCGCTCACACTACAAAAATAATATAAGATTTAAATAAATATCAAAAAACACAAAATCGTGTTTTATTATTTATAATCTCCCTAAAAAGAACTGACAGATATAAAACAAAAAAAAAAAAAAAAACAAAAAAAGGAGGAAGAAAAACAAAAAGGAAAGAACAACAAAAAGGAAAAGGCAGGTATGGTGTTTTTATTATTTTTTTTTTGGTGTAGTGTAGTACAATGAATACGGCAAATAAATTCGCCGCCCTCGTGTCGTCACGGTGGCAAGGCTAATTCGAAGCGTCCCCTCTACCCCGCAGAGACAGTGTTTTATATATATATGTGGTGGTGACGGTAGATATTTAAGTTGGAGTTTGCAGCTGCAAGAGAAAACGTGGGAGCAGTTGGGAAGAAGTTGCAGATGAGTGAACAAGTGTCGCGTATCAGTTGTCAAGCAGTCGTTATTTTCTCGAAGTTGCCTTTTTCCTTTTTATCGCTTTTAATCTTTAATTTCTGTATTTTTGTTTTATTTTTAAATAAAAGTTGGATTATTTTACAAAGCCTACATTTTATTGAGAATTCCTACATTTGGGGGCTCAACCACTCAACACCATTAAGCTCGTCGATTGTGATTTTTTTTAAACTATGTGGTCTAGCTTAAACGTCGATCAATTAAAAGCCGAACTTGGAAAATTAAATCTTGATACCAACGGTCTAAAAGCTCAATTAATCGAAAGGCTCGAACAATATTATAAAAGTAAAGAAGTACATTCGGCCGCGTCGGGATCATTATACAAGGATACAGATAAAATGAATAATACACCAAACAATCGTCCAGAAGTGTCAGTGAAGGACATTGAGAATTTCATTACAGAATTTAGTGGGGAGGGTGCTACAAAAATTAAGTGGTGGTTCGATGAATTTGAAGAGATTGCGGAACTTATGCAATGGAGTGACGTCGAAAAGTTAATTTACGCGCGAAAACGTTTGTCGGGTCCAGCAAAAATGGTCGTGAAATCGAACAAGTGCACCTCCTATGTGACATTAAAAAAGTTGCTAATAGAAGAATTTGAGGAAAAATTATGTGCGGCGGATATTTATTTTAAATTACAAAATAGAACGAAAAGACACAATGAAAGCTATAGAGAATATCTACTGGTTATGAAAGACATTGCGCAAGATGTAGTTGACGATAAGTCTTTAATTAAGTTAATCATCAATGGCATTCCGGACAGAGAAGAAAACAAAATTTCTCTTTATGGTGCAACCGACTTAAATGATTTCAAACGAAAATTAGCAATTTATGAAGAAATCAAGGAAAAAGTAAAAAGACAATTCAGTGATAAGCGGGAAAATAATTTCGGTAAAAAGAAACAGTTTGAAAAAAGAGAACATTGCTACAATTGTGGTAGTGTCGAACATAAAAAATCAGCGTGTAAAATGGGAACAAAATGCTTTGCGTGTAATGAATTTGGGCACCATAGTAAAGAGTGTAGAAACAAACCAACCACAAGCAAAAAAGGGATAAACTTAGTCTACAAATCAAAAATGTGCAAACACATATTAATAAATCAGTTATCATGCGAAGCCCTGATCGATACGGGCAGTGACTATAGTTTAATTAAAAAAAGTGTGTTCGATAAACTCTCTAACGTGAATTTAAAAAAGACGGCACTATTGTTCAACGGTTTTGGCTTCGGTAAATCAACATCTCTCGGCTCGTTTAATGCATGTTTTAGAATCGATGATTGTATTATATACGGTACTTGCCATGTCGTCCAAAATGACGTGATACCTTTTCAATGTATTATTGGTGGGGACGTAATCGCGATGGCTGAAGTTGTCATTAACGAAGATGGTATACATTTTAGAAATACTGCATGCGAACCTTTGCCTGAGAATAATGTTTTTATTATTAATCATTGCGATAATAACGATGTTGATGTACCCCCAGCATACAAACAGACAGTGAAATCAATGGTAAACAACTATGCGCCTGTAAAAGACTTTAATAGCCCAATTGTCATGTCCATTGTTTTAAAAGATGAAACTCCAATTTACAGCTCTCCGCGCAGACTTCCATTTAGTGAACAAAAAATCGTCAAAGATCAAGTGGAACAATGGCTTAAAGAAGGTATAGTGCAGCATTCAACCTCACCCTTCGCAAGCAAAGTAGTAGTCGTCAAAAAGAAAGATGGGTCTCCTCGCGTGTGTATCGATTTTCGGAAGATAAATGAACGCATGGTCCGTGATCGCTTTCCGATGCCAGTTATAGAGGAAATTTTAGACAACTTGCAAGGTGCAAATGTGTTCTCCACTCTGGACTTAAGAAATGGGTTCTTCCACGTATCGGTTGACGAAAACAGTCGCAAATATACAGCGTTTGTCACGAAGGAAGGACAATTCGAATTCTGTCGAACTCCGTTTGGTTTAGCGAACTCACCGAGTGTGTTTACACGTTTCATCCAATATGTTTTTCGAGATCTAATTGGTAAAGGAATTATTCTTTTCTATATGGATGATATTATCATACCTTCTACAGATGAAGCTGAAAACATAGAGAAACTCAAGTCCGTGCTGCATGTTGCTCAACACAGTGGACTATTGGTGAAGTGGAGCAAGTGTCATTTCTTGCAACGTAGAGTAGAATTCCTCGGACATGTTATTCAAGAAGGAACTATCCGACCATCTGAACGAAAAGTAGCTGCGGTAAAAAATTTCCCAGACCTTAAGAATGTCCAGGACGTGCAATCATTTTTGGGCTTAACCGGATATTTTCGTAAGTTTGTCCAAGGATATGCCATCATAAGTAAACCCCTGACAGACTTATTGAAAAAGGATTCCAAGTTCCAGTTTCAAAGGGAGGAACGAGCAGCAGTGGAAAGATTAAAAACAGCTTTAACAAACGATCCGGTACTAAAAATATATCAGCATGGTGCACCCACAGAGGTCCATACAGACGCCAGCAAAATAGGATGTTCTGCAGTGATGCTACAAGAATTCTCAGGTGCTCTGCATCCAGTGTACTACGTAAGCCACAAAAACAACCCCGCCGAGCAAAAACTCCATAGTTATGTTTTAGAGGTATATGCTGTGTACCTAGCCCTAAAGAAATTACGAACATATTTACTAGGTATGCAATTTAAGGTGGTAACGGACTGCGCCGCTTTTCAACAAACAGTCAAAAAAGAAGATTTGCCAGCTACAGTTTCGAGGTGGATAATGGCTATTCAAGATTTTGATTTTATCGTGGAACATCGCAGAGGCACTTCAATGAGGCATGTCGATGCAATAAGCAGATATCCAGTGGTATTCTACATTGGTAACGAGCTGTTAATGCGAATCAGAAGAGCGCAGGTTAAAGACGACCACATCTTAGCTATAAAAGAAGTTCTTCAAAACAAAGCTTTTGGTGATTTCGTCGTTAAAAATGATGTACTGTTGAAGGTCGTGGACGGTGATGTCAAGATTGTGGTTCCCAATGCCATGGAAGCTGAGGTCATCAAGTCGAAACATGAGGAGGGTCATTTCGGAGTACAAAAAACAATGCATTTGGTGCTGCAGGATTTCTTTATTCAACATTTGAAAGCGAAAGTGGAAAGATGCATAAATAATTGCGTGAAGTGCATTCTAGGTAGCAGAAAAAACACCAAAAAGGAAGGATTTTTACAACCAATTGGCAAAGATGATCAGCCACTGCAAACCTTTCACGCGGATCATATGGGACCAATGGATCCCACTGCAAAGCAATATAGATATATTTTCGCTGTGGTTGACGCATTTTCTAAATACGTCTGGATATTTCCCACAAAAACATTAGGTGCGAACGAGGTCATACGCTGTTTAAAAGATCTTGAAGCTTGTTTCGGAAATCCAGCACGAATTATATGTGATCGAGGTCCAGCATTCACATCTCAAGATTTCAGCAGACATTGCGAGGAAAGGAACATCGAACTCGTTCATACTACAACAGGAGTACCCCGTGGAAATGGTCAAATTGAAAGAGTCAATAGGATAATCGTCGAATCGTTAAAGAAATTGTCGTCAGATTCTCCAGAGAAATGGTTCAAGTATACACGTCGTGTCCAGATAGCGATTAATTGCAGCATTCAAAGAGCAGTTGGTCGCACGCCGTTCGAAATTCTTTTTGGTGTTAAGATGAGGCAAAAAAGTGACCTTGAGGTATGCAATTTGATAGCAGAAGAAACAATAGCAGCATTCGAGGATAACCGTGAGGAAATTCGAGCAGATGTTAGGAAGCAAATCCAAAAAATTCAAGCCGAAAACCGGAAGAGTTTTAACAAAAACCGCAAAAAGGCCAGAAAGTATGATATTGGGGATTGGGTTGCAATAAAACGAACTCAATTTTCAATAAAAAAGTTATCATCCGAATTTTTGGGACCATACGAGGTAGTGGGAGTTCTCAGAGCAGACAGGTACACTGTCCGAAAACTTTCGCCAGACGCAGAAGGACCAGTACAGACATCTACAGCCGCAGAGTTTATGAAGCCATGGGCATCCGTTTCACAAGATATATCATCATGTTTGTCATCCGAGGCGGATGACTAGCAGGACGGCCGAGTGTGGTGGTGACGGTAGATATTTAAGTTGGAGTTTGCAGCTGCAAGAGAAAACGTGGGAGCAGTTGGGAAGAAGTTGCAGATGAGTGAACAAGTGTCGCGTATCAGTTGTCAAGCAGTCGTTATTTTCTCGAAGTTGCCTTTTTCCTTTTTATCGCTTTTAATCTTTAATTTCTGTATTTTTGTTTTATTTTTAAATAAAAGTTGGATTATTTTACAAAGCCTACATTTTATTGAGAATTCCTACATATATGTATATGTTCCCCTGGCGTACCGGTAGACGCGGGAGTAGTGGATAACAACGCGGTTAACGGCGCACATAACGGCGCAGTTAACGGCTTGGGTTGGTGGCGCGAGAAGCGGCAGTAACGTAACAGTTACAAGCGGCAGTAATGTAACAGTTATCAGCGGCAGTAACGTAACAGTTATCAGCGGCAGTAACGTAACAGTTATCAGCGGCAGTAACGTAACAGTTACAAGCGACAGTAACGTAACAGTTATCAGCGCGGTGTCCTACAAGTTACAAGTCCTACAATTTCATGACCGTCATCAATAATAATAAAAAAAAAAGAAAAACTTTTGTGTCCCTATACATATACATATGCATATATGTACTCAAGTGTGAATAAAAATAAAAAATATATGTATATACATACACATACATATATATTAATTGTAACAGTGATAATAGTTCCTGGGATCGGGGGTTTGTGCACAAGCGCCGGATGGTCAGATAACATGTGAGTAATGAATTATTGTTCTGCATTTATACAATATATATATATACATAAAGATTCATATACGTATTTAGAGATTCTGTTCAATCACAACAATTTTTGACGCCTGACGCCAGACGGTGTCATAACATAAATCAGGAAAATTTGTACGCTGTTTGCACCTCTTTCAGCTCGTATTTCGTATTGTGGAATAAGCAATTTCGTATTACTGTAGGTTAAGCAAATTTGTATTATTGCATTTATTGTAGGATAAGCAAAATTTCACTATTTAAGCAGTATTATGAGAAAATAAAGTTCAGTTCATTAGAACCACACATAGTCGATCATTCATTCGAACATTGGTCCTTCGAGGAAAGAACAGCAACCTAATAAAGCGTAACCACGGCTCACACTGTTAGTGAATAAGCGTAACCAGGGCTCACACTGGTAGTGAATAAAGCGTAACCAGGGCTCACACTGGTAGTGAATAAGCGTATCCAGAGCTCACATTGGTAGTGATTTAAAAGTGAATCCAGATTAGAAATTAAAAATGGTGTTAGATGAAACAGAGGTTTGTAGCATCGTAGCTAGACAAAAATCTCTAGCAGAGGAGTTAGAGAAAACTAGCAGAAATTTTGCAAAGGACAGTCCAGTACGAAAAACTGCTAAATATTTGGAAGAAAAGCTACAACGGATAGAGGAAATCTGGACAGATTTCCTCGATTACCACAAAAAAATTGAGGAAGTAGTAAAGCAAGAAGATCTTGAACGACTTTCCGTATGGTGTCTTAATAATGACCTCCATCTTAATGTCTCCAAATGCCAAAGCCTTTCCTTTTATCGAAACCTCTCTTCAATTCCCTTTATGTACAAAACTGACAACATCCCCTTGACCATTATCTCTTCCAAAAAAGACCTAGGAGTTATTTTTGACGGAAAACTTAACTTTGGAAAGCACATTGAGTCCTTGGTTGCCAAAGGTAACCAGATGTTAGGTTTCATACTTCGGAACTCGAAAGACTTTCAAGATCCGCATACTCTCAAGTATCTATTTTTCGCATTTGTCCGATCTCACCTCGAGTACTGCAGTGTAGTTTGGAACCCATGTTATGAAGTACATTCTACTAGAATTGAGAAGATCCAGAAGCGACTTACTAGAGTAGCTGTTCGTAGACTGCGCTGGAATGTTGAAATGCCGCCTTACGAAACGAGATGCAAATTATTTGGTATCTTACCACTTTTCAGACGTAGGCAATATTTTTCTATTATGTTCATTTACGATTTAATAAACGATCATATCGATTGCCCTTTCCTTTTATCGCTAATTGGATTTTATGCTCCTGCGAGAGCTCTTAGAAATCGTTTTTTATTTTATGTACCGTACCATAGATTTAATTATGGATATAATGAACCTATTTCTAGATGCCTTATAGAAACGAACAAATATTGTAGTTCATTGGATTTTCATCTTAGTAGGGGGTTTTTTAATAATAAATTAGGCCTGTTGTTAGGCCTTGATGGTTATTCCTAAGTATATTCTTTGTACTAGTAATCTAACGAGAACAGTGGATGTACTCATTTGATGAAAATTTGAAATAAATAAATAAATAAAGAAGGGCCCAAAAGGCTTTCCCATTGCACAAAGATTTCAATTTGGTTGGGTTATTACTGGACGCATAGCATCCAAATGCGCTGGTGTGAGAATTATGGGAATGGTTGCCCAAACAACACTAGAAAATCAACTCAAGCAGTTCTGGGAACAAGAGGAGGTACCAGTACAGATTCAATTGACACAGAACGACTTCAATTGCGAAAAAACGCATTGTCGAGACGTTGATGGCAGATATATAGTTGACATTCCATTCAATAAACAATTGGAGCAGAAGTACAGTTTAGGAGCCTCATGAAACCGAGCAGTTGCAAGATTGCTCCAACTGGAGAGGAAATTTAAAACAAACAATTCTTTGCGGTTTGAGTATACCAAGGTAATAAAAGAATTTATAAGTCTTGGTCATATGGTCGAAGTTTCTTTAAATGAAAAACAAACCGAAGGGGTGTACTATATGCCACACCACTCTCGGCACCGAGAGTGTCACCATCAAGGCCGTTCACTCACACCGGAGTGGATTATGCAGGGCCATTTCAAATAAGAATAGCAAAAGGAAGAGGAAATCGATTGACAAAGGGCTACGTGGCAGTTTTTGTGTGCTTCGCCACTAAGGCAATTCATCTAGAATTAGTCAGCGATCTCACATCAGAAGCATTTTTAGCCGCTGTTCGGAGATTTGTGTCCAGAAGAGGCATTTGTTCAAACTTCTACAATGATTGCGGGACAACCTTTATAGGCGTTAACAAGGAACTACAGAATATTTTTCAGCTTGTTGCTCAACAAGTGAAATCGGACGTAGCGGATAAACTGCTCTTGGATGGCATACAATGGAATTTTATTCCTCCAGCTGCACCCCACTTTGGAGGATTATGGGAAGCTAGGGTGAAATCTATGAAGTACCACTTAAAAAGGGTTATTGGTGATACTATGCTCACATTTGAAGAATTTACTACAGCATTAACCCAGATCGAAGCTTGCTTGAATTCTCGCCCATTGATCGGTATTAACAACGACATCCATGATAATCCGATTTTAACTCCGGGACACTTCTTAATTGGATCGGCACTAAATGCCTTACCAAATCCCACACTGGATCGAAATAAAACTTATCGCTCCCGATGGTTATTGATCCAAAAAATGGTCCAAGATTTTTGGCAAACCTGGTCGTCAGAATATCTAACGCAGCTGCAACATCGCTGCAAATGGAAACAAAAGAGAGAAAACATAAATGTTGGGGATATAGTACTGATCAAGGACGAACGCCTTCCACCCACTAAATGGAACTTGGAGAAAGTCACTGAGATACATCCTGGAACAGATGGACATGTTCGTGTAGAATTCAAAATCTACAAATTGCTTTCGGTACCTGCTTGGCGAGATCAAACATTCGCGTTTATTGTACCATCATCAGAGTATTTAATAGTCAATCTGAAAGGCGATCACTTCTACCCTTTGAACGAAATGTCATTTTCGATGTGTAGGCAACGATCGTCAGGATCATTCTGGTGCGACATGAAGCACCCTCTGTATCTAACAGAGTCGACGATTAATTCCTGTGAAATGGGTCTCTTGAGACATTCGAAAGAGATTCCACCTTCGTGCGTCATCCAAAGCGTCAGTCCTCAATTATATTGGGTACAAATGCACCACACGAACACATGGATATATAGCACTCCAAGCGCGGTCAATGTAGACATAGCATGTGGCAAGGTATCTTCGACAGCCCAATTGATGTCAACTGGAATAGTGCAATTGCAACCTAACTGTAGAATTATCCAATCAAGCATGATACTGTTTGGCAGGCAGTCAGTAACAACTTCATCCTATTTACCGCTGCCAAACATTTCCGACTTTCTAGCTGATCAACATTATCACCACGAAGAACCACCTGTTGTAGGAACAAAGGTCTCAGATCTCAAAATTACAACATGATATCGCTCTCCAACAAAGTCAAGAAGTACTATTGAACCAAATCCGAAGCCACAAGATCCAGCAGTATTCAGTAAGCGGTGCAATAACACTTCTCATCATTATAGCAGGATGCATCGCTGTACTGAAAGGGCTTCGAAAAAGGAGATCTGCCAATATTAACATCGTGACCACTCCCAACCCAGCACCACGTAGACGACGAAGTGAACCAGTTGCCTCATCAATATTCTGCGACGAAAACTTTATCGTCTAGGGGCCCCAGCATGTTGTGATCAATAACAACAATTTTTGACACCTGACGCCAGACGGTGTCATAACATAAATCAGCAAAATTTGTACGCTGTGTCCACCTCTTTCAGCTCGTATTTCGTATTGTGGAATAAGCAATTTCGTATTACTGTAAGTTAAGCAAATTTGTATTATTGCATTTATTGTAGGATAAGCAAAATTTCACTAATTAAGCAGTATTATGAGAAAATAAAGTTCAGTTCATTAGAACCACACATAGTCGATCATTCATTCGAACATTGATCGAACAGATTCATACTTAATTTTTTTTGTAATCAAAACCGGAATCTGTTCATTTAGAATATAATCGTGATGAAATGACGCATTAGAATTTCTTTTTGTGTTGAAACAAGTGTGTGTGTGTGCGTGTGTGGTTATGTGGAAGGGGCTATCTCAGAAAAACCACGAGGAAAAGATAGCTGTGATATGGAGATTTCGCCTCAATATCAGGGAGGGTTTGCCTCAACGTTCGACAACACCAGAACATGCTACCACCGTCTCCCTTCATACAACTCCCCATCTCTGGCAGCCCCTTTTTTTTCCACGTCCCATGTGTGGACAGACCCCCCCCTTCATTCCAGCTACCTACCCTATGGCATGTTTTAATTTTTTATTGATAGTGTAGTTATTTTATAGCAACGAAATCTCCCCCCCCCCCTCCGACGAGCTGATGCCGTGCCAAGATTTCCGCTAGTATGCCAAACGCTGCTCTCTTTACACCCAAATTTTAACCTCCCACCTGTGCTATACACTACAATGATTTCTGCAAAAGCTGTCAGGACGAGGAGGAGGTCGAATCCATTCACCACCTTCTCTGTGCCTGTCCAGCATTTTGCAATATCAGGCAACGTTACCTATGCTCTGACTTCCTTAACGGTCTGACATATGTTCAGAAAGTAGGGATACCTGATCTTCTTAACAAGCACAAGATAGTTCCACGAATAGGGGGGCAAAACCCCCTCGTAGCTGCACAACGGGCCTCCCTGCTCTATGTGCATTCTTCTCAATTCTGGGAAGGCTACGATTCTACCTACCTACCTATTATACATAGAACAATAATTCAGACGAAAACGAGAGACAAACAAGGCGACCGACGAAACAACCAGAAATACTGATGTGGATGAGTTGACAATGACTGAAATAGTCGAGTTACTAAAAAGCGTGCATTTGACACTGGATGAAAGTAAATCCGATTTGTGGGAGCGGCTTCGAAAACATCTAATGGGAGAATCAACTGTGCAGGACATTTTTATATTCTTCCCTACATAAATACAAACAATAGCGAACATTCAGAAAACAGTGATCCTAACATACTTTTATATTTGACAATACAAATATATACCTATATATACATATGTACATACATACATATATATGTAAAAATAAATCACCATCAATCAAAACAAAACATCAAAATCATCATTATTATCATCAGTCATAAGGAATCTCTGGGAGCAAATTATAACAGGTATGGCGGGATTAAATTTGTTTAGCCCGGCGAATGACGTAAGTGATTTCACCGGGATATTAGAGGAACTAGATTTATTTATCAAACATGTAGATTACATTTATATTTTTACTAGTGGCTTAGACGAAAATCCAACTGGATGTTTAGATTTAAAGATTAGGCAAACAATTAAGGGTCCAGTAAATATCATCCTTATAAAAGTCTATTCTGAGAGAAAATTGTACTATTATTGAAAGTATAGAAAGTATTATGATGTCCGTTGAGTTGTTGCAATTTGAATGCTCTGTGAATGGACTCTTTGAAAGATGTCAAGCGAATTAAACATCATAACCTCACTAAGTCCTGATAATCCTATTTGGTTCGATATGATTTTAAAACTATTCATAGGTAAATTACCTAGTAAACCGAAGCTTATTCTTCAAGTGAGAAATACATCTACCTTGAGAGAAGCGAAAGCTATTTTTCTAGACACGGAGAATTTTGGCAGGCATTATACAAATATCTCCACATTTCATACATTTTCCAATTGCTTGAATTCTAACGAAAATCATCAAAATGTTGCCCCTGTAAGGCATAATAGTTACGAAAATAGAAATCAAGCCAATACGAGAAACTATTTCCCACCACGTTATATGCCAAATGGAACAAATAATATAACCTTTTCACGACAGCTCCAGAGTAATAGTAGAGGTTACTCTGTCATAGTAAAGTCTGTCAGAGCAAAGTCATTCAGGGTCTTTTAGAAGGAGCAAACAAAGTCGTAGAATGGATATAGATCATGTCGAGTCAAAAAATGAACCATGTTGCTCTTGTACTAATGGGCAACATTTTCAACAAACCAGCCCAGACCACTTCCCTGCATAATCGTTCAAAGCAAAGGCAATCCAATTAAACTTTTAATTGACGAGTGTCACAGAAGGTGAATTATCTGCATTACAAGATAACATATCGGAAATCTCTTTCGAAGCACTCTTAATAAAAACTATTATAAGTAAATTGAAAACCGATAACCGAACAAAGAGAAAATCGAATGTCTCACTGATACAATGAAAAAATTCAAGCGTGTCTTTTACTTTGAAGTAACAAGAAAGGACGATATTCCCATTTACTGTAAGGCGTACAGATACCCTGAGGCTCTTAGGTTCGAAGTAAATAAGCAAATATCAGAAATGCTTAAGTCCGGTATATTTAAAAATTCATCCAGTTCCTACAATGCTCCTATTTGGATAGTACCTAAGAAAGTTGATAATGCCGGTAAACAAAAATTACACATTGTCGTTGTAACTTAACGAGTGTTCAGTTCGATTACCTATGTACTGACTATGCGCACATGATCTAGTTTAAGTCAAGGTAATACTTCACGTCAACAACAACCATCATGCTGACGCCACCATAACAAACGGAATATTCATTGGGTCAAGCCAACGACCTATTATGCCGACGCTGCATTACCGCCAATTACTTTAGTTTTAAGTACATATTGTAAATGTTTCTGTAGGCATCCTTTTTGTACACCACTGCAAGTGTTCTCGTCAGAAGTAAATATTAACCGAAAGTAAGAAACTATTGTCATATCATATGATGCTCACACTATCTCATTTCTTTTACTCGTACAAGTTAACGACACGTCAACAGATTCTTCAACGCGGTTGCACACGTCTCGCCAAATGCAACGCGCGACACCTCAGCATCCGGTCATCCTACACTTGCACGGCATAGCCGCATGATACCTGCAGCTATCAGAGTACCGTACCATCCGTACCATGGGTCAACCCGACACCGCACATGCACCCACAGCCAAGCAACCGCACCTGACACCACGCGCACCAGAACCTGCATTCCTTCACGTTCCCATATTTTACCACAATCCCATCCATAGCCGCATTAGGTGATAAGTAGAACTAAGTGAATATTGTAATTTAGTCTTAAGTGAACAGCCAAACAATAAAGATAATTTTTTTTAGGAAAATCCAACCAAGATTTTCTAAGTTACATAAGCGTACCGCTTCATATGAAAGTATAAATACAACCCGTCATGTCAATTTTCTTGTCTTCTCAATAAACTGTCGTAAGTAGCACATCTCCTCTCAAGTTGTTTCATTTGACTCGCTCGCCTTCCCTACAAAATTCAGAAGTGGGATACCGTTTAACTTTATCTGAGTTCAAATTATGTTTTTTAGTGTTTCAAAAATGTCAGAATTGTTTAAACAATTAGTTGGTAAAGCGACGGTACCCATCCTAAAAAATATTTTACGATCGTTGGGTTTGGAAACTGATGGAACTAAAGCGGTGTTAAAACTACGGGTCGAGAAAGCAGTTGAATCTGGAAAAACAGGATTTGATGGCCGATGTCGAGCAAGATAACGCAGATTCATCCACCGAACACGAGTCAGAGGAAGAAACGCTGGACGAATCACATGTCCATGAACTACGCAACGACGTTGATGAGGAGCTTAATAAACTACGCGAAGCATACTGAAGCGACGACTGAAAGAGCTGCAAATGGAGGATAATGAAGAAAATCACATGTTTCGCAAGAAGACCCTTTACATCACTTGTTTCTACATCTTGCCCTCACAACCCATAGAATCTTATCAACTCGCCATCAACACGATTGACCAAATAACTGATTTAAGAGATCCTCAGGATGAAATCCTTCTCCTCGGAGATTTCAACCTTCCTCATCTTAAATGGTCTCAATCAGACGAAGAATCGTTTTATATTGCCACCAACCCCACTACGACCAAAGAATGTCTCTTCTTGGATCGCCTAGCAGATTCAAACCTTAGCCAAGTTAGTGGCATCTCAAACTACATGGGTAGACAACTAGACCTCATATTCACAACCGATCCCTTCAATTCTTCCGTCTCTCGTTGTCCACTTTCCCTTTCTACCATCGATAACTTCCATCCTCCCCTTCTTCTTTCCTTTTTTCATAATTCTTCATCACAGAATACTCCCCCTACAGTTCTGCCTTCTCACGATTTCCACAAAGCGAAATTTCACCAAATTAACGAATACCTTAAAAAAGCGCTTTTCAATTTTGATAATCTAACTTTAAATGATGCTGTATCCATATTCTACAGGGAAATATTTAATTCTATCTCTCTTTACGTCCCATTTTCCCAACGCACAACTTTGTCCTCCTCCCCACCATGGTATAATCGCAGACTCCGATCCCTAAGAAACAAAAGAAATAAACAGTGGTCAATATTCCTTCGTACCCAATCCCCTAAAGACTTCTCTAATTACATGGGTAGCTATCTCCACTTTACGGCCCTTCACAACTCTCTCTATCAACGCTATATAGCCGAAACACAAGCCAATCTTATAAGCGATCCAAAGTCCTTCTTTAAGTTTGTTAACTACAAAAGAAAATCTGATGGGTACCCCACCTCTCTTTCCTTCAATGATCAAACCTCAAATGACCCTAACATTATCGCCAATTTTTTTGCCACCTATTTCAAACAATCTTTCGCCGACGATTCCTTTGTTCCGGATCCCGCTTACTTCGATTATTTACCGAATTTCTCCTTTGGACCTTTTCTTCCTCGTACAGTCGACCCCTGTGTCATCGAAAACAAATTAAATCAACTTAAAGATGAATTCACTCCTGGACCTGACGGTCTCCCTGCTATATTCCTAAAAAAATGCTCCTCAACCCTCTCTTCCCCTCTCTCGAAAATCTTCACTTTATCCCTATGTTTGGGCGAATTCCCCCAGTTATGGAAAACCTCATATATAACCCCTATACACAAAAAAGGGCCGAAGAACGATATCAACAATTATCGTCCCATTGCCAAACTGTCACATATACCCAAACTCTTCGAGAGCATTTTGCATGAAATCTTAAGTTTTCGCTGCAAGTCTTTAATCTCCCCTAGACAACACGGTTTCCTCAAATGCAGATCTACAACCACAAATCTTGTTGAATTTGTGTCCTTTACCCTCTCGGCCTTAGAAAATGGCAATGAAGTCGACGTTATTTCTACCGATTTCAGTAAAGCTTTCGATAAAATTTCCCACAGCCTAATACTCTTCAAACTGTCTTCCCTTGGTTTCGATCCCATTTCCGTGAAGTGGATATCTTCTTACTTGAACAATCGCTATTATAGTGTTCGCTTCAGGTCTGCCTTTTCTAAACCTTTTCCAGCTTCCTCCGGTGTCCCCCAAGGTAGCCACTTAGGTCCACTTCTTTTCGTTCTTACCATTAACGATATTGAAATGGTGATCAAACATTCCCATGTCTCACTATATGCCGATGATACCAAGTTCTTCAGGAGTATTTCCTCCAGTCAGGACCCTTCCCTAATCCAATTAGATCTCAATACTTTTTCCACCTGGTGTTCCAAAAACTGCTTGGAACTCAACATTCCCAAATGCCAATCCATTACTTTTTCACGTAAACGAATCAAACCCCCTCCCCGTCTCTACTTTCTAAATAATCAACCCATAGCCACCGTTCAGGCCATCCGGGATCTTGGCATATTATGTGACCAGGAGTTAAATTTTCGGACACATATCGACGAGATAATCCTTAAAGCTAATTCAGCACTCGGCTTCGTAAAGCGATGGTCTAAAGAATTCTCCAACCCCTACGTTACCCGATCTCTCTACACAACCTTTGTCCGGCCCCTTCTTGAATACGCCTCTCAAGTATGGTCACCTTACCAACAAACCCACATTTCTAGAATTGAGAGCATCCAACGCCGATTCCTACGTTTTGCACTTCGAGGTCTCCCCTGGAATAATCCTTTGCTCCTACCACCCTATCAAGATCGTCTTAAATTAATCAACATGAACACGTTGGAGGAAAGAAGAACTGTATCTGACATTCTCTTCATCCATCGACTCCTTTCAGGTACCATTGATTGCGCGACCCTCTATGACTCTGTCTCTATCAACACTAACCCCCGCAATGTACGTAATCCCCGTCTCTTCTACCTAGCCACCCCCCGCACCGCCTATGGCTCCAATGAACCCATTTCTCGTATGCTGGGAAGTGTTAACTCAAATCCTTACTTCGACTTCAACCTCAGCACTCAATGCTTAAAAACTCGTCTTATTAATCATGCCCCCCTCCCCCACCATCATTAGCTTCTAAGTTAGATTAAGTTAGAATAAGTTAGATTAAGTTGGCTTGAATTAAGCCCAATAAATGGGGGTGTTCGCCCCCACGAAAATTATGTACTGTGGAGTAAACAACAACCCGCTTCAAGTGTTGGGAAGTGTCAATTCACGTATATTTTTTGATAACAATGAAACTAATTTATCTTTACTTGTAGTAAAAAATCAGTCAATGAATTATCCAATCGTTTTGGGGAGAAATTTCATCGACAGGATTGGCATGGTTTTAAAGAAAGCAGACAAGAGTGATGAAAAACAAGTTCGTATTTCGCCAGTGACTTAATAAATCTTAATGATTTATTAAGCCAAGGTATAATACGTGAGTCTAATTCAGAATATGCTTCACCTATTGTTCTCGTCGAGAAGAAAAATAAGGAGCTTAGGCTATGCATAGACTTTAGGGAGCTTAACAAAATTACTCTTCGCGATAACTATCCCCTGCCTTTAATCGAGGATAACATAGACCGGTTAAAAGATAAGAAATATTACACCACGTTGGATTTAAAAAACGGTTTTTACCATGTGCCACTTGAGGAAGAGTCAATGAAATTCACGTCGTTCATTACACCGATCGGACAGTATGAATTTACCAAAATGCCGTTTGGGCTTAAGAAAGCTCCGTCTGTTTTCGTATATGAAGTACGGATGGCTGGTGAATACTCTCTCATCTCTCTCTTTCTTAATTATGTATTGTACATGAACTATGTCATATTATATACTAGGTTAAGCTTTACTAAGAATCACAATAAAGTGACACTTTTGCTGAAACCTGCTTCCCGTCAATACCACATGGCGCAGTCGAAAATTTGAAATGGTAAAATAAGTAAAATAAAGTGGAAGTGAATAAAAAGAATAGATGGAAAAGCAGTATTAATCAAATTAATTAAAGAAAATCAACTGAAAAAAAAAAAAAACATGGATTTTACAAGACCAGAGCAGCTAAATTTGGATGGGAATTTAAAAGAAAATTGGAAGAGATTTAAAGTACAGTTCGACATATATTCGACAGCAACAAAAACGGACAAAGAAACAGATGAAATTCAAGTGGCTAGATTGCTTAGTTGTGCGGGACGAGAAGCTATTGAACTATTCCAAACTTTTAACCTAAGTGAAAGTGATAAAAAAGCAATTAAGAAAGTGGTGGAACAATTTGAAAAATATTGTAACCCACGTACCAATGTGGTATATGAACGATATTTATTTTATAAAAGGGCGCAAAAGGAAGGCGAGCCATTTGATCATTTTTTAAAAGATATAGCCACATTGGTGGAAAACTGTGACTTCGAAGGACAAAAGGATAACATGCTGAGGGACAGAATTGTAATTGGGATTAGTAGTCAAAACACGCAGACGCAGCTTCTTAAAATTGATAACCTAACATTGGAGAAAGCAATTGAAACGTGTCGTATTGCTGAGACAACAATGGAGCAGTGTAAGGTTATGCAAAGAACAACGGGGGATTCCAAAACGGAAGTCTATGCTGTCAAACATGCCAATATAAGCAATAATAAATTTAAACATACTTATGAACATAATAATTATATTAAAAAATTTCAGAATTCAAATTCAAATCAACCTGTGCAGAGACGTGTGCATCAGCCATCATCAGGAAATAGTTGGTATGGTGCTGGACGAGGAGACACATGCAAGTTCTGTAATTTGAGTCACGTGAGAGGCAAATGTCCAGCTTATGGGAAAAAATGCAATTTCTGTGGTAAAGTTAATCATTATTCATCGGTTTGCAAAAAGAAGAATCGCCAGGTAAGTGATATTGCTTGTGAAAATGTCGAATTTAGTGATGATTCTTTATATATTGATCACGTGGTGCATTCCGTTAACCCGAATAACCTAGAGTATTGGATAGAAGTATTGCACATTGAAAACATCCCTATTGAATTTAAATTAGACAGTGGCTCACAAGTTAACATTCTTCCAAAAAATATTTACGAGAAATTTAAAGATTCAGTAAATTTAAAAGCATTTAATCAGAAACTTGAAGCTTATGGTGGTTTTAAATTGTGCGCTCTAGGGATGGCAAGCTGTAAAACGGTTTTTAAGACAAAGAGCTTTAATCTCGATTTTGTGGTTGTTGATTGCAATTCAAAACCACTCCTAGGCCTTGAATCTTGCATCAAATTAGGATTAATAAGCCGCGTTAATTTAATTGAAGCTCGACAGCCAGAGTTGCAGGATTTTATTGAGAAAAATAAAGATGTTTTTATAGGTCAAGGTCGATTTCCTGATAAATGTTCATTAGAGTTAGATAGTTCAATATGTCCTGTCAGTAAGCCACCCCGTAGGATTCCACTTAGTATAAGAGAGAGGGTATATGAGACTCTTTTAAAAATGGAAGAGAAAAATATTATTACTAGGGTCGAAACTCCTTCAGATTGGTCACATAATTTGGTTATAGTTGAAAAAAATGACAAGTCGATTCGTATTTGCTTAGATCCAAGAGATTTAAACGCTGGATTAAAACAAGAACATCATTTGATACCTAAAATAGAAGATTTTATTTTTAAAATGCAAGGCATGAGATTTTTTTCTATATTGGACTTTAAAGAGGGATTCTGGCAACTCGAACTTGATGAAAAATCAAAGAAACTTACTGTATTCAGTACACCGTTTGGAACTTATCGGTATGAAGTTTTACCTTTTGGTATAAAAACGGCCCCTGAGAAATTTCAAAAGTTAAACGATAAATATTTTGGGAACTTGAAGGGTGTATTTGGTTACATTGATGATTTGATTATCGGTGGAAAGACGTTAATGGAACATGATGAGAATTTAGAAAGGGTGTTAAAAAGAGCCAGAGAAATCAATGTTAAATTTAATGAGAAAAAAGTTCAATATAGGGTTGAAAAAGTTAAGTACTTAGGGCACATTTTTTCATCAGCGGGAATTTCCCCAGATCCGAAACGAGTTGAATCCATAAGCCATATTCAAAGACCTTCTAATAAAAAAGAATTACAAAAAATATTAGGAACGATAAACTATTTACGCTCATTTATACCAAATTTAGCTGACTTATCAGCACCAATGAGAGAATTATTAAGGAAAGATCATATGTTTGTCTGGTCACCAGCACATGATAAAGCACTGAACGATATTAAAAAGACTATCGCCAACGCTACAACATTACGTTCTTTTGATCCTGATTTGCCTATTACTCTTCAGACCGACGCATCGAATAATGGAATAGGTTGTTGTCTATTGCAAGAGGGAAGGCCAGTTTCTTTTGCATCAAAAAGTCTTTCTGTAACCGAAATTTCCTATGCACAAATCGAGAAAGAGCTACTAGCGATTGTGTATGCGTGTCAAAAATTTCACGATTACATATATGGCCGGCATGTAACAATTCATACAGACCACAAACCACTTTTATCCATCATAAATAGGCCCTTGGAAAAAACATATTCCGTAAGATTACAACGTATGAAAATCAAACTCTTTAAATATAACATCGAAATGAAATATGTCCCAGGCAAAGACCTTCACATAGCCGATTTGCTTTCTCGAAATTCACAGGCAGACTTAGACATAAATTTAGACAAAATTTTAACAGACGTTGTTCATAGTGTGAGTATGAGTGACCCTTACAAGAAAAGATATCAGGAACATACAAATCTAGACGAAACTTTATCTAATATAAAAGTACTATTTAGAGAAGGATGGCCAAATTCAAAAAACCAATTACCAGAGCATATGAGATTTTATTGGTCTATAAAAGACAGAATATTTATGGAAGATGGATTAGTTTTTTATGAAAATAGGATATTCGTGCCTAAGTCATTAAGAAATGAAACTTTAAAGACGCTACATGAAAATCACTTTGGCATTACCAAAACACTCTTACGCGCAAGAACATTATTCTACTGGCCGACAATGACTCAAGATATTGAGAATATGATTTCCAGATGTCCAATCTGTGAAAAATTTCGAAGTTCAAATATAAAACAAAGCCTACATTCCCATGAAATACCAGAATATCCGTACCAAAAGCTTGGTTGCGATATTTTAGAATTTGAAGGAAAATCGTTTTTGGTTGTTATAGATTATTTTTCGCGTTGGTTCGATTTGAAAAAACTACCAAACAAATCAGCTAAGAGTGTTGTTAGGGTATTAAAAGAAATTTTTGCCACTCATGGCATCCCTGAAATCGTGGTTTGTGATAATCAGCCATTTAACTCTTTTGAGTGCCATAACTTTGGAAGGGACTGGGGTCTGAAATTTGTTTATTCGAGTCCATACTATCCTCGCTCTAATGGACTAGCAGAGAAAGCAGTTCATATAGCTAAAAATATGATGAGAAAGTCTAAAGAAAGTAATATCGACATTAATATTTTTTTACTTGAGTACCGAACAACAACTATTCCAAGTCTAGGTTATACTCCCTCTCAATTACTAAACAGTAAAATACTTAGAACCAAACATCCCATTGATAAAGGCCTGCTTTTACCTAAACCAATACCCTTTGCGGTAAGGGAAAAGATGCAACAAATAAAAGAGAAACAACAGAATTGGTATAATAAGAACTGTAGGCACAACGAATTAAACCTTAGCAAAGGTAACAATGTAGTCTATAGGAGAAATGGAAGATGGGAACCAGCAAAAATTGAAGGGACAACAGAATCTCCTAGGTCTTATTATATACGTAATGAAAACAATCATATATTACGCAGGAATAGTTTACACTTACGCAAATCCTTTAATGAGCCACACTTTAAACCACCTGAAGTTCCACATACTGAAACTAATATTACAACTAATACTCAAATAGAGCCTATTTTGCATCAACAAAGTGAAGAACCAAGCACCACCTCGACAAATTATCACAAGCAAGATCACTACATTACCAGGTATGGACGTCATGTTGTAAAACCTACTTTCTATCAAGCATAAATGAGAACTCTTCAATTGCATCTGTCTCATTTGTATCCAGTTGTTGAGGGAGATGTTGTATATGAAGTACGGATGGCTGGTGAATACTCTCTCATCTCTCTCTTTCTTAATTATGTATTGTACATGAACTATGTCATATTATATACTAGGTTAAGCTTTACTAAGAATCACAATAAAGTGACACTTTTGCTGAAACCTGCTTCCCGTCAATACCACATTCGAGCGTTATATAAAGCACATATTTGGTAAATTGATATTGCAATCAATCAATGACCTTCTTATAGTGACGGAAACTTTAAAACACCTAGATATTCTTAAGGAAGTAATTAGTATCGTCATTGGCAAAGGCTTAAACCTTCGATTAGACAAGTGTGTTTTTTACAAAGTGAGATCACGTACTTGGACTATAAAATAAACGAAGCCGGTATTAGTCCGAATGAGGTTAATCTTTCGGCTATTAAGAACACTCCGCTACCTACTTCAACAAAGGACATCCATAGCTTCCTTGGACTTTGCTCCTACTTTAGGAAGTATATATACCAATTTGCTAACATCGCAAAGCCTCTGTATGATTTATTGAGGAAAGACACTCCGTTCACATTTGGTCTTAAGGAAATAGCAGTCTTTAATTTGTTGAAAACCAAATTGATTTCAGCACCTGTTCTATCAATTTATAGCCCTAATAATCCAACAGAACTCCACTGCGATGCTAGCTCGCATGGATTTGGTGCAATCCTACTGCAGAAACAGAGCAATGCCAAATTTCATCCGGTGTTTTATTTCTTGAAGCGAGCTAGTGAAGCTGAAAGTAAATTCCATAGCTATGAACTTGAGACCTTATCCATAGTCTATGCTTTGAGGCGGTTTCGTATATGTTTGCTAGGTATTCCATTTAAGATCGTCACGGATTGCCAAGCTCTTGTCCTGACGCTTAACAAAAAAACATTGAATCCGCATTGGGGGTTGGAGTTACAATCCTATGATTATTCAGTTGAGCACAGGAAAAGCGATCGGTAGTCACACGTGGATTCTTTAAGTCGATCTTTCAACATTTTGTATGTGGAGGACGAATCGTTTAAATTTGTTCCAGCCGCCGCACAAAAACATGATCCAAAGATAGTTGCAATTGCGAAAGGGTTGAGTACTTCCGAAAGTCCACACTATGAAATGGTTGATGGACTAATTTATCGAAAAGTTAAAGACAAGATTGTTTTTTATGTCCCATTTAACATGGAAGAGCAGGTTGTTAGAACTCATCATGAGTTACTTTGTCATCTGGGTGTAGACAAATGCTTTGAACATTTATCCGGGACTTACTGGTTTCCAAACATGAAGGAGAAAATTAGAAAAGTTATTAAAGGCTGTCTTAAACGCATTTATTTTTCGCCGGACTCTGGTAAATCAGAAGGAATCTTACATCCAATTCCAAAAGGAAAGATCCCAATCGATACGCTTCATGTCGACCATCTGGGCCCTTTTCCTTCATCTCATTGCAACAAAAAGCACATTTTAGTGATTGCAGGTGGTTTCACCATATTTTCCAAGCTGTATCCAACTAATACCACTTCGAGTAAGGAAGCTATAGAATGTTTGAAAACCTATTTCGCAAATTACTCTAGGCTTAACCGAATAGTTTCTGACCGTGGATCTTGTTACACATCAAACGAGTTTGCAGAGTTATTGAAGGACAAAAACATACAGCACGTCAAGGTAGCAACACACTCACCGCAATCTAATGGTCAAGTTGAGCGGCTGAATAGAGTGATAACACCAATGCTTACAAAACAATGCGAGCCGTTTACCACAAGTAATTGGGACAAAAACCTAATAAAAGTTGAGTTTGCTATTGTTGAAACTATCAACATTGCTATTATATTATAATATTTACTTAATGTGATTAGATCTTAAAGAGAGAAATTTAACTTAATTTACTACATTGCATTGTATTCAATCTATTACCTTTTATATTACATACATACATACTTCATCTTTGACTACCTTTTCCTGAACTCATTACTTTATTCCGTTGTTAACCTTCCTACAAATACATATATCAGAAAATCTAATCCAGTAGACGTCTTTCAATTCTTTAATTTTTATCGACATTACTTTGAAATAAGAACAGGTTATGGGCCCAGACCCTTCGGAATATACGATTAAGTAAAGGGAAATAAATATTTTCGCATTAAAATTACTACATTTACAGGAAAAATCCCAGTCTTTAATGGGGAAAATTATTTCACGTGGAAGCCCCAAATGAAGGCAGTTTTGCACAAGAATCGCTTGTTGAAAATCGTGCAAGGGCTGGAAGTTAGAAGTTATATCACAAAACACCAAACCCAATATAATATGACACTCACTAAGAAGTTGCGACATCAGTACAATGACCGCCTAAAAGCCTGCATTGCTGCACCGTAAAGAAAACAAAACAAACAAAATAAACAAAACAAGCTAAACGAACAAAGGGAGCAAAACAAACTGAAAACTGTTACAACGTCCGAAAGCTGACATTGTAACAAATATAAACAATAACAAATGGAGCTATAAACTCCGATGAACGAAGAACAGAATACGGAAAGTGACATCTAAGCACTTCATACTAAATAGCACGCAAGCACGCAAGATTCGATACTAAATGCCGGTCACATACGGAACTTACAACAAAATGACATCGAAGCATAAAATATCAAATATGGGCCGATGTCCAGACAAAGACACTTATGTTAATGACCGACCCTTAAGAACGCATTGCAACATAGTCGCAACGCATAGAGAATCAAGCCCAAGAAATCGTATATAACCGATGCAGAATTCTACGATGTATTGTAGTGTGCTCCCGAACTTTAAACCGTGAACGCGTGTCAATAGTTTAAATACAAAATCTTAGAAAATAAAATTATATAAAAAGGATTTTCTTATGACCACGTTCGACCGAAAGGGAACTCGACAAAAAGTAGAGGAGTTCCGTAAGTTAATAAACTTCAAAATGCTTGAGGGCGAAAATATGGAACAATATATAATTAAATTTAATTCAATTGTAACTCGGCAGCGGGAGATGGATGCTAAACTAGACGACGAGCTGCTGGTGATGCTGTTACTAGATAGATTGCCAGGAGAAAGGTAGGTAATTGAATTTATTTTGGGTGAAGTGCCGTGGATGGTGTTGTGTTTTTTTTTTTTTTTTATCTCATCAGAAACGGCAGCTAAAGCCGCAGTCCTCGTGTGTCGTCACCGAGGCAGAACGATCTTGGAGCGTCCCTTCTAATCCCCAGGGAATGGTATATATAAGTTAACACGACAAAGTCTCAAATCCAAAGTAGGTCAAACCAGCACGCGCATCCGCTACAATGCACGCGCTGGGTAAACAACAGAGTACGTTGACCAATAACGCTGAATCGCCAATATCATCAACACCACACACCGGATGAGCAATGCTGACCCAACATCGCGAACACCGTCAACACCACACGCCGGATGAACAATGCTGACACCGCACCTGCTGCAGTTGAGGTATCAGGGTATAAATTAGCTTAAGGTAGTCGATAAGTTGTTCAGTTGTTTTTCCTCTTTCATTGTTATTTCATTATTGGTAATAAAGTGGGGGTTCGTCCCAATAAAGTGTAAAAATAGTTTTTTTTGAAAAATAAAGTAAGAAAAACTTTAACTTATATATATATATATATATATATATATATATATATATATATATCTTTTTATATATACATATATATAAAGACACATCCTCTTTAATATATGCATATACGCACGGGGGTGAACGTACAGTTGCAGGGACGAGTGGAGCAGGGATTTTAACGGCATCTCTGACGGGAATAGCAAGGCGGGTGACAACGTGGTTAGCAACGCGGTTAACGGCGTGGGCAGCGACGTGGCAACCAACGCGGTTAACGGCGTGGTTAACGGCAGGGTTAACGGGGTGGTTGGTGAAGTGTACAGCAGCGGGAGCGGCGTCCTAAAGTATCAGGTCAAAAGTACCGGTAGCAAAATTTTTATTTATGAAAAAATGCAGTGGTGGTGTGTTTCCTTTCTTGATACTTAAATCAAATAAATAGAAAAAAAAATGGTTGCAATAACAGTGAGTAAAAAAAAACAAAGAAAAAAAAGGCTTTAACGATATCAATAGCTTGTAAGAGTTCCTGGGATCAGGATCAAGAAGCTTTTTATGACAATTTTACCTACTACAGAGGGTTTTGTTAGAACCCCGTTGAAAACACGTTCGATGACATGGCTTTGTCGGGATTCCATCCCGTGTCATATCGGTGTCAGAGGCCAACACACTACCCACTACCCATATGTATAATATATCGAGGATCGTTATTTTTATCTCTTCTTTAAAACTGAGTTACTTTCTTTTTACTAGAAGGTATTAGAAACTACATACACATAAAGAAACTAAAGAAACTTTTTATTACTTTTTTTACTTTTTATTATATTATATACATATTTATTTATTTTGGGTGATAAAGTTAACCTTCTGCTTTAAATTTGTCTAATCTCCCATTTCTCACCCGTCCTATGTATCCCTCATACAGTTATGTATGTACATACATATGTATTTCTTCAGCGTAAGCACAATTTCTCTGATACCATGCCTAAGCCAGTTATACACTGTTCAAATTCATGCAGTGCACGTGCAAGTGTATTAGTGAACAATTCACACCACGTATATATGGGGTATAAGTTAACACCCAGCTCCACGAATGCAAAACAACCATCGAATTCGTACGTGCAGGAATTCGCTTACGCTTCACCTGCATCATCCCACGATTCCATCCACCCACCCAAGACAGCAACGCCACACGATCTAAGCGACGTCACCTGACCCAGCAAGCCACAACAAGTGCAGCAAGCAGAGGAATCAACGATAAGTCATCTGAGCACCCACGCCACCGAAGAATGCGAGCAAACATCGCCCACCACATTACCCGTGTCATTAGTATTTAAGATTAGTGTAAGACAATTTTGTTTTGAGTTTACAATCTGCATTTGTACGGGGAAGTTCTGCCCAACGGAACGAAAAAATATAAAATAATTTTTTTTAAGTAAAAGCGGTAGTCGTTTTTTTAATTGGCGCCCGAGCAGGGACCGACGGTGAATCGCGGTAGTGGTGAAAGCGTTCGAGCACGGTTAGTTAGCAACTAAAAACCTTAAGTGTGTCCGTGTTAGCCACAACGGCCTCAAGTAGCCCGAGGCAAGTGAACAGCCGAAACGACGTCAAGTACCTCAAGTGCGTGTTCGCGAACAGAACAAACTTTCGCTGCTCCTCGTTACCGTCGGTTTAAACGGTTTCCTGGGCAACACAGTGTAAAACCTTTATCTGCTAGTGTTCAACATACGCGTAAGTCGACCCCAAGTGGCTCGCCGCAAGTGCCTGACTGTCACCCGCCAGTGCTAAGAAAAGTGCCCTCAAAAAGTGCCATCCGCCAGTGCAAGTGTCAGTGCCCGGTGAATCCCGGTCGTGTAGTGGTGAAAGACTGAAAGTCAAGGGCCCCGCAGTAGCCCTACTACAGTAGGAAGACGAACCGGAAGCTATCGATATAGAGCTAGCCGCATCACCCGACCATCCCACCAAAACAACTCGGACTGCCGCAGAATGTTCAACAAGGTCATAGTAATGTAAGAGTAAATTAGTTTCACTACACAATTCTTTCTATTATATTACATATATACATATTAGAAATAAAATTAAAATTGAAAAATAAATCAAAGAAAAGGAAAAAGAGAATTGAAATTTGCAATTAAGTAAAGGAAAGAAGTGGTTAGAAAGATTCCTCCTTTCAAACCGATCATTTGGAAATAGGAAAAGTACTTTATTTTTTTTTACGTGAACAAAATGCCTAACACCAGAACCCAAAGTTCGCAAGGAGGCGTCCCGAAGGCAACCGGGACAAATCCAACTAACAACCAATAATAAATTGTTTCGAAAGGTTTTCGTTGTCATCTTTCGGTCAGTTCCCATTTGTGAGCGGCTCGTAGTCATCCATTTTGGGAAACCAAACTCAGAGAAAGCGGATAGCCCGAGGGTACGATCAGCGCTTGACACGCGAACGAGTGGAGTTCAGTCCGCAGAAGGTTAGCTTTTTTGCTTTTTTTTTTTTGTTCCTAGTAGCACATGAGGGAGAGTGGGCGAAGAACTCGGGGAGAAATCTTCGGCGAAGTACTCGGAGAGTGATCTTCGGGGAAGAACTCCGGTACGGTTTTAAGCAGTTTCCGGTACGCGGCCGTACCGTGTGTCCTATTGCCTACGTTGGTCGGGGATATCACGTTCGTTGTATAAGGTATTGAAATCACAAATTTGCGTGTCGCGATTGGTGATGCGGGCTAAGTCGCTGGTCAGAGGAGTTTCGGTACGACTGTTCGAATACTCTAGCTGCGGTTTACTTACTTTTTTGGACAGTGAATTCCTTTTTTTTTTTTATTTTACATATATTCTTTTTTATTTATTTCGACTTTTTTTATTGACATACGGTGTAGGGTAGTTTTAAGGAATAATTGTAAACCTAGATTAAGTTAGGTTAAGGAAATTAAATTTGTGACATATTGAATTGGAAACGATTACGGTGTTTTGTTTTCTTTTGCGTGAGATACTTGCTGCGGGTAAGTCGGCGTGAGGGCAATTGCGTGGCGCCATTGCTCACGACCAGTCCTCGCAGCTGGCCTAGCATCCCTTTCGCACGACGTCGCGGCAGGTGGAGAGGAGCAAGCGAACCGATACGTACATTACATACGCATCACATACGTGCATACACTCACACATCTGTACGTTGTGTAAGTTAGCACCACAAAAGCTGGAAGCCACATTCCCACGGCGAGTGCAATGCTCTTACACTCGCCAGACCTTCAGAAGCACCTGTTCAACCCAGATCCATAAAATTGCATCCACATCATTAGTTAGCACCACAAAAGCTGGAAGCCACATTCCCACGGCGAGTGCAATACTCTTACACTCGCCAGACCTTCAGAAGCACCTGTTCAACCCAGATCCACAAACTTGCATCCACATCATTTGCATTATTTGCAGGGAAGCAAATAAAACACCCAAAGATTAACGCGACACTCAAATTCCCAGAAATACCGACATAGGACAACTACAAACTCAATTCCACGAAACTGCAGCACCAGGTGACATCGACTAGCAAGCAGAAGCTGTTGCATCAGCAACACGTCGCATCGATGGTTACCATATAAACAGATGTAAAATTAGAATTAAGTCAGTTCCGATTAGTACAATAAAGTGGACAGTAGTCCAAAGAAAAAATATTTTTTTATTCACACTCCACAAAAGAAAACCTAACTGGCGCCCGAGCAAAAAGTGAGCCCGAGGGAAAAGTGAGCGCGAGCAAGTAGTGATCCGAGTAGAAAGTAATCTTGTCGCGAAGTGGGCCGAGTAAAAAGCGAGCCCAAGAAAAAGTGAGCGCGAGCAAGTAGTGACCCGAGTAGAAAATAATCTTGTCGCGAAGTGACCCGAGCAACAAGTGATCCCGCCGCGAGTAAGTGACAAGAACATAGGAAATCTTGTCACGGACAAACAGTGATCCCGAGGAAAAATCTGTGAAAAGGGAAGGACCCCTTCGTGATTGTGCGTGGAGTGTAAGGAAACCAAACAGTGCGAACAACGAAAATCGGAATTCCTCCGGAGAAAAGAGGCCCCCGAGTAGCTGCCGAAAAATTCACATAGTGAATAGCAGAGGAAAAGGAGACAGTGTGAACACTGCCAGCCGCTCCAGAGTATGATTCGCCGAATCATTATTATGTAAGCTTTTTGATCAAACTTAAGTAATTAATAAAATATTTAAAAACCATTGTTAATGAAATCTAATTGTAACAACACATTCTATAAACATTAGAAATATTTATAAAGATAGTAAGCCAACTATTCTATAGGTGTAAGCGAGCTTATAAACAATTTATAACTCAGAAAAAAATATGTCTAACCCCAATAACCTAATACGCCCAGCCATCATTAATATCCCACCGACCGAAGATCCTCGTGAAAGCATTCCCCAAGCAGAGAATCCTCCGACCCAACCCCAATCACGATCAGTAATCCCGTCCGCACAACTCATTAGCTTGGTGACGGACATCGTGAATTCTATAATTAATCCTATTAACGACACTAATATAACAAGTGACCAGGGCATACGTCCCGAATACCAAAATGACCTTACGGACCTAGACAAAATCCCAGACATTATAAAACACCTTCGCGATTTTTCCGGTAAGCAAGGAGAATTTAGCTCTTGGAAAAAGAGCGTCGAACGTGTACTGCGATTGTATGAACATTCAGAAGGAACACCAAGATACTATGGTATCTTAAACGTAATCAGAAATAAGATAATAGGCCAGGTAGATGCGGTACTTGAATCATATAATACACCTTTAAATTGGAAAGCCATTTCCAAATGTTTAGCTTTGCACTTTGCGGACCAAAGGGACCTTGGTACACTAGAGTACCAAATGACGTCGCTTATTCAGGGCAATAACTCCGTGCAAGAGTTTTATCAGAGGGTTTATTCGCATCTATCTCTGATCCTAAATAAAATACAATGCATGGACGTAGGCAACGAAGCTCTAACGATATTAACCAACAACTATAGGGATAAAGCACTCGATACATTTATTCGAGGCTTGAATGGCGATCTACCCAAGCTCTTGGGTATGCGGGAGCCGACTGACCTCCCACAAGCTTTAAACTTATGTTTAAAGCTCGAAAATCAACGATTCAGGTCCAACTATGCAAATAATAAAAATTCACTTACCCATCGATTCAACCAAGTAAATTCATCTCCACATCATACCAATAGAATGAATAGGCAACCTTTCTTTCCCCAAATAGCTTACCTCCCACATTCATATCCTCAACAAACCCCCTTCCCTTCACATAGTTACCCACAACAGAGTTTCAATGTGCAGCAACAACTTCGTTATCCGAGTAATAACCCCTATCAACCTCCCCCCAGGCCAACTGCTCCCAAACCACAACCTAAACCAGAACCAATGGAAACATCCACGATTAGATCCGCGACAATAAATTACCAAAACCGTCCCCAACCATTTAAATATGCAGGGAAGAGACTTCCACTTCAAACCTCCTCATTCAAGAACCAGGTTCCACCGAAAGTCCAAAGGAACTTCCACATAGATCTATCCAGTGATTTTCCACCAAATCAATGCCCCTCCGATCTCGTATTGCAACCCAATGGTTACGTTTTCCCGAATGATCGACAGGCCTTTCATCAAGTAAACAATGCAGAAAAAGCTGAGCCTATCCCCGATTTGAGATATTACGATTTAAACGAATGGGTAGAGCAAGATCAATCCGAAGACGAAACACTAGATATTAGTGATATTCATTTTTTAGAATGAATTCCTCTTCGCTGCCATACTTTCAGTGCAGAACGAAGAGTGGTAAAATTTTAAACTTTCTGATTGATACCGGATCGAGCCGAAACTACATTCAACCCGATTTAATAAAGAAACCTATCCCAAACGAACGCCATTTCTTAGCAAAATCCATTGCCGGCGATATTCATATAACACATCATACTTTCATAAACCTTTTTGGTCAAACAGATAAAGAACTGAAATTTTTCCTCCTCCCAACATTAAGAACGTTTCACGGAATTCTGGGTAATGACAGCCTGAAGGAATTCAATGCTGTCATTCACACAATGACATCCTTGATAAAATTAAAATCAAAATCAAACAATTAAAATCGCCATTAGTTAATTCAATAAATATCAAGGTCGATCATATGTCTAACTCCTAAAAAGAATCTATTAGAGGTTTGATCCAGAAATTCCCTAATTTATTCTCTGAGCCCGACGAAAAGCTAACTTACACGACGAAAGTCATTGCTGAAATTCGTACAAACTCAGACTCTCCCGTATACTCGAAGTATTACCCTTATCCTGCCGCATTGAAAGATGAAGTAGAAAACCAGATCAAGAAACTCCTTGACGACAATATAATTCGACCATCCCGTTCCCCGTACAATTCACCTGTGTGGATTGTTCCAAAAAAGCCCGACTCAAAAGGAAACAAACAATACAGATTAGTAATCGACTATAGAAAATTAAACACGGTTACTATCTCAGATAAATACCCTATACCGGAAATTAACGAAGTCCTAGCACAACTGGGACAGAGCAAGTATTTTACAGTGTTAGATCTGAAAAGCGGTTTCCATCAGATTCCCTTAAAGAAATCTGACATGGAAAAGACGGCATTCGCAGTTAACCATGGGAAATACGAATTCACCCGCCTCCACTTCGGTCTGAAAAACGCACCTTCCATCTTCCAGCGTGCGCTAGATGACATATTGCGCGAATTTGTAGGAAAAACATGTTACGTCTATATTGACGATATTATTATCTTCAGTAGAAACGAAAGCGACCACGTAAACCACGTCGCAAAGATCTTTAAAACCCTGCAGGAAGCCAATATGAAGGTACAATTAGATAAGTGCAACTTCTTTAAGGAAGAAGTTGAGTTCTTAGGCTTTATGGTATCATCTAAAGGAATTACAACTAACCCTGCGAAAATTGAAGCCATCGTTAATTTCCCCACTCCTAAAACCCTCAAACAGCTTAGATCGTTCTTAGGCCTAGCAGGCTATTATCGCCGATTCGTTAAAGATTACGCAAAGCTAGCCAAACCTCTCACTTCCCTACTTAGAGGCGAAAAAGGACGAATTTCTAAAACCCAGTCGAATAAAATGTTTATCTCTCTTAAAGAATTCCCTCGCAGCCTTCCAAAAAATAAAAAACGCATTGACATCCAAGGACTTACTTCTCGCCTACCCTGACTACAATAAAAGCTTCGAGCTGACAACCGATGCTTCCAACACTGCTATTGGCGCTGTCCTATCGCAAAGCGACAGACCTATAATGTTCATTTCAAGATCGTTGAGCGAAACCGAAGAAAACTACGCTACCAACGAAAAACAAATGTTAGCAATAATTTGGGCACTCAAATCTTTTCGAAACTACCTTTACGGAACCTCACATGTCAAAATCCTTACGGATCATCAGCCACTAACGTATGCTTTAAGTAATAAAAATCATAACTCCAAAATGAAGCGCTGGAAAGCGATCTTAGAGGAGTATAATTATGAGATAAAATATAAACCAGGAAAAAGCAACATAGTCGCTGATGCTCTCTCTCGTTCGCCTCAAACTTCTCAAGTCAACTCTCTGTCGATATCCCAACATAGCGATCAAAGTTCATCTCACGAACTTATCCCAGCAGTCGAAGCTCCAATCAACGTCTTCAAAAATCAAATAATGCTGCTAACCGGAAACGAGAAGGCATATCAGTTCAAAATACCATTTCCAACTTTTCACAGACATATCTTTACTCAACCTTCTTACACAAAAGAAGAACTCATAGCAATATTTATGAAGTATCTCAATCCCAGTGTCATAAACGGACTTTTCACTGACGAGTCAACCATGGGAATAATCCAAAACTTTTATCCATCCCTTTTTAAATCCTATAAAACCCGTTTCACGCAATCACAAGTAACCGACCTTGCAAACCCCATTGAACAACAGGAACGCATTCTCGAAGAACACAATAGGGCACACAGAAACGCTAACGAAAACAAAATTCAACTCCTACAAAAGTTCTACTTTCCTAAAATGAAGACCCGCATCCACGAAATTATAAAGCATTGTCGAATTTGCAAAGAACAAAAATACGAACGCCGCCCAAATAAGCCCAAAATTCAAGAAACTCCTATTCCCCAATTTCCCGGACACATAGTCCATTTCGACATCTACTCCACCAACAAATATTTGGTACTCACGGCGATAGATAAATTTTCAAAATTTGCACAAGCAAGAATCATTGAATCCCGAGCAATCGAGGATATCCGAGAACCTTTAAGACAATTAATATTCGCCTTCGGTGTCCCCAAACTAGTAATCTTCGATAACGAAAAATCTCTTAATTCATCAACGATATGTTTCATGTTGCACGATCAGTTAGGTATAGAAATTTTCAAAACTCCCCCATACAGTAGCACAGTAAACGGTCAAGTAGAGAGATTTCACTCTACTCTCTCAGAAATTATGAGATGCCTCAAGGCAGAAAGACCAACTATGCCATTTCCAGAACTCCTTGATTGCGCCGTATATGAATATAATTATTCAATACACTCAGTCACAAACAAAAGACCCATAGAAACGTTCTTCGGCAGAATCGTTAGCATAGATCCAACACAGTACGAGCAGACTAGGCTGGAGAACATTCAGAAGCTAAGACTAAAACAATACAAGGACATAGAATACCACAACAAGGCACGACAAGAGATTAAAAAATACGACATAGGTGAGACAGTTTATGTGAAAGTAAATAGGAGACTAGGCACTAAGTTATCACCGAGATTTAGAAAAGAAACCGTTAAAGAAGATAGATCAACCACAATCCTAACCGAATCCGGTAATTAATCCCTTTCTAGATTTCTGTTCGCCCAAAGTTTGGCCGAAGTCCAAATTTTGGATTACACAAATGCAAAGATTGTGTCAACAAACATGGGAACTGCCAAACTCCAAACAGGCACCTTTAAGATTATTCACATCATAAATTTAGACACCTACGAGGAATTCTTAGAGGAAATCCAACTGCAAACCAATCACGAGATCAACGAAACCGATCCCAACTTTCACATAATATCCCATCAAATATCCCAAATAAGCACCCTCAAACCCAAAACTAGAAATCCCCGATCCTTAAACTTCCTAGGAACCGCGTGGAAATGGATTGCTGGCAGCCCAGACCACGACGATTTCCAAATCCTAAAATACCACAACCACAATCTACTCGACAACAACAATAGGCAGACAATTATAAACAAAGCTTTTACCGTAAAAATTAACAAACTAACGAATGTAACAAATAAAGTTATACAACTTTTAAAATCAAATAACAATTTAAAAAATCAGCTTACACTAGAAATTAAGTATAAACTAGAATTAATAAAGGAAGAAATTGTAAACATACGCCTTACTATGGGCGAAAAATAAAATTGTAAATTCCTTTATTCTTTCAAATTCCGAACTAGAAATTGTCAAACGGAAATTCGAAGAAAATAATATACCTTTTGTTAATCTTGAAGAGGCACTTGAATTTGCCAATATAAAAATAGCTACAAATAAATCAACAATACTTTATATTATCAGTATTCCTACTACGGAACAAATAAAATGTGAAAAATTTTTAATCAAGCCAATAAAATATGATAGACATATATTAAAACTACTATACGAAAAAATACTATTTTGTAAAAATGATATATACGGAATAAAGACCGACTGTAATTCATATAATGAGTTAACCATTTGTAATAGAAACGAAATTGTTAATTTAAGTTTCGACCAATGTATCCCAAATCTAATCAAAGGTAAACCATCAAGATGCGACGAGATCAACAATCAACACGTACCAGACGTAGAAGAACTCCACCCAGGAACTCTGTTCCTTAATCAATTCAATGGAACAATTTTGGTAGAGAGTGATAGCGTTAACTTAACGGGAACCTATATAGTCCAATTCCACAATACATCGATACTAATAGATGGCCAAGAATACATCTCAAGGGATATACCATCGACGAAACCCTTGCCGGCGACTCTACATTCGAACTCCTCAATCAAAACCTACAAGGAACTCCTAACCCTGGAACTGCTGAAAGAGCTCCATATAAACAACACAGCGCATATAGAGGAAGTAAAGGAAGAAGGGCAGGTTCATGTCATAACCAACTATGGCATGACATCTCTAGCAATAATAACCCTCATAGCTATTATCATCAGACAAGTGCTTGACCAGCGCAAGAAAGTTGCACCTCGCATAGAAACACCAGCGAAACCCGAAATCCAGAACAAACATCAAATTGAAGGCGAATCGTCAAAGCAGAAGTCAATACCAATGCTCTATATGGTATCGAGCGAGGACGCTCGATTTTAAGGAGGGAGGAGTTAGCACCACAAAAGCTGGAAGCCACATTCCCACGGCGAGTAATGCTCTTACACTCGCCAGACCTTCAGAAGCACCTGTTCAACCCAGATCCACAAAATTGCATCCACATCATTAGTTAGCACCACAAAAGCTGGAAGCCACATTCCCACGGCGAGTGCAATACTCTTACACTCGCCAGACCTTCAGAAGCACCTGTTCAACCCAGATCCACAAACTTGCATCCACATCATTTGCATTATTTGCAGGGAAGCAAATAAAACACCCAAAGATTAACGCGACACTCAAATTCCCAGAAATACCGACATAGGACAACTACAAACTCAATTCCACGAAACTGCAGCACCAGGTGACATCGACTAGCAAGCAGAAGCTGTTGCATCAGCAACACGTCGCATCGATGGTTACCATATAAACAGATGTAAAATTAGAATTAAGTCAGTTCCGATTAGCACAATAAAGTGGACAGTAGTCCAAAGAAAAAATATTTTTTTATTCACACTCCACAAAAGAAAACCTAACTTGTATAAGTATACATACATACATATGTACAATTACGAAGTAGAGTTGGGTAGTTCCGGACATGTATAGTTCACGGAACTATGTCCTCTCTCGGACACATGTCCTCTCGTTCCGCAAATTGAACGAAAAGAGTTCCATTCAACCCTTATTCATCAATCACATATGTATGTACAAAACGAAAAAAAAAAAAAACATAAATGCAACGAACATGCTTCTCATACGGTATGAGTTATACCCCGTAGTTTTCAAGAAACTCAAAAGTATGGAGATGTGGCGATAAAGCTCGAACAGTTGGTGTACACTGTACAGCACACTGGAACTGAAATGAAGAAAAGAAATGAAAGAATATAATGCCCGCACCGCATTTCGTGAACGAATGTCATACATGTGTATGTATGCATTCAGGTCCGGACATGGACATGGTTTGCTAGTTCCATATCGGTGCGATAATACATTTAGTTCCGGACATGGACATGTTTTTGCTAGTTCCATATCGGTGCGAGTATACATTTAGTATCTTAAAACGGGTAGAGATTGCAGTGCATACTGAGATGGAATAATTATCTTATAACCCCATTTAGATACTTTTTTTTTTTTTTATATTCTCTTATGATGTGTTGACACACACAACCTGAACGGAGTGCAGTGATTGGGGTCGGTGATGTTCGTTCACTACTCTCAGGGGTGGTTGTCCTAGGCCTAGATAGGACGAGAGCCGACCAAAGTCCGCGTTGGTTATAGTCCGTAGTAATTCCTTCAAGCACTTTAGTATTGCATACGCAGAGGATGAATTTCGGCTGACCATATACTGTGAGTGTTATGCTTGCAGGCAGTACGTCTGGTCACTTTCCATTCACAACTGCGTTGCATACTTTTTATCATCCGTTTAGGAAATACTTTTACTTGGCTATGAAGCGAATTTGAACTATAGACCTTCCGATCGGCGGTCGATGATGTTAACCACTGCAACACGGCCACCCCCTGTTTCAAATTATTGAATGGTCTTTCCAACAAAGTTGTTGGTCCAATATAACACCTAAATATTTAAAACTGTCCACGTGTTCAATCAAGAAGCAATTTTCAAACATTCTTGATTGTTGAATACTATATCTTCAAGAACAAATCGATTACACAATGGTGCATGATAATATAAGGGAAGGTCTCTGAAAACTGTACCATTGATATTAAATATCATGTACTTCGTTTTGTTGCTAATTATTAGTTTATGATAATTAAACCATCTCCTTAATATATCTAGGTCATTATTAACAAAACTATCAATTAAGTTAGTGTTTGAGTGGAAAAGAGATGTTTCATCAGCAAAGGCAGTTATTTTGCCTTTAAAAGGTTGTAAGAAAAACGAATTAACATAAATTAGAAAAAGGATTGGGCCCAATACTGCTCCTTGGGGAACACCCATATTTAAGGGTGTGAGAATAAAATGTCACTGATTATGTATTTCTGTTGCTGCTTTAACAACAAATACTTTGACAGAATATAATAAATATATGTATAAATTGGGCTCCCATACAACAGACATGCTTTTTTTGCCGTTTTTATACATAATAGTACGGAACCCTTCGTGCGCGAGTCCGTCTCGCACTTGGCCGGTTTTTTTTTAATTTACATGCTTGAAGTAAAATCAAATCTATCTGATGCGTAAATACATACATATGTATGTATGTATATACTCGCCGATACCGAATACAGTAAACCTACCTACCCCTATTATTCCATTGTTTATACATATGTACACAGGCAAACAGATTCATTCACTGATGTATGTATACGTTTGTAATCCCATATATTTATATGGGATTATTTATGCAGTTGGTGTATCTAGAAAACTTAAAATTGGTGTATCTAGAAAACTGAACTGAAATTGCAAAATATTTTAGTTTTTCCTTGATTTATACACTTAACACTAGTTGTGTTCCAAATTTGAAGCTTCTACGTCTGCTAGAAGTGCCTTAGACTTTTGATGATCGGTCAGTCAGTCAGTGAATGACAAAATTAAGAAACTTTGACTTGTTATAATTCTTAAACTACTGGTTCAAATTGAATGAAATTTGAAATATACAATGAAATATACTATGCAATGCTTGCTTGGTTACTGAAAATTCAGTTTTATCCACAACGAAGTTATAGGGGGGCGAAAATGGCCTATTATGTTACGAGAAAAGGATGGTACGGCCGCTATTTTGCTCGACTTGGCAGGGGCACTGCCGTGCTCCCAGATATCGCAGTCTCATGGGAAAATAAAACTTGGACTCTATGCGAACTTCCAGCAAATCGAAAAGCTATAGGATCTCGATGGGTCTTTAAGTCAAAATACAATTCAGATGGCACAATTGAGAGACGAAAGGCGAGACTCGTCGCTAAAGGTTATAGTCAAAAGTTTGGGATCGACTATGTGGAAACTTATTCGCCGGTTATAAGACAAAGTTCACTTCGTCTTATTTATGCTCTGTCTGTTGAATATGACATGGAACTTCATCATTTAGATGTGTCAACTGCTTTCCTGAATGGTAAGATTAGCGACGAGGTTTTTATGAATCAACCTGAGGGTTTTGTTGATCTTTACCACCCAAGAAAGGTGTGTAGTTTAAATAAGGCACTTTACGGGCATAAGCAGGCGAGTAGACAATGGCACACAACCTTAAACGAACAATTGAACGTTTTGACCTTATCACAATCGAACTATGATCATTGTGTTTATTTTAAAATTAATAAGGAAGAAACAACTTTTATAGGAGTATTATGTGGATGACATTATAATAGCTTCAAATTCGAAATCAAGTATTAAGCTGATAAAGCAAACACTTTCCGAGCGTTTTGGTATAAGAGATCTTGGACACCCAAATTTTTGCATAGGACTTCAAATCGAAAGGAAAAATCAAACTTTATCAATTTCACAAATGCGTTATATAAATCACCTTTGTATAAAATATAATTTACAAAATGCCAAACCAAAATGTATTCCCATGCAAGTTAGCCTAAAACTTGAAAAGGAACCAACTATCATTGGAGAACGAGCTACTGTTGGGACACGAAAGTATCAGGAGTTAATTGGATCATTGATGCAACTTGCAGTGTTCAGCCGACCTGACATTGCATACAGCGTAAGCACCTTAGCACAATTTGCTCAAAACCCTAGGAAACAACACTGGAATGCTGCTCTTCATTTAATGCAGTACCTTAATTTTACAAAACATGCGAGATTAGTTTATCAAAAAACTGGTTTGCCATTGCTAGGCTATGTTGATGCGAGTTGGGCAGAAGACATAAATGATAGGAAATCTCAAACAGGTTTTTGTTTTATATTTGCAGGCGCTGCTGTTAGCTGGGAATCTAAAAAACAGTTGCAACGTCTAGCGCAGAGGCCGAATATATTGCACTATCAGAAGCTGCAAAGGAAGCCTACTTATTACGCTTCTTGATGGATGAACTAAAAGTTCTTTCAGGAGATCCTACGTTAATCTACTGTGACAATCAGAGTGCACAACAAATTACAAAATATGGAGGCAAGCAATCCCGCACAAAGCATATGGATTACAAATATCACTTTGTCAGAGAAGCGATTGAGAAGAGTGCAGTCAACATTGATTATCTTCAAACAGATCTGATGGCAGCAGATGGGCTGACAAAAGCAGTCCCGAGAGACAAACATTTGTTCTGTTGCCAGAAATTTGGAATGGATTTTGAATACGAATGTTGACGAGGGGTGTTGAAACTAGCAACATTGCTATTATATTATATTATTTACTTAATGTGATTAGATCTTAAAGAAAGAAATTTAACTCAATTTACTACATTGCATTGTATTCAATCTATTACCTTTTATATTACATATTTACGTACTTCATCTTTGACTACCTTTTCCTGAACTCATTACTTTATTCCGTTGTTAACCTTCCCACAAATACATATATCAGAAAATCTAATCCAGTAGACGTCTTTCAATTCTTTAATTTTTATCGACATCATTTTGAAATAAGCAGATATAAACAACAGTGTGAATCGTAGCACAGATTTCACACCCCGTAGTTTGCTATTTGGTAGGGATCAGAAGGGGAAATTCTGCGACAAGGTGAAAGAGTTTTAAGCGAACAGCGTTGATTCTGAAGAAGTTAGTCTAGATAAAATTAGGGAAGAAGCTCAGGGAAAAATTGAAAAAGAGCAACTGAAGAATAAAAGATATTATGACAGCCGTCATAAAAATCCAACAGCTTATAAACCAGGAGACTATGTCATGATCAAAAACGCAGATACAACAACAGGCGTAGGCAAAAAACTTTTGACTAAGTTTCGTGGGCCATACGAGGTGAAAAAGGTCTTGAGGAATGGCAGGTATATTATAGGTGATATTGACGGATTGCAATTAATAAGATTGCCATACAAAGGTGTATGTTCCCCGAACAATATGAGGTTACATGCGATGCCAGAAGCTGATTTAAAGACTGGTGAAAACGACAAAGGAATAAATAATACTTACAGAACTGGCGACAACAATCACATTTGAATAACGATCACCTGAAAGAACAGCTGTTTAATTTAAAAAACATATGTTTGTTTGTACCTGCCAAAATGTCGATGGATATTTCTTTCAAAGTTTGAAACGATATAATTAATAATGTATCTTAACTTTATTTGTTTTGTATTTCAAAGATATTCGACTCAAAATTTCTAAATTTCAAAAAATTCATGAGGCGACAAATTCAGTAAGAACGATTAATTGTTTTCAATGTAGTAGTTATATAACTTTTCACATGTATCAACAATCATTCGTAATATTAAAAATATCAACTAAATGTTTATCTTTAAAATTTCAAAAAGAAATTACTTTAAGGTAAAGAAGATTATTGTAAAATATGTCTATTGAATAGTATTCTAACAAATATGTACTATACCAAATGTAATGTATCTTAGGAAAAAAGTTTTATGAAAATTATGTATAGAAAAGACATTGTAATCGGGTCGATTATGCGGTCAGAATGGCCGAGTTGTAGGCATCCTTTTTGTACACTACTGTAAGTGTTCTCGTCAGAAGTAAATATTAACCGAAAGTAAGAAACTATTGTCATATCGTATGCTGCTCACACTATCTCATTTCTTTTACTCGTACATTAGCGTACCGCTTCATATGAAAGTATAAATACAACCCGTCATGTCAATTTTCTTGTCTTCTCAATAAACTGTCGTAAGTAGCACATCTCCTCTCAAGTTGTTTCATTTGACTCGCTCACCTTCCCTACATTTAGGATAAGCAATATTTCTGTATAAAAGACGGGAAATAATAAAGCACAAATGTCAGTATCGACTTACATTGATACGTATCGTATTTCATTGTACTGACTGGTGAACAAGTTTAAGTGCTTGCGTCACACACTATTGGTGAACAAGTTTAAATGCTTGCATCACACACTATTTCGAATATCAAGTTTATGCGCTTGATATTACAACTCACTTCAGAAAAACGCTTCTGAACAACGAGGTTACTATAGGGCTTAAATTTCCACATTGAAGATATACTACCAAAACTAGGTAACGCGTGGTATTTCTATACAATCGACCTTGCAAAAGGATTTCGTCAAATTCCAATATGCAAGGAGGATAGACGTAAAACAGCATTTTCCACAGCAAATGGCCATTACAAATTTACTCGTATGCCATTTGGCTTAAAAACCGGTCCTGCATCCTTCCAAAGGATGATGAATGAAGTTTTAACGAAGTATATAAGTAAAATCTGCGTCATATTTTTGGGCGATATTTTAATATTCTCTACTTCCTTGCAGGAACATATAGATTCACTCCATAAAATATTCAAAAGGCTTCTAGATTATAACCTCAAACTTCAGATCGGTAAATGCAGTTTTATGAAGCATGAAACTAAATATTTGAGGCATATAATAAGTTAATGCCCAACGACAGCCCACTTTACGGCTCATGGAAACTCGAATAAGTAATTCGATATCCCAGAATTGCGGGTCAGCATTTTAGATCCACTGACCATCGATAAATTATGTCACCCTAAGATAAGAATTGAATTGTATCTAGCTCTAAGAACTCAAATGTATCTAGATTGGAAAGATCATTCTGTGTCCAGCAATCGAGGTGATCAGTTCACTCAATTAAGATTACTTTTTTAAAACTCCATCTATGTAGCCAATTGTAGGCCCAGTCTAACCATCAATTCGGAAACTAACCACGAACAACTTCACACTTCACACAAGATTTCCGCACTGGAGAAACGAGAAAAAAGACACATTTCCTGGACTGGGTTAGGGTGAGAGTTCGGTGTGAAGGCGAGTACGAAAGACACGAAGAAAAAGACACGGCAATCAAGACAATAAAAAAAACAAAGAAAACTTCAAAGAAACTTAAATAATACAAGTGCATTAGCTACGAGTATGTTCTCTCTATCTCTTATTCTTATTAATCAACTTACTGAATTTGGTATATCTACCTAATATCTGAAATATTATAATTATATCGAATTAATAAATTCTACATCTATGTAGTGAAAAATATAATTGACGACACTGACAGGCACAGGACTATACTGTGGCGCGAGTTACGACAGCAACATGACCCCTTCCACATCCGCCGGAAATACCCCGCACACCACCGACACATGAACCCCCCCTTGCATCATATTCACCGTGATCATCGACTCACTGACCCCAGATTATTTCACAACTCCACGACCATACGGACAACCAACGGACCCCCGCCGCACACCACCTGCACATAAGCCCCTTTTTACCTACACACCATATATGACCCAATTATACGAAAATACCATGTATTATGTTTCACACTTTGTGATTGCACAGGTGACTTCCAATAATTGCAACTATGCGTCTGGATGACATCCGCCACAAGTCCAAGTTCTTTGGACTTGGAGTCCAAGTTCTTGGACTCATTCGATGTAAACCAGTGGAACCGATAGGTTCTAAGTAAAATTATATTTTTTCGACTCCGTTGTTTCGAGTTCCATAAGTGAGGCAGTCGTTCGGATCGGTGACGGTTTTTTTAAAATTCTAATAATTAACAAAGTTTTTCAAACCGTGGGTTTTAACCCTTAATCACCCAAGAACCATCGAAAAGTAATATTACGAGAAAAGAAAGAAATAATTAATAAGAATACCAAAATACATATATGAGAAAATCAGTGAAAAAGAATGAAACAATAAGTGAAAAAATTAACAAAAAACAGTACATACAATATAGTACAATAGTAAACAAATAAATTAGCAAATAAGAACACAAAGCATTAGTAAATCGGCAAAAGAACATTTATATAAAAACTTATGTCGAAAATAGTGCAATAAAAAAAAAAAAAATAAAATAATACGAACACAAATACAAAATTAATGTGAAGATAACAGTGAGAAAATATCCGAGTGTCAGAAGTCATCAAAAACCATCAGAATACATCAGCAGTCATCAGGAAAACATCATGATCCTCTTAGTTTTTGGGTGCATCATACCACTCATTTCTACCCAACTAATAGAAGTTCACAATATCCCTTAAGACCGTAGCATACTCCCTCTCCTACTAGGAACTTCAAGAACTATTACTAATTTTCACAACCTTATCCACATTATTAACCTAGACGAATATGACACTAACATACGGAAAATAACTGACACTTTAAATGCCTTTCAAAGGCATGCCACTAACAAAAACTTAATCCAAATTACTCAACTTAAACTAATAGAACTTGAAAAGAAATTCCATGCAATATATCCAACCATTAGAAGGAAAAGAGGTCTTACAGACGGATTAGGTTCAACAATCAAGTTTATTACAGGAAATATGGACGCACAAGATGCGCAAAAACTTAAAAACCAAATAGAAACAATAAACACAAACATACGAAACTTTACATTTGCAATAGGAAGACAGGATACAATAAATTTCCACATAATTGACAGACTGAGAAATATAACGGACCATATAAATAATGAACAAAACACTATAAAATCATTTTTAGAAAGTATAGCAAATAAAGTAAAGAGGAACATGAAATACTGTATGAGAATCAAACTCTCAATAAAACTAATTTCAATATTGATCTATTAACAAACCATTTATCCGATATATCTGAAGCATTGATCCTCAGCAGATTAAACATAATCCCAAAATTTCTATTAAATACTAAAGAATTAGAATTAATACAAAGTGGACTAAATGACCAAAATATTGAAATCACTTCCACAGAACAATTATACGAACTATTAAGATTACAGGGTTACTATAATGGCACAACAATAATACTTAATGTACAAATTCCAAATTTTTCCAAATTAAGATATTCCTTGTATCGTATCATGCCCCTTCCTGTTAATGAAACCAAGCTTATATCAACGAAACCATTCGTTGCATACAATGATCAATATATACAACACTTTAGTACAATTTGCCCCAAAACTGGAGAGACCTTCATCTGTACACAACCCGATCTCGTAGAGAAGACTTCAGAATCCAAATGCCTGGGAAGATTGTTAGAAAATCAATTCGCGCACTGCGGGTTCGACGATGTGGGAAAAATCGAATCAATAACACAGCCCCAACCTAATTATATACTTTTAACTAATATACCACAAGTTTCTTTTAACTCTTCCTGCAGCACGAAAACAGGTACAATACAAGATACGGCCTTACTACAATTCAAAGGATGTACAGTGCAGATCAATGGCATCACGTACGAAGACAGCCCCTTGACATTCTGGGATGACATCTATTTACCACCACTCCCTACTAATAAAATAAATGCGACACACGTGAACGACGTCTTCAACCTTAAGAAACTTAAGGAATACAATATCATCACCGAATCGAAGCTGATCAACCTAAGCACCAAAACTGAAGTCCTTCACTACATGACGACATCATCAACAGTCGTGTTCATCATCATAATCACCATTATTATCATCATGATCATCAACAAAAACAAATCCCGAAGTCCACCGCAGCATCCAACCCTACAATCTTTCGCTCCAACCCCAGTGACATCACTATGGCCATCGCTCTACACTAAGGGGGGAGGAGTTACGACAGCAACATGACCCCTTCCACATCCGCCGGAAATACCCCGCACACCACCGACACATGAACCCCCCCTTGCATCATATTCACCGCGATCCTCGACTCGCTGACCCCAGATTATTTCACAACTCCACGACCATACGGACAACCAATGGACCCCCGCCGCACACCACCTGCACATAAGCCCCTTTTTACCTACACACCATATATGACGCAAATACCATGTATTATGTTTCACACTTTGTGATTGCACAGGTGACTTCCAATAATTGCAACTATGCGTCTGGATGACATCCGCCACAAGTCCAAGTTCTTGGAACTCACCTCCGCAAAACATATAATTATGAATGTTAGATTTAAGAATTCATACGATGTAAACCAGTGGAACCGATAGGTTCTAAATAAAATTATATTTTTTCGACTCCGTTATTTCGAGTTCCGTATGTCGCGCACCTGAAGGTTTTCGCTGAACTATCTTTTGAGCTTTAGGCGAACGCATCGTACAGGTAGGGCGCCGTGGTTGAGTGGGTCTGTGTGTGGGTTAGGGGACAGCGTGGTAGGCGAGTTCAGATTCGCAGGTCGGCGACCAGTGCCTCTGTGGTCATTATTTCCTTTTTTTTTCACGTCTTTTTATTTTTCTTCTTCTTTTCCGATTTTTCCTTCATCGTTTTCCTCCTTTTGTGCTTGTGGTAGTGTTCTTTCGCTCTCCTTGCCTTCTCTTTTCCTTCGGGAGACCTGCACTCGCATAAACTTTTCTTTCTCTCCGACTGGAAAGTCGTACGATCCGTCACCTTCGCGAGGGCGAACGGTTCTCGGTGGCGTGATCGGCCTGGAGGGTGGGAGAGAAAAGCTGAGAAGAGCTAGAATTAGTGATTTCGTTTGCTATTTTTTTTTTTGATTTTTCCTGTTGGCGTTTGCTCAGGTGAAAAAAAAAAAAAATAAAAAAAAAAAAAAAAACCTAATACGGGGATTAAGAAGCGACAGTGGCAGACCGGCATTTGTAGGTTTTAAGTAAAATTAAGTTAGCTGTAAATTTAGTGTTACTTTGGGAGTGATCGAATAAAGTTGTTTTTTTTTTTTTTGTTTTTTTTTTTTTGGTATAAGCTATAAAGCAGCGCGAGTGCAGTAGCCGAAAAGTGTAAGCTATCTATTAATTAACGCGAGTGTTAATACGCGTGCACGGGTGTCCCAAAAGATAAGTAATTAGTTAAAAGTGCGTTCGGGAAAAGAACATTAAAAAAAAAAAAAAACACCAAGTAACAATTCAACTTTTTGGAGGAAACGAGGCCCCCAAGTAGCCATCGCAACCAAGTGATTGGAGGAAAGGTAAGCAGCACGTACCTGTTAGCCGCCCCACCATGAGGAATTTTTTAATAATGTAAGCCTCTTAATCTTAAATTAATTACTAAGCAAAGTGAAAATACTGAAACTTGGGAAAAGAAAATAAATATAAGAAAAAATAATAAAATTTGAAAAGAAAAATAAATTAGACTAGAAATATAGAGAAAATATTAATAATTATTAAGTAAACGTGATAAGTAACTAAACGATAACTCGAAGGATTTGAAATATATTTGCATACATTTAATACAACATTGATACAATTTTTTACCATGTCACGAAACGAACATTTAGTTTTACCCCCGAGGTTACACTCAAATCCTATTCCCACTCCAGAACCTTCCGAATCCAATTTGCGAAGCGGTATCATACAAATCGTTTCGCAAGTCTTAGCCAGAGAATTGCCAACTGTGGTAAATGCTCTTCTTAACCCACTTTCCGAAAACGTCCCTGAAATCGATCAAGTAATCGCCGACGCCAACGGGACAAAGTCTCCGAATGGATGAATGTCTTGACAAAGACGTATCGTGACAAGGCGCTCGATACTTACATTAGGGGACTGATGGGAGATTTACCTAGACTCCTAAGTATGAGAGAGCCCAACAATCTTCCTCAAGCTCTGCACCTCTGCTTTAGGTGGTTGACCTCTGAGCTAACCGGCACAAAAAAGACCTGCCTGGTCTGCTCATACGCAATATCCCAACAATATGCAAAGGAACTTCAATATTACCACTTATATTCAAAGAATCGAACCAGACCAACGATTCGATCAAGCTGTAATTGATTATCTTGACACCTATAATCAAACCGACCACAATCCCCCTGAATATCAAGAGCCAGAACTCACTGACGAGCAATTTTTAAGTGATGTAGAAGACCCGAGTGATTTTCATTTTTTAGGCTAAACTGCTCTTCGCTTCCGTATTTCGAAAACAGAACGAAGAGCGGGAACGTACTAAAATTATTAGTTGATACGGGATCGAATAAAAATTACATTCATCCCAGGGGCGTGAGAACAATGATACCGAACGAAAATCCCTTCTTTGCTAATTCTGTGGGTGGTAATGTTCAAATTACTCACCACGCGATAATAAATCTTTCGGCCCAAATATAAAAACCCCTACATTTTTCTTGTTACCCACACTTAAAGCTTTCCATGGTATTGTTGGCAACCACAGCCTTAAGGAGCAGGACGCTGTTATACACATTGCAGGAAACTACCTTATCCTTAACAACTCCCTGAAAATTCCCATCAAACAGTACCTATCCCAATCTGTCAACACCCTGAATGTCGGAACATCTCATCTGAACGACAAACAAACACGGAAACTGTACGAAGTCCTCAACAACCATCCCAGGCTATTCGTCGAGCCTGACGAAAGACTAACTGGGACTAAGAGGAGAAATAAGGACAGTAGAAAATAATCCAATATATTCTAAATCCTATCATTATCCTATGGCCTTCAAGCCAATAGTACATAACGAGATACTTTACAAACCAGAAAAGGCAAACATAGTTGCGGACGCATTGTCAAGACCACCACAAAAATCAAACATAAACTCCATGACAGCCACCACCCATAGTGATGATAGTTCGTCACATAACGTAGTACAGTTTGCTATTGCACCCATAAACGCATTCAGAACTCAGTTGATCCTAAAGAGAGGAGAACAGTCCAAATACGAATACCAAACCCCTTCCCCCAAATATCATAGGTACATCTTTACAGAGAAAAACTACACAAAGGAAAACCTGGTAGGAATTTTTAAAAGATTTTTCAACCCTAACGTTCTAAATGCAATCATGACCGACGAGGAAACTATGGGAATTATCCAGACCATATATCCGCTCTATTTCAATAACTGTAAGATCCGCTTCACTAGAACCCAGATAGAAGACAACACCAATGAATCACAACAAGAAAATATCATCATAGAAGAACACAAGAGAGCTCATCGCAATGCCCTTGAGAATAAGTTACAGATTATGGAGAAATTCTATTTCCCTAGGATGAACGCCAAAATCAAAAAGCTAATTGGCCAGTGTATAATCTGTAAGGAAAGCAAGTATGAGCATCAACCAACCAATCCCATCCTAAAATCCACTCCCATACCACTGCATCCTGGACAAAAGTCCATATAGATATCTATTCAACTGAGCGCCACCTGGTACTCACTGCCTTGGACAAGTTTACTAAACTAGCACGGGCAAAGGTGATGAAATCTCGCGCTATAGAGGTTATAAAGAAACCTGTAAAAGAACTTCTGTATTTCTTCGGAGTTCCGAAACACGTAGTTGTGGACAACGAAAAGACATTAAACTCTGCGTCAATTATATTCATAATGGAGGATCTTCTAAAGATTCAAATCTTTAAAGCTCCAACGGACAAAAGCGAGGTAAACGGACAAGTAGAGCGTTTCCACTCTACACTCTCAGAGATCATGAGATGTCTAAAAAGAGACGGAACGAACTGTCAATTTGAAGAACTCCTCGATAAAGCCGTATATGAATATAACTCCACTATTCATTCAGTTACCGGCAAAAGACCACTAGACCTTTATTACGGCAGAAACATATGTATGTAATGAACCAGAAGATTTCGAAAAAGCTAGAGAGGAAATCACAGAACGTATTAGGCAAAAACAAATAAAAGCTCTCAATTATCACAACAAACACCGAAATGACATCAAGAGTTACGAACCAGGCGAAACTATATTTATCAAAAATGATAAAAGGAACGGCTCGAAGCTCACACCACGGTTCAAACAAGAAACAGTTAAACAAGATAATCCAACCACAGTGCTAACCAAGTTTGGAAATTATAATACACAAAAGAAATATAAGACGTTAAACCATTTGTTCCTATTCCTTTTTCTTGTCACAGATGCATTATCACCACCCTTAAAGCAGATACCCAAACCCTAGACTACCCCAACTCCCAAATTCTCACCCTAAATAACGGCACTGCTAGAATGCAAATTGGAAACTTGAAGCTGATACATACCATCGAAATATCTCAATTCCAAGACTTCCTTAACAACGCTACAGCCCTAATGAACAACCACATCCCGAAGGTAAATCCCTTTTTCCCTATCCTACAACATGAACTATACCAAATAGATAAGCTTATAAATAATATTAAACTTCACAAATTCAAACGGTCCCTTAATTTCATTGGATCGGCTTGGAAGTGGATAGGAGGTAGTCCCGATCATTATGATCTAATGTTATTGGAAGATAACATTAACAATGTAATTAAAAATAACAATGAACAATTTTATATCAAGCAGAATCTTACTGAAAAAATAAATCAAATTACTAAATTAACCGATACTATTATAAACTCAAGAAAAGAAAAGACCAATTATCAATATACGAACTAGCAATAAGCCTAAATCTAAGAGCGAAAATTGTAAAAGAGGAATTAACAAATGTAATTTATGCCATAGAAATGGCTAAAACAATTATAAAAATTCAAATATATTGGAAAAGTATGAGATTTCACTAATAATAAATGAAATTAATATTACAAATATACCATATAGAAGCATAGAAGAAGCACTGCAGATTGCGGCCTTAAGTAACAACCAATTACTATATATTATAAATATACCTAAAACTGATGGAATCATTTATGAGAAAATATATGTGAAACCAATAAAAAAGAATAATAAAGTCATAGGTAATAAAGAATATGAAAATATGCTAATAAATAAAAATGAAACAAAAATAATAATATTAAGAATGTAAAACAGTTAATAAATTATCTATATGTAAAGAAGAAAATGTATTAGACATAAGCAATGATAGTTGTATACATAGACTATTAAGTAGTAAGAATGCCACATGCTGTATAATAAACGCACAACATATCCTGACCATAACAGAAATCGACAACGGCCTCATATTGCTGAACGACTTCAAAGGAGATGTTCAAGCCAACGCAACGGTACCTATCAAAAGTTAGAGGGAACTACCTAATCAAGATCGTAAATGACAGCATCACCATTGGAATCAGAAAATAACCGTACAAATCGTTCCCAGAGATTCATGCTTTACCCCACTATTGCAACAATCGACAGTCGAGAACGGAATAGAAGAAGTACTCTCTTTAGAGCTTATAAAGGAGTTACATATAAACAACAGCCACCAGTTCGACCTTATTAAGAAAGACAAGGATGTACATCAGATCTTCAACTACATTAGCTTTGGTGTTATACTAACCATTGTAGCAACAATAGCAAAGTTAACATTAACCAAAAGTTCAACCAATACCGCAGTAACTATCATCCCCCAAACCAGCTAGAATGATCCAGTTCCCAGAAAACCTGACTTAGAGAAGAATCCAGCGAAATACCAGTACCACGGCAGCATCTACAACCTGCCATATTTTTAACTTATCCAGCTATGTGAGGGCACATATTCAGTTAATGCGACACCATATGAAGGCCGAGAAGAGGAGGGCCGATCATCGAGAACCAGCCACAAGAACAACGTGTCAACATTAATAAAAAAATATTCCTGTAAGATCAAATTTAGAATTATTGTAAATATATTTTATATTTTTGTTCATACATATACACACACACAGACATATATATATATAGTGACGTATTCATATCACACGTCGCACGAAGTGACGTATTCATATCACACGTCGCACTAAGTGACGCATTTATATCACACCTTAGATTAAGTGATTTGTGTATCGTATTAATGTAATGTATTAATTTTCAGTGCTCAATTAAGCAATGAAACAAAAGCGACGCATTTATGTCACAGGTCGCACTAATGGAAATTAAGACAATCGTGTGCAGCAGCGCTTCTCGCCAACATAGATTTAGTTTAGTCTCAATCCAGATTCCAAAGACGAACATCGATGTTCGCTTAACCTCAATAAAGTCTAAGATTATTTTAAGCTTGTGTTTTTGGTTTTTTTTTTTTTTTTGGACTCATAATTTCACCTTACAACACTGGCGCAATCGGGAGGAAAACGATTACAGCAGCTTGATGCGATAGCAAGACTAAACAATTCTCGTGTCCTGTCGTTATCCGCAAAATTACCTACGTTGTGACTCAGCGATTACAGGAACTTGATGCGATAGCTAGACTTAACAATTCTCGGGTCCTGTCGTTGTGCGCAAAATCGTGACATCCTAGAATTCGTGGGAGTTATAAATCCAATCGGTTGCTCCGAGAAAAGCGAAACAGCTAGTAGCGCGAAAATAAAAATTAGTTATTAGTGTAACCGATGGGAAGGGGAAGTGAGGCATGCCGATCAGAGAGGCAGAGACGACGAGTGTCGGCGATACATGGCATTCGACGACCCGCAGCGAACGAGAATAGACGTACACATTTGGAGTAAAGTGAAAGAAATTAATATAGTTGTCGAATTAATAATTAACGTGTTTAAGGAGAAATACATAAATATAATCATAGAATTGATAACGTACGTGTTTTATTAGTTTAATTATTTTAAGTAAAGAAACCTTAAGTGAAGTTCACAACAAGAGCAAAATAAATTAAATTAAAGAACCTTGAGTAAAGTTAAGTAAAATCCACAACAGGAACAAAATAAATAAATAAAATAAAAGAACTTTAAGTGAAGTGAAGTGAAAAAGAAAACAAATTAAAAATGAATCAAGCAGCACCAGCGGCAGGGGCAGCACCAGCAGCTGAGACATCGCTTTCCGACTTTAACATGGCACAAGTAGCATACCAAATTGGAAACATCGAGAAGTTGAATGGCGATCCCCACGCATTATACACCTTCATCCACCGTATGGACTACATCCTTGCTTTGTATGCAACCAACGACGTAAGGCAGCAGCACATTCTGTTCGGACATATCGAGCGAAGTGTGAGTGGCGAAGTAATGCAAGCCCTGGAAATGCATGACATAAACAGCTGGACTGAACTCAGACGTCAACTGATTCTAAACTACAAATCCCAGACTCCCAACCACGTCTTGCTGGAGGATTTTCGTAATACACCATTCAAGGGTAATGTACGAGCCTTTTTGGAGGAAGCCGAGCGACGCAGACGAATACTGACAAGCCCCTATTGTACAGTGATGCTATTACTCGCATTGATCGCTACAAGCCACACTCAACAAATTCAAATAAATAATATCGATACCAACCACGGCCACCTTCTTTTTTCGGGCGAACCAGTCCAGATACCGCCGTCATTCGAACACCATTGCTTAAGAATTAGCTTGACAGAAATAGACACTATTACCAACTATTTTAGCGACAAAATATCTATAAATACAAATACACTATACTATATAAGTTGCTTAGAGAGTTAAATGGCATAGCTCTGCGTCCGGAGAAAAGACAGAAACGAGGATTGTTTAACATTGTAGGCTCAGCGTTCAAGTATCTTTTTGGCACACTCGACGAAAATGATCGAGTGGAAATTCAGGAAGACTTGGAAACAATTGCTCAAAATTCAATTCAAAACAAAATTTACAATCAAAAAAATGAAGAAATAAATAATGAATGTATCACAAATATAATTAAACGTAATTTTGTACCGATATTCACAAAAGAAATAATTAAATATATTGAACCTAATGTCATTTTAACTTATAACCTAACCAAAATTACAATTATACAAAATTGTCAAAAAGTAAATAGTCATGTACAAATAGAAGGAAATAAAATCATAAGAGTAACACAATGTAGTCTTGAAATAGGTAATATTATTCTGACCGAGAATTACCTAAAACCAGAAATAGATTTAACACCATTATACACACCCCTAGAAATAACAAAAATTAAAATGGTAAAACACAACGATATTGCAAAGTTAATATCAAAAAACAATGTAACACTTTACAAAGTTATCATAATTATAATTTTTGTACTTTTTGTATTATACTTATACACAAAATATGTAAATACAAACCCACTTATGACTTTATTTACAAAAATGAAGAAAAACACAAATGTAGCGCCCTTTTCAAGGATAGCGCCTTGAAGATTGAATATGTGTGTCATTCCACTCCTGATCTCTCTGCGTGGAAATTTCCACACCGAATCTACGGAGCAACTGCTTCAGTGAATGAACCATCACGATCACGATATACATACTACGAACATCACACTAACGGGAAGTTACAGCTAGGCGATAACGCACTCGCATGATCTTTGTCCTTTTTATTATTTCTGGTCATTGTTGCGAAGGATTTCAAATAGTGATTGAATAATTAGACGTGCGTTTTATTTTTCTTTTATCTTTTGGGGGTAGTTGAGTGTACTTTACACAATTGAAAATCAGATCGAATTGCAGGAAGTAGTAGTGGAACAAAATCCATTGCCCACATTGTATCCATCAATCCCCGCTTAAGGATAAGCTTCTCTTTAAGGGAAGGGAAGTGACGTATTCATATCACACGTCGCACTAAGTGACGCATTTATATCACACCTTAGATTAAGTGATTTGTGTATCGTATTAATGTAATGTATTAATTTTCAGTGCTCAATTAAGCAATGAAAACAAAAGCGACGCTTTATGTCACAGGTCGCACTAATGGAAATTAAGACAATCATGTGCAGCAGCGCTTCTCGCCAACATAGATTTTTGAAGTTAGTCTCAATCCAGATTCCAAAGGCGAACATCGATGTTCGCTTAACCTCAATAAAGTCTAAGATTATTTTAAACTTGTGTTTTTGGTTTTTTTTTGGACTCATAATTTCACCTTACAACACTATATATATATACATATATTCATAGGTAAACGACACACTGGACGAACTTCTTGACAAACTATCTAACTTAAGCTTGAAAATGCCAAATAACACAGATATGGAGAATTTAGTCGCTAGGTTGATAGCAGCAAGCGCTGCATCATTGCAGGCAGAGATAGGGTCCTTAAAATCTGCTTCAGAATCAGTAACGAATAGCAATGTAGTTAAAGAGTACAAAACTCAAACAATTTCAGATGACATTAATTGTGGCGAAACATTAGATGTCATTAAGTCCTTACCCGAATTCTCAGGCGGCAATGCCAATTCATATGTAAGCTGGCGAGAAGCAGCACATAATTCAATTTCATTGTATACGAAAGGCAGCCGCAGATATTTTGCAGCCCTTACTATTTTCCCAAATAAGATAACGCAGAGTGCAAATGACACTTTGACTAACCACGGTACGGTTCTGAATTTCGATGCAATTATCTCTAGATTAGATTTCGCTTACGCCGACAAGCGGCCCACGCATATAATTGAAGAGGAACTAAGTGTCCTTAGACAGGGTAACTTGTCTATAATCGACTTCTACAATGAAGTAAACAAGACGCTCACACTGCTGACGAATAAAACAATCATGACCCACGGTAACGACTCCCCAATAACCAAAGAGTTAAACATAATGAATCGTCGAAATGCTTTTCGAGTGTTCATAACCGGTCTGAACCCGACACTTTCAAATAAACTTTTTTCACTGTCCCCGGAAGACTTGCCTAGCGCACTTGCGAAAGCGCAGGAGTTGGAGTCAAATAACATGAGAACAAATTTTGCACTCCAATTTGGAAGGAATGCGAATAATAACTTTCGGAACAATTTAAGATACCAACCGAGCAATCAAGTTCCAACAAATCAGCAGGTTAGGCAAAACAAACCAGAGCCAATGGAAGTCGGAAGCTCTGCTCATAGACCTATAGCTAGGTATGAACAGGACTTCGCTAGGCAAAAATACAACACATTCGCCCAAAATGGTATGGTTTATAATAATAACTTACAACGTCCAAACAATTTCCATCAAAACAGGTTCAGGCAACCATTCCAGAAACAATTCCAAAGGGTGGATAAACGCCCCCACGAAAGCGCACAACATAGAGTCCAACCGCCAGTAAAAGTTGAAAGAAAAAATAATTTGAACGAAGACTCTTTTTTAGGAGAAACACCGGACTACCCTATATATTCAGAGATAGTCCAATAAAAAGATTAAAAATATTAATTGACACTGGAGCTACAAGTTGCTATTGTAGCCCTAACACACCAAACCACAGGCAAGAACTCATTATTAAAAAAAGAGTTAGAACCATAGATGGTTCAACCATCATAACTCATTACTATGACGTTTTTTATTTTCGATCGAATAGTTAGATTCTACGAATTAAATAATTTAGAAGCTGATTTATTGGTGGGCTTCAATTTACTAAAAAATGCAGGTATTGAATTAGACCTTGGAAAAGGAATTTTGACATATAAGAATAGGTGTGAAAGAATATACGTTCCAGAAGTGTGACATCTGAACATTAATAGTGTCCGAAATGACCTTTGTCAAGCAGACCTATTGAAGAAAATTAAACAAAGAATTGAGGAAATACATTCGAGCATAGATCTGAAATTACCTTTCAGAACTGACATTAGGGCGGAAATTCGCACAACGGTTGAAACTCCTATATGGAGTAAACAGTATCCCTATCCGCTGTCAGCGAACTCTTTCGTAAATAAAGAGTTGAATAAAATGTTAAAAGATGGAATAGTTCGACCATCTAAATCTCCATACAATTCGCCTGTATGGGTAGTGTTGAAAGAATCATCCCTTAAACATACACTACCGCATTATAATCATACGATCCTGACTTATATACAAATATTGTTACGCTAACTAACACACTTGCAACATGTATTTATTTTCCTTACCTTGTACTTCTCATTTCTTTGGTAAATATAGTCTTGTTTGTAACGTCAATGAGATCGGTCGTGTCATTTTTAACATTTGGTGCCGAAACCCAGGAAACGCGAAATGGAAGTGGCAGCTCGTGGTGCATTTAGATCGCAATTAACGAAAGTCGCAAAAACTGCGCCCGAATTTCTGGAGTCAGAAGACTCACGCATTACCGGTCAAGACGTGGAAGTGCTAGAGAGAATTGAAGACGAACTGTGTACTCTGATCGCACGATTAACAGCAGTGTCCGATAGCATTAAAACCGCCGATCAGCAAGTACATAGCAAATTCAGGAGGAAGAAATCGCTAAAGATTTCGAAAAAATAGCTACATATGAAGATACCGCTGTGTCGATAATATCGCGTTTGAAAAATCGTTTAAAAAGAGTGCGAGACAAATTAAAGATCATTCAGTGTCCTAAGGAACTCACCGACCAGAATCACCCTAAGCTAACGTTAGCCGTGAAATTGCCTAAATTGGAATTAAAAAAATTCGGTTGTGAATTGAGGGATTGGTTGCCCTTTTGGGACCAATTTAATACGGTTATACATAAAAATGCTGACCTCGCCGGTACAGATAAATGTCAATATCTGGAAAGTGCATTGTATGGAGCGGCCAAACGCGCAATAGCAGGATTTACCCCATCGGCAGCTTGCTATGACGCAGCTGTTTCTCTCCTTTTGGAACAATACGGTGATAACGACAAACTTGTAGACAACTACATGGAAAAACTATTAAATTTACGCCCCGTTACTGTAAAAACTGATGTCGTTGGGTTGAGAAGTTTATACAACACAATCACTACTATAATAAGATCCTTGACAGCATTACAAATACCATCAACCCAATATCGCGTAATGCTAAGGTCAATACTTCTGCGTTGTTTGCCGGTCGACCTACGCGTAGATTATCACCGTACGGTGGAGGGGAAGTTTCCAGATAATGATGAGACTGCAACAAAACATAGTGATTCACCAATACAAACACTCCTTTGCGACGACAGCGATTCGTATGTACAAAATATCTTGCGATACCTTAAGAAAGAAGTAGAGGCTTTGGAAAAAAGCAAAATCACTCCACTCCCTGCACGTGCAAAGCCAACGGCACCGACAACTGCTGCAAGTCTCTTAGGGGTGAATAACAGCGACGACAAAGTGTGTATATTTTGTAACGGATCGGATCATACGACGAAGGAATGTACAAAGGAAATGAGTATGAAACAAAAACGAGACATACTCATTAAAGCAAATAGATGTTTTCGGTGCGCTAAGATAGGCCATTCCTCGAGGAAGTGCAAAAGTGCGAAGTATTTGAAATGTAGTAACTGTGCGGGCAAACACATAACACAGATGTGTGACCCATCATTTAAAAGAATATTAAGCAATAAGGAAACGGGATGTAATCTCTGCGCATACACTCATTGCTTCAATTCTTCGAATGTGTTTTTAAAGACAGCGCGGGTAATTGCAGAAAGCGTTAGAACTCAAATCGCAATTCGACTAATCATTGATGGCGGTAGTCAACATACATATACAAAAGGAAAGCTTAGTGGAGAGACTGAAGTTGTCATACAGTGGTGCGGTGGAAATGGCCATTATTCCCTTTGGTGCAAAGGCTCACGATCAAACATTAAACAAATTTCAAAAAGTAAAAGTGGCACTAAAGAGCCAATACAGCAACAAGATGATAGTAGTAGAAGCAGTTGTTGTGCCGGAAATATGTGTCGACGTTTTAAAAGTTCCGGATAGTTCTTGTCGTCTATTTCGCAAGTTGAAACTGGCAGATCAAGCAGTTATTGACATGGAAGCCGAGGATGGTCTGAGCCTGCTTATTGACTCCAATTACTACTGGGAAGTTGTCAGTGGTAGACAACGACGCCTGTCACCCCAACTGAGAGCGGTCGAAACTATTTTTGGATGGGCGCTTCAAGGACCTCACTCTTCGGCGGATGAAGTTGGCAAGTGTTCTCATTCTGCCATTGTAACAAATGTGCTGAGCTTGCCAGACTTTACCAAACCGGATCTGTCTGCCATTTGGTCCCTGGAGTCTATCGGAATACGAGGAGAGGAAGACGAGAAGACGCACGTAACTGCGGAAATGTCAGCGAGGTGCCTGAGGAAAGTCGGAGCTCGCTATGAAGCCAGGATTCCTTGGAAGGATCCACACTTGGTGTATGAAGACAACCGAGAGCTTGCGGTAAGTCGGTTGAATCATTTGACAAAACGCTTATCTAGGGATCCGGGGAAACTCAGAGAATATGACCTGGCTGTTCGTCAGATGCTTGATGAGGGCATAGCAGAGCCAGTAAAGCATACCACAGAAGCAGCTTCGGAAAGAGTAATATATCTTCCACATCGACCGGTGTACAAGGAAACCAGTAGCACAACCAAGTTACGCATAGTATTTGATGCCTCCAGTCACACAGATGATATTCCTTCACTAAAGAGTTGGTCTTTACTGGAACCAACCTTCTGCCTGACGTATTCGGCATTCTCCTAAATTTTCGTATCGGCCGCGTAGGTGTCGTAGCAGACATTGAAAAAGCCTTTCTCCAGATAACCTTGAACGAGAAGGATAGAGATTCGCACAGATTCCTGTGGTATTCCTCATTGGCTGAAGCAGGCAAACAACATCGCTATGAGGACTAACGTATGACCAGGGTAACATTTGGTGTTAGCTGTAGTCCGTTTCTTCTCTCTGCAGCGATACGGGACCATTTGGAACAGGAACAGCAAGTATTTCCTGAAACTTGCCAACTACTTAAGGATGGTTTTTATGTGGACGACCTGGTCGTTAGCGTCGATTCGGAAACAGAAGGTGTTAGACTTTGCAATCAGGCTATAGATATTATGGGAAGAGCTTCTATGAATCTTAGGAAGTGGCATTCTAACAGTGCGGCAGTCCGAAAAGCAGCTGGTTCACAGGAGTTTCCGCTTACTCAAAAGGTTTTGGGTTTAAAGTGGTCGGTATTCAGCGATGAATTGGCCGTGCCGTTAGAGTCTCTGCAGTCTTTTCTAGAACTGAATTTCTCCAAAGGAAGGAAACGTAACATCTTGCAAGCGATGGCCCGAGTCTATGATCCACTTGGTATTGTATGTCCTACTATAATAAAACTGAAAATATTATTCCAGACAGCATGGCGGAAAAAAATTAGCTTGGGATGAAACGCTGCCAACAGATATGATGCTGCAATGGAACGAGTGCATTCGAAGCGTATTGCAGTTAAAGGACATGGCAATACCCAGGGCAATTAAATTATCGGCAGTTACGAACAACATTCAGTGCCATATCTTTGCTGACGCCAGTATTAAAGCCTATGGAGCGGTAGCTTATCTGCAAAAAATAGATCATGATGGAATGGGAACAGCATCATTTCTCTGCGCCAAAAGTCGAGTCGCCCCCCCAAAAGAAAACATTCTGGATGAACTTACCCTGTCGAAGCTGGAGCTCACAGCCGCTTTGGTCGCGGCCAGGCTATGCGCTTATCTTAAAAGAACCTTGCGGATAACCATATGCAAATACCTTTTGTGGACGGATTCAAAGATAACTTTGAATTGGATTTATGGTCAAGCGCAACGCTGGAAACCTTACGTACAAAGTAGAGTGGTGGAGATACGTCGCCACACTTCCATATTAGAGTGGAGCCATTGTTCTGGGAAGAGTAACCCTGCTGACTTAATAATCCGTGGTATTTCGGGAGAGAAACTTGTAACGTCGCTACTGTGGGAACGGGGTCCTGACTGGCTTAACGATATCTTCGACGCCAAGCAACAAAGCAATGAGGGATTCGAACTAAACTCAATGCTATTGGTAGAAACCGACGATCGATTGCAGCAAGAGGAAGAACCGATTTTGCGCTGCGAAAAGTTTAATAGTTGGTCCAGGTTGTTACGAGTAAATTGTTGGGTTCAACGCTTCATTAGTCACTGCCGGTCTAAAGAGAGAATAAATGGGCGATGTTTATCTGGACCTGAACTTGAAATTGCTGAACGTTATTGGCTTAGGTATGTACAATTAATCAATTTTACTGACGATGTACGATATTTACAGAAGAAAGCGACGCCAAAGACTTCGTCTAGAATTTCCGAGTTGACCCCTTTCCTCGACGAACATGGTCTTCTGCGAGTAGGTGGGAGACTCCAAAAGCTAGAAGATACATTTGACATTAAGCATCCAATCATACTACCGTCCAGTCATCATGTTACTTCCCTTATAGTCGATGATTGTCATCAGTTGACTTATCATGGAGGAGCTAGTCTCGTTCTCACAAAATTAAGAGCACGTTTTTGGATTGTTAAAGGTCGCCAACTTATAAAGAAGAGAATACGAAGCTGTGCTGTATGTAAGAAGTTGTTCGGACAACCAGCCACCCAGCCGTTTGCACCGCTGCCAGTTCAGAGAATCACCTTGACGAGACCCTTTGATAATGTAGGAATCGATTCTGCTGGGCCGCTATATTATATGCCCCGAGGAGGTGATACACCCCAGAAGGCCTACATCTTATTATTCACCTGTGCTGCTATTCGTGCTGTTCATTTAGAGCTCACCACCAGTCTGTCAACCGAATGCTGTCTAATGGCTATAAGACGCTTTATAGCCAGACGTGGTTTTCCAACAACCATATTTTCGGACAATGCGAAGACATTTAGAAGGGCAGCCCTGGAACTAAGTAAAACTCAACACATATTTAACAATGAAGTCGTCTTAGATTTCTTGTCGAGCAAGCGAATAAGATGGAGCTTTATCGTGGAACGGGCACCCTGGTGGGGGGGTTTTTGGGAAAGGCTCATCCGGACAATCAAGAACACTCTGAAGGTCTTCATCGGTAAGAGCAGACTGGACTTCGAACAACTGCGTACTATTCTTAGCGAGACGGAAGCCATCGCTAACGAACGTCCGCTGACGTATGTGTCCAATGACCCTTTGGACCTCGAGCCTCTCACACCAGCCAAGTTTCTCATAGGTTGGTCAAAATCAGTTCACTCTACTTCTGACCAGACTACCAGTGATTCCAATATAAAGGAGCTGTGGAAACATAGAATGAAATACACCGCGAAAATTGCCAAAAGGTGGCGAATAGAATATTTACAACTCTTACGTTCGTTTCATCAGAGTAAAGTCAAAAAGTCAGTGTCTCTTCAGGAAGGTGATGTCGTCCTGTTATTTGATCCAGCAGTACCTTGCATTCAATGGAAGATGGTCATCGTAGAAAGGATCTTTCCCGGCAGAGATGGAAGAGTTCGAGCATGCGAAGTTCGTTGCGCTGATGGTAGCAGATTCCGAAGACCAATTCATTTCCTGTATCCACTGGAGTTGACTTTTCCGCCCCGGTCCGAAGATGTTGAAAGAATCATCCCTTAAACATACACTACCGCATTAACATCATACGATCCTGACTTATATACAAATATTGTTACGCTAACACACTTGCAACATGTATTTATTTTCCTTACCTTGTACTTCTCATTTCTTTGGTAAATATAGTCTTCTTTGTAACGTCAATGAGATCGGTCGTGTCATTTTTAACAGGTAGTGCCCAAAAAGGGACTAAATGACGACAATACGCCAAAAATGCGATTAGTTATAGGTTATAAAAAACTAAACGAAAACACAACAATAAAGGGAGTTTATCTGATCACATTTCAAAACGATAGACGGAGTAACATACGAGAACCCTACAGCTGCAATTCAAAAATACTTAAAAACCTATACCATAGGTAAATATGAAATAAGAAATTACTTCGAATCATTGAACGACGAACTGAAATTCGAGAACATAAACCTAATCGAATCTCTGCAAGACGAACTAGCGAACAGTCCTATCATTAACATCATTTACACTGACGGCGATGGTAGTAGTAGGGGAGCCCAAGCGGGGATTTTGCGCGTTACTCGAGCGCGTCAGAAAATCATATGGGGAGAAAGCTTGCACCCTATAATGTACCCCTACCAAATATGAACCCTTAATATAGGGGGGTGCGTTGAGGGCAGCCCGTCAGATTAGTAAAAAAAAAAAACCGATCCTCGGAAAAACTCGAGCGCTCGCAAAGCTGTAAAAAAAAAACACGTCATCTCGAAATACTCGAGCACGATTAAATTTTTTTTTTTATTTTGAAGGGAATTCTATCAGGATTACGAAAAACATATAATCTGACGGTTTTCATAGGGCGATATAGCTAAAACCACAGATAAAGCATGAGCGTACAGATGCTGATATCTATGTATTCCCCACACCACGCGTCTCGTTCCTTCTCACTCTTTCCCAGTGTCTAACATTCAAAGTTTTTTAAATTGTCAGAATAACAATACTCCTTTATATAATTGTCAGATTATCATTTAGGGTGACTCTGACATCGAGTTGAACCCACAGTAGAAAAATCTGACGCGCTCGAGTATTTCAAGTTAACGATTTTTTTTAACATTTTCAAAAATCAGTCATGAGTGTAGGCCACGTCCAAATCGTCAGTTTTTTAAATCGAACACTGTTTTGAGTTCACTAAACGTCCCCTTTCAATATCTGAATAACGAATAACTCGAATAACTTTTTTTTTTTTTGTTCATTGCGCTTTTTTTTAGTGGTCATTGCGCTATGCGTAATTCGTTACTTCAAGAGGACACCAGTCCAAAACACCACAAATCCAGAAGAAATAAGATTCAGTAGACTACTAAAACAAGTAGAAGAGCTCTCGAAAGAAACGGGACGTTCTTCTTAAAGAAGGAGGGGAGTTAACGCGACACCATATGACAACTTATATACACAAGTGACACTTGTGTAAACAACCTGCAATGCAACCACTCCAACGCGACCACTTGGTGACCCATAAACAATTCGATACTCAGAATTGCGGACGAGGATCAGCAATTATGAATAACAATAAATTATGTATGTTTGGATCTAGCATTAAGAATAGAACTGTGTAGATTTAAGAATTGTATTGTATCGGTCTAAGCATCGAACTGGGTTAGTTTTTGTCCAACCACTGAAACGAGCAGTTCAGTAAATAAAGAGCAACTTTTTAAAAACCCTTTTGGTGTAACGAAAAGTTTAATTTATTCTCAAGAGGGGAAGAGTTAACACCGCTCACCCGGCATTTTCCCATACATCGCTCCCCCAAATTTTCCCACCTTCTCAGCGACGACGATCATTGCACCTTCGCTGCAGTGACATACATTTATCACATTACATCCGGTCAGCCACCAAGGGCAACACTGGCGATCGTTGCACTTCCGTAATAAAAAACATATGCAATTACTCAAGCAATAAGAAATAGTCTACACCAAATTCAATTGAACGAAATGAAGTGCACCGCCGCAAATTGCAACGATGCACTTTCACAAGCTGTAAATTTAGTGTTACTTTGGGAGTGATCGAGTAAATTATTATTTTTTAAATAAACCTCAGTAACTAGTTTTAACTCATGCGAATCGAGTGCTGATGAAAACAGTTGGATTTTAGAGAGTGGAACGACATCTCACATGTGTTGTGTGAAACACCTGTTTACACATACACTGCGGTTCACTTGATTACAGCCACAACATTTTTAGTGGAAAATGTGACATTTTCACATTTCACAATGTGACATTTTCATTTCACAAAAAAAAAAAAAAAAAAACAGAAAATTGCGATATGAAGAGAAATTAGTTGTTTGTGCAATAGCAAACATCCACAGATCATACGACCAAATTAACGGCACTTTCTGTTACCTTTACGAAAATGAGTACAAATCTGCTGCAATTAAATTGGTTCATTTGATTAAAGCCAGTATACGCATGCGCAGTGTTTTGGAGAACAAAGTAAGCTTTTGTTCATTTTAAAGTTAAGTTTCTTTCGCGAGATATTGTAGCTGGAGTATTTGTGTAAAAATGGGTATAAGATTCGGTTTAACTGCAGCAGAAAAAGTAAAAATAGATATTTACCATTCTGAAGGTCTTTCAAACCATGCTGTAGCTAAAAAAATTGGTCGAAGTCATTATGTAGTTGACAGTTATTTAAAAAATCCGGATTGTTATGGGAAAATTATAGAGGAAGAGTTTAAATTGCACACAAAAAAGAAAAGCGGATGTTTGCTATTGCACAAACAACTAATTTCTCTTCATATTGGTATTTTCTGTTTTTTTTTCTCTCACAAATAAGACACAAATGTCACATTTTCTACTAAAAATGTTGTGGCTGTAATCAAGTGGACCGCAGTGTATAACTCCGCATACAGAAAAAATAGAGTTAGCTGGTGGAAAGTATACATATGTATGTATAATGTCTGAAGGTATTGGTGATCTCGTGTTAGAAACAACACTACACGTAATTTAGACACTAAAATAGAATTTTTTGTCGATCAGTAAAGCTGTGCAAAATAATTAGTGTGAAGTTTAGTAATGGGCATGCAATAATAACGGATCAATTCGGTGGTAAGATCATTCAAGCGCCAAAATCAGGTGATCTTTTTGTATATAATCCGAAAGTAAATAGGCTTAACCTAACGAGAACGGACAATGATATTTTAGAATGGCATCCACGGTATGGACATTTCAATTTTAAAAGTTTGAATATGTTGAATAGGCATGCTATGGTTCGTGGAATGAAATGTAAATCGAATGGACAATTTGTTGATTGTACTGTGTGTAGAAAATCGAAAATAAGTAGAAAACCGTTTGGAAATAAATCTGATTTACGTACATAGTAAAAACATTTACGTACATTGTAAAAACATTGAAATCATTCATAGTGATTTATGCGGACCTGTGCCTACTTCTCTTGGTGGTTCGAAATACTTTTTAACTTTCATTGACGATTATAGTCGTTCAATTTTTGTATATTTCATTAAAAACCAAAGTGAGGTTTTACAGACATTCAAGCGTTTTAAATTGTTGGTGGAAAAGGAAAGTAATAAGATCAAGTGCTTACGTACTGATAACGGGAGCGAATACATAAATAATGATTTTACCACGTTCTTACAAAGTGAAGGCATACGCCGAGAATTAACTGTTGCTTATACTCCCCAACAGATTGGAGTTGCATAACGAACAAATAGGACACTAGTGGAAATGTCGCGCAGCATGCTTATTGAATCGGGTTTGCCACATTTCCTTTGGGCAGAAGCAATTAATACAGCTGCATACCTATGAAACAGTTCATCTACACATATTTTAAGAAGTTCTACACCATACGAAAAACCAAATGTACAGCATCTTCAAATTTTCGGCAGTAAATGTTTCGCTTTAGATAAAACACAAAATTCATCTAAGTTTGCAGCAAGGGGCATCGAGTGCTACATGGTAGGATATATTAGTGAATGTAAAGCTTATAGGTTGTATGGACCAGAAAAAAAGAAAGATTCTCACAGCTAGAGATGTTCGGTTCCTACTTAACACAACTGTGAATGAAAAGAATCTCATTAGCGAAAAAGAGGAGATGAACCATGCGCCTGCATTTTCATCGGGATAATTTGATTTCAGTGACATTCTCGATGGAGCTTATGAGCAAGAAAGCGAAGTAACAGCAGATACAGAAAGTGGTAATAGTGAAGTCTCGAAAAAGATTAAAGAATATACTGCTGAAAAGTCCATAAAAGATTTTACGAGAACAAACTAAAATTTTTCCAATGCAATTAAGACCAAAAAAACACCGATCGAACTTATAACTACACGCTTTAGAAAAATGCAAAGGTATACAGAAATCCGCTTAGTGTGGATGAAGCCATTAAGAGAAGGGATGGGGAAAAATAGAGAGAAGCAATGAAAGTTAACCTGCCTCGTAACTCTCGTCCAATCAGCTGCAAATGGGTATTCAATATCAAAAGAGATAAAAATGGTGGCATATCCAAGTATAAAGCCCGTTTGGTAGCAAGAGACTGTAGCCAACGATTTGGTATTGATTATTACGACACGTTTTCACCTGTAGTTCATTATTCTTCCATTCGGCTTATTTTGGCATTAAGAGCATTGTACAATCTTACAATCCATCAGCTTGAAGTGAAGCCTGCCTACATGAGTGGAACGAAGGACTATATACATATGCACCAACCGGAATATTTCGTGGATAAGAACAATCCTGACAAAGTCTGCAGGCTTAAAAGGGCTTTATATGGCCTGAAGCAGTCTGAACGTCAGTGGAACCAGGAATTAGATACGTTTCTACAAAGTATTGGTTTTCAAAAGTGCAACGCTGATGCTTGTGTATATATTTTGAGAGAAGATGGTGAAGTCAACATTGCAGCAGTTTACGTAGATGACATACTGTTAGCATGTTCTAATGAATTGAAACTCTATATTATAAAAACCTCGGTTTACGTTTTGATATTGTTGACAAAGGACCAGCTGATCATTTTCTTAGTATGGAAATCTCAATGGAAAGGGGGTGTATTCAAATTTGTCAAAAGCAGTTCATCAGTGACCTACTGCACGATTTTCACATGACTGAGTGTAGACCCTGCAATACTCCTTTTGGAACCTGGGAGTAAATTTGGAAAATGTGTAGACTGTTCAGAATGCGCTTAAGTCAATCCTAAACTGTACCAGTCTATTATAGGATCACTTATGTATCTGGCCATATCAACTCGGCCTGATATCATGCATTCTGTATGTAAGCCCGCTCAGTTCAACATTAATCTACAGGTGGAACATAGGAATTCGGCCAAACATATATTAAGATATTTGATGGAGTACAAAATGGACCAGTGTTTGCATCTGAGTGCTCCAGCGGATAGCAGAAACCCAAGATATTTGAAAACAACACAAAAGTTACAATTCTGCTATTTTCAGAATAAACATTCTTTACAAGGTTTTGCTGATGCAGATTGGTCGGGAAGCTATCATGATAGAAAGTCGTTCTCTGGATCCGTTCTCTTTTTGGCTGGAGGTGCTATCAATTGGGAAAGAAGGAAGCAGCAATCATCTGCCTCCAAAGACATCATCCATTTTCGGAATTTTCTGAAGGGGATGGGATTTACTTCCTTAGTTGGTGGGCCTACAAAGCTTTATGGAGGCAATCTAAGTGCACAGCATCTGTTTAAGAATCCTGTATTCAATAACCGAACAAAACAAATAGATGTTCGAATTCATCACACTCGTGACCTTGCAGAGAATGTAAAAAATGTTTTAAAGATTTAATAAAACTCGCTAATTTACCCGGTACACTTGACAGTTTCAGTGGTTCTGACCTTTATTACCCTTTTGTTATATTACATATAGTAGATTATACATACATACATTGTATGTACAAGTAGTATTCAGCAACTTAAGTCGTTAAGTATTATGGTAAGGTCACATTGTATTGTAGTTTAAATAAAATTTTCACATCCTCGGGCCCCGCAAAACTTGAGTGTATCTCAAGTGGAAATAAGAGCTGAATTGGTCTGCGTAAAATCTTTTGGTTCGGAAGTCGGATCTCACAAGCTCTTACACGCCCGTCTCTCCCAGGAAATGTTTTGTGTACAACTGCTAGCCTCCAAAGCAATCGCGGTCTATTATCTTCGTGAACCAATACCACATCACCCTCTTTAACCCCACGAGAATTGCCACTTTTGTTGTGATGGATTGTTCCCAGCTGTGCTAGGTATTCTTCACGCCAACGCTTTATATATCGCTCGATGATTGCTTGCCGAATTTGCCAAGATTTGCATATGGTTGAGTCATTCATACAGAAATCCGCTGGACCTAAAATAGTATTGCTATTAAGAAAATGACCTGGAGTAGGCGGCTCAATATCTGTGTGATCATTGGTTATATAAGTAAGAGGTTGTGAATTGATAATGCCTTCAACTTCAGTCAAAAGAGTAGCCAGATCTTCGGAAGTTAATCTTGCTTTTCCTATTGCGGCTTTTAAGCAGTTTTTTACGCTCTTGACAAGACGCTCCCAAAAACCGCCCCACCATGCTGCGCGTTCAGGTATGTACTTCCAAGTAATATTTTGATGTGCTGCTAGTTGTTGGACTTCTTTTCGTATTAAAGTTTCTTCTAATTTTTTCAATTCCAAATCAGCTCTCTTAAAAGATTTAGCGTTATCAGATATGATGGTCTTTGGTACTCCCCTTCTGGCTATAAATCTTCGTAATGCATCAATGCAGCTCTTTACTGACATGTCTCCAACGAGTTCGAGATGAACAGCTCGAATGGCAGCGCAAGTGAACAGCATAACGTACGATTTTTTCTTTTCTTCGTCGTCTGTTTTCAAATAAAGTGGACCCAAAAAATCAACGCCAGTTACCTCGAAAGGTCTGCTTGTAGCCACTCTATCCATTGGCAACACTGTCCATGGTTCAGATGCAGCTTTACCGTAAAGTCGTTTACAGATCACACAACCTCGTATAACGTTTTTAATTGCTTGCCTTGCTTGCACAATCCAGTATTTCTTCCGCATATGTGTCAGCACTGCGTTAACACCTGAGTGCAAAGTTACTTGATGCGCCTCGAGTATAAGCAATCTGCTAAAATAAGATTGTTTTGGTAAAATGATTGGATTGGATAGATAGCCGAATGCGGACTTAGGCAGACGTCCACTAAGATATAATATGCCATCATGGAGCACATGGTTTAATGAAGTAATTTTCGACGATGACGGAATTGGTCGGTTACCCAAGAGGGCTTTGATCTCTGCACCGTAGTAATATTGCTGTATACTCCGTACCCAACATAACTCGGCTTGGTTAATTTCATAGCACGTAAGCTCTGAGACTTCACATGTTATACTGCTATTCTGTGTTTGTCTGGCATGTAGTCTCCTTTTCAAATTCTTCGCAAATCGAAAAACAAAAGCCGTAACCCGCAGAAGTTTCTTTAAAATGACTGAAATTCTCTATAGTCAAAATTGTTCCCAAACCCGTAGGATCTTCGCTGCTCTCTTCGCTTGCATTAGTTAATATACTGAAGCATCTGACGCTGGTGTTTTCAGGAAACTCTTTATTTGTAGGCAGCCAAGGTGGACCATATTTCCACAATTTGGATTCTAAGAGCGCCGTTGCTTTTATGCCCCTGGTAAGCAAATCCGCAGGATTAGATTTACCCTCACAATGCCTCCAATCATATACATTTGTTAGTTTGTTGATCTCACTGACTCTAGCTTTCACATATGGCTTAATTTGCTTTCCATTGCCGCATATCCAGTTAAGGGTGATCGTAGAATCCGTCCATAGACGTACACGTGATACATTGAAGTCTAAGGATTGCATAAGAAATTTTTTGAGCCTTGCAGCGATTAGGGCTGCAGTCAGCTCTAACTTTGGCAAACTTAGTTCATCGTTTGTGTTACCTTTTCCCATTGGACTTAGTCGATTTTTAGAGCATATAAGATTTGTATGCACATACCCATCTGATAAAATCTGCCGTATATACGCCACCGCACCATAAGCTCTTGGACTCGCATCAGCAAAGATATGCAACTCCGTAGGACATTCATATGAAATGGATAGACATCGGTTAACAGTGAAATTGCTTAATCATGCTAATTCTTCTTGCCAACAACAAAAAATCATTCAAAAGATCTTCCTTCAGCATTTGATCCCACCCCAAATTGGCTTTCCATACTCTTTGCAAAAGAAGCTTGATTCGTATTGTGAATGGAGCTAAAAGTCCTAAAGGATCATAGATTTTAGCCATTGCTCTCATAACATTACGCTTCGTTCCTCTTAATGATTTAATGTAATCTATATTAGCAGCCAAATCCACGCCAACTTCGTCGCTAGTTGTCCACCAATTAATGCCGAGTACCTTTTGCTTTGGGGTTGCTTCTAACTTATCTTCGCCAAACCTTTGGACTAATTCGATGTTATTCGAGTTCCATTTCCTTAGATTGAAGTTTGCTGCGTTCATAATGGCCTTGGCGTCATGGTAAAGCTTAAGAGCATCTTCTACAGTAACCTCGCTTGCGATTAAATCATCAACGTAGAAGGATTTTTGTAACTTATCGCATATTGACCCATACTGTAGTTTACAAATATCTAAGTGTTTACGTATCGTCGCTGATAGTAAAAATGGGCTCGACGCTACTCCAAAAGTGACTCGAGTCATTCTGTATGCAATTACCTTTGGTAAGTTGGTTCCAGGTACCGGTGTCGTTGCGTACGAAAAAAATCGATGCGAATCACGATCGGAAGGGGCGAGGGAAATCTGCAAAAAAGCTTTTTCTATATCTGCTACAATAGCAACTTTATTGGAACGAAACCTTACCAGAGTAGCAAGCAGATTTGCTATAAGATTGTCGCCTATACAAAGGTGTTCGTTTAAAGATGAAAAACCTTGCTCACTAGATGAAGCATCGAAGACAATTCGTGTTTTTGTCGTTGCTTTGTCTTCCCGATAAATGGGCTTATGTGGCATGTAATATACAGCATTGGTACCGATGTCGTTTACTACTTCTTCAGCTATTCCGCTCTGTTGTAAATCTCGTATGCTGCGATCATATTCAAATAGGTATTTTTCATTTTTCATTAACTTTGTTGTTAGGGTAAATAGTCTTTGTGCTGCGACTCTCTTGTTGTCGTTTAATACGTCGTTAACATTTTTCCAAGGTAAATGAATCATATATCGACCATCTATCAATTTAATTTCCGTAAGTGTCTTCTCTACAATACCCATTTCTCCATTAGCCTTGCAATCACTTATACCCACCGACTCTAAATTCCAAAAGTTTGTTAGGTCAAACGATTTTTCTTCGATGGTGATCGCATTCAGGCAACAACTCACAGCGCTACTTTGCCCTTGAAGCGTCCAACCAAAGAATGTATTGACTGCGACCAAGTTATCTGCAATGACCTCGCTCTCTTGAGAATTGAATTTCCAATAACAATCTTGACCAATAAGTACATTAATGCCATCTATAAGTTCTTCGTTACAGTAATTCACGTCAGCTAATTGCAATTTAATATGATGTAGTTTCGGGTCATTGACATTTGGACATGGTAAAACATCTACACAAATATTTGGAACCACGATGGCCGTAACAACGATTCCCTTCAATTTGTATTGACTCTTCAATAATAATTTTACACATTTAAGTTTACGCGTGGGTTTATCTGAATAATTTTCACCGAAGCCTAGGACATGCAAACTTTCTACACCCATTGGTTTTAATTTTAACAAATTTGCCACCCTCTCGCTCACATATGTCCTCTGGCTACCATTGTCCATTACAATGCGTGAAAGAATACACTCTCGACTTTCCGTGCTTCCTAATATTGCCCTCGCTGTTTGCAGAAATATTTCTGTCTCTTTTCCTACATTCGAGTTAATTGCTGCGTACGAACTTGTTGATGCAGAAGTGGAAGCTTCCTTATGTAAATTGGTTATCTCGCTTTCTTCTTTCGGTTTTACAAGGGTTTTTTCACACATGGACGTTATATGGCGACCACCACAATTGTCGCATTTAATCCATTGCGCCTTACAAAACTTGGAGGTGTGATTTGGGTTAGTGCATCTAAAACATCTTGCCTCTCTTTTCAGTATGGATTTCTTCTGCTCTATTGTGAAATTTCCCTTGCAATACTTCGTAGAATGAGTGCTCTTCTTACAAAATATGCATCGATGCTTCTCACTATTGCCGGCAAATAGTCCTACTGCTGTCCCACTATTTCGCTTTTCTTTCTCAGGCTTTCTCTGTCTTTCGCTAATATGAGACTTCTCTAAGGCTTCTACTTCAACTTTAATAAAATCAAGAAGTGCCTTGAGTTTATCCTCTTCTTGAGTTTTCGGCTGGTCATCATCTGTATTGTGTTCTCCGCCGCTATGGGAACCAATAAGTGTGCTAGACAAGGAGTCTCTGGCTGTTCGCTTGTGAAATTGAATACGCATGCTTGTTGGAATACATTTAAGCAGAACGGACTTTACCACGATCTCATACTGTGACACAGACACCTGCAATGCCGCTAATGACCGCATGGTGGTAGTCACCTCATTGTACAGTTGACGAAGCCCTGTTACATCATTTTGAAACTGAATCTGTTTCAAATTCAACAATTTTTGCATGAATTTCTCTACGATTTTGTCGGTGTTGCCATATTCTTCTTGTAAAAGAGAAATTGCTTCGTTGTAGCATCGTTCTGTTGGTGTAAGTCAAGCCATGGTAGACGCTGCTTTTTTTATGAGGGCTTGGCTGAGAAAATTAAACTTGGCTGTTGTTGACAATTTTGGATTGTCATGTACAGCTAGCTTAAATTGCTCCCAAAATGGAATCCAATTTTCGAACTCACCATCAAAAGATCTCAGCTCGAAAGGCTTAAGCTTTACACCGCAGTAATCGCTTCTATCTACTTGCTGAATGTTTGGCGTAGGGTCAATAATGGTAGGATCTTGTGGACCTGGAGCTAATCTAAAGTTAGTTCGCAGTACAAATTCTAGCTGCGCTATTACCGACACGGCTTTGTCGTCGTATTCAAATGAACTTTCGAATTCCTTCTCATCAGGTTTGATTGTTGCCCACAAAGCCTCGTCTGCCTTTTTAAGGTTGATGTGGGCATTCTTTATTCTTTCCATGTATACCGTAAAATCTTCTTCTGATGCGGCAGCATCACCTGTTTCACTTCTATATGTTTTCAAAAAATCACTCGCTGCTTTACACAATTTTGTTAATTGTCCTCTACATGAAGATCTGTAAATTGATTCCATTATTTTATTTAATTAAAAGTTTTCGCACGTTTCTTTTATTTAAAGGAAAACCACTCGCTTTTACCTTTAAGAATAAATTCAGAAAAGATATTACTGTCCCGGGTTTCGGCACCATGTAAAAAATGTTTTAAAGATTTAATAAAACTCGCTAATTCACCCGGTACACTTGACAGTTTCAGTGGTTCTGACCTTTATTACCCTTTTGTTATATTACATATAGTAGATTATACATACATACATTGTATGTACATGTAGTATTCAGCAACTTAAGTCGTTAAGTATTATGGTAAGGTCACATTGTATTGTAGTTTAAATTAAATTTTCACAGAGAAGAAGCTAATAGAGATTGACTATATAGCAACTGGCGAAATGCCGGCTGATATTTTGACGAAATATTTGAAAGAATGTAAACCTAAATACTTTGTCCAGGATTAATATAGTTTGTTAACCATTATTTTTTTTTTCTGTTATGGATACTTATTTGATAACGAGTTCATAAAGAAATAATTTGAATGATTTGTAATAAATTTAAGTTTGTCAAATTTCCGTTTTGAGAGAAGAATTGTTTGTTATATAATATACTTACACCATATAGCATATAGCCTCTCAGCTGAATTCAATAACACAGTATAATCTTTGTACATATTATATTCACACACATACTGTCAATCACGTACATATATACATATATGTCATATTGCAAAACTCCAATTTGCCAACCACACTTGAATGTAGACCACCGGCAGCGTAGCATCGGTTTTGTATTTTTTTCCTGCTCAACATGAACAAAACATAGTAGACGAGCTGGACGAACTTCTTAACAAATTCTTAAAATTAAACCTGACAATGCCGAATAATTCAGAAATGGAGTGACAAAATTAACTGTAATGAAACCCTAGACGTTATTAAATCTTTGCCCCAATTGTCAGGTAATGTGCGAATTCTTATGTTAGCTGATGAGAGGCAGCACATAATTCAATATCACTATACAATGAAGGCAGCCGCACAATTTTTAGAAATAAAATTACACAAAATGTAGATGATACAATGACCAACCATGTTACGGTTTTGAACTTCGACGCGATAATCTCGAGGTTAAATTTCTCTTAAGCTGACAAGCGTCACAGACATATAATCGAGCAGGAACTAAGTGTCCTTAGAAACGGAAGTTTATCTATAACTGACTTCTACAACGAAGTTAATAAGAAGCTTACACTTCTGATAAACAAAACAATTATGACTCATGGTAACGATTCTCCAATAACGAAAGATCTAAGCACAACGAATCGACTAAACCATGCATTGTCCAATATATCATTCTCATTGTCCCCGGAAGACTTGCCTAGTGCACTTGCTAAAGCACAGAAATTGGAGTCGAAAGATATGTGGGCACATTTTGCACTCCAATTCGGTAGGAGTGCATAAGTTAACGACACAAATATTATATTGCACGCGTTGTCCGAATGACATCCGTTCTCACGCCATGATCTACAAAACACCATCTTCAAGGTTGCTGACAACGGGCATTCCATCACGTACGGATGCACGCGAACACCGTATGAACAGCGTGTCACCTGATCTCCACCATCCACCGGGAGTACAGCGAGCAGCGGAATTTAGTATTTAAGGTAGAGTAAGAAAATTTGTAATGCAGTGATTATTCTAACGTGTAAGGGAAACCGCTGCCCTACAGCGGGAAAAACAAATGAAATTATTTTTTAATAAAACTAATATAAAATAGTTCAATTCATACAATAATAACCCTAGGAATAATTGAAGATTCCAACCGAGGAATCAAATTTCAATCAAGGAACAAATCAGGCAAAACAAGCAGGAGCCAATGGAAGTCGGGAGCTCTGCTCACAGACCCGTAGCTAGGTATGAACATAACCTGTTTTCTCAACATGGCACAGGATATAATAGAAATTTCAGCGCCCAAACAATTTGGTACAAAATAGTTTCGGGCAACCTTAGACCCACTTTAGCCGCTTCTGCTTCAATGCTTGCCAACGCCTCATTGACGTCTCGCTTTGTCCGTCAAATAACGTCAATGTCATATGCGTAGGCAAGCAATTGTGTGGACTTGATGTAGATCGTACCTCGTATTGGCCGCAGAGTCCCACACGATCTTTTCAAGTATGATGTTAAAGAAATCACATTACAGTGCGTCACCCTGTCTAAAACCTTTTTTAACATCAAAGGGGTCGGTTAGTTTACCTCCGACCTTAATGGAGCAGCGAGAGTTCTCCATAGTCATCCTGCACAGTCTGACAAGTTTGACAGGAATGTTAAAACATGACATGACTCTGTATAGCTCGTCTCTACAAACACTGCCATACGCGGCTTTAAAGTCGCCGAAAATATGGTGGGTGTCGACCTGGAATTCATGGGTCTTCGCCAAGATCTTCCCTAGTGTAAATATTTGGTCTATCGTGGATTTTCCTGGCCTGAAACCACACTGGTAGGAACCTATCAGATTGTCCATGAACGGCTTCATTCAGGCACTTACACAGTACGGCAGAGAGGATCTTGTACGCGATGTTCAGGAGGCTTATCCCTCTGTAATTGGCGCAGTCATAGGGGTCTCCTTTCTTTCTTTAAGCGAGTGTAAGAAAAATTTTAATTAATCATTAAGTTGACTTGTAAGGGGAACCTGTTCCCAACAGAGGAGTGAAAAATAAAAATGATTATTATTATTATTTTTTTAATTTAGAAATAAATTAGTTTAACTGGTGCCCAACGTGCGGAAAAGTTCACGACGCGAATATTAAAATCGACCTAACGTAGCTCGTTATTCGCGATTAGTTCACGATCAGTTCAGTTCACGATGCGAGTGTAAATTCGACCTAAAGTAGCTCGTACTTCGCGATCCGGTCACCACATAAGCCGCCCTATAGTAGCTCGCCGCGTGTGACATATAGTGACAACAATTTAGAACTATTAGTATGTTCCTGCTCCGTGACCTGGGCCACCCACAGAGACGACATCTATATATCAAGGCAACTGCGAGGGAGTGTGAAGAAAGTACCCGAGTAGTGAAAACAAAAAAAAAAAAAAAGCAAAAAGGACGAATACTGACTTCACCAGCGCGGGATGTACGTCATCACCATTCTAGCATTACTCGCCCCCTTAATCACAGCCAGTTTTCAAATCTTGGACTACACGAACTCATAACTCATCAAAATATATACAGGAGACACAAAAATGCAAAATGGATCCTTTAAGATCATCCACATTATCGAGGTACAGGCATATAAGGAGCTCGTCGACAAACTCCAGGACATGATACTAACAGAAATAAAACCTGACCATCCTCTTTTACCCATCTTTGTCTTCGAAATCCAACAGGCTAAAGACCACTTAGACAGACTTCAGATTGATAATAAAAAGACACCTTCATTTCATAAGTAGTGCATGGAAATGGATTGCTGGTAACCCAGACCACCACGACCATCAAATACTTAAAAGTAATATGGAAGTTAACACATTCGGCCGTCCACCTGCCGATGAAATTGGAGCACACGTCGCCGTGTGCATGAGGTCGCCGTTTGCATGGGAAAATACGGAATGCATGCTTGCAGTTCACACACGCGTATCCGGTGGACTTTGTGATTGCGATGGGTCTGCGTGGGAACTGCAATTCAGCAGTTTAGGCTTAAGATATGGAATTTATTGTTAGAATGAGGGCAGTTAAAATTGTGACTCGGAGCGGTGTGGTCGCTCAAATAAATATTCTTTGTAACCTCGATTGTTGATTGTGTCGGCTCTTAGTCAAATTTTTTTGAACCTTTTAAAGAAAGAGGTCTTAACTGGCGCCCGAGCAGGGACCGCCCGCGTCGTGAGTTGCAAAAAAAAAAAACAATATTATAACGAACACTCCGAAACCAAAGGATGCGTTATATCCTCTGAAAAAAAGAAAAAAGCAATAAAATAAGTTGCCAGTGAGAAGTTAACAACTGTGAATAAGATACCAGTGAACTTGTGACGTGCACTAGCAAAAAGAAAAGAAAAAGAAGAAAAAAAAACTATAAACTAAGGCAAGGTTAAATGTGAGTGAAAATAAGGAAAAAGTGGCCTTAGCTATATGTATATTAATTGAGATAAAGATAAGTGACAGTAAAAAGAAGTGCAAAACGGCGAAGCTGACCACTGCAGAGGAACACCATCATCAGACGAAACATCATCATCAGACAAACGATGCGAGGCTGGTCCATCCTTTCAGGATTTTTGTAAGATTAACTAAGATAGTTAAGCGATAATATTTTTTTTTTATTTTTCACATATCGACCGAATAGGATAGAATACTTTTATGCTCAGGGGTAGTCTCCCGCGAAAAAAGGAGTCGGTCTGCTTTTAAAAGAATAAAATAAAATTACCGGTGGTGTTGATCTTCGTACCTTAGTAGGTCGCTTGCAATTATAAACGCTTGCGACCAAAACGGAAAAATACGAACCTTCCAATCCGAAGCGACTACTCCATAAATTAAAGGGAGCTCTCAGCGAGCATCTAGGGCTTAGCTTTTACGGTCGAAATTAAAACAAACAAAAAATTTAATAGAAAAAAAAAAAAAATTAATAATAATAAATAAAAAAGACCAAAAAACAAAGGAAAAAAAAAAACAGATATAAAAAAAAAAATAAGATTGTGAAAAAAAAAGATCAGAAGGCAATTTTAACTAAATTATAGATTTAACATTTCCCTACCACTTGCTTGTCGGCCACACTCACATACGTGTTTCTCTGTACAAACCGCCACACGTTCTGTCCTTGTTTCCCTATAGGTGTTCATATTTCCCCGTCCGTGCCTCTACATAAAACAGAATGGACGAATTAAAAAATTCAGTAACACAGCTGACAGGTGCCATTAACACCGTTTTAGATCGGCTTAGGAGCATGGAAAGTCGCCTTGCTCAAATTGAACTCTGCAACCCGAAGGATGCAATTCAATCACTGAACAGAAGGCTGGGGTCATTCGAGGATCGCCTCAATTCCGTTGAAAACGGAAGCCCTTCCAGTGATCATGAATTAACGGCAGGAACCGTGGAACCACTCCGTGGACCAAGTTCAGAGCAAGATCTGCGGGACATCTCGAAATTGCCTGATTCGGTGAAAGAATTGCAGGTCTTCGACGGGAACCCAGTACAGTATGTTTCCTGGGTGCATAGCGTCGAAACTGTGCTGAAAGACTACGAAATTGTACGTAGCAAGCCCATATACCGGGCAATTCTGCAGCACATCAGGCAAAAAATTCGTGGTAAAGCAGATTCCGCGTTAGTGTCCTACAATATTTTCGACACTGAATGGGGTGATATAAAAAGGGTCCTCTCTCTTCACTATGCTGATAAGAGAGACATAAGAACCCTCGAACATCAATTAAATCAATTGAGCCAGGGTAGTTTAAGGGTGGATGACTTCTATGCCACCGTTAACCACCAATTCTCCCTGATCATAAACAAGATTAGGGCAGAGACTTACTCGACCGAGACAGTCGATGCGCTGGTAGAAACTTACAGGAACCGGGCATTGGATGTCTTCATACGAGGGTTGAGTGGTGACCTTTCGAGGCTACTGATAATTCAGAAGCCGAGAACACTTCCTGAGGCATACACTGCCTGTCTTGAGATGCAAAATCTAAATTTTAGGAGCCATACACTGCACGTTCAGGCTCCTAACACAATAACATCCCCCATTGGATATAATTTCAAGACCGACAGGGTCCCCGCTTTAGGAAGACAATTCAACAATAGGGGCAACTCTGTACAGCGTCAGAATACATCCTGGAGATCAGACCGACAGTATCCGCCTCCAAGGCCAACTGCTCCCAAACCTCCCATTAAAATGGAAGTAGACAGGTCCGAACAATCCAAGTATGTCAACTATATGAACCGGCCTGCTAATCCATTTAAGAGAGAAACCTCTTCAGACAATTACCCTCGAAAACAACAACGATGCTTTAACATGGTGACAGCCCCCACTCCAGCTCCAGAAGAAACCGAGCCCAATGTTACACCAGCAGCGGAAAATTTTATGACAGCTGCCTCGTTTCGAGCGTACCATACATAGAGTATGTTACGCGGGACGGGAAAATGCTGAACTTCCTTGTGGATACTGGCGCTAATAAAAATTTTATCAAATCCCACCTAGCACCGAATCCTAATCCCGTCCAAAAACCCTTTTTCATCAATAGCCCGGCAGGTAAACTTGAAATCAAAAATAAAATCCCTGGTAAATTCTTTTCTCCGGTTGGTTTTGACCTAGAGTTGACATTTTTCGTCCTTCCGAACCTAGAGTCGTTTGACGGCATAATTGGCGACGATACCTTAAAACAACTAAAGGCGAAGATAGATAGGGAGAAAAATGAACTCATTCTCGGATCCAATACAAAAATCGCGCTGAAGAACAGGGTCGCTGATTTTGTTAACCACCTAATAATACCGAATGAAAACGTTTCCGAGTGTGCGCGACTCGAACTTGAATCCATCTGTAAAAAATGCAAGGATTTGTTTGGTCCAGTGGGTAACAATAAAATCAAAACCAGTGTTAGAGCTGAAATCCGCACAACCACCGATGAACCGGTATATACAAAAAGTTACCCCTATCCAGCTTGTATGCGGAAAGAAGTCGAAAGTCAAGTGAGTGAACTACTGTCGGAAGATATTATTCGACCCTCAAACAGCCCGTACAACTCACCCATATGGGTGGTGCCAAAGAAGCCCAAACCATCAGGGGAAAAGCAGTACAGGATGGTTATTGATTTCAAGCGATTGAACGCGGTAACCATTCCAGACACATATCCGATCCCAGATATTAACAACACTCTGGCGAGCCTTGGGGATGCGCAGTTCTTTACGACGCTCGACCTTACGTCAGGGTTTCATCAAATCTTGATGAAAGAAAGAGATATCCCGAAGACCGCATTCTCCACTATGAATGGCAAGTACGAGTATCTAAGGCTTCCATTCGGACTCAAAAACGCTCCGGCAATATTCCAGCGCATGATAGACGATGTCCTTAAGGATCTGATCGGTAAAATTTGCTACGTCTACATTGATGACATCATCATCTTCAGCAAAACTGAGGCCGATCACCTTAGGGACATACAAACTGTTTTCTCCAAAATCCATGATGCTGGATTGAAAATTAATCTCGAAAAGACACAATTCCTGGCAAGTAGCGTTGAATTCCTTGGGTATTTTGTTACTTCAGAAGGCATCCTTCCTGATCCCAAGAAAGTTAAAGCTATCGAGGTAATCCTTCCTCCGTCGACTCTCAAAGAACTGAAGAGAGGACTCACGTCCTATTATCGGAGGTTTATCAAGGACTACGCTAAGATAGCAAAACCATTGACGAACATGACCCGTGGGGACCTTGCGCAAGTAAGTGCCCACCAATCAAAAAATGTGCAAGTAACACTGGATAGCGAGGCACTTACGGCATTTACTGACCTGAAGGAATTGCTCACTTCAGCCGAAGTACTTGCATTTCCTGACTTCGAGAAACCCTTCAACCTAACTACAGATGCCTCCGATTACGCCATAGGTGCTGTTCTTTCTCAGGGTGAGCCTGGCAAGGACCGACCGATCGCATACATTTCTCGCTCACTAAATCGAACGGAGGAGAACTATGCGACGAACGAAAAAGAGCTCCGTGCCATCGTGTGGGCACTTGATAACCTGAGGAACTACCTTTATGGGGCCAAAAAGATCAGGATATTTACCGATCACCAGCCCTTGACCTTCACGCTTAGTAATAGGAATTACAACGCGAAGCTCAAGCGCTGGAAGGCTAGAATAGAGGAATATAACTACGAGTTGATTTACACCCCTGGTAAATCGAACTTGGTGGCTGATGCTCTTTCTAGACTAAGGACAGAAGTGCATCATCTGTCCAATCCCATCGGAGCATCCAATTCAGGAAACAACGAAGGCTCTCATAGAATGACTGCTGACTCACGGACAGAAACCATTACCGCAAGCGAAAGCCAAGCGTCTGCTTCGATTTCAGGTACGTGTACCGCCGAAGAAGGATTGCGGGAAGTTTCCATCGATGATGAAGAATCCTGTACGGCTCACAGTGCTGAACAAGATTCCACAGACCTAATACCACACGTCGAAGCACCAATCAATGTGTTTCGAAACCAGATGATTATCAGGATTGGTATGGATCTTTGTGCACATGAGGAACCGCATCCCGGTTACCATCGTCATTACATCTCCTCCCCAGCTCTAACTGCTGACAAACTTAGTGAACTCTTAAAGGAATATTTAAACCCGAACGTGGTTAATGGAATTAAAATTCCGGAAAACCACCTGAGCTTACTTCAAGCCGTGTACCTTGAAAATTTCGGGAAATACAAGGTAAGAGTGACACAGAGAGTGGTTGAGGACGTAGCTAATGAAGAGCGCAAGGTAGTAATCATCGAGAAGGAACATCGCAGAGCTCATAGAGGACCAAGAGAAAAAAAGGAGCAAATCCTCGAAAAGTTCTATTTTCCGTAATAAATACGACAGACATCGGGCGACACCAGAACTACAGTCGACGCCTATTCCTAAGTATCCATGCCAGATTCTCCACATGGATATAATGGAACTTCAGAATGAGAAATTCTTGACTGTTATGGATAAGTTCTCCAAGTTCTGCAAATTCTTTCACTTAAAGGACAAGTCCGCCATCTATCTAAGATCCAAACTTATAAGGGTTCTACATTATTTCACGGTTCCGCAAATCCTTGTCACGGATAACGAAAGGAGTTTCCTTAGTCCTATTGTGATAAATCTGATTAAAAACCTAGGAGTAAGGCTATACCTCACACTATCGCAGAGAAGTGAGGTGAATGGCCAAATAGAGAGAATCCATTCCACAATATTAGACATCTACAGGTGCCTCCGGGCAGAGAATTCTGAATTGAGCGTTAAAGAACTAGTACATGTTGCTGTAGATAGGTATAACAACACCATCCATTCTGTCATAAAGCGGAAACCGGTTGACATATTCTTTAATAGGTCGCAAAGAATAAATTATCAAAATCTTTTGAACATTCGTTCCAAAATCAACCGGGATTTGAGGGGCGTAATTAAACGCAATATTGAAGCCAGAAATGCTAGGCAGAATTTGAAGAGGAAGGTGCCAAGAAAATACTGTGTGGGCGATGTTGTATATGCAGCCGTGAGGGGAATAAAAGGAAAGAACAAACCTTTGCACAGAAAAGAAATTGTAGCAAAAGATAATCGCGTCACTATTCTGACAGCAAGTGGCAAGAGGATCCACAAGGCAAAAATCAAAAGTTTAAGAACGAAATAAAAAAAAAAAAAAAAAAAAAAAAAAAAAAAAAAAAAAAAAAAGGAGTGTGTATCCCTATGCCATAAGTTAGTTTTAAGTGAACAAGAAAACACTTATTCGTTATAAGAGAAAAGAAATAAAAGCAAACAATTTGTAATGTAAAAGCAGGATTCAAATAAGAAATAATAAAATTTCTAATAAAATTACAGATTATTTCTGTTGACTCCTGCGCAGACCCTTCACATTTTCGCATACCAGTCCCCAATCGTAACCATTCGAGAAGGGAATGCGTGGGTTACAAATGGGTACTTTAAATTAGTCCACGTTATCAATCTCGGCAAATACAGCACCCTTCTCCATAACGCTAAACAATTGACGCAAAAATTTGTAAAAGATGAGGGGAAACGACTTGTACTAGATTACTACCTTAGTCAGATAGAAGACCGTATTAGCGAACTCAGAGACTCGAGAATCAGACGGACTAGGTCGATAAATTGGGTTGGGACCGCTTGGAAGTGGTTGGCCGGTTCTCCTGACGCAACTGACTGGAGTGACCTATTGGACGTACTAACGGGCATTATACAGAACAATAACGAACAGTACAGGATCAACAACACTCTGTTTGACAAAACACAAGAAATAACGAACGGACTCAATAGGATACTAGACCATTATAACAACGCTATACAAAAAGAAGAAACGGACAAACTGAGACAAGACCTGCTAAGCAAAATGTATATACTGAAGGAAGAGATAAATGAAATAGTTAGAGCCTGCCAACTAGCATAAAATGGCATTGTGAACAGCAATCTTCTCGACTCCGAAGAAATTAATAACATTCTAAACGAATTGGAAGTTCTACCCTATCAAAATGTGATAGAAGCTGTGGAGTATGCTCGTCCTTCAGTATATAGCAATGGAACTCTTTTGCTATATGTACTTTCAATCCCCAAGGTGGATCCAAAGGTCTACCACTTAATAACCGCCTACGCTACGATTCAGAACAAAAGACAAATCGACCTAACCTACCGAAGACTTCTCATAAGTCATGACAGTATATATGGACTGACCAAAGACTGCCTAACGATAAGCAATGCCTCAGTATGTAAAGAGGACACTCTGGATAAGATATCCGAAGACTCATGCTTATCTAAAATCCTTAGAGGTGGTAATGCACATTGCGACTACCGCATGAATACCCGAGAGGTAGTCGAGCTTGTTGGGGATAATACAGTTTTTATTACTAACTTTAATGGAACTATCTTAAACAAAAATTCTTCCATCCATTTAGAAGGCAGCTATTTTATCCAACTGGACAATGAAGAGGTAAGCATAAGGAATAAAACTTACCGAAGTCGGGTAACGACCATCCCACAGGCACTCCCCCCAGTTTTGGTAAACGTGACCAGCAAACGAATCAAACCCAGTCTTGAATTCGTTCACGCTCTCAGCGAAGAAAACATCGAGCGTATTAACATCTTAAAGAAGAATTTTAAATCCTCTCTTCTTTCAGAATTGTCCGCGATCGTCGTCATAATAATTACGATAATTTTACTAGCTAACAAGATCTATGGCAAGGTCAATGTCCCATTACTTCGTCTACATGCCAGACCTGGACCTACCCCACGTTCGCGACAAGTGCTATCCGCGGAAGTCAATGACACCAGGGAAAGCTCGAGTCACCCGAGATGCTCAAATGGCGATCTGCGGGACGCAGATATTTGAAGGGGCGGCAGTTAACACATTCGGCCGTCCACCTGCCGATGAAATTGGAGCACACGTCGCCGTGTGCATGAGGTCGCCGTGTGCATGGGAAAATACGGAATGCATGCTTGCAGTTCACACACGCGTATCCGGTGGACTTTGTGATTGCGATGGGTCTGCGTGGGAACTGCAATTCAGCAGTTTAGGCTTAAGATATGGAATTTATTGTTAGAATGAGGGCAGTTAAAATTGTGACTCGGAGCGGTGTGGTCGCTCAAATAAATATTCTTTGTAACCTCGATTGTTGTTTTTATTATTCAGAGCCAGTGTCGGCTCTTAGTCAAATTTTTTTGAACCTTTTAAAGAAAGAGGTCTTAACTTGGATAATGCTTTAACAAACAATAATAATCAAATCATTGTCAACACAATTACCATATACAGAATTAATGAAATAACAAACATAACCAACAAAATATTAAAGATTTTTAAGAAAAAAATATATGATACGGCAGTTTTAATAATCAAATACAAAGTAGATCTTGTTAAAGAGGAAATCGTCAACAGAGCATATGCAATACATTGGGCCAAGGAAGGAATAGTAAATTCATACATATTGTTCAGTTCGATTACTTATGTGCTGACTATACGCACATGACCTAGTTTAAGTCCAGGTAATACTTCACGTCAACAACAACCACAACAAACCATCATGCTGACGCCAACATAACAATCGGAATATTCATTGGGTCAAGCCAACGGCCTATTATGCCGACGCTGCATTACCGCCAAGTGCTCTAGTTTTAAGTACATATTGTAAATGTTTAGGATAAGCAATATTTATGTATAAAAGACGGGAAATAATAAAGAACAAATGTCAGTATTGACTTACATTGATACGGATCGTATTTCATTGGACTGACTGGTGAACAAGTTTAAGTGCTTGCGTCACACACACTATTGGTGAACAAGTTTAAGTGCTTGCGTCACACACCATTTCAAATATCAAGTCTATGCGCTTGATATTACAAACTTACTTCAGAAAAACGCTTCTGAACATTTTGGTGACCCGACGTGATTCGTCACGTATCAGATCAAGATAAACCACAAGGCCTTCTTCTGCAATAAAGGGAAGGCAAACAAGGCTGACCAACATACACGGACGTCAATTTCTCCGGAATCAAGATGACAACATTTGAAGAACTCATTGTGGAACAGCTGGCAACCGGCCAAGAAATCCAACGCATCATAACTAACTTCAAAAAGGACTCCTTAGACAGGAAAAAGTCAAGGAGCTACTTTGAGGAACGACTTCAGCGTCTACAAGAGCACTGGAGTACATTCAAACACACAGATTCGAAGATAAATTCATTGCCGAACGTTCCTGTCGAGCATCATTACTTCGTCAATCGATACTTCTCCAAGATCTTAGCATTAGCTGAAGAGTATAAGGGTCGTTTCCAAGACGGAATACGGACGACATCGGACATCGAAGAACAATCAACCACATCAAGGGTTGAACCACTGAAGGCATCGACTGAAACAGTGGAACAAAATCCACCAAAAATCATTGGTGCGATACGAAGACAAAGGGCAATCATGTGCTCCCTCAGAAGACTAATCGAGGAATTATCTTCGAGGCAAAACGAACCCATGCAGTATTACGAATTGAAACGTAAAACAATTGAACAGTTCTGGCAACAGATAGAATGCCTGAACTACACAATATGGGAGTTGACTGATGACCCTGCCGCAGTTGGGTACGGTCAATCAGAATTCATTGCCATAGAGGCAATAGTAGAAGAAAACCTTATTAGTTTAGCAATAAGGCTACAAACCCACAAAATTGGAGATACCGAAGATAGCCCATCCACTGGCATGACAATTCAAAATTCGTTAACCTTACCAAAGGTAACAATTACAAAATTTGATGGCGATTATTTGAAGTGGAGACAATTTTTTGATATGTTCTCACAAATGGTCGACAAGCAACCAATACCAAGCATACAAAAAATGTGGTATCTCAAGACTCATCTTAGTGGAGAAGCCGAGAACCTCATCCGTCATTTAGCGCTCACGGAGGACAATTACCGAACCGCATGGGCTATCCTTCAAGATCGATACAACAACACAAGGGTTCTTACGTCAATCCTTGTGCAAAAAATACTTGGACAACCAAGGCAAATGCAAGCTCAACCATCAGCACTAGCCATTAAAACCCTTCACGATACGACGCAAGAATGTTTGATGGCACTATGCAACATCGGTGTGGACACCTCAACATGGGACCCCCTACTACTTCATTTGCTAGTAAATAAATTAGACCAAGGAACAAGGATCCTGTATGAGCAATCTCTCAAGAAGCCGAAGGAATTGCAGTCAATCAAGGAATTCCTAACGTTTCTTGAGAACCAATTCCAATTACTGGAATCTATTGGACAAAGGAAAAAAGAGACTTCACCTCGATCTTGTGCATCGTTAACTTCCAATCAAAATAATAAGGCCTGTTGCAAGGTTTGCGAAACCGGAACACATCCATTATTTGCCTGCAACCAGTTCATACAACTACAGCCAGTAGAGCGCATACGAGTTGTGCAAAGGCATAAGCTGTGCCTTAACTGTTTAAGAAGTGGCCATGGGGCAAACAAGTGTGTTTCAAGAAGTTGTTCAAGGTGCGATAAAAAACACAACACGCTGCAACATATTGAGAGCAACACCAACGGGTCGGCTAGCAATAAACATCAAAATGACACAGCAAACAACAGTAACAATCCTCAACGTGGAACACGACCATCAATGACACTAGCCGCATCCAAAAGCCCAGAAGGGCATCACTACGTCCTCCTCAGCACAGCCATCATTGAACTGGTGGCAACCAATGGACAGAAGACGACATGTAGAGCCATCTTGGATTCCGGCTCTCAAGTGAACCTGATTACCACACGCCTAGTGAAGAGATTAGGCCTTCATACAAGAAATACTTTAATGAATATCCAAGGCATTGGCAATGGCAAGAAAGAAGCCCACCAACGTGTAAATGTTCAACTACAATCAAGAACAACTGCCTTCACTACTCGTCTATAAGCCTTTGTCCTACCACATATCATAGCAGCACAGCCTTCGCAACATTTTAACATCTCGTCATGGCCAATACCGAAAAATATTCCATTGGCAGATCCCAACTTCAATCATCCAGACAAAATCGATGTACTTCTCGGTACAGAGTTTTATCATCAACTACTCTCCATCGGACAAATACGGCTAGCAGACGATCTACCGATGCTCCAAAACACAGTTTTTGGCTGGATATTGGCTGGTAAAATAGCTGAACCCAGATCAATTACAGCAAGATGCGGAATTGCCACTTATGATGACAACGACCTACATCAGATGATTGGACGTTTGTGGAGTCCCGACGAAGTTGAACCAGCACGTAGTAATCTATCAAAAACCGAAAACATGTGCGAAGCTCATTTCGCTCAAAACACACGTAAGGGTGCTGATGGACGCTTCATTGTCAAACTACCATTTCATGAAGGTCCGGAAGCTCTAGGCAATTCCAGGGAAATAGCAGTTAACAGGTTCCTGGCCCTGGAGCGACGATTGGAGAAAAACCAGGAAATAAGGGAGCAGTACATTCAATTTATGAGGGAATACGAAGAATTGGGTCACATGACCGAAATCGACTTCAACGACATGGTTGAACCAAACTACGTGATTCCTCATCATTGCGTGTTTAAGCCCGACAGCAGCACCACTAAACTACGAGTAGTTTTCGATGCTTCGTGCAAGACATCATCCGGAAAATCGTTAAACGACATTATGTATACTGGCCCCACTGTAAGTTAAGGTCAAAAGCCCAAAGCAGCGATGACCTTCATCACTTGAGTAATATTTCCGCCACACGACCCACTGCCAGGAAATTGCACACATATTATATTTCCTTTCACACTACATTTTGCACTTCACACATTTCCTTTCCCACATTCTGCACTTCACACTCTTTCTCTGCCACTACACATTGCCGAATAAGCATAGCTATCCAATATCATATTAAGGTAGATTTAAGAAATACAGAAAATAAAGAGGTGTCATAGACTGAAATCGAATCAAAACGGTTGTTTAAAATAATTTGTACAGGGTGAATTATTTTCGTTACTACTCCGATTCCGGTTACCACGATATGTCTTTTGCACAGATATTCAAAAAATGTATCGGCAAATAATCATTAATCCAGACGATAGACGATACCAAACAGTCGTATGGAGAACAGATGCAAGGAGACCCTTACGCTACTACCAGCTAAATACGGTAACCTACGGCACCAGAGCAGCACCATATTTAGCCACGAAGTGCTTACAGCAACTAGCAAGCGAAAACAGCGAAATGTTGGCATTAGGCGCTCATGCTCTCCACAACGATTTTTATGTCGATGACTGCCTAACTGGAAATGACAATTTATCGACCGCATTAGAAACACAAATTCAACTCACAACCATCTTAAAGAGTCAGGATTTAAGCTTCGAAAATGGTGCGTAAATCATCCCCACTTACTACAAGGTATCGCAGCAGAGGATAAGGAAATCGATCTCGACTTCAGCAACGAAAACAATGCGTCAATCAAGGCACTGGGACTGACATGGCAACCGAAAACTGATACATTTTGTGTTAAAACTAACTTAAGCGCAACAAATAGAGTAACAAAACGAATTGTCACTTCAGACCTTGCCAGATTATTCGATCCATTAGGCGTGATGGCCCCAGTAGTTGTTACAGCAAAAATATTTGTCCAAGAGTTATGGCTACTGCAGCTATCGTGGGATGAAGCACTACCAGTCGAGCTACATACAAGATGGACAACATTTCGAAATAACTTAAGGGAACTTAACAATTTTCAATTTCAACGCCACATGTTTAACAATAGTGTTCCAACAGCATATCAAGTCTACGCATTCTGCGATGCATCCGAAAGGGCCTATGGGGCAGTTATATACCTAAGGACAATTATGAAGGATGGAAGAATAGTCGTAAGATTGATATGTTCCAAATCGAGAGTTGCCCCACTAAAGAAACAAACCCTGCCAAGATTGGAATTGTGCGCTGCAGTCCTAGGCGCTCAGCTAGCAGCCAGAATTAAAACTGACCTGAGACTCACGGATACACCCACATTCCTTTGGACTGATTCTGAAATCGTCCTTGCCTGGATTAACTCCCCTTCTTCATCGTTCCAAACGTTTGTGGCCAATCGAGTTGCGGTCATACAGGGACTTACACTTCCCGAGCAATGGCGACATGTATCATCAAAACACAATCCAGCGGACGTATTATCAAGGGGCATTCAACCAGCTAAGTTACCATCTTGCACACTTTGGTTTTATGGCCCGGTTTTCTTATCTGGTCATCAAGATATGTGGCCATCAAAGTATATTAAGGAGCTCTCAATCCCAGAAGATACAAAGAGAAAGCGAAAATTACCAACTGTAGCAACAGCTACTTGTAGTCCCAATCAAGACATGATTTACAAGATTAACCACCACAATTCGTTTAAAACTCTTCAAAGAATAACTGGATATGTGCTACGCTTTTGTAATCATTCATGATGCATCAAGGCCCAACGACAAATTGGTGTACTATTGACACCAAGGGAGCTAGAAGATGCACTCATCATCATAGTTCGAGCAATGCAGGCTTTTGACTTTATGGATGAAATCAGTAACCTGCAGACCTACAAGGAACTAAGACAGAACAGCCACTTCAACTGCCTCGCTCCATTCCTGGATGATAAGGGAATTATTCGAGTTGGAGGCCGATTAGAGGCTGGAATACTGCCATTTGACGCAAAGCATCCAATGCTTCTTCCATACAATAATCCTCTAGTAAAATTATTGATGCAAGAAATCCACGAGAAGCATAGCCACTGTGGCCCCCAAACATTACTGGCACATATGAGACAACGATTTTGGCCAATCAAGGGCAAGATAATGGCACGATCAATAGTACACCACTGCGTTAAATGCAGCAGAGCCAAGCCTCAGTTACTTCAACAAATTACGGGGAACCTACCGCCATCAAGAATCACGCCAACAAGGCCGTTCATAAACACAGGAGTTGATTACTGCGGACCATTTTGGATACATTACGAAATTCGCGGTAAACGACCTCAAAAGGCTTATGTAGCAATCTTCTGCTGCTTCGCCACAAAAGCAGTACATATAGAGCTTGTAAGCGACTTATCTACCGAATCATTTATTGGAGCGCTGAAACGATTCATCGGTCGTCGAGGACATTGCCAGCAGTTATACTGCGACAACGCAACAAATTTTGTAGGAGCAAATAATCAACTGTCTGAATTGGAAAACGTTATTTACTCAGAAAAGGCGCGTACTGCGATAATAAAGGAATGCAGTAGTAATGCGATACACTTCAACTTCATTCCTCCAAGGGCGCCACATTTTGGAGGTCTCTGGAAAGCAGCAGTGAAATCAGCAAAACACTTGTTAAGAAGGAGTGTATCCACAGCATCATTAACGTATGAAGAGTTGGAAACGGTACTAGTTGGTATCGAAGCTATCTTAAACTCCAGACCACTCACGCCACTTTCGAATGACCCTAACGATCTAACAGCATTGACACCGGGACACTTTCTGATCGGAGAACCCCTTACTGCTCAAATTGACACACACGCAGTTCCGATGAAACAAACTCTTCTGACTAGATGGAACTTGGTTTCACATCTCAAATACGAATTTTGGAAGAGATGGTCCCAGGAATACCTTACCGAACTTCAATACCGCCACAAATGGAAGAAATCGTCCAAAAATATCAACCCGGGGGACATGGTCATTATAAAGAAAGACAATGCTCCGGCACTTCAATGGCCGCTCGGTAGAATTATTAAAGCTTATAAGGGTGATGATGGTGCTGTTCGAGTAGTCGATGTTAAGACAACGTCCGGGATCTGGAAACGTCCAATTCACAAATTAGCACCACTACCCATTGAGAATGAAGTCAACAACGACACCTCATCTGGGAATGTAAATGGACAATCAATGCATAGCACTCAAGCACCAGAACTAGTACATACAACACCAGCCAAAAGGCGAAGAACATGTAGCACCAGTGGAATTGCGTCACTAGTAACACTCTGTCTAATCCTGCCGATGGTAATCAGTAAAAATATCGAAATCAGCAAATTCCAACCCAGGCTCGGAATCTACTTTGAAGACATTGGCTCAGCAAAAATAGCGACAAGCGAACGGAACTTCATTGTACATTATAATCTTATTCCGTTAACAGAAGAATATAACGCATTATTCAATGGAACATTAACGCTCAACCATTTATGTCAAGAGATTCAGCAGGGAAGCGTCTGCACAAACACACTAAATCAATTTCAACATATACTAACCGAACTACAGTCTGAAAATATGTTTTCACCAAGCAACCGAACTAAAAGAGGAGCCATTGACATAGTTGGAAAAATTGCTAATTCTCTATTTGGAGTATTAGATTCGGAATATGCAGTACAAATGACAAGCACAATAGAGCAAATCAGCACAAACGAAAATCACATGTTAAGGCTACTTAGAAATCAAACCTCAGTTATCGACTCAACAATAAACATTGTTAAACAAGACCAAACAGTTATCAAAAATAGATTTGATCAGATCAACAAGCAATTAAGTGAAATAAGAGCAAGGATACGTGATAACGGTGAGGAAAGCTATCAAGTCAAAATGTCTCAGATCATCACATCCCTCTCATCCCAACTTATTTTAATGATAATTAACATTCAAAGAATGCAATCATCGCTTATTGATGTACTCACGGACACTCATCACGGCGAAATCAGTTCACTGTTGTTGTCAACGCAGCAACTAAAAATGGAGCTGAAAATCATCAACACTCACTTACCACCATTTCTAAAGATACCGGCAGATGACGAAGATCTTTTAAAGCTATACAGACTGATGACAGTAAAGGGAGGCATAACGGACAATCGAGCCATATTTTGGATCACTCTTCCATTGGTAGAGCAAGAATGCTACGAGCTGTTTAGGATGACAACTATACCAACCTTCAAAAACAACACCATGATATCAATCACCCCCTGTGCACCAATACTGGCTCTGAATGCGCATCGCGACCAATACTTTCCAATTCAGTCCACCACGTTAGAAGGCTGCATCAATTTAAGCGATGGACAATATCTATGCCCAACGTACAATCAAGGTACAGCGAAGGAGCAGAGGTCTGCTCTTGCGAAGTAGGTCTGTTCAACAACGAAACAAATCCTACGTGTGTACTACACAAATCTAAAAAAAAAATCAACTTGGGTTCAACTTGAGCACAAAAAACAATGGTTGTATGCTACAAACACCCCTTCACGACTTACTGCGATCTGCGGAAGGGAAAATGTACAAATGCTCTTAGAAGGTTCTGGAATGCTAACGTTGCAGCCAGGATGTCTATTGAGGCAAAAATTCATCACCATCCAGGGTCATAACACCTTCTCCACCAAATTAAAAGGGTCCTACACAAGCCTTGGAACCATATCAGAAGTTTCACTACCAGAGCACCAAAGGCTATTGTTCCAAGAATTCAATGCCACGCACTATGATACCCAACTTAAAAATCTAACAGACCTAGAAGAGATTATCTTACAACAGGAAGTTCTTGACTTACCTCATAAGCTTCAAGTTAGCAGTCATCACAACTTCGCAATTGGATACCTGGCTCTCACATTGTCACTTATATTAATCATCTACATAATCCGGAAACACAAAATAACAAGATCGGCAGTTATCACGAAGACACCACAGCCAACACTTCAATCAACACAATCAAACTCGGATTTCGTTGTCACCATTGCCTAGTTCGTTGAATAGCCATTCAACGCGGGGGAGAATGTTCAGTTCGATTACTTATGTGCTGATTATACGCACATGACCTAGTTTAAGTCCAGGTAATACTTCACGTCAACAACAACCACAACAAACCATCATGCTGACGCCACCATAACAATCGGAATATTCATTGGGTCAAGCCAACGGCCTATCATGCCGACGCTGCATTACCGCCAATTGCTCTAGTTTTAAGTACATATTGTAAATGTTTAGGATAAGCAATATTTATGTATAAAAGACGGGAAATAATAAAGAACAAATGTCAGTATTGACTTACATTGATACGGATCGTATTTCATTGGACTGATTGGTGAACAAGTTTAAGTGCTTGCGTCACACACACTATTGGTGAACAAGTTTAAGTGCTTGCGTCACACACCATATCAAGTCTATGCGCTTGATATTACAAACTAACTTCAGAAAAACGCTTCTGAACAAACCCGAACAGCTAAATTATTCTTGCGAACATTTTGTGTCAAAAATTGGTCAGAGCTGAAATCCGCAATACTTCAAGAGTTTGCTAAGAAAGTGCCCAGCGCCGATATTCACAATCAAAGCCGAAATCGAAGAAAAGGTCGAGAAGAAACGCACAGGCAGTATATCTTCGCAATGCAAGAAATTGCAGTGAAGCTGATCTATTGCAGTACATTATAAACGGCATTCCAGACACTCACACAAACAAAACAATATTGTATGGGGCAAATACCGTTTCCGAACTTAAAATGCTTATGAAGAAGTACGAACAAATGCGATCTTCAATGACATTTACCAACAGCTCAATCAATGTTAACTGCCGCTTGAAAGATGTGAAGTCTATTCAACCCGGTAGTGTAAAGTGCTTCAACTGCAATGATAGCGGGCATTACAGCAGCAGTTGTCCCAAGCCACGGCGGGCAAGAGGATCATGCTTCAAATGCGGTAACCTTGGTCATCGGCTATCTGAATGCAACGTGAAGGCAGCAGTGCTAACGCTGTGAACAGCTACTCATGGCCCTGAAGAGGTACAGCTTCAAGATAAGGTGGAATGCAGGAAAATCGACATGGTCATCAATACTGAAAATAAATTCGAACATCTACTTAGGTACACATTTAAAGACAGGAGTGAACCAACATCTAATTACTCAACGACACTGCGCACACTGATGGATTCTGGTGGCCCGATTAGTTTCGTCCAGCAGCAATGTGTACCACAAATCTTAACAAGTCCTATTGATGCTAATAGTCATAAATTGAGTGGTATTAATGTTAGTCCGTTACATGTTCTTGGTATGGTATACTCACAAATATATTTTATAAATAATTCTGTCTGTCTTAATTTAATAGTTGTAAGTGACACAAGTATGAGATATCCTGTCGTCCTAGGTCGTGATTTTTTAAATTTGAATAGGATGGAACTGAAGAAAACTGATATTGTGAATGTGGTAAATAAGCAGGCTGAAACAGGTAATCAGGAAACAAATATTTTGCATGCAGATTTTGAACAACAAATTATGAATTTAGATATTTTAAATGGTGATGAACGATTTTTGAATACCAGTCTAGATCTTAATATTAATAAAAAATATTCTACATACAATGAGAGAAAAGATTATACAAATTGTGTCCAACGATTACTTGAATGATAAAACTCAGTCAGCCTCAAATTTGCATGACAATTTTAAGATGGAGATACGTCTAAGTAAAGATTAACCCTTTTATTGTACGCCGCGCAGATTGCCGATCTTGATGATCTTTTAAAAAGAAAGATTATATATTATTATAATGGTCGCAGTATTTAGCAAAAGTCGAATTTGGATTAAACAACACCGTCAGCAAAGTTACGGGATTTACACTAAGCATGCTTCTTTTCGGGGTCGATCAAAAGGGAGAATTCTGTGACAAAGTGTTTGAAAATTTGGCGTCTCTAAAAATGAAATGCGTGCAGACTTGGGTTCTATCAGAGAGAAAGCGTCGGACCAAATGGGTACAAATCAAGACTATAATAAATACTACTATGATCTAAAGCACAAATCCCCAACATTGTATAAAGTGGGCGATTTAGTAATGCTTAAAAACATAGAGACTACACAAGGGACAAATAAGAAGCTGTTGGCTTAGTTTAGAGGTCCTTACGAAATTATCAAAGTTCTACCGAACGACAGATATATTGTAAAAGATGTTGATGGTATTCAAATTTCTCGTATTCCATATAAGGGTGTTTGTTCTCCCTGCAATATGAAACCATATGATACAGAAGTATGATATGAGGATTACGCCTGGTTATTATAAATCCACATTAATCCATTCTATTCGCTCAATTCATTGTATATATTTCGGTGTACATATGAAGTATCAAGCTTCTATTTCAATTTGTATTTTATCCATATCTATGTAGCTATGTACACATTCGTTATTATGCAACGGCAATATTGTACTGAGGAATGCCGTTTGTATTAAAAATATATTAATGTTAAACAATTCTAAACCATTAAGTATATGAAGCCACATTCGGAAAATACATATGTAAAACGAGGAAATAATCGATCAAGTCTATAATCGAGTCGATTATATGTCAGGTTTGGCCGAATTATAAGAAAGTCTTGGCAACACTCGAGTATAGAATTGCTGTCATCTTATTTACTATGTACTTATTGACATGCTTATGTACTGTGTGTGATCTCGTGGTTAAGTTCAGTTCACCTGCAGCAGCCGAAGTGGCCAGTCGTATTAATAAAGTTTTATTATAAATCGATTAACTTAAAGCGGTATTTTGTTTTTGCGTTAGGCTTAGTACCGTGGCTTTCCTACAAACATGCTCTTTGATGGGCTTTATTAAAAGAAATAGTAAAGAGTTTACGGACCCGTACACTCTAAAAACATTGTTTGTATCACTTGTTCGTCCGGTTCTGGAATACTGCGTTATTATTTTCAATCCCTTTCAATCAATGCAATCCTCTAGAATGGAGAGAGCTCAAAGGTCATTTACTCGCTACATGATTCGGAAACTAAGGTGGCAAGGATTCATGCCATCGTACGAACAGATATGTCTTCTCTTTGACTTAACACCTTTATCAAGAAGAAGAAAACAATATGAAATTATGATGGTGAGAAACATCATGTGTTTGAAAATTGTGTGTCCGGAACTGCTAGAAAAACGTCGTCTCTACGCTCCATTGAGGATTCTACGAGATAGACCTCTCTTCTTTATAGACTCACACAGTACAGTTTACGGTCAAAATGAGCCAGTTAATGGATGCTGTTCTTCATGTAACGACTTATGTAATTATTTAGATTTATCTGTTTCTATGCTTATCTTTAAAAAGAAACTCGCTGTAATCATATGACCATACAAGTGCAATAGAATTAACTGTAAAAGATTAATTTAATCTGTAAGAATTATTGTACATATTCGGTAGATGAAATAGATAAATAAATAAACTCATCCCCTGCACCTACAAGAAAAAAACGACGAAACACGTCCAATACCAGCTGGAAGAAACACTGGACCTACCACAATAAGAATCGACAACATAACAAAATTCCTAAGGTCAAGTTCATCGAACGAGGACGTCCGAATTTGAGTGCGGAGGAGTTAACAACAAACACGCTGAAAGGCGTAATCTACTTCGTTCTCACGGATTGAGCCGATAAGATGATTACACCGCATCCAGATCACCGGACACCAGGTGCATTCCATCACGTACCCGACGGTAACACGAGTGTTCCAGTGGAAAAACATCGTAGCTGTCTCATCCAGTGGATAGCAGATAGTGGATTAGTATTTAAGCTAGTGTAAGAAAAATATGAATAAATCATTAAGTTGACTTGTAAGAGGAACCTCTGTCCAACAGAGGAGTGAAAAATGAAACATTTTTTTTTTCAAAAATTTCGAATTAAATTAGTTTAACTTACACGCTAAATATATGTATGTATATAGTGACGTATTTATATCACAATCCACACTAAGTGACGCATTTATATCACACGTCGCCTTAAGTAACGCATTTATATCACACTTTGGATTAAGTGACGTATTTATGTATCGCACGTTACATTGAAAGAATTTAGAAACCAATTTTCAGTACTCAATTAAGTAATGAAAACAAAAGCGACACATTTATGTCACACGTCGCATTCAAAGCATTTTAACTTAATTAAGCAATAAAAACAAAAGCGACGTAGTTATGTCACAGGTTGCACTAGTGGAAATTAAGACCATCATGCAGCAGCGCTTCTCGCCAAGATAGATTTTCGAAGTCAGTCTCAATTCAGATTCCAAGTGGTGAACATCGATGTTCGCTTAACAAAGTCTAAGATTAATTTAAACTTGTGTTTTCTTTAATAAAGTCTAAGATTGTTTTAAGCTTGTGTTTCTTTTATTATTTTTGGGACTCTAATACCATCTTGTATGTATTATGTATGTTGGCGTTTTAGTCCATGAAGGACCAGAGTCGAGCTTTTCTCAATCACCCATGTTGTGTGTGATTTAATTTTTCCATAGATGAAAGGGACCTACAGTTTATTGCCGGTTCCGAACGGCGAATTTCGAGAAGCTTTTCATGACAATTTTACTACAGGGGGTTTTGTCAAAAACCCGCTGCATAATACCATCTTACAACACTATATAAATCAGTTCCTCTTCGGAAATCGGATTGGTCGGTTGTTTTATTTTGTCTGAAAAAAGCAATAGCTTATGGGTCCAGACGCGAGGTGTAAACAACGCGAGATTTAGTTTGCAAGCGAAAAAGGATAAAGTTTTTTTGGAAAAGTTTTTTGTAGAAATGTATCAATCGGTTGGATTTGAGGAAAGGACTGTAAAGAATAACGTGTGAAAATGGAAGGCGATTTAATGAAATTTGAACCACTTGTAAATGGAGATCGGTGGAACGTGTGGAAATTTCAAATTAAAATAATGCTTAAGGCAGCTGATCTTTACAAACATGTTTCCGGTGATTTTCCTGAACATGTGTGAAATAAGAATAGTGATGAAAGAAGTGAGGCGTTCAATAAAAGTATAAGCAATTGCGCAATTGCTGATAGCAAAGCGCAGAAAATGATTGCTACTTCGGTCGGACAGCAACACCTCTTATGAACTGCAACACTGCCAGAGAAGTGTGGTCGAAATTAGAGAATGTTTATGAAATGAAATCGAAAGCTAACATCCATATTGTAACATAATGTTACTCTCTGGCTCGTTACTGTCTGTTGTTACGGGAAAAACATCAAGTGTGCAACGAGACGACGCTGCACTTTCGTTTCCCGTGCCAACAAATAGTGCTTAATTCAATATTAGTCCGACCGCCGTCTAATCCGAATGTATTATTAAAATGATTAATAAAGATTTATAAAGGTTAAACGTTTCCTAACAACAAATGATCATAAATTAAAGTTAAACGTTTCCTTTTGTTTTGTTTGTTTGAACGACGAAACATATTTGTATATGCTTCAACAGCGATTATATAGCTTTGTTAAAGATCCCCGTGATGACATCGCTACGTATGTATGTATGTTGGTGTTGAGAGTAACTCCCGAAAGGACCACAACGGTCGAGCACTTCGCGGAAGTGCGGCACAAACATACGCCACGCACAACGTTGGCCACTTCGCGGAAGCGCGGCGCGAAATTACTCAACACACGACTCAACATTCATTCCGATCTCGCATCCAGACGGAAACGGTTGCTCTAGTTAGTTCGCTCCACACACGAGTGACATCAACACAATTTTGTAATAAACTATTTGATCGAATAAAAGTTTCGCTGTAAATTCATCACCACAACACACGAGTTTTTCTCTATTCATAACATGGTACTTCGAGCCGAATCTTTGGCATAATAAATAAAAAAAAAAAAATTTGTGACTATTAAAATTCCCAGTGACTAACCCAGTGACTATTGATTCTAAAAACAACCCCGTCCCGTAAAATCAATAAAAAAAAAAAAAAAACAGTGAATACAGTGACTATTGCCGGTGGAACAACCCCCTTCCGTGAAACCATCGCATTTTGGAAACAACACAAGCTGATCAAAGGTGAGTGAATAGTAGTGGCTTTAATTTTTTAATCATATACCCACATCTACATAAACAAAATGAGCAAATTGCTTAAAAATCTGTCGGCTCAGCTGACAAAAGACGAGGTCAATTTTAAGAAGGCGAACAAGGAAGCCAAGGCGTCAAAACATTATCTTCAGGGACGTCTTGCTATCCTGGAAAATAACTTCCAGGCTCAGCACATAGCGAAAAGAAGCACGAGCTGCGGCTTCCAAAGATAAGCTTGCCTTCCTTCGCCGGCAGTTACGAAAACTGGAGAGCCTCCAACGATATGTTCCGTTCGTTAGTCCACACCAACCAATCGTTGACGAAAGTAGAGAAATTACACTACTTAAAGTCCAGCATCACCGGTGAACGGAACGCCTGCTGCAACATCTGAAATTAGACGAAGGTAATTATGACATGGCTTGGACAATACTCACAAACAGGTATGATCACAAACGAGTGCTAGTAAATACACAGCTAAAGCTCTTCTTTGGCCAACCCGCCATCAGTGGGGAAGGACCGGAGAACCTAAAACAGCTTTTGGATGTATCCACAGAGTGTCTGCATGCGCTAAAGAATCTAGAAGTAAAGACCGATGAACGGGATGTGATCATAATCTATCTCATGTCACAAAAATTACCTCGTTTAACACAGCAACTCTGGGAAGAAAAACTGGGTTCGCAGAAAGGACTTCCCACCTTGGCAGATTTCACCACATTCCTCGAAGCTAGGTTTCGAACACTCGAGGCTGTATCGCAACAAAATCGGCCATTTAGTCAGAAGCATGAAGGCCAAGGGAGACAGGGAGTAAAGAATGTTTTCTCCACTAGAGTGAAACAAAAACAACATAGCTGCGGCGTTTGCAATGAGGGACAACATGCGCTCCGATACTGCAACCGTTTCCTAAATTTAGATGTGAACGAGCGTGTCAAGGTCGTAAGGCGGCTAGGCCTATGCGAAAACTGCTTGGCCCACAGTCACAGCACCCAACAGTGCCCGAGCCGCAAATGTTGCTACTTTTGCAATCAGAGGCATCATTCCTCACTGCACAAGAATCACAGTACTACACCCGACACACACAATACAACTCCTATATATCACTCAGTTCCTCACCATGCAACACAATCTTTTCCCAAACAATATACCAGTAACGCACAATATCCTTTCACACCTTCTCATCCACCCCATACATCTACACAAAATTATCAAATTTCGACACAACCTCACACACATGCGGTGATCAACCCCAACGCACCAGCATTTCAAACCTCCAACGCCCATCAACCCTTTATAACGCTTGAACCCTCCAATCCCACCTCAACAGTTAACAGCTTCCACACTCAACACAACACCCACACTCAAGTCCTTTTAGCTACTGCAATTGTGAAGGCAAGATCAGCTTCGGGAGAGTACATCAATTTACGAGCATTAATTGACCCGGGTTCGGAAGCCAGTTTCATCACAGGAACAGCAGCACAACGACTGAACCTAAGGGCCAAGCGCACATTCATCGAAGTAACCGGATTAGGGAAGGCCAGCAGCGGGACATGCTACAACTATGTAGACATATCATTCAGCTCACTACACTCTTCATATGCGGGACAAACTCGAACATACGTTTTCAAATCCCTGACCGGTCTTCTACCAGCTCAACACATAAACTTCGACAAATGGACACACATAAATGGGTTAGTTTTGGCTGATCCCCACTACCACTCCGGCCGCAATAGATATCCTTCTTGGTAGTGACATATATGCCGAAATGCTCCTACCAGAGGTAGTTAGAGAGCAGGAGTCCATTGCCCCAATCGCACAAAAAACTAAATTGGGATGGATTCTGTTAGGCAAGACGCTTGTCGAATCTCCAACGCAAATAAGGAGCTTCGTCCAGGTGTTCGATCTTGACTCCCAACTACGAAAATCCTGGGAGATCGAAGAACTGCCAACGGAGAAATGGGAAGCGGAAGAAGATACGGCTTGTGAGCGACACTTCGCTAAAAACACAAAACGCTTACCCAATGGCCGCTACCAGGTTTCCCTTCCCTTCAAAGGGGAATCACGTCCAATCATGGGCAACTCAAGATTCGGTGCTCTGCAAAGATTCTATCAATTGGAAAGGAGGCTGAACAACAATGCATCGCTGAAAGACGAATACCAGAAATGCATGGAAGAATATAAGTACCTTGGACATATGAGTGAAATACAAGAACCGCTCGAGGCAATGTCAAAACCAAACCATTATTTCATCCCTCACCATGCGGTTTTCAAAGAAACCAGCACCACCACGAAGCTGAGGGTAGTCTTTGACGCGACTTTCAAAGCATCCTTTGGCGCCTCTCTAAATTACCACTTGATGGTGGGACTAAAGTTACAAAATAACTTACAGGACATTTTTCTTCGCTGGAGAAAATATCGATACACCTTCACGGCAGACATGGAGAAGATGTACCGCCAAATTCGAGTGGATAACAGGGATTCGTATTATCAGCTCATCCTCTGGAGAGATAACACGCAACAACAAGTTAAGACGTATCGTCTAGGTACAGTGACTTTCGGAACGGCTGCAGTTCCCTACTTGGCAATACGAGTCCTCCTCCAGCTAGCAAAAGATGAAGCCGTCAATTACCCATCAGCAGTATCCATCTTACGCGACGATATATATGTGGACGACGTTATCACAGGAGCAAACACGATAGAGGAAGCCCAACGAAAGAGAGATGAAATCAGAAAAGCGTTATTGTCGGCAGGTTTTTATTTACGCAAATGGACCAGCAACAATGAAAATCTCTTGGAAGGAATCCCAAAGGAAGAACGTGAGGTAGACTTCTCGTTACCCCTAGAGCAGGAAAATTTCGTGAAAACCTTAGGCATAAAATGGTCACCAATTTGTGACTGCTTTACGTATCAGGTGACGCTGGCTCAAGAACAGGACATCACGAAGCGAACGGTTTTATCATCGATCGCCAAACTTTTTGATCCGCTCGGCTGGTTGTCCCCATGCATCATCAAGGCCAAGATAATGATGCAAGAGCTTTGGGCTCGAGGACTCGAATGGGATACTCCAATCCCAGACAATCTACGACGAGACTGGCTTATGTTCCGCACGGAGCTTCCAGCGATTGAAAAATTGCGAATTCCTAGATGGATTCAGACCGGATCAACTGACAACTGTATAGAAATACACGGTTTCAGCGATGCTTCACAGAAGGCTTATGCAGCAGCAACCTACTTGCGTGTACTCGACGAAAACAACAAGATACACATGCATCTGCTTATGTCAAAGACAAAGGTAGCCCCACTAAAAACAGTGACCTTGCCCCGCTTGGAGTTGTGCGGTGCAGTTCTACTAGCCAGATTGATCCGAGAAACCTCCAAAGTCTTGGAACTGGAAGGTTGTAAAACATTCGCTTGGATGGATTCAGTGATAACACTTTGCTGGATAAAATCTGCTCCATCGAAGTGGCAAACTTTCATTCAGAACAGAGTCGCAGACATACAATCTATCACAAGCAGCAACATATGGAGGCATATACCGTCATAGCTGAACCCAGCAGATGTAGCATCTCGTGGTATCTTTCCCAAAAAGATAGTACACAACGATCTCTGGTGGAACGGACCGCCATTTCTCCATGATATATGGCACTTCCAAAGTCCTCATCAACCCAACATCCTTGAAACTGAGGAGGGGAAACGAACAGTAAGAGCACATTTAGTCACAAATCAACGGAACCACATAAATGAAGTGATCACCAGGTACTCAACTCTTAATAAAACCACAAGAGTACTCGCCTATTGTAGGAGATTTGTGGCTAACATACGAAAGAAGCCTGCTGATCGAAACACTGGCCCCCTCTCACCGCTGGAACTCCACACAACAACAATTATGATCGTTCGTAGCGTCCAGTACGAAATCTTTTCTGCGGAAGCAAGAGACAAAGCAGGAACGATCAAGGGTTTCAAAACTCTTATCATTTTTACCGACGAGTAAGGAATACTCCGAGTGGGAGGCAGACTACAAAACGCAAATCTCCACTATAACCAGCGGCACCCCATGCTGCTGAAAGCCACACACCACTACACTAAAATGTTCATCGCAGATGCCCATGAAAAAACTCTTCACGGAGGAGTGCAGAAAATGGTTCCCTATTTACGACAAAGATTCTGGATATGTGGTATCAAAAACGCCGTCAAGCAGCATGTCCATCGGTGTAACATATGTTTTAGATTTAAACCCAAATCTATGACACAGCTAATGGGAAATCTACCAGCTCCCAGGGTAACAGTCTCAAGGCCCTTCACACACACAGGCGTGGACTATGCAGGACCGATCGACATCAAGACTTGGAAAGGAAGAAACGCCAAACAATTAAAGGGCTATGTTGAGGATTATTTTGATTTATCACATTGTAATTTTCATATACATTATAACATGCATATTTCCATTACTGAATTTGAATTGTTAACTTTATTGAATTCCATATATTGACTACAATGTAACATAGACTTTAAAGTTCGATTCCAGCGTTCCCTTGCATATGCCGGAACTTACAGGCCTTCCAGCGAAGTTCCTACATAGGCAAGGGAACTCTGGTCTCGGTGGCTATTGCTTCCTTCTTATTTGAGCCATGCACCAGAGCAGTCGGTCGTCGGTGCCATTAAAAACAAAAATTGTTAATACTTGCAAATCGGTCTTTCATTTTTTTGCTTTCTCGCATCACAAACAAAGTTTGGTCCTTCAAACCCGGATCTAGATGAAGAATTGATCGTTGTTTTGTTTTAATCGTTTAATCGCTTCTCTTAATTTTATCGATTAATTGCTCTAATCCGAAATTGAGGTGGTTCACCGACATACATATTCGTAAAACATACATCTGGAATTAGAAGCTCACGTGGAATCATCAAATCATCCGGAATTAGAAGCACACGTGGTTGGTACTTGTGTACCGGTATGGTATGTACTCGTAATTAGAATTTTGTTGGACAAATATTCTCCTATTGGGTCGCTGTGGCTATTCTGTTGCTGGTAGGAGGCTGTTGCTGCGATAATAATAAATAAAAGGTTCGGCTTTGCGTTGCTCGTTGCGTTATAAACGTCTGTATTGCTACAATGGATGTCCTAAAACAAACTCGAGGTCGTTTAAAGGGCACTATAACGCGGATTGTGAAATTTGTTTCGGAGATAACTGAGGATGTTGAATCGGAAATGCTAGAAGTACGTCTCGAAAGATTAGAGGAAACGTGGAAGTCGTTTTGTCGTAATCAAGACGAACTGTACGTGTACCATAATACCGAGGGTTATAGCGATCCCGAGGTGGACTTCGAGGCAACCGAAACGAAATATTTGACTGCGAAAAGTGCACTTTTGAAGGCAATTCGGAAAGGGGTACCGGTATCCAAATTAACTTCAGAGTCGGATAATCTAATTAAGCAGCAAGCTGCGTTAATCGAATCGTTCGTGAAAAAGCCGCTGCGTGATGATCTCGCTCAGAAGCCGTCGGTCGAAATAGATTTACCCGCTTTTAAGATAACGCCATTCTCAGGTGATTATCGAGAATGGCCCGGTTTTCGGGATATGTTTGTGGGAACTATAGACTGCAAAAAGAATCTTCCTGATGCGCAAAAGCTGCGATATCTCAAATCGTTTTTGAGTGATGATGCCGCGAAACTTTTAAATCACATCGAAATTGCCGACTGTAATTATAAAGTAGCTTGGGAGAGACTAGATAATCGATATAATAAGCCGCCCGTTATTGTAAACGCGTACATAGAAAGTTTTTTGAAATTGCCTAATGTATCGGCCAATGATAGTGTCAAATTACGTGGTCTAACGGACAATGCAGACGAGGTAATTCGGGGATTAAAGGCACTCGGTGCTGATGGTAGGGACCCGTGGCTAGTCTATATCTTGCTTAATAAAGTCGATGCGGAAACGCGAAAAGCTTGGGCCTTCGAAAATAAAGGTCTTGAAGAGGCTACGGTTAGTGCATTAATTGAAAGATGCTCGGCTTTAGAAGCAAGCGAACCGAAAACTCGTGCGAACAAACCCCCACCGCGTTCTAATGCTCCACAGCATGTGAGGAGCCTCACCGTTTGCAATTCATCTTGCCCAAAGTGCAATGAAAATCATAAACTTCCCCAGTGCTTACAATTCAAATCTATGTCGGTTCCTGCTCGTCGCGATTTTGTAAGGGACCATAAGCTATGTTACAATTGTTTAGGGACTAATCACTCCTCGGCGCGGTGTCGGTCGAAAATTCGGTGCTCCGAGTGTCAAACGCGCCATCACAGTCTGGTTCATTTAAATAAATCGCATTCGCCAATAGTCGAAAAGAAATCGGATGTACCAAATAGCTTAGGTGCGGATTTATCGGCGGATAAAACGCAAACTTTAGTAATGAGCAACTACGTCGGAAATGATACTCGTGTTTCGGGTATCCTCCCTACCGTCTTAGTTAACATTAAAGATTACTGTGGGAACCTGCACCCTTGCAGAGCACTCCTGGATACCGGCTCTCAGGTCTCGTTTGTGTCGGAAAAATTGGTAAAACGGTTAGGTCTTCGTCGACGTCATGCTCGTATTTCTATGAATGGAATTTCTTCGTTGGAAGCTGGTGTAACAAATGGGATTACGACCATCAAATTATTATCTCGCTTCGATGACAGTCAGCTTGAAGTGGAAGCCTTTATTTTAAATAACATAACGTCGCAAACTCCGCTTCATTCATTCAAATTCAACTGCCCATCGCTTCTACAAAATAATAGAATAGCTGATCCTGGTTTTAATAAGTCCGGTCCTATAGATATTTTATTGGGGTCTGATAAAGTTTGGAATATTTTATGTGATGGCCGTCATTTCGATGAGGAAGGAAATTTGATTGCACAGAACACTGTCTTTGGCTGGGTTCTGACGGGTAGCGAGCCAGACCGTACAATTACTTCGCTACATGCAAACGTTACTGAGGATCTGGATCTTCGTTTAAAATCCTTTTGGGAGATTGAGGAGCTTCCTCATGATTCACTAACGGGGAAATTCGATGACCAGGCCGACTCTCATTTCGTTAAGACTGTTTCGAGAGCCCCCGATGGCAAATATGTGGTGGAGTTGCCATTTCGATATAGTGATGTCAAATTCAGCAACACTCTTGATGGGGCGTTGTCACGCTTATCTGCGATGGAACGTCGTTTCGAGCGCAATCCTCATCTTCGTAACGAATACATCGAATTCATGAAGACATACGCCGAATTAGGTCATATGGAACGTGTTTATAAAGGTGCAATCGAACCTACATCGGGTCATGTATTCTACTTACCCCATCACGCCGTCGTTACCAACAAAATACGAGTTGTATTTGATGGCTCCCATAAAGATTCTCATGGTAATAGCTTAAACGAGATGTTGCATATAGGTCCCCCTCTTCAACGTAATTTGATTAACGTTTGTCTACGATTTCGGATGCACAAATATGTGTTCTGCGCAGATATCGTCAAAATGTTTCGCCAGATCTGGGTCCACCCAAAACATCGAGATTATCAGCGTATCATTTGGCGGGAAAGTCCCGATTCACCTATCGAACATTACCGGCTGTGCACGGTTACTTATGGTACATCAGCAGCCCCATTTCTATCCATGAGAGTTCTTCGACAAGTGGCGATGGACTTCAGTGATAAGTTTCCAGTAGCTTCCCGTTCAATTTTACGTGATTTTTATGTGGATGACCTTTTGACGAGCGCAGACTCGGTTTCCGAGGTCATGGAATTAAAAAACCAATTGCTTGAGCTACTGGCCAAGGGAGGTTTTGAATTAAGTAAATGGAGTTCAAATTGTTGGTCGGTTTTGACTGAAATTGCCTGTAACGATATGGTTTCGCTAGACTTAAAGAGCGAAATGGATTACACTAAGGTTCTCGGCTTAGTCTGGAATCCGTATCGAGATAAGCTTACTTTTAAAATCTCTTTGGAGAAGGAATCGTTCCCCTGTACTAAAAGGAAGCTTTTGTCAGAAGTTGCGAAGATATTTGACCCATTGGGCTTCCTGTCTCCCTCGACCATTCTATTAAAAATTCTTTTTCAGGAATTGTGGCTACATAAAGATAAACTGAATTGGGATGATCCATTGCCGAAAGAAGTAGCCGATCAGTGGACCCACTACCGACAGGATTTACATAACTTCGAAGGGATCGAGATCGCGCGTAGGTGTACCCTCAATAGCCGGTACTTTGATCTTATCGGATTTTCGGATGCATCCGAAAAGGCGTATTCCGCCGTCGTTTACATGCGTAGCGTCTCGGAGGATAACCAAGTCGATGTTCAACTTGTTGCCGCAAAAACTCGTGTTGCACCGGTCAAGCAATTATCTATCCCTCGCCTCGAATTATGTGGTGCACTTCTTTTGAGTCGTTTGATCAAATTAATAAGCTCGTCCTTAGATTCAAGACCTCGAACCATAGTTGCATTTTGTGACTCTAAAGTCGTTTTGGCATGGCTCGCTTCACCGCCTCGTAGATGGAGCACCTTTGCTGGAAATCGTACGTCTGAAATTCTGGATGTCCTTCCTCGTTCAACTTGGAACCATATTTCTTCGGAAGAGAACCCTGCCGATTGTGCCTCGAGGGGAATCCCGCCTAGTGAATTGTTGTCACTAGAACTGTGGTGGAAGGGACCGTCCTGGATTTCAATAGACTTTAAATACTGGCCCGTTATAGTAGAAGACGAGCTGGAGGAGGTACCGGAGATTAAAAAATCTTCTGCAGCTGTTCACGTGATTGCTACTGCACCCCACTTCATGGACGATTTGTCTACTAGGATATCTTCCTGGACACGTCTCGTTCGAATTGTGGCGTACATCTTTCGGTTTGTCAAAAATTGTAGACTTTCTTCCAAGGAGCGCAACACAACTTTCATCTCGTCCGCGGAACTTCTAACTTCGAAGCAATACTGCTTAAGTTACGCCCAAAGAGAATTTCGGGAAGATATAAGCGCTCTTAAATCTAACCATTTCGTTTCGAATCGCTCAAAGCTATCATCCTTGTCGCCTTTTCTTGATGAGTTCGGCTTACTTAGAGTGGGAGGGCGAATAGCTAATGCTGAGAATGTACCTTTTAGTACAAAACACCCTATTATTCTACCTAAAAACCATGCAATTACATATTCTATCATACTAGAAGCGCATACAAAATACCTTCACGCCGGCGTATCCAATTTATTTACCCTAATTCGGCAACAATTTTGGGTCTTTGGCAGCAGAAACTTAATTCGAAAAATAGTTTTTAAATGTATTAAATGCTTTCGTTTGAGGCAGAAGACTTCAACACAGCTCATGGGCAACCTTCCAGCATCAAGGCTCTCTCCATCTTATGCCTTTGACCAATCTGGCTGCGACTACGCTGGACCAATCATGCTTCGACTATCAAAGGGAAGGAAACCTAAATTGGTCAAAGGGTATATCGCTGTCTTCGTCTGCATGGCTACCAGGGCGCTTCATTTGGAGGTGGTCAGCGACTTATCCACCGATGCATTTTTAGCTGCGTTGCAAAGATTTGTGGCAAGACGTGGAAAATGCAGTATTATCTATTCGGATAACGGAACTTATTTCCAAGGAGCATCTCGGATATTGTCAGAGTGGTTCCAGTTAGTACGTTCCAGGGAGCATAATGAAAAGGTTGTATCAACTCTAGCCGGCGACAATATAAAATGGGAATTTATTCCACCACACAGTCCACATTTCGGTGGACTCTGGGAAGCGGGGGTGAGGTGTGTCAAGCAGCATCTTCGTCGTGTCTTAGGAAATAACATCTTAACCTTTGAGGAAATGTCGACGCTATTATCCCAGATTGAAGCCCTATTGAATTCAAGACCTCTTTCTACTATTTCGGATAGTGACCTAAACCCATTAACCCCTTCTCATTTTCTAATAGGTAGACCGCATACCGCCATACCTGAGCCAAATTATTCCGCAATTTCAACAAATCGATTGGGTCGCTGGGAACTTGTCCAAAATATGGTTCAAGGATTTTGGCGTCGCTGGCAGTCCGACTATGTGACGTCGCTTCAACAACGTCCGAAATGGCAGCAGGTGACACGCAACTTTAAGGTGGATGACATCGTAGTCGTAAAGGAGCCGAATTTGCCCCCGTCTAAGTGGTCCCTAGGACGTATCACAGAAGTTCATCCTGGTAAAGATGGTCTCGTGAGAGTCGTCTCTGTCCGCTGCAACGACGCAATATACAAACGACCTATTACAAAGCTTGCTTTGCTGCCTATTTCCTGAAATTCCTTCAGGGGGGGGCGGTGTGTTGAGGATTATTTTGATTTATCACATTGTAATTTTCATATACATTATAACATGCATATTTCCATTACTGAATTTGAATTGTTAACTTTATTGAATTCCATATATTGACTACAATGTAACATAGACTTTAAAGTTCGATTCCAGCGTTCCCTTGCATATGCCGGAACTTACAGGCCTTCCAGCGAAGTTCCTACATAGGCAAGGGAACTCTGGTCTCGGTGGCTATTGCTTCCTTCTTATTTGAGCCATGCACCAGAGCAGTCGGTCGTCGGTGCCATTAAAAACAAAAATTGTTAATACTTGCAAATCGGTCTTTCATTTTTTTGCTTTCTCGCATCACAAACAGGCTACCTTGCCATATTTGTATGTATGGCCACTAAGGCAATGCACATTGAAGCAGTCAGCGACCTCACGACACAAGCCTTCCTTGCAGCCTTCAAAAGGTTCGCAGCCAGAAGAGGACAGTGCTCAGCGATCTACTCAGATTGCGGCACCAATTTCGTCGGCGCAAACACGGAATTACAGAAGCTCCTCAAAACTTCACAGATGCACTGGAAATCGTGTGCAGAACAGTTGGCTAACGAGGGAACAACATGGCACTTCAATCCACCAGCATCCCCTCATCTTGGAGGATTGTGGGAAGCCGGAGTGAAGTCCATTAAATTTCATCTAAAAAGAGTTGCTGGCAACCAGGTATTAACCTTCGAAGTACTGAGCACACTACTAGTACAGATTGAAGCCTGCTTGAACTCGAGACCCCTGTGTCCTGTTTCAGAAGACATCGAAGACCTGCAGACACTAACACCAAGTCACTTCCTCATAGGAGCACCACTTGTCGCACCGCCACAACCTGAGTACGAAGCCGAGAAAACCATTGTACCCGACATCAAGGTAAATTTAAATTGATTAGAGAACATGGTTGACACCTGTCTTGGGGAAGTACGTCTGACAGATTAAGTGTTTATTTTGTATTTAGTTAACACACCGCACACCGATCACGCAGTATAGGGGTGATAGCGAGTCTCCATTGATTTGCTTAGTCGTCATATTTGATTTGTTCAGGCGCGAACCGTATCGCACCGGATACATGCGCCGACCGACAACGGGAAACATTGCTAGTTTTAGAGTTAGTTCTAAGTTAACGGCATTCGAATACGGTTACCAGAAATAAACCATTGTAAAAATAACGCGAAGTAGGTAGTTTTCTTTAATCGAACATAGTAAGTCGAACGGTCGAAGGGAGGCAGTAGCCTCCCTGTTCGCATTTTTTTGGGTCCTTCGGATACGGATCCTTTAACTTATTTATTTCGTGTTATTTTTATTCGTGTTTGATTCGTGTTAATTATTTATTCTTTATTTATGATGGCTAATGATGTGTTCTAGTGTTTCGGTTAATGTGGATTACGTGGATTTAGGTGAGCATGTGTGTCCCATCGATTCGATGGGGACTGTCTGGCCATGCCACCGCCATCCAGGCCCTCCATGCTGATTAGACTTCGAGGGTGGTTTTGGTTGTTGTGTCATGACGCAACAAAGTCTTTTAATAGCCCGAAATCGTGTGGTAATGACAGCGTTCCTAACATAACTCTAAAGAATATAGCCTATAATGTTGTCGATATTTTAGCCCATATTTTTAATTTAAGCACTTATATTGGAAACTTTCCCGATAAATTAAAATGTGCTTACGCGTGACTACTTTTTAAAAAATGTGACAAAATGGATAAAAATAATTATAGACCGATTTCCTTGTTACCTTCACATTTTTGAAAAGGCTGTTAAGAGAAGAGAATTTGCGGCTATTTTAATAGTTTAAACTTTTTTGTGCAGCACAATTGGGCTTTAGAGAGGGCCTGTCCGCTGAAGATGCTCTTCTGACTTTTTGCTCCCTTATAAACAAATGCCTTGATGACAAAAAATATTGCGCTGGTCTTTTCGTGGATATTACAAAGGCATTCGACATGGTTAATAACAGAATTCTATTAGACAAGCTTTATGGTGTTGACTTTCGAGGTGTTATGTATAAATGGTTTGTTTCTTATCTTAAAGATAGGACACAAAAAGTAAGAATGGACTATTCTCTTAGCGACCCCAAGTTAATTTCATTGGGTGTGCCGCAAGGGCCTGTTCTTGGCCCCATCTTGTTTTTGATCTACATCAGCTCTTCATTTGATCAACCATTTGTACGAAAAGTCACCGCTTTTGCAGATGATCGTGGCATTGCCTATGATACAAATAATAACCCTTTGGATCTGGCTGCTGACATAAACCATGATATAGATTTGCTAAGAATCTGGTTTGCGAAGCACAGATTAATTGTCAGGAACAAAATTATGTGTTTCTGACTTCGAAATATATTTTCAAGCACACGGTTGCTGTCGGCAAAGAACGATAATTTGTCGGCTGAACGCTGCCGATAACTATTAAGATACGTCATTTTCGGAACGTACCCCGAAGAAACGTGGAGAATTGGAAGTCCCTTTCCAGGAAGCCAGGGATCGGTGGAAAACAACGAAACGACGCAATACGTTGGAAAAAGGGTTCCACGTTTGCCTTTGATTGTGAAACCATCTTGGATCGGTGCCCAAATAAAAAGTTTTGAAATTTAGTCTTGATTTTTATTTCTTTCAAAGAAACTGTCCATGTACTCCGACAGTTTATCAGAAGTGGGATATATACACCAAACAAAAGAACCGTAACGAAATACGATGCCATTGGTTAAACTCAGCCCTCGCAAGGCAAGGCAACTAAAGGCGATCCTGGATGCGAATAATTTATCCAATCGCGGTCGCAAAGAAGAGTTGCTGGGACGCATCATCAACCACACGAGTTCCGAGGAAATAGATTCCGTCGAACTGCAAACCATCGAAGACGATTATGATGAAGCGACACTCGCCACGGACAATATGCAGTAGCTCACAAGGGCGGTTGAAAATTTATCTCAACAATTCATTAACCTTTTAACCACTTTGAATCCTAACAGATCCACTGCTTCGCCCACGACAAATGCCGAAAACCCAACTACGAATTATTCAGCGATTTCGCCAACAACGACAACGCTAACAACAACGCCAATTTCCACAACAGAAATCCAAAACCTCATTCCCGAATACGACCCGTCAGAAGATCTCTCACCAACAACCGAACAATACGTCGCCCGAATTAACACCCTCAGACAGTTGTATTCCTGGGGAGAAAGAAGTGTTCTTCTCGTTGCACAAACGAAAATGCGAGGCCCAGCGAAACAATGGTCCGATTCACTGCTAGGAGAGGTATACTCGTGGCAGGAGTTCTCACATCGACTTATAGAAGATTTCGGTAAAGACGAAAACGAAGCCGATATCCATCTTAAAATGGCTTCGCACACACGTAAGCAAGGTGAGAATGTCATCGATTACTTCCATCGCATGCGAGCGCTTGGTCAGAAATACAAATTAAGTGATCCAGCTACTATCAAATACATCCGCCACGGGATGAATCACAAGGAATTGCAATCGACACTCGCGGCAATGCATCTCACGCAATTAAATGACCTTCGCAACACCATTGAGCATTACTTTGCAAACCGTCCGACTACATCGTCAAACAGCAGCTCACGCGATTGGATTCCGAGAATTGAACAGCTGTCCAACCGTACGTTGAAGACACCAACAACATTCGAAAGCCGAGCAACCACTTCAACTAGGCAATCCGCATCCCCTATCGTGTGCTATAACTGCTCCGAAAACGGACATATTTCCATCAACTGCACAAAGCCCCAGAAAAAACCAAGATGTAATATCTGTAGCAAAACAAATCATCTCGGGAGTAGCTGTCCACAACAAGGTCGCACACCAACAGCGCAGAACAACGTTCTAAGAATATCGAACGAAGACGTCATCAATAGCCACCGGACAAAGGACGTAAAGATAAACGAACACATAGTGAAGGCGTTAATCGATCCCGGTAGTGATCGTTCACTCATATGTCAATCACTCGCAGAAATCGTCGGTGAAATTCAACCACACGATCCATTCACATTAAATGGGTTCGCTTGTGTGGAGTGTTGCTTCCACAAAAGGTCCCCTGGAGCCTCCGAAGGAAGGATGCACGTCGTTGATGTCAATCCAATACCGTTTCGGACTCTCCATATCGATCATTTAGGTCCTTTTCCGAGGACTCGTCGAGGGAAGGCCTACGTCATAGGGGTAGCTGATGCTTTCAGTTAGTATGTCATCGTTAAAGCCGTGGCGAACACTAAGACCAGACCGGTTATCGAGATGTTAATGGATTTGACCTCCTACTTTGGGTCGTCCGACACCATAATTTCTGATAGGGGAACCGCTTTCACCGCAGCTGATTTCGAAAACTTCTGCAAGAGCAATGGCATACGGCACATCAAAAAGGCCGTCAAAACACCGAGAGCTAACGGATAAATCGAGCGTATCAACCAAACGATCTTGCAAATCCTGAGGACTTCAGAAGTCAAGATCAGCGACTGGGACTCAGAACTTCGAAATCTTCAGTGGGCTATAAACACACAACGCAACTCGACTACTGGCTACAGCCCGAATGAAATTGTATTCGACTTCCAGCTGAGGGACATTTCGGTCAACCACTTCGTGCAGGCCGTTCAAGACGTCGCAGAACCTCAAGATGCTGTTGATATGGTTCAGCGGCGTGCAGATGTCTCCCGGCGCATAAGGGAGGAGAAGGAGAAATGGAAACGGCGATTCGACGCAAAGCATAAAAGTCCCACAGCGTACACCGAAGGTGACTTGGTGGTGATTGAAAGCGTGCCACCACCAACCGGCGAGTCCCACAAGTTGGAGCCCAAGTACAAAGGACCTTATGTCGTCAAGAAAGCTCTGCGCCAAGACCGCTACATTCTCGAAGAACTGAACACAAACCGGAGTAGAAGAGCCTTTTCAACCGTAATGGCCAGCGACAAGATGAAAACATGGTGCTTGCTGGGACCAGAGCTCGAGGATGACGAAGATGGCGAGGACGACGAAGATGGAGAAGAAACAACCCTGGAGCCGGGGTCGACTCCACGCCAGGAACAACGAAACGACGCAATACGATGGAAAAAGGGTTCCACGTTTGCCTTTGATTGTGAAACCATCTTGCTTCGGTGCCCAAATAAAAAGTTTTGAAATTTAGTCTTGCTTTTTATTTCTTTCAAAGAAACTGTCCACGTACTCCGACAAATTTGTACTTGTACTTCGGAAGCCTCTAAAATCATGTATGATGACAGCGTAACTTGCAAGGTAAACTCTGTTAAAGTTAAAGTTGTAAAAAAGTGCAGGCACTTAGGTGTTGTTATAGATGAAAATCTGAGTTGGGGTGAACACACCGCGGTCTTAAATGCGTGCAATGCGTTCGGCTATTTGTAGTCTTTATCAATTTAGAAAATACTGGATAAATTATACTTTAAAAACTGTTTACTACGCATTTTTTCATTCGATGTACGGTATAAACTGTTGGGGTGGTACATACATCACCAATCTCGCACCACTTATTGTGTTGCAAAACTGTGCCGTCCGAAAAATATGTAATGCTCACCTCTTATCCAATTCTTTGGTGCTGTTTAACACTTTAAAAATCTTGCGTGTTGGGCATTCATACTACTATAAAGTTTCAAACATTTTTTTTTATAGGAGGTGGATATATGCAAAGACCAACATCTCACACTTACAATCTAAGTTGTATGTTCCGTTCTATTGTCGAACCACCTATTATAAAAACTTTCTTTTGTGAGATATCTGGCAAATTGTTCAATAGACACCCTGTAGACATACGACGCATTAGAACATTAAAAGCAATCTTAAAAAAACTAAAAATGTGGCTCCTTGATTTTATTCATATTAATATTGAAGTTTTGCTGCCTAGAGTAGGGTTACCATACGTCCCGCTTTACGCGGGATCGTCCCGCTTTTGAGGTTTCTGTTCCGCGCCCACATATGTCCCGCTAAATGTCCCGATTTAGGGTTTCTCTCCCGCGTTAAGCGGGACATTTCACAAAATGCCCTTTCTTAAAACGATATGTACACACCCACTCGCGCATACACAGCAAATGTTAATATAAATAAAGCGAAAAATGTGCCCATTCATATTCTATGTTAATCGAAATGTCAGTTTTTTTTTTGTTGCAATCTGTCATCTGCATTCTGTCACCTGCCAAAACAAATTTAGTTTGCATCTTTGCATTTGATATTCCTGTAAATATTATTAAAGGTAGGTAAATACAAAACAAATTGATTATTATCATAAAACAATTTGCGCTTTCTTAGAAGAGGACAATGGCATCCACTTCCTCTGCAGGAAAGAAAAAACTAAAGAGGGAATGCAGATTTTCAGCAGAGCTGCAAAAAAAGTTTCCTGTTTTTAAAGCTTTCAAACGAGACACCTTTGTTTATTGTGCGTTATGCGTTTGTGAATTCTCCATATCTTCAGGAGGCCAAAATGATATAATTCGGCATATCCAAAGAGAAAAACATAAGTCCAGAATTGTGGAATCTGCTGGATCAGCTAAGTTGGAGACTTTTTTTCATAGTGAAGAGTATACCGAGAATGAAAGAGATTTAGCGCTAGCAGAAGCAGTTATGTGCTTTCATACTGTTTTCCACAATCACAGTTTTAGGTCGATGGACTGCACTTCAAAATTAATACGTAAGCTTTTCGACAGGAAGAAGTTCTCGTGTGCTCGTACCAAAACGGAATCAGTGGTCAAAAATGTACTAGCAAAGTATGCATATGATGAATTACTTACTGAATTAAGTACCATCAATTTTGTAACATTGTTCTCTGACGCATCCAACAAAAAGGACTTGAAACTGTTCCCAACTGTTATAAGATATTTTAGTCATCTGGAAGGGGTAAGGGATGCTAGACTTGGTGTCTCTGCCTGGTGAAACTTCTGAGTTAATCAGTGAATCCATAATGGAAACGATTAAAAGAGCAAGTTTAGCTGATAAAGTTGTTGATTTTTGCGCAGACAATGCGAACACAAACTTTGGAGGTTTAGCTAGGGGTGGAAAAAATAATGTTTTCAGTCGTTTGAACAGTAACTTAAAGCAGTCTTTAGTCGGAGTAGGTTGTTCGGCACATATTGTACACAACACTATTCAAACTGCGGCAGATCTATTGCCAATAGATGTTGGAAACGTTATTATGAAGGTATACTCTCATTTCTACATATATACTGTTCGTGTCGAGAAACTAAAGGAGTTTTGTTCCGATGCGGAAATGGAATACAATCGTATTTTAGGGTCTTGCAAAACTCGATGGCTTGCATTATTGCCCGCTATTGAACGGATTCTTAAAATGTACGAACCACTAAAATCGTATTTTCTCTCACTTGATAAGTGTCCTGTCATTCTTCAGACGATTTTTAAAGATCCCACCTCAGAACTTTGGTTAATGTTTTTACATAATCAATGTTCAATGTTTCACACAACAATATTAGCTATAGAGGGAGAAAAAATATCTGTAATGGAGGTAAATGAATGTATTTCCGATCTAAAATTTAAGTTGGAGGAGAGATTAGCCGTTGAATTTATTTCTTCTTCAGTCAAGCAAATTTTGAATAGATTTACTGAGGAGAAAAAAAAGATATTTATGTCGCAAGTGAAGGATTTTTATAGGAATTGTCTGCAATATTTAGAAAAATGGACTTCACAGTACCAATACGCAAACTATTTTCAATGGGTTTGTCTAAAAGAAGTTATTAATTGGGAAGACGTCGAGAAAAGTTTTTATATGTTTCTCAAAAATTGGAACTAACTTTTTTAGAAAACGATTTGTTTGATGAAGTTGTTTATGTTAAAAAATACACCAATAGTGATAAGTTTAATGAGTGGAACCTTCAAAATGTTTCTATCGATTTAAGATGGGTAGACATTTTTACGCATTTTTCTACGAAAGGAGTTTCCTTTAAAAATATCGCGAAGTTGGTGGAATATATTTTATGTCTTCCTGGCACTAATGCCGTCACAGAAAGAATTTTTTCCTTAATTAACAAGATGTGGACAGTAGAAAAGACACAACTTGCTGTAGAAACAGTTAAATCTATGATAATATTAAAAGTGCAGTATGAAAGCTGTAATGATTTTTATGAAAAAGTAAAAAATAATAACAAAATACTCAGAGAAATTCATTCAGCTGCTAAATACAAAAATTAATGTAGGTATTTATAAACGTCTTTATATTACTTTTACTAAAGAGTTAATCTACATGTTTTTATTAATGTTATGAATTTTGTTGTTATTGTTTTTTTTATTTAATGATTTAATTTATTAAGTAATTTATTGTAAACCCTTAAATTTGAAGCAAATAAATGGAATAAATACATATGTTATAAGTCTCTCATGCCTCATTTTTGAACTGAATATTTTAAAACTCTCTCTTAACTCTAACTTAAAAAAAAACTCATTTTTTGTTTATAATGTAAGTTTGAAAATGTGTCCCGCTTTAGCCAGAAATTAATCTGGTCACCCTAGCCTAGAGCCCCCTGTTTCGTTTATTTATTTGCTTTTTTTCTTTTTGTTAAGTATTTATTTAAATTATTGTTCACCCCACAGTAAATAATTTTAGTTTTGAAGTGACATCTATATTGTTTGATATTTAATATAGATATCCATTCAATTCAATTCTCTTTTGTAAAGCAATTCTGTAATATCATACTAAGCTCGAAATTTATGTAAAAAAAAGAGAATAAAGATGAGTTCATTCATTCATTTAAGTATTCGCTGAAATAAAACTCCCCACAAATAAAACACTAAGAATATTAACCCATTTGTTACGACCGGCCTATTAAACACCCAAAAAAAGGTGTCACATATAACAGTTATTTAAAGTGCCAGCTCTCAGTTAGAACATTATTTGTTTGATATTATCTCGAAAAACAGCTCTTAGAGAACAGCTGTACGTGTAGGACGACTCTTTTGCAGTTATACATAAAAACGTTTGTGTGCATCAAATATTTATTAATTTTTTTTGTTAAACAATGTCATCAAAAAGGTCATTAAAAGTATTTAAATTACTTTGATATTGCTCGAATTTCGGCGGGGTTTGCCAGTACCCCGCCGAGGAGGGACGTCGCAAAATAAACATTCGATGGCGTTGGTGTTATCGGGATCCGAATTCGCTCATCGTGCGTCAGAATTTCCAAAGAGGCAAATGTGACCCAAATACCTACAGTTGCCATTATATTTCTTTGATGCTGCGTTTGGTGAAAAAGCAATCGAATTGTTAGTACAGTACAGTAACCTATGTATGTATGTAGGATCAACACCTAAAAGTACAAGAAGCGGACAGAACTAGTGAACGACGACGATCAAATTAACGAACATGACTAGGAACAAACTGACATAGGAAACGGAACGCAGTAGGAATAAGGCGACTACTTGACGAACAAGACACAGATCAACGAGCCGTTCACAAGTCAACATCCAATTGTTTGAATCGTATTTTATATTTAAAATGTGTAATAATGATGAATATATATAAATAGTAAATATTTAAAAGTGGAGTTTATATTTTGTTAGTCAAAACAATGAACCCACAATTTGGGGGGCTCGTCCGGGAACCGAATTTAAACGCCAATTTAAAACTTGTATAACGATATTGTGAGATGCAATATCGGAAGTGCGCGAACAATTAATTTGTATAACAATATTGTGAGATGCTATATCAGAAGGGCGCGATATTGTGAGATGCAATATCAGAAGTGCGCGAACATTAAATTTGGATAGAATGATTGTGAGATGCAATAGCGGAAGTGCGCAAAATTTTAAAACTGCTTAGTATGTGTTAATGATATCGTGATACAAAATATCGCGACGCCAAGCTAGTTTGTAACCGTCAGTTCCTAGAAACAGGAAAGGGAGCATAGTTCATCAGAAAATAGTACCAAGCGACCGTTTAAGTGGAAACGAAGACAGTTTGTAATCATCAGTTCCGAGAAACTAAAAGTGACCAGAATTCTTCGGAACATCCCGCTTATTTCCAAGATAAGTTGAATAATTTTGAATTGTGTTGATAATCTATTTTTTTTTTCTCGCTGATTTCCGTTTTACCGACATTTTTGTATTCTTCATTTGAGACTGATTTTGGTGGAATTGTTTTGAAAAAAAAAAAACTTTGTTTCTTATTCAGTTCTATTGTTCCTACAAAATACTAAAATAAGTAAAGTAAAGTTAAATAATTTTAAGGATACTGATATATAAATACAGAAAAGATACTAATTTTAACAATTTTTGTACTACATATATATATTTCCCTGTAATAGCATTTAAGAATCGTTGAAAAATGGACAGTGACAGTGTAAAATTGATGACGGTAGAAGCACTGAAGGACAAACTCAAAGAACTAAGCTTAGGTGTAACTGGACGGAAAAAAGAATTACAAATTCGTTTATTAGAACATTTAGGGATCGAAGAAGAGGTGGTTAGTGATGGAAGTGTTGATGAATCGATAAATCCAGACAACACAGACATGCATATTAGAGGTGAAAATAAACCAGAATTTGGAAGGGTTAGCTTTACGCTACGAGATATAGAGGATAGCGTATCGTCATTTTCGGGTGAAAACTCACATGACATTAATCAGTGGGTCGATGAGTTTGAGGACATTGCTGACACAGTAGGGTGGAATAACTTGCAGAAGTACGTCTATGCGAAACAATTAATGAAAGGAACCGCAAAGCTTTTTGTAAGGGGTTCGGTAGGAGTTAGGGGTTGGCCTGCATTGAGGAGAGCGCTAATTGAGGAGTTCGGCAAAATATTGTGTGCCTCGGAAGTGCATCGCGTTCTTCGAAATAGGCGTAAGCAACCGAAGGAAAGTCTACAAGAATATTTGTATGCCCTGATAGAAATAGGGAAATCAATTTCGTTAGATCAGAAAAGCCTAATAGATTATTTCATTGAAGGAATACCAGACTCGAGGTTAAATAAAACTATATTGTACCAAGCTCAGACATTAAAAGAGTTAAAAGAGCAAGTGCGTGTCTACGAACGAATCAAAGGCCCTCCTCAATCACTAAATAGACAGAATGGATTTCAGGAATTTATAAGTAAAAAGTTTGAGAATAAATAACAGAAAGGGTCGCTTGAGAGAAAATGTTTTAGGTGTGGGAAAGAAGGACACTTGGCAAAAGGTGGCCGCAGTGAGAGTGTCATTTGTTTCAAATGTAGGCAGAACGGTCATTATGCACACCAATGAAAGGACATGCAAGCAGTGGGAGTAAACTTTAAGACAGATAAAGTGAATATGATTAAAACAGGCGATAACACAAGTTTAAGGAAATGTAAAGAAAATATGATTTTTGTTGATTTGACTTGGCGGGGCTTTACGTTTAGTGCTCTATTTGATACAGGTTGTGACATCTGTATAATTAGGTACGACACACTTATGATGTTAGGTGATGTTCAGCTAAAAGAAGAAAAACTGCTTTTACTAGGAGTAGGCAAGGGCGAACTTACGACAATAGGTAGCTTCAAAGCTGAGATTCCCGTTGGTGAAGTAATATTACCAGTAACATTTCACGTTGTTAGGGAACGCGATCTGGGATACGCAGCTATTTTAGGTAATGACATTCTTAACCACGTAGACATTATTGTTAGAGGGAATTCCGTAGAATTTCAAAACAGAGGAAAAGGTGATGTAGTAGAATCCAAGGATACCCTATTATTGAAAGAGTTTGAAGCCATGTGCTTATCCACCGAGGTCGAACCGAACAGCGAATCCCGCGGTTTAGTACTGGACCATCTAAATAAGCAGTTCGCCGAGAAGATAGAAACCCTCGTTTGCCGATTATGTTTCTGAGATGCCAGACTATTTTCCCGTACAAATGAAAATCATATTAAGTGATGACACACCGGTGTATCAAACCCCACGTAGAACGTCATATACAGATAAATGCTTCATTGAGAAACAAGTGAATGGGTAGACCAGAAAATCATTATTCCAAATGAGTCAGAGTACGCAGCTCCAGTTGTGTTGGTTTCTAAAAAGGATGGATCCAAGCGAATGTGTTGTGATTATAGGAAACTTAACCTAAAAATAGTTAAGGATAATTTTCCTATGGCTATAATCGACGAGGTCTTAGAACAGTTACAAGGAGCGAATGTTTTTACTACCCTCGATTTAAAAATTAGTGGCCGAGCTACTGAACACATCAATAACATTCATGAAATATCTATAATACAAACAAATATATAATTAACACCATGCAACGATTTGTAGATGATATAGATGATGCTCTCCCTCGTGGAGAAAATAGTACTGGAGCAAATGCTCCCCTGTCTTCTAGAGAAAAGAAGTTATCCAGCAAAGCTGTGCGAGCGGGGAAACGCGATTCACGCAAGAAGCATCTTAATGCCAAAACATATGAAAATGTTTTAAAACCAAGGCTTGATGCGAAGAGATTCTTCCCTGAAGAGGATTTAGCAGCACTGCTAGAAGAATGTCGCTCAGTACAGATGCAACAACCTGCTTGTGAGGTGGAGGTAAAATTTGATACTCCCTCATTAACTGAGACATGCGAACAGACGATGAATTTCCTGTACGATGTAGGTAAGGTTCAACCTCTCGAACGGGATGCCGCAAATTCGCGGAAGGTCGTTGTCGCACAAGCAGTGACAAAAATCCATATTGCCAGGAGGCGAAATGGGAAACTCATTGATACGAGTGAGGTGGGATATGTAAATCGAGTCGAAAAGAGATTCACTGTATTGCCGAAAATATTGAACATATTTCTTGAGCAAATTGGTCAAACTGTATTTGAAGGCCAAAAGTTCATTCCAAAGAAACCGGCACCCCTACACTTTAATCGATTACAAGCTGGGAGATACCTGACATCGATGACCCGCATCGGTCCGGATAGTATAAAGAAGGTCGCGATTGCAAACCCCAACGCAGCACACCAAGCCGTTTACGTTCAACACGCCGAATTTACCGGTGATCCAATAGAAATGGTTCAACACAATCATGGAACCACTGAGTGGGTTGATGCTGACCCACTTGAAGACTTTCAGACACTATGTGCGTGGAATTTCAAACTCGCCAGCAGTGTTTTGCAGATAAACACGATTTTTCGGAATTCATTGACTGACAGGACTGTCGTTATATATATGGACGACATTGTAATCCCATCAGTGGACGAGGAAGAGGGAGTAAGAAAACTGGAAAAGGTACTGAAAGTAGAAAATGAAAATGGATTAAAGATTAAATGGACCAAGTGCCAGTTTTTAAAGAGAAAGATATTTTTTTTTTTTTGGATACATCATTGGAAACGGTAGGATTTTACCATCGCAAGAGAAATCGAAAGCGATCAGCAAGTTTCCGGTACCCAGTAGCAAAAAAGAATTACAGCGATTCCTCGGTTTAACGTCTTATTTTAGACGTTTTGTTGCAGATTATACAAAGGTAGCCAAACCATTGTCTGATTTGCTTCGAAAAGAAGAAAAATTCAGTTGCCTTGGGCGAAGAAGATGACATGGGATGAACCCGTCGATGATGAGCTTGCGAGGAATTGGAACATATTTTTTAATGATCTGGAAGCAATAAACAGAATTCGACTGCCTCGATGGATACATCTTGGACAAGGCGCCGATAAGGTTGAAATTCATGGTGTCTCAGATACATCGGAGAAGGCATTTGGAGCCACGCTATACTTGCGAGTGCAAAACGAAGGCGGTTCGATTCACATGAATCTTTTGCTGTCCAAAACTCGGGCCGCCCCGCTTAAGCCAGTGAGCACTCCAAGACTTGAACTGTGCGGAGCAGTCATTTTAGCCAGACTCATCAGCCATGTCGCAAAGGTTCTGAATTTTGAGGAAGCAAAGGTTCACTCTTGGACCGACTCAACAATAACACTCTGAAGTCACCGCCATCAAGATGGGAAACCTTTGTCGGGAATCGAGTTGGAGAAATTCAGCGGCTGACGCGTTCATCCATTTGGAAGCACATTCCTACAGAACAGAACCCAGCCGATTTAGCGTCTCGAGGAGTGTTGCCCTCGATGTTAATACAAGAACATTTATGGTGGAATGGACCAATATTCCTGCGTACATTGTGGGACTTTCAGATGCCAATTCAGCAAACGAATCTGACAACCAAGGAAGGACAAAAACATACACATTGCCTCCGACTGGAAGCAGAAGATAGTCCAATTCTCCGACTGATGAATAGAGTTTCAACGTGGCAAAGGTTGGTAAGAATTGTTGCGTAATGCCAGAAGTTTATTCAAATTCCTCGCCAACACCATCAAAAATTAGGCAACTACGCACGAAGTAAACGAAACAGCAACACCAGTATATCCTTTACGCAAACACAACTGGAAAAAGCCACAATGTCACTGATTAGGGTTGCACATAGGCAGATGTTTCCAGATGGTATCACGAAAAGTAGAGGTATGGGGCCATTGAATCAATTTGTAGATGGCAACAATATCATTCGAGTAGGGGGAAGACTAAGCCAGGCGAATATCCCCTTCAATCAACAACACCCTATCATCTTAGACCCAAAATATTATATCACCCTTCTAATTATACGGGATGCTCATCTTAAAACACTGCATGGAGGGATTCAGCTAATGATGGCGCATTTAAGGCAAAAATACTGGATTTTCCAATTAAAAAGAGCAGTGAAAAAGTTCATCCATAACTGCGTCATTTGCCACAGGTTCCGGACACAAAAATCTCAGCAACTCATGGGAAAACTTCCGGCACCCCGAGTCACCATATAGAGGCCCTTCACTCATACAGGTATTGATTATGCAGAACGCATTAATATACGAACCTGGAAAGGCCGCGGAGCTAAGTGTCACAAAGGGTACCTAGCCATCTTTATTTGTTTAGCAACGAAAGCAATCCACCTTGAAGCAGTCAGCGATTTGACAAGTCAGTCATTTTCAGCAGCTTTTCGGAGATTTGCATCGCGGAAGGGCGTTTGCGCCCAGATATACAGCGACTGCGGCACGAACTTTATGGGAGCGGACGTCGAACTACGTCGCCTTTTAAGAAGCGGAACGCACGACTAAAACGAAATTGCCAACGTGCTAGCAACGGAAGGAACAAAATGGAATTGTATCCCACCGGCTTCGCCTCACTTTGGAGGACTGTGGGAGGCGGGTTCAAAGAGTGTCAAATTCCATCTCAAAAGAATAGTAAGAAATGAGACTCTTACCTACGAGGAGCTCTCCACATTTTTAGCACAGGTGGAAACATGTCTTAATTCGAGACCTCTTTGCCCCTTAACAGAGAATCCTGCAGACTTTCAAGCGTTAACACCGGCACATTTTCTTATTGGCGAAAGTTTATTCACAGTTCCCGAAGCTGACCTGACAATGGGAAAGCAGAATTTGACCGATCGCTGGAAGAATCTTCAACGACATTTGCAGACATTTTGGAAGCACTGGCAGACTGAATACCTGAATCGTCTCCAACACCGGTCAAAGTGGCTGAAGTCACAGCCACAACTTATGGTAGGACGACTAGTTCTTATCAAGGATGAACGACTTCCCCCCGCAAAATGGAACTTAGGCCATATCTTGGAAACATACCCGGGGGCGGGCAACATCGTACGGGTAGTCAAGGTAAAAACCCAACAAGGCGAATTCAAGCGGCCAATTACCAAACTTTGTCCCTTGCCTACAAACGAAATTGAAGAGCTAGAAGATCCCAGATCTACAAAGGGGACCCTTTAAAAATCTGACATTAAATGTTACATACATTTATATGATAACGACTATAATCACGAAATTCAAGCTAAACACACTTGATTTGAAATGCAGAATTACTCACTTCTTATTCTCGAAATCCCATCAAAAACAGCATTTGATAACCATACACACATTCGTACAGCCGCTAGACTCGCAGAACAAATACAGTCCACTTTGCAACCCATTGAACGTTTGAAAACCTTGTCTATCACAAGATCATAGGTGATCAAACGTAACACACACACACACTGTTTCGTTTTGTCATTATTGTAAAGAAGCAAATTTAATTCCCCTTCTCCTTCCATGTGTGTACCCTTGTACACACATACGAAAGGCCAGCAGACGCAACAAACTGAAGGCTCCAGGGAAGTAACCTACATCTGGTGCCAAAAAATTTATGACCTTCGCTCATCGGTGGGGGAGAACGTATGCACTATAAAGCACTTGCCCTATACAACACTCTCCTTTTTTTGTATAAAGTTTAGTTGGCCTGTGTTTAATATTTGCATTATAAAAGCACTCACATATATTGGAATAAGATAAGTGTACTTTCGAATATAACTTTACAAGGAGCTGTTCTTTTTGTTTGTTTTTTTTTCGGGACCGGTAACGTACATTCAGTTTCAGAGTCGAACAGTAGTTGTGCCAATATTGTGGTGCGATTATCACAAGCCATTCCAAATTTTGTTTACCAAATTGTCTATTTTGACAATTTTTATACCACGTTGCCTTTATTGGTATGTCTGCGTGTCAGAGGAATATATGCTCTAGAAACGATCAGAGCCAACAGGATACCAAACTGTACGCTTCCTTTGGATAAAGACTTCAAAGAAGATAGAGGGCATTCAATTGAATTGCCATTTTCAAAAGTGGACCCATCCAATCACCCAAGCAAGGCATCGCCTTATGATCGAAAGGAGAAAAAGTACATTGTTGTTGACTGCCCACAAATTGTACGGGAATATAACAGCCACATGGGGGGAGTTGATCTAATGGATGGTCTTATGGGTCGATATCATATTCGACTCAAGATTAGAAACCCAATGATAAGACTTTTTTATCATTTGGTTGACATAGCTGCTATAAATGCATATATTTTAAATAGTCGTATCGACGCTGAAAAATCTTCTGATGATTCAAATTATACAGAAGAAAAGTTACTGACGTTGCCTGAATTTCGTGAACAGATAGCTGCAGGTCTTGTGTCTTATACGGGAAAACGTTCAGCTGGTTGGACTTCAACACAAGAAAAAGAGCCCAGTACTAGTTCTGGCATCGGTCAGAGGGCAAAACATCCTGGGGCTGACATAAGGTATGACAATATCGGTCACTTTCCATTATGGCTCGGCAAAGATGGTGGTAAAAAAAAATGCAAACTTTGCAAAACATTGCAAGCACAATGCATTTGTTCGAAATGTGATCTGCACTTGTGCTATTCAAACGCCAAAAGTTGTTTTTTGGAATACCATAAAAGAAAATAATTTTAATTTTTTTTTTTTTTCAATAAATAATTTTTTTTTCCAACAAATTTTACCTTATTGTTTTTTTATTCTTAAACGGGTAAGGCTGCTCTGAGGCCGCCTTCCAATTTGTTTACCTGGTGATCAAACTAATTATTTATTTCTCATCTCGCCACTAAATTCGTGCTTCTTACACTTATATCTATCCTAAACAAAAATTCAGCTTTACCTTCCGTCGTTATTTTAACTTTGCCTGTTAGAGGGTATAAACATTTTTCAACTATGCCATAAGACTGGACGACTTTGAACAGCAGAAATCAAAATTTCCGTGCTGATTTTTTCCATTTTTGAATCGTCGCCCAGCGACAGTCGCAAAAATTAGAACAGATTTGATTTCAGAGCGACGTTGCTCGGTCGCTCAGGGCATACGTGGCCATCCCCATAAAATTCGACGTTCTAATTTTTTTTTTGTCGCGCAGTCGCTCAATCGATCAGTCGTGAAAAAAATCTCGTTTGTAATAGATTTCCTGACGGAGATTTAACGCCCTCTGTGATTTCACTTTACGAATTAATGTTTACTTATTTGATATGGTAACATTAGAACAAAAATGAAAATAAAGAGCAAGGACAGACTAGTTTCCGGCAAGGAGAGTCATTCATTCACCATCCATCCACCAAGGATGGAAAATAAAATTATTATGGACCGACGACTCACTCGCCAGGCAGCTGCAGGCGTACCCGCTGTAGTCGCAAAAGACGCACTCGCTGTCCCTACACCAGACGAAGCATCCGCTGTCCCAATACCAGAAGGAGCATCCGCTGTCCCAGCCGTAGCACCCGCTGGCCCAGCCGTAGCACCCGCTGTCCCAGCCGTAGCATCCGCTGTCCTAGCGGAAGCACCCGCTGTCCCAGTCGTAGCACCCGTTGTCCCAGCGGTAGCAGCCGCTGTCCCCGATGTGAATGTGGAGCCCACCATCACCGATGCGTCCCAAAATACATGTGCAAACACCGATGTTCGTCAGCTGGAAGAACAACTTAAAACATTACGCATGCCTTGCGAAATGCTTGAATTACAGCAACAAATTGATGTCATGACCAGGGGTGACCGCCATTTATTAAACATCGGATGTATCAATTTTGACGAATTGGATGCCGCCGCCGCCGTGTCGATGTTTAGTGGAGACGATCGCTTTGACAACGACAAGTATTTGGAGCAGCTCAAAGAATACACGAATACATGAGAGTACAATGAAAAAAAGAAGTGCCTCAGTGCCCGCCGGCGATTAGAAGGAACTGCCAAGAAATACGTTGCAAACTTAGGTTACGTCGACTATGACGTTATGAAAACTGGTCCTATCAAGATGTTCAAGCGTACAGTTACCCGTCAAGAGGTTTACCGACAGCTGCGAGCCTGTCTTATGAAGCCAAATGAGTCTTGTTTAAGTAATGTGGTATCGATGCAGTCCATCGCATTGACGAACAAGAATTAGTCGACATTTTATTCGATGGGATTCCCGACAACAGCGACAACATAACACTTCTGTACGGTGCTAACTCTTTAGATGAATTAGTTAACCGCATGGACCGTTGTGAACAATGCCATACAAAATCAATTGCAATTAAAATTAGTGCAAGTATAAGCAAGATCAGAACCACTGCTGTTGCCGTGGCTGTTGGCAAAGAGGAAATATGATGCTACAATTGCTCACAATTTGGACACTACTAAAGCGCTTGTCTAAGACCAACGCGACCACCTGGTTCCTGCTTCACCTGCCACCAAATGGGACATCAGCACAGGGAATGCCCAATGTTACAATGTAACAGAATGCAGACGGTTGCCGCTCTATCCACGGATTCATCAGACGAAAAAAACCTTTGATATTGATGAGAATGATTCTCTTCGTATTATACAAATGGTAAGACTGACTTTCTTAAATTTTTGTCAAGATAGATGCACTGAACCTGTTAATCTTTTATCCCTTATCGATTCTGGCAGTCCGATTAGTATTAACCAACAGTCAAATGTCCCAACATCCATCAAACTATGCGAGGTTCTCAAGCCAACTACATTCCTCGGTCTTGGCAAACGGAAAATATATACTAACAGCACAATATTTTGTTTAGTAAGATCCGTAACGAAATTAAAACTGTTCCTTTTATAGTTACACCTGATGGAAAGATGGCGACGGCGTTGATTCTTAGACGTGATTTTATGAAAATATTTAACGTTATTTTAGTTCAGACTAAAAACAAAAATGTCATACCGCAACTTGAATTAAACAAACCTGTAACATCTAATTTATGTTATCGTGCATCTAGTTTGATTGGTAGAAGAAAAGTAGATAAAGTAGTCAATGACCTTAGCAGACGAATGTCCCCCTTACCAAGTAATAACACTACCGTCACTGTGTCCCCGCCTGAGTGTGTGCTGCCAGTCGGTTGTGCCGAGGAAGTCATAGCAGAAATGTGTGCCATTGACGTGGACATACCGTAGCAGGAAATTTATATTTGTATCCGATTGATACAATCCGATGCTTTGAAAGTAGTTATTACCAACTATTATCTGAAACCGAATGGTGTTGAGCAAGAACCATATCATTATAAAATGAACATTCATTTGACCGATGATACTCCATTTCATTGCTCACCGGGGCCTTTGTCTTTTCACGACCGAAACGACGACTTAATGGCTACGCACAATATTCGGGCAAGCCAATCACCTAATGCCTCAGCCATTGTTTTAGTTAAAAAGAAAGACGATGAAACTCGTATGTGTGTTGACTATCGTGCATTAAATAGAAAAACAATTCGTGGCAATTTTCCTTTCGCATTAATTGAAGATTGCATAAAATACATGTCAGGTAAGCGACGGTTCTCACTACAGTGTCAGATGCATGATGATTCAACTCACCTAACTTCCCTTGTCACTCCTCATGGCCAATTCGAGTACTTGAAGATGCCATTTGGGTTGAAAAATGCACCTGCGAACTTCCAGCGATTTGTTTATAATATTTTTCGAGATTTGATTGACATTAATAAGATTATTATTATTCAATTAGAAATAGAAATAGAGCAGATTTCAGACTGTATAATTGAACCACAACAACTACTTGACGAATTGAAACAGTTGCACCTAGACAACTATCTTTTATTTGAACCAACTATAGAGAATTATGCTAACATTATAAAAGAAATTGAGATAAGAGCTTATGTAAAGAACCAATATATCATTATGTTATTACAAATACCAATTGTAACAAAAGAAGAATTTGATCTATTTCAAATTATTGCAATTCCAAAAATTGTAATAAACGGTGTTGTTTTAATTGATGTACCCAATAATCTTTTAATAATAAGAAGAGAAGGAATTTTATAATTTAAAAAATAACCTGGAAGGCTGTTAAGAAACCAATGGAAATTATATTTGTAAAACTGAATCAAATAAAAACACTATTGATTTTGCAAACTGGGAGTTAACACGATCGGCTGTCCCACCTGCCGACGAAATTGGATCCGCGCTTTGCATAATTTCGTGTGGGAACGGAGAAGTACATGCTGTGCAATCCACGGTCACACATCTGCTGGACTATGATCACAGGTGCCTTGGGTCTGCGTGGGAAATGCGAATTCGGCAGTTAGTTTTAAGTTATGAGAAAGATTGTTATGAACAAGTTTAGTCAATCGAGTACGGATAGGCGAAGAGCGCGAGTTACGACAGCAACATGACCCCTTCCACATCCGCCGGAAATACCCCGCACACCACCGACACATGAACCCGCCCTTTCATCATATTCACCGCGATCATCGACTCGCTGACCCCAGATTATTTCACAACTCCACGACCATACGGACAACCAACGGACCCCCGCCGCACACCACCTGCACATAAGCCCCTTTTTACCTACACACCACATATGACCCCATTATACGAAAATACCATGTATTATGTTTCACACTTTGTGATTGCACAGGTGACTTCCAATAATTGCAACTATGCGTCTGGATGACATCCGCCACAAGTTCAAGTTCTTGGAACTCACCTCCGCAAAACATATACTTAATTATGAATGTTAGATCTAAGAATTCATTCGATGTAAACCAGTGGAACCGATAGGTTCTAAATAAAATTATATTTTTTCGACTCCGTTGTTTCGAGTTCCGTAAGTGGCGCAGTCGTTCGGATCGGTGACGGTTTCTTTAAAATTCTAATAAATAACAAAGTTTTTCAAACCGTGGGGCTTAACCCTTAATCACCGAAGAACCATCGAAAAGTGATATTACGAGAAAAGAAAGAAATAATTAATAAGAATACCAAAATACATATATGAGAAAAACAGTGAAAAAGAACGAAACAATAAGTGGAAAAATTAACAAAAAACAGTATATACAATATAGTAATAATAGTAAACAAATAAATTAGCAAATAAGAACACAAAGCAGTAGTAAATCGGCAAAAGAACATTTATATAAAAACTTATGTCGAAAATAGTGCAAAAAAAAAAATAAATAAAATAATACGAACACAAATACAAAATTAATGTGAAGATAACAGTGAGAAAATATCCGGGTGTCAGAAGTCATCAAAAACCATTAGAATACATCAGCAGTCATCAGGAAAACATCATGATCCTCCTAGTTTTTGGGTGCATGTAAGTGGTAGTTGTAAGATTGATCATTGTATAGAATTGCAATACATATATAAAAGCAATATTCGCCTAATTAAGATTTACATAGTGCCCCACTGTCCCATATACATATATATACATATGCATGTGAAGAAATAAAAATACTAAATGACAAAAGATAAAAAGCCAAGAGAAATAGCATTATTTTTACCCTACAACTTAAGACGATTATCGAAAAAGTTATATCCTGTAACAGAAGAAAACAATCCAAACGAAACCTTTGATTCCTCCTCTTCTAGTTCCTGTTCAGATAGCATGAATACCAATCAGACCGACACTTCGGGTTTACAAAACCTTCTCCCCACACAAAACACACCCCTTACGAATTATTTTTTGGACGACCATTCAAATTATTCAAAACACTTAACCCCTCTAACGAACATGAATATCTGAATAAATTAAACGAATTTCTAGACAACCTTTACCCCAAAATACAGGAAGAAGTCAAAGCTATCACCACACGTAGGATTGAGAATCTTAACAGGAATAGGGAAGAGCCAGAGGAAACAAAGGTCAACGATACTATATTCAGAAAAGAAGTTAGCGTAATAAATTGACACCTAGGTTCTCAAAACAAATAATAAGAAAAAATAATAAGTTTACAGTAATTACACGGACTAACAAAAAACTTCACAAAAGCAAGATTAGAAGAAAAAATACTAACATGCGCTAACACCCTCGCCCATCACCTATCCCACACAACCTATCTATCAAACTCACTTCTATCCTTTCATATCTATATTCAAAATATGCACAATCGGAGCATGGCGTGATTGTGACATCCTATTAGAACATATTGTACAACCAAGAAATATGGTAGACAATACTCTATGCATACATATTTGCATATACCACACAAAAAATATACATATACATTTATACCTATATAAACAAAAAATAATAATAATAATGAAACAAGAACCATTAATAAAAGGCACAATCAGAGCATAGCGTGATTGTAACCAACCAATACAAAGGAATATGTAACCAGGGAATATGGTTAGCATGATACCCACAAACAAAAAAAAACAAAACAAAAAAAAAAAATAATAATAATAATAAAAGCATATATATACATATATATATATCAACACAAATATTACTGAATCTGTAACCAGGGAATATTGTTAGCATGATTCAAGAAAAACATAAATCTTCCTAGAATTAAGGCCATATGATTTAGATTAAGTCTATATATATATAAGTTAGAAAATAAGTCACAGACATTTATTGCACAAAACTAGCATAAGTTAAAACAAAAAAAAAAAAAAAAACACTTCTAACCCTCATTATTCCTAACTCATTCCTCATTTAAACACGCCAATTCCTTTCCTTCTACACTTCTAGCATACCACTCATTTCTACCCAACTAATAAAAGTTCACAATATCCCTAAAGACCGTAGCATACTTCCTCTCCTACTAGGAACTTCAAGAACTATTACTAATTTTCACAACCTTATCCACATTATTAACCTAGACGAATATGACACTAACCTACGGAAAATAACTGACACTTTAAATGCCTTTCAAAGGCATGCCACTAACAAAAACGCAATCCAAATTACTCAACTTAAACTAATAGAACTTGAAAAGAAATTCCATGCAATATATCCAACCATTAGAAGAAAAAGAGGTCTTATAGACGGATTAGGTTCAACAATCAAGTTTATTACAGGGTTACTATAATGGCACAACAATAATACTTAATGTACAAATTCCAAATTTTTCCAAATTAATATATTCCTTGTATCGTATCATGCCCCTTCCTGTTAATGAAACCAAGCTTATATCAACGAAACCATTCGTTGCATACAATGATCAATATATACAACACTTTAGTACAATTTGCCCCAAAACTGGAGAGACCTTCATCTGTACACAACCCGATCTCGTAGAGAAGACTTCAGAATCCAAATGCCTGGGAAGATTGTTAGAAAATCAATTCGCGCACTGCGGGTTCGACAATGTGGCAAAAATCGAATCAATAACACAGCCCCAACCTAATTATATACTTTTAACTAATATACCACAAGTTTCTTTTAACTCTTCCTGCAGCACGAAAACAGGTACAATACAAGATACGGCCTTACTACAATTCAAAGGATGTACAGTGCAGATCAATGGCATCACGTACGAAGACAGCCCCCTGACATTCTGGGATGACATCTATTTACCACCACTCCCTACTAATAAAATAAAAGCGACACACGTGAACGACGTCGTCAATCTTAAGAAACTTAAGGAATACAATATCATCACCGAATCGAAGCTGAACAACCTAAGCACCAAAACTGAAGTCCTTCACTACATGACGACATCATCAACAGTCGTGTTCATCATCATAATCACCATAATTATCATCATGATCATCAACAAAAACAGATCCCGAAGTCCACCGCAGCATCCAACCCTACAATCTTTCGCTCCATCCAACCGCGATCATCGACTCTGACCCCAGATTATTTCACAACTCCACGACCATACGGACAACCAACGGACCCCCGCCGCACACCACCTGCACATAAGCCCCTTTTTACCTACATACCATATAAGTTAACACGCCAAACATTCATTCTCCTCCGAGATCTTCCAGTGCATCGTCAAGTTACACCTTGCACAAGTTCACACACAAATCATTCATCCTCCACCGAGATCCTCAAGTGCGTCGTCAAGTTACACCGTTGCACGCGCACATCTAGTGACATCGTTTCTAACTTGCTTCAAAGCGAATTGCCAAGTTAGCATCCAGACATCCGGATCACCCAACACCACGCCGCATTCCATCACGTATTGTTCGCCAGTGTCATCCGACCCTTTATCATCGCCGCTGCATTACGACACGCCGTTCATCTGCGACCAGGCAATAGTATTTAAGGTAGAGTAAGATAAATTTAAGTTTGAGTTTGTAATCAGTTGTAAGGGGGCACGCTGCCCGAATAAAAAATATTTTTTTAAGAAAATTAATTTTATAATTAATTAATTTATATGACCCAATTATACGAAAATACCATGTATTATGTTTCACACTTTGTGATTGCTCAGGTGACTTCCAATAATTGCAACTATGCGTCTGGATGACATGCACAATAAAGCTAGTAACTGTAACTTAAAAACAATAAATTCAGATATTGAAATGTTATACAAAATCAAAGCAGGCGTGTTTATATTTGTTGTAACCCAAGAAACAAAATACTATTGTGAATGTAATGATGAAAAAACTGAAGGAACTCTTAGCAGTGTAGGAATATTAACTTTAGACGAACATTGTACCTTTAACACAGCAGATACTAGCATAAGAACGATAAGCAAACCAATGGAAATTGAATTAAGAGAAAGATTTAATACAAACGAGCTCAAAGATTGTTTCGTTAATGTTAAATTAGATACCGTCGAACTAAACACAAAAATGATAAATAAAATTAAAGTGAAAAATGTAGAAGAACTTAGCGACCTAGCAATCGACATTCAGAATCAGAAACATTTCTGGGAAAACGCCTTAGATTCAATACCAGAGAGAACCACAAGCATCTTTGCAGGAATCGGAGGCACCTTAGCATCCATTGCAATATTTATAATTGCATACAAGTGTGGTTGTAGATCTGGAGGGCGAACAACCCTCACCCTATTCAACAAATGTTTTAACCGCAAAAAGAAGAGGTACGTAAAAGAGTTACCAGAGCACAGAAGCCATAACGATGGAATGAGTCGAACCAAGTCTAAGGGTTAGATACCCATAAGCTCGTTTGCAGGATGGAGGTGTTAGGAAGGTGCAATGCTGAAAACAAACAAAAAAAGAATGGGAACATGAACAAAAAATGCTCCCATGCAAAATGTGCGATATGACACTGCACTGAGGTGTTTCGTCATATTGCATTACACACGCGACGAAACACCTGAATAAACGTAAAATGCATTGTCAGTATGAGCTAGTTTACGGTAGCTAGTAAGTAGTCATAAGAATGAAAAATTGTTGAGTTTGATTCGAGAGCTTGACCAGAAGAGACAATAAACTTATTTCTAGAATAATAATAAAACCAAAGTTGTTTTATTTGATTTCGTGAATTTCTGTTGCGCCGTCCGGTATATTTGAGGTTTTCCTTTCTTTTCTAAATACACAATGGAAATACTGGAGGCTAATTCCCAGCCGTATATCCAGCCCGCGTGTGAGAGTTTATTTTTTTTTTTTCATTTTGTGAAAGCGCCTCAGGCGTAACAATATATAAATACAAAATTAAAAGGAAGATAACAATTCTCTATATACACATAACCTAACTAATAGAGTAACAAATAAATAGGTAGCAAATAAAAAATAAACTAGCAAATATGGAAACGGTCCAAACTGCAATTACCCAACTTACCGGAGCTGTAAACTCCCAGATCGAAAAAATCAAGGAACTGGAGCGAAGGCTGGTGTCGATGGAAATAACATCTTCCGCTGTCACTCCAAATAATACTTCACTGCAGACTCAGAGAACGGAAGAAGAGCTGAAATAAATAAGCAGGCTACCAGATAGCGTGAGGGACTTACAGACCTTTGACGAAAACCTCTTCCACTAAATATCGTGGATTCACAACGTTGAAACAATCTTGACAGACTCCGAGATAGTTAGAAGCAAGCCAATCTATCGGGCTATACTCCAAGGTACAAGGCAGAAAATACGCGGCGGAGCAGACGCTGCCCTCATCTCGTACAATATATTCTCTGATGGCTGGTCTGCTGCGATCAAGAGATGTCTCTCACTACACTACGCTGACACCAGCTGTGTTCACTTGTGCAACGAGGATCCAGTACATATAGATGAGTACAATGCCAGTGTAATTCACCAGTTCTCCCTCATCATAAACAAAATCAAGACCGATGACCACAGTGCAGAGAACTACCGAAATCGAGCCCTCGGTATTTTGGTAAGAGGATTAAATGGTGAAGTGTCAAAAATACTCATCATTCAGAAATCAAAGACCTTACTCGAAGCATATGCTTCATGCCTGGAAGTTCAAAACTTGAACTATAGGAGCGTAGCCATACACAACAAAAACAATTTATCATGACAAACTCTATGAACTACCTGGACAGGAGCCACATAAATCACTTTCTATGCAGAAGCCATTACCACTACCCCAAGGAATTGCTGCATATAGTAAGCAGTATAAGCCCAATCAGCAAAAACAACATCGCCCAAATCAATAAAAACAAAACCAATACCATCAAAATCAGTATCAACCAGCAAGGTCACAAGTAAATTATCCTCCACCACAGCGTTCAACCGCACCAAAACCAGCCAACCGATGTCCGTTGATATGTCTGTGCAAATGAGACAGGTTGACTATATTAACAGGCCAAACCCAAACACAAATCGCAGCTACCCGACATATAATCAGTCTGGGTACCGCTCGGACAACTATCCGCTAAAGCGGCAAAGACAATTCAATATGGAAGCGCAGGAAATAGAAGAATACCTTGACGAGTATAAACAAGAAGTCGAGGAAGGAGATTTTGTACTTGAGGACAACACAGAACAACTGGAGGAGGAGACATCTGAAGTAAATTTTATAATAAGGGGCCTCTCCAGCATACCCTATATAAATTATTTCACCAAAGATGTTGCTGTTTTAAAATTTCTAAAACCAGCTAATAAGCCCATCAAAATTCAATCCGCCGGAGGCGAAATTCGGTTTGAAAAGAAAATGTCCGGTCCATTTTTTCAGAATGTAGGAAACGACACCATCTAAGATATCTTCATTTTACTGAGCCTAAAATTCGGTATTAGCTGCTAGAGGCAGTTGTAGACCGGAAAAATAACATCTTCACAATACAACCAGGTATAAGAATTCCATTGGAGGAAAAAAAGTCAGTCCAAGACAATAATATCGAAATCAAAGACGAATGTCTATCCAGGGAAACAAGAAAACTCCTTCAAAACATAATCAACAGACATACGACGGTATTGGGCCCAATCAGTGATGACCACCGTGAGAGCAGAAATCAAAACAACGACAACCCAGGCGATATACACGAAATCCTATCCGTATCCAATAAATCTAAGGTCAGAAGTGGAATCGCAAAAGATGTTGCAAGATGGAATCATAAGGCCATCAAAGAGTCCCTATCCCTACAACTCTCTACTGTGGGTAGTACCTACAAAGTCGGACGCCACTTGAGAAAAAAAATACAGAGTTGTAATAGACTTCAAGCGACTAAATGCAGTCACAGTATAAAGAGCACTATAGCCAGTCTTGGAAAGGCACAGTTTTTCACATCGGGCTTCCATCAAATAAGAATGAAAAAAGTAGACATCCCAAAAACAGGATGAATTTACTAAGCTCCCGTTAAGACTTAAGAACGCCCCTGCTATTTGTCAAAGAGCTATAGACGATATCTTGAAACCTCACATCGGCCTAATATGTTATGTCTATATTGATGACATAATAATATTTGGCAAAAATGAGGAAGAACACCTTAGAAACGTGGAAACAGAGTTAACTGCACTTGAAACGGCGAACCTTAAAGTAAATTTGGAAAAAAACGCAATTCCTTAAAAGGGAAACCGAATTCTTGGGTACCTCATAACCAAAAAAGGATAAAACCCGATAAGAAGAAGGTGGAAGCTATCAAAAATCAAAAGCCCCAGAAAACCTGAAGGAGTTGAAAGGATTTCTTGGACTTGCCTCCTACTACAGACTATTCGTATGGGATTATGCCAAAATTGCGAAGTTTTTAACGAATCTTACCAGAGAGAAGAGGGCCCAGATAAAGGCCAAAGAATCTAAAAAAATCAAAATCCAGTTGAATGCCAGCTGATCGGCCAGCTTATACAAGTTAACGACACGTCAACGAATTCCCAACAATGTTGTACACGTCTCGCAAAATGCAACGCGCAGCACATCATCATCCGGTCACCCGACCCTTGCACGGCATAGCCGCGTGATATGAGCAATCCACCTGCATCTATTCGAAGTACAGAACCACCCGTACCATGGGTCAATCCGACACTCACCGTGCACCCACAAGCAAGTACCCGCACTTGACACCACACAGGCACCCACAAGCGAGCACCTCCACTTGACACCAAACAGGCACCCACAAGCGAGCGCACTTGACACCACACAAATCCGAATCCACATTCTTTCACGTTTCTACATGTTCCCATCATCCCATCCATAGCCGCATTAGGTGATAAATAGTAGTAAGACCATTTTGTAATTTAGTCTAAGTTCAGCAGTTAATTTTTTTAATAAAAATCTAAAAGAGATTTTTTAAGTTACATAAGCGAAGCGATGAGATCAATCCCCACGGAGGCCCTAAACATTCTATTACATCTTCCACCATTGGACCTTTTCCAGCAAGCAAGTTGCTGCCTGAGTTAAATCATCAGCAACAAACAACAAACACCTCGCCCAGCAACAAGTTACATCATCAGCAACATACACATTCACTCAACAACATACTCATCCATTGTATCCATCGTTTCCTATTCTTTCCCTTTTAAACCCATTTGTTTACGCCTTTTGTAACGAGCAGCGTATTTTCATTACTTTATCTTATCCTATTTGTTTACAAAAAACCTCTGTACTTGTTTTTCCCAAAAAGCTGAGCGATCATCCCATTGGATCATCGACCATCGTGGAGTGAACAACACAACAAATTTGGTTGGCACTTCCTTGGCTGTCAATGATTCTCGCGAAGCCAGCGAGGAGGGAAGTGCAAACCGCGGTAAGTACGTGTGTGCATATAATCCTATGTTATATTGTTCAAATTCCATTGTAGAAATAAATAATAGTAACGACTATTCCGATTCATTTCGAAGAACATCCCTCGAGTCTTCAACAGCTTTATTTCGCGTATGTACATTTGTTGCGCATTGGGAGTGCGTACGCGCCGATACAAGGATTCACACGCCGCCATCTAGTCGGACTCCACCCATGCCAGTGGTGGACGTCACGAAATCACCAACAATATTTAGCCACGCTGCCTCTGCCGCCGCGGCGCGGGCTTTAAAAGACTCCGCAGCTCTTTTCAGTGCCACCGCCGCCTCGTCCCGATCGAGCTCGGTGTGTGCGTGTGAACGGGGAATCGTTCAGGCTCTCCAAGCACAAATTGCCGCCCTTCAGGTTCAGCTTGGAGGTCTGCAGAGGGCGAGGGAAGACAACGATGCTCAATGCAACGCATCCAAGTTTGAGCCCATGTCCTCGGAAAACGATCCACGCATATCGACGAAACAAAGTAATTGCGCAGTAGCAACGGTCTCGTCAACGCATGCCATCGCACAGCCGCCATATTTATCTTTGCAGCTGTATACACAGCCGCCAGTAAATACACAGCCGCCATATATTAATACACAGCCGCCATATATAAACACGCAGCCGCCATATATAAACATACAGCCGTCATATATACATACGCAGCCGCCACATACAACTATTCAGCCGAACAATGCCATCAATCAGTCGGCTTCCACTGCCGTGTATGCTGCAGTGCCGCGTAAGGTTGAAGAATTGCCATCGTTTGGAAATCCTGACGAATGGCCATTGTTTTATAACACGTTCATAACATCAACCAACGCCTACGGTTATACTGACCTTGAAAACAACCAAAGATTTCAGAAATGTCTCCGAGGGGAAACAGTATTATAGAAGAACTCCGATTCCGCTTTGGTCGACCAGAGCAGCTGATAAGCAGCCAGCTGAGCCAAGTGCGGGACATACCGCCTATCAACGAAAATAATATGGCCCGTCTCATACCGTTCGCCACAAAAGCCAGAAACTTGTCGGTGTTCCTTCAATCGGTCGATGGGCAGCAACACATAGCGAACCCGACGCTACTTAGGTAGCTTGTGTCGAAGTTGCCGATGAGCCGACGATTGGAGTGGGCAAAGTACGCGTCGCAGATTCATCCGTACCCAAACATAACAAGCTTCAGCGATTGGCTGTCGGATGTGGCAAAGCTGGTCTCTTTGGTGCAGGATAATGAAGAAAGAGATCCTAAACGGTGTCTGCCAGTATTGCACACCGCTGGGAGTAGGCGACAACAAGGTGACATCGTATGCCCTATATGTAAAGGCACACATAAGACCAAGAACTTTATTGCGTCAGCGGTACGAGATCGCTGGTCTACCGCAAAGCGACACGGCCTATGCTTTACATGCTACAAAGAGGCCATGCCACCCGAAATTGTTACGTGAAGAACTTCTGTTCCGTAGAAGGCTGTCAGCGAAGACACCATAAGCTGCTCCATGAGGCGCAATCTAACCAAGAGAGATTCCGTACAATTAACGACGAACGAGAAAGCTCAACTTATGTCCCCAGCAGTGTTTTGTCTACCAAGGAGGACGTCGCTACCAACGAAGATTTCCTATTCCGTGTTGTGCCCGAATAAAGCCGGCGACGTTTTTGCCTTACTGATGACTGATGAGGTAACATACATACATAGTCTCTTTCATATTTATATGTATATACAGATGGTACGGAACCCATCGTGCGCGAGTCCGACTCGCACTTGGCCGGTTTTTTCTTTATTTCAATAGGTTATGGGCCCAGACCCAAGTCCACTTAGAGAAAGTTAGTATTGTGAGTTTTTGGAATAGATACCTAAGTGTAATAATTTGATCGCGGATAAAATATTGGTTGTCTTTTGCATCATGGAAGGAAGTGATAATCACAAAATTGATAAGCTACAAGGTGGAGATAATTGGAGTGTCTGGAAATTCCAAATCAGAGTTATCCTCAGCGCAAGTGATCTGTTCGACGTCGTTAATGTGGAAAAATTAAATCCTGGGGGTGAGAAAGCAGCGGAATGGGAAAACTTGACAAAAGGGCGCAGAAAATAATAGTCATGAGTGTAGGGGCGAAACCACTTCTGCATATATTAAATTACTCTACGGCGCATCAGATGTGGAAAAAGCTTGAGTCTGTTTACAAGCAAAAGCGCAGACGAACATCAATCTGCTTCAGCAAAAATTTTATAGTTTCCAAAAGGATCCCGCTGAAGATATTGCTACATGCATATAGCGTTTGGAAACCATAGTTCAGCAATTAAAGGATTTCGGGGAAAATATTTCATCGTCTATGCTCCAGACAAAGATTTTAATGTCGTTACCGGTTGAGTTGAATCATTTTCATGCGGCGTGGGATTCAACGGAAACGAAACAAAGGACGCTGGAGAATCTAACGGCACGACTCATAATGGAAGAATCGATGCTATTTACTCAGAACTCGACACAAGCGGATAACTGTGCATTGGTAGCTAAAAGGAATGCACAACGAGATAACAACAACAAGTCCAGAAAGGTGGGGAAATGTTTTCTGTGTAAAAAACCTGGACACTGGAAAAGTGAATGTCCAGCCAAAAGAGCAAATGTCGCACAGAGAGGGGAACATAGAGATGCGTTTGTGTGAACGATGACGTATGACAATTCGGCGTACGTTGCTCTTAATAATGAAGATTGGTTTCTTGATTCTGGTGCAAGCGATCATATGTCTTTTCGGAAAGATTGGATGTTCAATTTCAAACGTTTTGAGAATCCACAGCTAGTAAGAATTGGCAATGGAAAAACTATATATGCCCTTGGAAGCGGCGACATTAACATCCTCGCTTACAATAAAATACAGTGGGCACCAAAATACTTGTCGAATGTGTTGTACGTACCGGATTTAACTTTGAACCTGTTTTCTTCAAATGCGGCTTTGGACAAGAATTTAAAACTGATTACTAATAAAAAGGAATGTGAACTGTTGTTTAAGGGCTGTACTGTGGCAGTGGGAGTGCGACAATTCGCATTATTTAAAATGCTTTTCAAAACGGAAGTAGAATTAAGTGCAAATGTGGGAACAGTCATAAAATCAATTTCGCATTGGCATAACGTTTTAGCCCATCAGAACTTAAATTATGTGCGACAGTTCCTCAAAGGTCGGAAAGTGGATTTCATTGATAACAATTTTTTTTGCGATGCATGTGCTCTGGGAAAATCACATAAGTTATCGTTTCAAAGAAGCAACAGCAGAGCGAAACATGTGAGAGAACTTGTGCATACAGATTTGTGTGGCCCCATGCAGGAATCTTCTTTTGGTGGATCTAGTTATTTTCTTCTCTTCAAAGATGATTTCTCCCATTATCGTGTGGTATACTGTGTGAAATCAAAAAAGGAAGTCTTAGGCTGCATAAAAGATTTCATTAGAAGGTTTGGGATGGAAACTGGATTACGAGTTAAGTGTATAAGGTCGGACAACGGACTTGAATTTGTGAACTCTGAAGTGAAAGTTGTTCTCAAGCAAGAATGTATTGTGCACGAAACATCGGTTCCTTACAGTCCGCAACAAAAGGGCGGAAAGAGAATTGCGGACAATTGTGGAGGCTGGAAGAGCAATGCTTTATGCAAATAATCTATCATTGAAGCTTTGGGCAGAAGCGGTTAATCATGCGGCGTTCATCCTTAACAGAACGAGTCCGACAGGTGTAGAAGGAAAAAGTGCATGCGACTTATGGTTTGGGAAAAAACAAGACGTCAATTGGGCTGATGTTCAAGCATTTGGCGCAGAGTGCTATGCACATATTCCGCAACAAAAACGTCGTAAATGGGACCCGAAATCACAGCTTGGTATTTTCGTTGCTTTCGCTGACAACGTTAAGGGATGCCGTACATATTTTCCTGGGACCGCTAAAGTTGAGGTAAAGTGTGACATTTTATTTAAAAAACCTTCTTGTTCTAGTGAAAAGAGCCATAAGAAACAGCCAACAAACCTAAATGAAGATGTATACAAGACCATCGATGAAGTAAAGTCAGATGACCAGATTGAAGACAACGCCTTGACCACCACTCAGATGACTGTGATGTAGGTCAATACATTGACGAAGTTTCACCTGTTGATCCACTAGAAAACAAGTTTGAAAGTATTAAAAATAGAGAGAACGATGCCTGTTGTCCTACAAATACAGAAATTCGATATGACGAATACAAAAGACTCCTGAAGATAGCGGAACTCCTATTAAGAAAAGGCTTCGAAGTGCGCGTCAGTGTCCCATTTCAATGATTGCTTCAATGGGTGCTCATAGCTTTGTTGCTGAAAAAGTAGAACCTTCTACGTATGAGGATGCACTTAAATCGACAGACGCCGGAAAATGGCAAGAGGCTATGAAAGAGGAAATTTCAGCTTTAACGACAAATCATACTTGGGATCTACTAAAATTACCACACGGCAAAAAAAAACTATAGACAATCGACTGGTATTCAAAATAAAAGATGCTGCAAGCAGTGAACCCAAAAGGTATCGGGCAAGGTTAGTTGCAAAAGGGATTACTCAGAAGAATGATGTGGACTACAAGGAAACTTTTAGTCCAGTAGCAAGATTTGCATCCATAAGGACGATGTTTGCGGTCGCAGCAAAAGAAGAAATTTATATGACCCAACCGAAAGGTTTTGAAGATGACAGCGGAAGATATTGCAAACTAAAAAGGAGCATTTATGGCTTGAAGCAGGCGTCTAGATGCTGGAACAAAAAGTTCGTGAATCTTCTTTGTTCGTTCAAACTAAGACAATCAGAGGCTGATCCGTGTGTTTTGGTGGGAGCAAACTTGATAGTCGCTATTTACATCGATGACGGTCTAATCGCGGGAACAAATCCTGAAGACATAAAAAAATTAATCGCACACCTTAAGAAGGCTTTTGAAGTCAAGGTGTATGAGGCGCAATGTTTTTTGGGATTGGAGATCAGCAAAACTTCAAATGGTGGGATTTTCCTCGGGCAAGAAAGTTATGCTAAAAAGATTGTGGCAAATTTCAATATGTGTGAAGCAAATCCAGTAACGACACCAGCTGATTCCTCAAATTTCTTGGAAACCACCAAAACAGAGGCAGAAGAACATCGGTTTCCATATCGAGAAGCTGTGGGGAGCCTAATGTACTTGGCCAACTGTCCTAGGCCAGATATCGCATACGATCTTGGTATTGTAAGCAGATATTTGGAGAGTCCAAACATACTGCACATCAAGGCGGTAAAACGTACCATCCGATATGTTAAAGGAACAACGCATTATGATATAACTTTTGATACTAATTCATCTTTAATTATGAATTGTTTTAGCGATGCAGATTTCGGTGGTGATCCGATTACACGGCGTTCGACAAGTGGCTGTGTAGTGTTACTTGATCAATCACCAATATCCTGGTCGTCTCAAAGGCAGTCGTGCGTTGCCCTATCAACAATGGAGGCTGAGTACATGGCAGGTGCTCAAGCTGTTAAAGGAGTGGCTGAAACGTCTGTTGGACGAATTAATACCCGATGTGAGTAGGCAGCCACATCTTTACGTTGCCAACCAAAGTGTCATAAAGTTGATTCCTAATCCTGAATTTCACAAAAGAAGTAAACATATTGAAGTAAAGTTTCACTTCATTCGAGAAAAATTTGCGGAAAATCTATTTGAACTTCATTATGTGACAACGGATCAACAGTTAGCGGATTTATTTACCAAGCCTCTAGCCAAACAAAAATTTGAATTCTTTAGAAAGAAATTTGGAGTAGTTCCTTTAAAAAATATTATTTGATAACTTGTATAAATAGATTATTATTTATATTTCTTTTATATATATAATGCTGAAAGTGGGAGTGTTAAGATTTGTTCATCGTCATATTATAAAAAGAGTAGAAACTTAAAATTGAATCCCTGTACTTTTGACTCACTGCATACTCTTTCTCTGTTTCCACGTACATTTTACATTTGTGTGTGTTCAGCTGTAAATCATCATTCATTCCTTTGGTTCTTTTTCATATATGTATAATAAACTCTTCACTTGCGTTTCGAACTCCACTGAGGTAACAAGTCTCTTATTTGAATAATTATGAAGTGGACCAAAAAAGTAGGAAATGGTGGCATCGAATTTTTTTCCATTTCCTTGACGTAGCAGTCGTGAATTCCTATATCTTGGCAAAATATACAGGGTACACCTTACCACTAAAGGAGTTCAAGTTGGATCTAATATCACATCTTTGCCAACATTCAAATTTACACCCCAAAGGAAAAAAAATTAAGACCAACATCTGTGTATGGAAAAAGAAGCCATTTGTTGTGAAAAGTCTTCGATTCAGTTCTTCTCATCAGCCGGTAAGAACTTCATTGCGAAGATATGCGCACTGTAGCATATCAGGACATCAAAGAAGAACACAATGGATGTGTTCTACTTGCAATGTTCCACTTTGTCTAAGTAAGACAAAATCCTGCTTTAACGAATTCCATGCATAAAAATATGCATTTAATGCGCAGTGGTATAAATTTCGTACCAAATCTTTGTAGAAAATCCTGTGGAGTTAACTATTTAATTTTTCTTTTTTTCTAATAATATGACATAAATAAAGTATTTTTTGCAAAAAAAAAATGTGCAATTTTCTTTGCTTTTTATTAGTGTCCCGGAAGGAGTTAACTGCAGACGCCGAGTTAGTGTTCACAGGGCTCGTGTTTATAATTGTAAGAAAATACAGTAATAATGAACGATCAAAGTGATGAACATTTAGAAATGCAGTGCGACCGTGGTCATTGTCATTGAAATAAGAGGAAATCATCAGATATTTCTCCACACGAAGTTCCCGCAAAAATAAGGAAGAATGTTGAACAAGTCCTATTCACCAATTTTTTTGAGAAGAATGTAAGTCAAAACCAAAGATTATCTATTCATAATGACGTATATTTGTAAGAAACTAGAAGGCTTTTTTTTTTGAAATGCTTACGAAACGTACATACACATATCTATCACAGTTGGAAATAAAGTCGAATTTCAAAAGTACATATTATTGCACGTCGTGCAACTTCACGGCGACACCCTCGATCAACTACCTCCCTCTTACCATCATACCTCCTCCTCTTTTCCTCACACATCCATCCTACCTCTAAAATCAATCTCAGCCATGCACCATGCAGCTAAAACCCACATTCCTTACAACAGTGGACTTCCTCATGCCATCAGACTTGTTGCATGGAATGAAACTATGTACATATATTCTCTAAAAACACGTAAAATATATTTAGGATACCGAGATCTATGCGGAATAATCAACGTCATCCGGCAGTTCTAGAAAAAAGATGCTAAATGTCTGCTTTGCAAGGAAAAGAAAAGCGTTATCAGCTACTATACAGGAGTAACGTCAAACCTCTTAACCCATTTGAAAAGGAAGCACTCGGTAGAATACGAGAACTACCTAGTAATGAGAAAAGCTGAATGTGAAAAGCGAAATGATCCCAAAAGCCAAGAGCAATTTCATAATGACATTGTGGATTTTGAAGTTCATACGGCGGGCGTCTCCTATAGCCTTAATAGAAAATCCATATTTCAAAAAATTATTTTATAAAACGACTAATTTAAAAATCCCCGGGAGAAAAACAACAACAAAACTTTTGAAAACGAGATTTCGAAAAATAAAAGAAAAAGTTAAAACAGAAATGGGAAAAAGTAAATATTTTTGTACAACAGCCGATATCTGGTCAACCAAGCACAAAAGTTTTTTGGGTTACACCTGCCATTGGTTAGATAGTGATTTCAAGCGGAGATCGGCTGCTCTAGCTTGTAAACGATTCGCTGGTTCGCATACATATGATCGAATTGCAGAAATGATTTGTTTTATAAACGAAAAATATGACTTGAATCCGTTAAATAACATCTTAACGATAGCCGATAATGGTTCAAATTTTATAAAGGCATTTCAAAAATATGGGCTAGAGGTGGAGAGCGATTCATTTATAGAAAATGAAGCCAGTCAACGCGATGGCGATGAATCTTCTGATACTGACAGTGACGAAAATGCAAACAACATCGCAAATAATATAGAAGAAATAGAGCTAACGGAATTTCGAAAGCCGGCTGCTTTAAAATCAAAAATTGACATTTTGAACATCCATTCTGAGGTAAATTCGCCGGCACACTAGACACTATTAAATAATTTCTCATTTAGGCATTTTCCAAATGTAGCGCGATATGGAAAAAATCAAACAGACCAAAATCATCTGAAATAATAAAACATGTTTCAAAAAGGTCTTTAAAGAGACCGGTGGTTACTCGTTGGAATTCATTGTTTGAATCGGTCACGCAAATTCTGCAGGTGGAAAATCAACTTTACGAATTATGCCCAGAGCTGGGATGTAGACATTTTTCCATCACATTGCATACTTAAAAGAATACTGCAAAATAATGAAGCCGTATGCAGAAATATTAGAATTTCTACAAGGCCAGGAAGGGGTTTATTTTGGTCTGTTTATACCAAGGCATTATCTGACTTACCATATGTAAGGAAAACAAGTATTTTGAAGATAGTTGACATGTATTGCCGAAAACATCACTTATGTGCACCTACACTTAAAGAGGCGATGCCTGCTTTGAACACAATTTTTGACTTTGTCGATGATAATTCGAATTCGCAAGGTACAAACAGTTCATATATAACTAATTAATTTGGAGCAAATTTTCTGTTTATTTCAGATGTATCTGAAGACGTAAGCGCCCCAGACGACGAATTTCCCACTTCTTTTCAAACAAAATTCCTCAATGGATATTTTGAGACATTATCCTTTAGTGTCAAGAGTATTTGAGCGATCAAATACTCCGTTGACATCTTCAGCGCCAGTAGAGAGACTGTTCTCGCTTGGTGGCTTTATTTCAACTCCTAGGAGACAAAATTTCCATGACACGAACTTTGAGATGCTAGTTTTGTTGAAGGCAAACGAAAAATTCTTTTAGTGTTTTCAGTGTTTCTGTGAGAGTTTTACTGTTTATTTAATGTGCTTTTATTTTGAAATTTGTTACCAGTTTCAATTTATCCAATAAGGAATATATACAATACAATGAATTTAATCCTAAGTAATTAATTACATAAAAAGTATTGGGCGATGTGTTTTTCTTCAATTACTTTGAAAATCAATTACTTTTTCAATTACTTGTAATTGAACATTTTCAATTACATGTAATGAGTAATTGAACTCTTACAATTACAATTACTTGGAATGCGTTCAATTACTAATTACTTGTAGTTGTAATTAACCTTGCAATCAATTATACAAAGTAATCATTACTTCTCAACTGACCTGTACCACAGCAATAAACGTAATAAGTGAGCCGATCAGCCAATTTGAATTACCAAATGACTAACCATCCCCAACAAACCCATTTTTTTCCTTTTTGCAAAGATAATATGAAAGCTTTCAACACCAACGTGAAGGTTGATTGTAGTTGCATAAATATGTATTGAGCTTTAACAATTAGACGTTGAAAGTCCAGCGAACCTGTGTTACCTGCCGAGAAAAAAATACTGCACGACACAACTCTATTTCAATAATCAGTTCCTTTTCAAAAGTAAGCCCGTATCAAGTAATAGGATACACATCGATTTATCAAAACTAAATTGATTCGGATTTTGTTTTTAACTGAGACCATATAAATGTTCGCCACCACAGATGTATTTTTTTTTTTTTTTTTTTTATTTAATACCACCACTCACGCTAAGTTGGTAGTGTTATAAAAGAATACGCGTAAGATAAAGGTATTAACGTTAAAATGACAAATAGACATCATTGTGACACAATTATTATCATTATCTTCTCCTGAATTATACTTCTCATAGAATGTGGAAACAACTGGTGAGCTACTTTGCACCATAAATGCGAGTATGGGTCTTCATAAGTAGTCACCATCATTTCCATCGTTGTCTTCTCGTGCTATTCAGCAATTAGGAAAGAAGATATGGACTCATTCCGGGATGTATTCATATAAGCCATGAAATGAAACTAATTTTTAAAAAATATATTAACAACAAGAAATTAAACTCAAAATACTGAAGAATGTCTACATTCATGTATGTACGTATCTAATCATCCAATAGATAAAAACTGTTAATTTTCCATATTTTCTCTTCAGTTTTTTACTTACTTAAGCAACTTGTTAATTTTTTTCAAAACAAAATGTTTTTAATTGGTTGCCTAAGTGTTCGGGGGTATAACAATCCATTTCGATTAGTTTCCTAATTATGGTATAAAATACAAAATGTTGGCAAGGTTTTTTGCAATTTTATAATACATAGTATCTACAAATTAAGAAAAAAATATCAGTTTGCTACCCAGTGTTTCAAATGTTATTTATTTTACAGAAAGGACCACACTGCGCAGAAAAAGTATGTAAATATGTACCGCATTTTCAGACTATAAGATGCACCGGACGACAACGTTCGTATTACTTTCGTTTGAACTATTATTTCTCGGACTGTATGACGCATGTACCTCAAATTTATTGAAAACATATTTTAATGTTACCTTCGGACCATAAAACACATTCAACATTTGAGGTGCGTCTTATAGTCGGAAAAATACGATACATATGCATATACATACATACTAGAGCACTACACCAGTACGTAAAAAGTACTCGGAGTAATATCGCCCAGTATAACACCGAACGATGCGATTACGTACTCGGTATCGATTCTGAATGCATCGCCGATCCCTTTTCCGGAATGATAATGAGTAAAAATCGTTGGAACTACATCGTAGCACCGCGCATCGTAGCGAGTAGGTATCGTGAATCGTGATTATGTCTTTGAAAAATTGACAGGCAAGAGTGCACTTCAGGTAGGTGGACAAAATTTGGTATGTTGCTTTCGATTCGAAAAAATGTTGGGGCTATTGAAGAAATATTAGAGACGACAAAGGAACAATATTGTCTTCATGGAATTGAAAAATATCTGTTAAATAGATTGACCATATTTTTACAGCCATTTATTTATTTATTTAGTGTTCTTACACATGCAATAGAAAAACTAACAAAACTATAAAATGAATAAACATATATCGAAGTCCAAGCGGTTATTCGACATTCGACGAACATAAACGATAATAATATGCGTGACGAAATTTATGCTCTTGTAAAGGATGAGCTAACTTGTATTCCTGCAAATCCTGAAACTTCTTCCATCACAATTTCTTCTTTTTCTGATTTCCACGAAATAGATCTTCATGGCACTACATCGAACTGCAGTGATGCTGAAGATGATAAGCAGTTCTCTTACAAATAGATATTTACATAGAAATGAAGTTATACACAGGAAGCCACCACTGACCGAAATATTTTACGATGGCGACGAAGCCATGAAAAGGATTTTTCTTTACTCCACCAACTAGAACGAAAAATCTTATGTATTCAGGCGTCTAGTTCCTCAAGTGAACGAGCGTCCAGTTCTGCAAACAGTGTCAGAGGAGAGGAGAAATAATCTTCTGTTTTTACATTCTGCAGAAAAGGATTAAAAACCAAATAAAGGACAAAGTGTTTCTTTCCTTACTTATGTTTAATATATCTAGGATCGCTCTTTTATCTTTTCCTCAAAACTGTGTTACTTTCTTTTACTTTTTATTATATTTATTTATTTGTGCGTAATAAAGTTAAACTTCCTCTTTTGAATTTTTCTGATGTCCCATTTCTCACGCGACCTATGAATCCCTCATACAATATTAAGTATTTCTTCAGCATAAGCACAATTTCGCTGATACCGATGCCTTACGATTCAGGATGCGTAAATACTCGCCGATACCGATGCGAACGATGCCAAATACAGTACCATCGCCTATGCCGATGCGAAACTTTTAAGCTGCCCGATGCCGAGTACACATGGGTAGTCGTTTTACTCGTGGGACGAGTAATCGTACGATGCTGTATGTACTCTTGCAGTGCTCTAATACATACATATACACATTTTTAGTTTTATGTACTTTTGGCATTTTGAATTAGCATTTTACAGATTTCACTTTGTTAATAAGGCAAATAGAAACGAAGGCAAACTTTATTAAGGTACATATGTACTTTTAAAGAAGTACACACGTAGGATATTATCTAATTGCATTCAGATCGGAACCTTATAAAATATTTCTTCTTCAGGTAACTATTCAAATGAATTTAATTTCTTTGTGGAATTGTAAAATTGTGCTTCTCATTTTATTTTCTTTTTACATGTATCTTTTTCTGATGTATATACCTATATGCTCCTACGTACATATGATCTCTGTAGATACTGTTTTTTTTTTTTCTCTTCTTTACTAATTTTCGTACCAATAACAACCTCCTGTATATGTATGTACATTTGTCTGACCAGATTGTGCTGATCAAAAGGTTTTCAAATGTGTATGCCACATTTTACATAATCTTGATCTGCTTACAACTATTATACATATGTATATTAAATTAACTTAAATGATAATAGCAAAATGTTCTGTTTGTCTAATTAGTACTAAATAACATTACATACATATACATATACTCGTTCACAGCAGTTATTGCATCTGGAAATCGCCTAAACTTTACATATACTCGATGTCGATGACATTTTTTTTAAAGACTCACTCATTTACGGGTATCTTTTGCAGCATGATGTCAGCTAAATAAGGAAGATGAACTTCATCATGAAGACCGTAAGTACAATAATTGTAAAAATCACTAGTAAATTATGTAATGTATGTCGAATTTTATGTCCTACTTGTTCGCGAATAGTCACTTTGAAACATTGTGCAATATTTTCAGTTGATATCAGATACAAATAACACTTGGTTAAAACACATTACATGGTGACCGAATTAACATTTTAATTTGGAGTTCTTGTTGTTTTCCGCTTTGTGTTTTGTTTTGTTTTTATTCGCATTAATAAATAAAATCGTGCAAAATGAAATATGCATCTTGTCAACCCATTCAACAAGTAACCACTATAAACACTATGCACGTTAATTGTATGAGGACATTCTGCTTCGCAACGACTTAACACACATACAATATATCATCGAAAACACATAAAATATCCCGGCAAAAAACGTGTATGTTTCAAACAAATTGATAAACATGTATTTATGGTTGGTTTAAGAATAGTTCTCGACAGTGTTCTCCAATACAAAATGATTGCAAACAATTTATACATCCCCGCTCTATGCATATGCATACACAATTGCAACCTACAGCTCCTACAGCTGCTACGACTAATCGAAAGCGAATGTCAAAGGCATTTGCCGGCAAATGAATTCCACCACAGTTGACGCGACCAGTGATGCCAGAACAATGAAGAGTATGATGGCATTTCACCACCTGTCTGATACCGTTTTTGGATTTTATATGGGCTTGCGTACAGTAGTATTTACATAAATAACACATCTTATTATAGTTCTGGCAAACCATTCGTCGGCTCAGAGGAAGGAAATTCAACATCATCGAAGGAGTTAAATCCAAAGATGGTGTGTTGCTTTCCAATGAGATGGACATCTTACGCAGATGGAGCGAGCACTTTTCGGAGCTGCTCAATCCCGAACAGACCTATAGTCTTGCGTGTGGCGGAGAATAGTCCAACGGTGGAGGAAGTCATTTTAGCGATTGAATGGCTAAAAGGTGGCAAATCCGCCGGTGTGGATGGAGTTCGGCCAGAAACGCTTAAGGCAATGAGTAAAGAGGGAGTACTATGGCTCTCTCGTGTCATTAAGGTGGCCTGGGAATACGGTGAGACACCTAGCGAATGGCAAACTGGGGTGATTGTTCCTCTTTTCAAAAAGGGGGGTAAAAAAGAGTGCTCCAACTATAGGGGTATGTCTCTTTTAAGTGTCCCCGGTAAAGTCTAAGCTAAGGTGCTGGAGGCGCGTTCTAGAGCTATGATCGAATCCAGGATAGGGGATGAACAGTGCGGGTTTCGTCACGGCAGAAGTACAACCGACCAGCTTTTCACTCTAAGAATGGTACTCGAAAAGGCTTGGGAGTACGCCGAACCAATCGACAGGTGATTTGTAGATTTGGAAAAGGCGTATGACCGAGTTCCTCGAGGTAATCTCTGGAGTGTTCTGCAGGAGTATGGGATTGATGGTACTCTGTGAGGGCCATTCAGTCACTATACACAAACTGTAGCAGCTGCGTACGGGTTAACGGTAGTAAATCGACACCTTTCACCGTGGGCGTTGGACTTCGCCAAGGGTGCGTCTTGTCACCTCTCCTTTTCATTATATATATGGACTGGATGTTGCAACGCAGTCGAGGCGAGGAGTGTTTTACATTGGGAGAGTTGAGGATAAGTCATCTTCTTTTTGCAGATGACTTAGTTGTCCTCACATCCTCCCAGATGGAACTTCAGCGCGCGCTAGACAGGTTTGTGGCCGTATGTGCTGATGCTGGAATGAGGGTTAACGTGGACAAATCCGAGGTTATGGTTATTTCCAGAACACCTGTCCAATGCATTCTACATGTTAGTGGAGTCCCATTCAAGCAGGTGGAGAAGTTTAAGTATCTCGGGGTCTTCTTCACGAACGATGGGAGGAGTAATACTGAGTTTTCCAGCAGGATTGACCAAGCTGGGTCAATTTTGAAACAGCTTGGAAGATCTAGAAGACCGAACTTGGTGTCAAAGCCAAGTTAGCGGTTTTTAACTCAGTATTTGTTCCAACTCTCACCTATGGCCTTGAAATTTGGGTATTGACCCAAAGAATAAGATCGTGAACACAGCTGCCGAAATGAGATTTCTTCGTGCTGTTGTGGGAGTTACTCGCCGGGATAGGGTGAGAAACACGGCAGTGCGCGGGGAGCTCAATGTTGAGCAGCTGCTTCTCCGAACGGAAAGGGCTATGCTTCGATGGTTTGGTCACGTGTGACGAATCATCACGACTTCCGAAGCGTCCCTTGCAAATGAGATGGTGCATGCACCATACCAGCTCATCTCCAGCCGCCTTAAGAAGTTCAGGAGACAGGCCGTCTGCGCCCGCGGCTTTATTAGACTTAAGTCTTGATATCGCTGTTTTGATTTCGTCTAGGTCGGGTGAATGGAATTCTCCTATATCGTCGTCCATTACGAATGGCTCATTCTGCCTGACAGCGGTATCTTGTCTATCATCGCCGTTATACAGTCTGCAGAAGTGGTATTTGCAAATCCTCAGCATCGATTGCGACTCTACTACCAGTTCTCCATTTTTATCCCTGCAGGCCGCCGCTCTGGCTTTGTAGCCATGGAAGCTGTAGCTTACTCAATACATATACACTGTTTTTGCTATAACCTTGCTTATTATCTTTGCTACATCCTCTGGTTGATTGGTGTCACTAACAGAAGAACATTTAATAAATTATTGCACACTATAAATGCACGCAATGATATGATGACATGATAGCTGCGAAGCGGAACAAGTTTTTCTAGAAAGATTATTTATTTACATTCAAAACGTGATCTTACTTTTTATTTCCTTTGCAAATAAATATTTGTGATGTAAACGGAAGGCACATTTTCAGACTAATTCAACACCTCAATTACTATTCGGATTAAACTGAGATCAATATAATCTCTTTAAATTTTGTTAAGAATTCTAGTTTGGTCAATCTTCCTGATGGAAAAATATGTCAGCTTCCAAATTGTTGATGTGTATTAAATTCAGTTTTTGGAGCTTGTTTGTGTTGACCCAAGTCGTTATGGGGTATCAAAGATGAAACTCAACTAATCAATAATAGCATAGCCGAAAAACTTCTGTTGGAAATCTTGACACCGCTGTTATGCGTGTTCATAAGTCCATATACATATTTACGATTATACTGTTACCGACACGAACCGACGGTTATGTTCGAATTTTACTGTCAAAGTTTGGAATGCTCTGTTGCGGCTGAGAATGAAATGATGGCAACCTTCAGCGGCATACTGCTGAATGTAAATGTCAGAGCATTCTAGAGACTTTTGAGGGGGAACGTCTGACATTCGAGAAAGAGGACTGAGAGCTATTTAAGCAGGAACACTCGCCATCCGGGGCATCCAGTTTTCAGTATTCATTCAGTGTATTCAGTATAAGTGATCAGTCGGTAGTCCGGTGTGAAAGTAATCACGCCATCTAGTGGACAATTATCTTACAGTTGTAGAGACAAAGCTTGTAATAAAGGTGAAGCGCCCAGATAATTGTTCTGAGGTGGAGTGTGTGTGTATTCGGTAAACAAGAAAACAGTGATCGAACCCTATTCTGGACTCGTATTCATTTTCGTAACAATACGTAGTAAAGCAATGATCATTGTGTTGGAGTAGAATGTGAATTCCAGACTTATACAGACATTTACAGTTGTGAATTTTGAGTCCTAGTTTATATTCACATGCACCCCTAAGGATGTCGACATTTTAACCATTGTCATAGTACGTCCAACTCTTTTTGAATTATCTTTTCTGTTACTTCATCTTTACGATTATTATCAATTACCATATCTACCATATGTTACCATATGTTCCTGAAGTGGCTTTCAAGCCATGATAGAATTTATCCTCTTATATGTATCAATAGTTCAAAGTTGCCTGACTATATTTCCTTTTTCAAAGATTAATGAAAAGCACTAATATTGGTTTTGGTTTATTATGTTAATTAATATCCTTGTCGGCCAATAACCGATTATGCTGTTATTTGTTGTAATGCCGAACCGATTTTTCGCCAATATTTTGTATTTTTCAATATATTCTAGTAATGGGTTCATTACAATCCCATTCAACAATTTATCTAAAACCAAGAGTATTGCTATTAGTCGATCATTTTCATTGATCGGTGTAAGGTATCTGAAGCTCTCAGTTGCTGAATACTCACATTGGTGACCCTTTTTAACGCAGGAGCTACCGGCCGAATTACGTCTAACTTCTATGACCAACTTTGTCTTGTTAGTTAAGCCATCGTTTGTCCTTATTTTAGGTATACATATAAATCTTTTCGACTGGCGGAGTCCTTGATCGCTGTACCAAAAGACAACCATTGCTAGTTTTCCCACTTGTCTAGGAAAAAGTTAATCATAGATTTGGGAATGCCGCCGAAAGGTTCGGCGCCTACGCACCTTTTGCTGGAAACTTTCCTAGCAAGGTGGTCGGCGATTTCATTGACCATAATTCCCTTGTGCCCTGGCACCCACCAGAGTTTGAACTGATTTCTTAATTCTACGTCCTGTAGTGCATCATGGTGTTCCTTAACAGAGTTTGAGTTCGTGCTATACGAGCTAAATGATTTGAGCTTTTTTTTTGGAGACTCGCGCAGGTACCTACATGAGTTTTTATATTCTCCTATGATGTGTTTACACACACAACCTGAACGGAGTGCAATGGTTTGGGTCGTTGATGTTCGTTCACAACTCTTAGGGGTATCTGTCCTAGGTAGGACGGCTCTCGTCCGAATTCCGCGTTGGTTATAGTCTGTAGTAATTCCTTCGAGCACTTTAGTATTGCATACGCAGAGGATGAATTTCAGTTGACCATATACTGTGAGTGTTATGCCTGCAGCAGTACTTCTGGTCACTTTCCAGTCACCTCTGTGTTGCATACTTTTTGTCCCTGTAAGTAAGTAAGACAGAAGAAATCAATTTTTTTTTTTTTTTTTTTTTTTTTTTTAATAATTTGCGCGCACTCAAGGTCTAATAACCTTATTATGTCTGTGACACAGTGCGGGCAGAAGGTAGAGAGGAAGAGGAATAGAGGAGATGCCGATGGACATTGATCTTAAATGCTTGCATGTTGCATTGAGGGGGGAAAACCGAATCCGGCAGGGAGTTCCAGATTCGTGTGGTTCGGTTAATGAAAGATTCTCTATATTTGACAGTACGTCCGAAAGCGGGCTTCAGAGTATATTGGTGAGCATTCCTAGAGAGACGTGTATTGCGGGAGAAATGTTGAAGGGGCGGAATGCAACTGGCTATTTCATCAGAGCATTTTTGGTGGTAGTAACGATAAAACAGGGAGAGGCAGGTAACATTCCTGCGGTGTTCCAGCGAGTCTAATGTTTTGGTAATGCTGGAGTCACCTATCAGTTTTATGGCTCGTTTTTGTATTCTGTCTAGTAGGTGCAGTGAGGTCTTGGAAGCACCGGACCAGACATGAGCGTTAAACTCTAATTTGGGGCGAATGAACGCCTTATAGATTGTAGCCAGATCTAAGGGTGAGAAATATTTCTTGCATCTGTATAAGAATCCTAGGCATTTCGCAGCATTCTTGGCGACACTGAATATATGGTCGCTCCAATTAAGATTGTGAGCAACACTCATACCCAGGATGGAAAGCTTTTCAGTTTCTGAGATGCAAGTACCATTCATGGATAATGGCTGCGGGTTATTTATACGCTTTAACGACAAGAGACAGCATTGTGTTTTGGAAGCATTAAATTCCACTCTATTGTTTTTACCCCATTGGATGATGCCGTCGATATCGGAATTTAATGAGCTTAACAAACGCTGCCGCTCATTATCTACAACTGAAGTGTAGGGTCGTAAACTGGTGAACGAATATGAGAAGCTGAGGGTACTGTCGTCAGCGAAGGAGTGAATTGGATTAGAAGTAACAGACAAGAGATCATTTATAAAAATAAGAAAGAGTGTCGGAGACAAAACGGAGCCCTGGGGAACACCGGCATTTACAAAGTGAGTATCAGACTTGAATCCGTCCAAAACAACTTGAATTGAACGATTCGAAAGGTAGCTTCTAATCCATTGAAAGAGAGACTCATCGATCCCAAAAGCACGCATTTTCGACAAAAGGGCTTCATGCCAAACCCTGTCAAATGCTTTCGAAATATCCAGTGCAACAATTTTGCTTTCACCTGCTTGGTGAAGCGAGTGATTCCACTTTTCAGCGAGATATGCCATCATATCACCAGTGGATCTGTTGCTGCGGAAACCGTATTGGCGGTCATTGAGGAGTTTCCGTGATTCAAGATATTTCATAAGCTGACGGTTAATCAGCGTTTCCATGACCTTGGAAAGAAGGGACGTTAGTGCAATGGGTCGGTAGTTGGAGGGAGAAGATGATTCGCCTTTTTTGGGTATAGGCTGGACAAATGCTGTTTTCCACCTACTCGGAAAAAGCCCAGAGGTGTAGGAAAGGTGAAAAAGCTTACGCAGTGGTTTTGCCAGCGTAGAAGAACACCTCTTCAGAACTATTGAGGCAATACCATCTGGACCAGCGGATTTGTGTATGTCGAGGTCTTTAAGAACCCTTGCGACTGTACGAGTGCGGAAGTGGATTGCTCAGTATCAACTGTGCCGGTAGAACACTGTCACTTAGTTTGCCTTTGCCCAGCAGCTCATGAGTTGTAATTGTCGTATATAAGGCGACTGACGTTTAAAATACAATCATTCTAATAAAACATTACAATGGCGACGAGGTGTTAGTGATACGACTCATATTTAATTAAAAAGTAAAACAAAGTAAAGTAAAGTAAAAAAAAAAAAAAAAAAACCAAAAATAGTATATATAAAATGTTGGGAACAGTGCCCACATTTGATTACACGTGTAACGACTGGTCAGTGTATATCGTAAGACTCGAGCAGTTTTATATTGCAAATGAGATCCAAGACGAAGCAAAGAAGAGAGCAATTTTCATCAATTCTCTACATGAAGACACCAAAAATTGCTAAAAAATCTTGCGCATCCATGTGCTCCTGAAACGGCAACTTACGCTATTTTAGTTGAGGTTTTTAAAAAACATTTTAAGGCTGCGATATCGGGATTTGCAGAACGGCATCGATTTTATGAAGGTGTAAAAAATCCCGATGAGACTCTTCAACAATGGGCAGCTCGAGTTCGATCATTATCGTTGAATTGCAATTTTGACACACATCTGAATATGGTTTTACGCGACAAGTTCATAATGGGTTTGGAAAAGGGACCAGAAAAGGACAAGCTCTTTTTGGAGGATGTTAAAACTTTGACATTAGACAAGGCTATTGAAATTTCACAGTCAATTGAATGTGTGAAGAGGCAGTATCAAACCGATAATGCCATGGCAATCAAAACGGAACCAGGGACGAGCGGGGGAGTTAACCCAAACCTATTTCGTATGGCGGGTTCAAAGTTAGATAGCAGAGCTTCAGTTGTACACAACAAGGCATGCAGTCAAAAAGGTACAGCTACATCATCAAGTACCGGCTGCAGAGTTTGCGGTTACAAGAATCACTTGACGCACCAATGCCGTTTCACGGCGTATACATGCAAGAAATGTCATCAACGTGGTCATCTCATAAAAATGTGTCCGGAAAATTCAAGAGAAGTATCTAATAGACACAATTATATAGAAAATTGTCATGATTCAGAGGATAGTGATTCATCCTTATATTATTTTAGAACTCAGTCATGTCTTAAACCATTTACTGTTTGCGTGTCACTGAATGGTGTTCCGATGGAAATGGAGGTAGACAGTGGCGCTTCAATTTCTGCCATATCATTTGATATGAATAAAAAATACTTTACTCAGTGCAAACTCAGACCTACAAATTTAATTTTAAAAAATTATAATGGCAGTGCAATCAAACCATGCGGAGTTTGTAAGTTTTCTATCTTATATAATAATATCCATGAGCTTTTAGATGTTTATATCATTGATAATGGTGGTCCACCCTTGCTGGGTCGTAATTGGATGCATGCATTTAAAATGGAATTCAAACGAATCAATTTCCTAAAAAAACAAGTCTGATGACCGAGAGTTATTAAATCTGTTGTTTAGATACCCGGAAGTATTTGATGGAAATTTAGGAACTTTTAGCAAAAATCGCGTTAGGCTTATTTTAAAGGAAAATGCAGTCCCTAAATTTTTCAAGCCTCGCCAGCTCCCATTGGCAATTAAAAATAAAGTTGAGGAACAAATTTCCAAATTAGTTAGCTTAGGTGTTCTAGAGCCAACCAACTTTAGTGAATGGGGTACGCCAATTGTACCAATACTAAAGAAATCGGGGGAAGTTAGAATATGTGGAGATTATAAAGTTACTCTCAATCCACAGCTGCAGGTAGAGCGGTACCCTTTGCCCAAGATCGAAGAGTTATTCTCCAATCTTTATGGTGGAAAGGAATTTTCTAAGATAGATCTTTCGATGGCTTACCAGCAACTTGTTCTCGAAGAACAATCACGAGATTTGACAACCGTATCGACCACTTAAGGCTTGTTTAGGTATACAAGATTAGTCTATGGTATAGCATCAGCACCAGCGATATTTCAGCGTACGATTGAGTCTCTTCTCGCGGGCATTGAAGGCGTGGTTGCGTTTATGGACGATGTTTTAGTGACAGCACCCACTAGGGTAGAGCATTTGAAACGCCTTGATTTAGTTCTTCGTAAAATCAAAGAGGCTGGTCTGAAGGTCAGCAAAGAAAAGTGCGAATTCTTTGTTGAATCCGTAACTTATTTGGGTCACGTTATTGATAAAGACGGGTTACATACATGTCCCAAAAAGGTGATAGCAATTTAAAAAACCCCTGAACCCAAAAATGTCCAGGAGTTGCAATCGTTTTTAGGTGTTTTTAACTACTACCGAAAGTTTTTAGTAAACGTTGCAACAGTTTGTTCACCATTGTACCAACTTTTAAAGAAAAACGTGAAATACATTTGGGGAAACGAAGAACAGATTGCCTTCGACAAAATAAAAGAACTGTTAACCACACACAGAATGATCGCTCATTACGATCCAAATAAAAAAATTAAACTCACAGTTGACGCTAGTCCGGTCGGAGTGGGGGCAGTTTTAGCTCACACGTTAGGTAATGGGGTTGAGAAGCCTATATGCTACGCTTCACGAAAGTTGTCTGAATGCGAGCAAAAGTATTCACAAATCGAGCGAGAAGCTCTAGCGAAAGATTCCATCAATACGTATACGGTAGACAATTTACTCTTGTTTCAGGCAACAAGCCTCTAATATCCATTTTCGGACCCCAAAAAGGTATCCCCACGATTTCAGCAAATAGATTACAACGCTATGCCTTGTTTCTTTCGGCGTATCAATACGATGTTGAATATGTCAATACAAAAAGCAACGTAGCAGATTATTTTTCCCGTAATCCTCTGGAGAGTCCAACGGATGTTCAAGATAACATTGATGATGTATATGTTAACTATATTACTGAAATAGGTATGTTGCCTATTACGTTAGATACTATAAAAAAATATACTCTTTCCGATGAATTGTTACAGAGAGTAAGAGAGTACATAATAAATGGATGGCCAAATGAAACATCTAATGCAAGTTTGCGTCCATTTATAATTCGAAAAAACGAACTGAGCGTACAGTTCGATTGTATATTTTGGGGATACCGAGTGGTAGTTCCGAATTCGCTCCAAAAACAAGTGCTCGATGAACTTCATAAAACTCATATGGGAATCGTTAAGTTGAAGAGTATGGCCAGATCATATGTATGGTGGCCAGGTTTAGATAGGGATATAGAGAACATAACGTTAGCTTGCGAAAATTGCTTAGCCTTTAGGCAAAACCCAGCGCATAATTCGTTGGAAACGTGGAAGTGGCCCCAAAACCCATGGTCCCGGTTACATTTAGATCTTATGGGACCTATATATAAGCGCATGTTTTAAATTGTGGTCGATGCACATAGCAAGTGGTTGGAATGTTTGGATATGGGAACAGATATTACTAGTACTCACAGAATCAAAGTACTTCGGCAGATCTTTTCTCGGTTTGGTTTACCTGTAGAAGTAGTTACAGACAATGGCACTTCTTTTATGTCTAAACAATTCGAACTTTTTTTAAGGGTAAATGGCATTAAGCACCTTAACTACTCCCGTCGGTCACCCTGCTACAAATGGTCAAGCAGAAAATGGTGTAAAAATTATAAACCTTGCATTGAAAAGAGCCTTACATACAAACTTCGCACTAAATGACCTAAACACAATTCTAAATAGTTTCCTTCTCGACTATCGGAACACTACGCATAGCACGACAGGGCAATCACCAGCTCAGTTAATGTTTAATCGACGTATTAGAACTAGATTCGATTTATTAAATCCATTAACGATAACTAAAGCAAAATCATGTAATTCGGATGTTAGATCAAAAGTAATAAGCATGCAAAATAAGCAAAAGATTTATTATAAAGGGAAACAGCACAAACAATTCGAGGTAGGAGAGTCAGTAATGGCAAGAGACTATTCCATACCTGGTAGAGTTTCTTGGAGTAATGGTAAAGTCTTAGAAAGACTGGGCAAAAGATGTTATAATGTTTTAGTTAAAAACAAAACTTGGAAAAGACATGTAAATCAATTAATTCGTTGTAAAAATATTGATTATATACCTGTAACATTAACAGACCCAAGTTCTAAAATTAACCTTTGTGAAGATACAGAATCTGCAATTACTGCTATTTCAAAAAATGATAATTGTAACAATAGAAGATACTCGCTTCGTAGTTATTACAAGCGCCCAAATCGTACAGATAACCCATAGTATATGTATATATGAATTAAGTCTTATAATGTAAAATATTGAAATTTGAACTGTTACGCTGGGAAAGAGCAAACTAGGCGGGATATTGTAAGTAAGTAAGACAGAAGAAATCAATTGCTCAGTATCAACTGTGCCGGTAGAACACTGTCACTTAGTTTGCCTTTGCCCAGCAGCTCATGAGTTGTAATTGTCGTATATAAGGCGACTGACGTTTAAAATACAATCATTCTAATAAAACATTACAGTCCCTATAGGAATTACTTTTTCTTTGCTATGAAACGAATTTGAACTATAGACCTTCCGCTCGGCGGTCGATGATGTTAACCACTGCACCACGGCCATCCCTGCTGCTTGGCTGCTTGAGAGTATATCGATAGTTACACCTCTCATGCCAGTCTTCAAGTTTAGGTTGACCCACCTCAGAATGGCGTATAATTCAGCCTGGAAGAAACTTTGGCTCATTCCCAGATCCTTCGATATTTTCCGATTTGGTCCAATGATGCCCGTTCCAACGCCAGAACCCATCTTGGAGACATCAATGTACAACTTAAGGCCCTTGATATTGAGCAATCGATCGCCGCTTTTCCAAGTTGTGCGGTATGGGACTAATGACTCAAATTTCTAGTTAAGAGTGAGCATGTGCGGTAATGCGTCCGAAACCGTGGTAATCATATCCAGCTCAGGAAGGTGTTTCAAAATGGACATGTGACGCAATGGCCTACATGGTAGGCCTATTTCTGAGCGAAGAAGTCTGATTACAATGCGCATTGCAACCTCTCTTATGTTATCGCAGAGAGAGAGAACAAAGGCAGCGCCATTTCTAGCTGTGCGTGAGTTACATGACGTAGGTCATTCACTTCTTTTCCCAATGTGTGTATCATTGTGCACTTGTTTGCTTTATTAAACTAAGCAGCAAGTGCATACCATAACATTTGCTAATATGGCTCTCTCAAACTTTATCTCTGTACAGAGATTAGGCTCGAGTTAGAACCCGGCATTTCAGTCAGTCAATGTTTAGTCGTCGTGTTGTTTAGTTCGTAGTATAAGTTCTAATAAATATATAAAACTATGTTTTGTGTGTTTTTGTTGAATAGTCTTCGGACTATTCATAACTCGCGCACTTCTTCAGCCCGTTGCAGATAAGGGTCACAAATTCCCTCTTACTGTTCCATCTTTAACATACGGACGGTGACATTTTTGGTGATGCTGACCCCATCACGGAGCTCAAGAGAAAGGCTCATCAACTGAAACAGTTGTGACATGAGGGTCGATTGCCGCTGGCAAGGTGGCATCCCGACAGCATTGAATTATTGCAATCGGTTTTGTCTATGGAAAATGTATCAAACTCAATCACATTTGACGATTGTGTAACTAAAATACTTCACTGGTCTTCATTCAAGTAAAGGTGCTCTTACAAGAGTTGTGGCTGCAGTAGGTTGGTTGAGACAAGCCAACCAACCCAACTTTCACGGTGGTAAAACATCGAAGAGGAGTTCAACAGTCTGGCCAGCATTTCAATTCCATGATGGTTAAACACAACAACGGGTTAAACGATTACTCTACACTGCTTCTATGATGCCTCACAAACATCCATGACGGCGGCAGTGTATATCACTGTCAAACCACCGTCCACAGGCAAAGCGACAAAAGTCTCACCTCTCAAACGGCTAACAATTCCCGGGTTAGAACTTATGGCAGCGTTGATGCTTTCAAAGCTCATCAAACATTCCAAGCTACCATTCAACTGGACATTGAAGAGATATGTACATTTGTGGATGGATCCTCAAGTAGTTCTCACATGGGTCAAGACACATACATCACGATGAGGATGAGGAACAGAGTCACGTCAATCCAATAACACAAAATCCAGCGGAATGCGCGACATGGGGAATCACTTCGTCACAATTAAAAACTCATCATGGTGAACTGGACCACCTTGGCTACACGAAGGTATGGCGTCATGACCTCGTCAACCAACGGGCCCCGCCCAGGCGGGTATTCTGGAAACATGTCCTGGTATCACATTGATGGTTGCTATTCCGAAGGTCGATTATCACTGGAACTTGATTCATAAATGTTCATCATTTGTCAAGTTATTGCGCATCACGGCTCTCTGCTTCAGAATACACCACCGGCTAAAGGGAGAGTTAACAAACACCCCAGTTATCATAATCACCACGAGGGACCTGGAACACGCCAAATTCCCATGTTCCCTTTTTCATCGATGAATGCTGAAAGCCGGTTGATTTTTTTGTTAAGTGCGTTCAGTTTTGAAGTGAAGTATCACTTCAGAACTGATCACACTCAACAAAAAGTCAGCGTTCACCGGCAATCGTCAACTCAACCGGCTTTCAGGATTCATTGATGAAAAAGAGATCATCCGGGTCAGTGGAAGATTGGAGAACGCATCACTACACAGAGCGAGAAACACCAAGTGCTTCTTCCTCGGCTGTGAGGTGTCAATTCACTACATTACTCATTGACCATTCACACAGTCCAACACTTCTCGGCGGAACTCAACTTGCTCTCGCCTACCTCAGACAACAGTGCCGGGTTCTGAGAGCTGAAGCTCCAGTGAAATCGTACGTGTCGCGTTGTGTAGTGTGTGGGGCTAATGGGTCAACTACCCCTTTTTCGAGCTACGCCTTCTCGACCCTTCACACGCACACGAGTGGATTATGCCGGACCGATTAACATTAAAAGCTGGAAGGAAACGGGATCAAAATCTTATAATAGATTGATTTTTGTTTTAGCGTTTTTTTCAACATCAGCAGTTTATCTGGCACCGGTTACGGACTATTAAGCAGACGGTTTTATTGCAGCATTCAGGAGATTTTCATATCAGCGGGCATTCCAAGCTTCGTATACTCAGACTGCAGTCTGACACTCGTCACACGCGGGACGAGAGACCAACGACGAATTCAAAATCTTCTATCACAATTAATCCTCCTGCAGCACCCCACATGGGAGGCAAGTGAGATACCATGATCAAACTCATAAAATTCTACCTTAATCGGACCAATGGAGAGACGTTGCTTACCTTTGAAGAAGTTAAAACCTTGCTCACCCAGATCGACTCCGTCCTCAACTCGACACCGCTCAAGCACTGACCATTCTGAAGACCTAAGCACCTCTTATCACCGGCAGTGCTCTCACTACCTTGTCAGAACCTTCACTTCTCCAATTCAAGCTGCAACAGTTTTGGTCCCAATGGACTACGCACTACCCAAAACGGCTTCAATCCATCTCCAAATGGTATCACTCTAACAATGACATTCGGCTCAATTGTTCTGCGAGCTCTTGCCACCTTGCATGTGGTCATTAGCAAGGGTGATAGCTCTTCACCCAGGGCGGATGGCCTCACACAGATTATCACCACCAAGACAGCAACCACCACGTTGACTAGACCCATCAACAAATTGGCGACCCTTCCCATTTCTACAGAGAAGACTGAACCAACATCTCCGTCGGCGAGATGTCACATTAGTGACATTCCTGGGTGATACAATTACCATTTGATGTATTTACCACCTCGCAAGCATCCCTGGCTGGTATTGTAGCACCTCTCTCTGCCTTGGAGCTCAAACTTGGTCAGCTCCTGAGTAGATCGACCATCTTGTACCTAAGCAACTCCCTTTTTTATTGGGAGCGCGTCAAGAGCAGCAGCATGAGATTAATCCAAACGAAAGTAGGCAATCTGGCGTCATTGGCTTCTCTATTCATTTGAAACTCAAAAACAAAAGCCCCCTTAGGGTTCTTCTTCTTATTAATGGGCGCTACAGTTCGGGGTGAACCTGGGCCTCAACCAACATGCCCCTCCAACTAGCACGATCTTTCGCTAGCCTTTTCCATTGCCGTAAACCCAGTTGCTTGAGGCCCCATTCCACCTGTGTGCGCCATCTTAAGTGCGGCCGTCCCTCCGGGTTGGATTCAAAGACTCTTTGGGCCGGAGCTGTGGTGTCCATTCGCTCTACATGGCCCAGCCATCTTAGGCGTTGAATCCGTAGACGCCTGACTAGACTCATGTTGCTGTACAGCCCGTAAAGTTCGTGGTTTAATCTTTTCCTCCATCCCCCGTCTGCGTTTATAGGTCCGAAAATCACACGCAAAATCTTTCTCTCGAAACGTCCAAGAGCCTCTTTATCCACTTTTGATAACGTCCAAGCCTCAGCGCCGTAGAGGAGGACCGAAATGATTAAGGTTTTGTAGAGGGATACCTTAGTTTTTCGAGAGAGGGCTCTACTAATCAATTGCCTCCTGAGCCCCAGGAAACAGCGATTGGCAAGAGTGATGCTGCGTTTGATTTCGAAACTGATGTCGTTGTTTCAGGTCACTGCGGAGTCAAGGTAGACGAAGTCCTTAACTACCTCGAATTTATATCTGCTAATACAAACGTTCTGACCAAGAAGTCAGTGGTGAGCGTCCTTTTTTGATGACAGCATATATTTAGTTTTGCCCTCGTTTACTGCAAAACCAATTTTCGCCACCTCCATCTCAATACCCGCAAACGCCTCATTGACATCTTGCTGTGATTTACCTATTATGTCAATATCGTCGGCGTAGGTATGCAAAGAGTTGCGAGGATTTGAAATAGATTGTGCCTCTTGTGTTGGCCAGTGATTTTTGCACAATCATTTCTAATATGATGTCGAAGAAATCACATGACAGCGCATAGCCCTGCCTAAATCCTTTTTTGACATAAAAACTATCGGTAAGGTGTTCACCGATTCGGATGGAGCAGCGAGCAGTCTCCAAAGTCATCCTGCATAGTCTGCCGAGTTTAGCAGGTAAGTCAAAGGTAGGTTTAGCGTTGTATAGCTCGTCTCTAATTACGCTGTCGTATGCGGCTTTGAAGTCGACAAATAGGTGGTGAGTGTCGAGTTGAAATTCATTGGTTTTTTCCAGAATCTGCCGTAGTGTGAAGATTTGGTCGATGGTGGACCTCCCTGGCCTGATTCCGCACTGATAAGGACCTATCAGCTTATTTACAAAAGGCTTCAGGCGTTCACACAAAACGACAGAGAAGATTTTGTAGGCGATATTAAGAAGACTTATTCCTCTGTAGTTGGCGCAGTCAGAGGGTCTCCTTTCTTTTGGATCGGGCATTCGATGCTGAGACTCCATTCCTCGGGCATGCTTTCCACTGGCCATATCTTACAGATGAGGTGGCGCATGTTCCTTACCAGGTCATCCCCAGCTGCCTTGAAAAGCTCACCAGACAGCCCGTCTGTGCCAGCAGCTTTATTAGACTTGACAATATTAACTTCGTCGAGGTCAGGGGGACGGGATACTCTGCAGTCGTCGTCGATTAGAAACGGATTATTCTGTCTGACAGCGGTTATTGAGCAACATCGCTATTATACAGTCTGCAGAAGTGGTTTTTCCATATTCTCAGCATCGACTGCGATTCTACTACTAGGTGTCCGTTCTCATCCCTGCAGGTTTCCGTTCTGGCTTTATAGTTCGAACATCAAGAATAGTGGAGGAGTGTCTGACGTCGATCGCGATATGATCAATCTGGTTGGTGGTCAATTGATCAAAAGATCGCCATGTGCCTTTGTGTATATCGAGGTAGGGGAAGCGCGTACTGGCTAGAAAGAGATTTCGACCCGTAGCATGGTCAATCAGACTGTGGCCGTTATCGGATTTGGTGTCGTGTAGGCTATGTTTGCCGGTGACTCGTTTAAAGATGCTTTCCTTACCCAGCTTAGCATTGTTTCTAGTACAGTTTTGATGTCATAGCTGGGACATTGGGCATACGTTCTGTCTAGGAGATCGCAGAACTCATCTTTGGCGGAGTCATCCTTGTTTTCCGTGGGGGCGTGGACGCAGATCAGGCTGATGCTAAGAAATTTAGCCTTGATACGGATCGTTATGAGGCGTTCGCTCACATGCCGAAAGCTTATAACGTTTTGCCTTAGTCCACCTCGAACAGCGAATCCGCATCCGAACAATTGTTGTCCTCTCTCCCTATAGTAGTCGCCGTAGTAAATATCGCAGTTTTTCATCCGCTTTCTCCGGTCCATTCTATCGCATTTCCTGGATGGCGGTTATGTCCGTCTTACAGCGGTCTAGGGCGTCCGCAAGTTGTTGGGCTGCACGTGGCCTGTCTGTTTAGGGACCTAACATTTCTCGTATAGAGCCGAAGATCATTGTCCTTTTTTCATTTTTTGCAAGGGTCCTCAACATTATATCCGAGACTTGTGGTTGCTTCAGAGTTTTTGGTTCTTTTTACGGTTACGGCTTACTAGGCTGTAGCCCAACCGACTAATCCTGTTTTTTTTTGGCGCAAGAGGCTCAATATTCGCCCTTCTCCATCTGCAATTTCCATAGGAAATTTCCAGACGGCACCACGAGGAGATGGGGATGGGACTAACTAACAGTGCCGCAAGATGTTCGACTGCGGTGGCTCTTCTCGCTTTTTAGAAGGCCAGCATCCATCGGATAGATGCTACCCCTACGAGGCCTTTGTTAGTCCTTTGCCATGCCCCCATTAAGGTTAAATTATATAATTTATGTGATCTAGCTTTAGCTTAGAGAAACTTGGCTCTGGCCCTTAATGGATTTTAACGCCACCAAAGCAAAGCTTATACATATGCATGTACATCTTGAAGTAGAGCATCACCAACAACGGCAACATCCACATGGTATTAGAGATGCGCAAAATAGTTCCAACCGCGGAACGAACATGGGACCATAAGCAACCATAAAAAATTAGTTTAGTTTATTTCATTTATTCATTTTATTTATTTGTTTCAGAAACTGAGAAAATAACAAATAAAATATGTACATAAATCATGCATGCATACTCGCACCGATATGGAACTAGCAAAAACATGTCCATGTCCGGAACTAAATGTATACTCGGACTTATCGGAACTATCAAAAACATGTCCATGTCCGGAACTAAATGTATACTCGGACCGATATGGAACTAGCAAAAAACCGGCCAAGTGCGAGTCGGACTCGCGCACGAAGGGTTCCGTACTATTATGTATAAAAACGGCAAAAAAAGCATGTCTGTTGTATGGGAGCCCCATTTATACATATATTTATTACATTCTGTCTAAGCATTTGTTGTTTAAGCAGCAACAGAAATACATAATCAGTGACATTTTATTCTCACTTTTCGGATAGTTAAAATCTAGAATGTTGTCATTTTTAGAAAATACTCATTTTTTGAGTGATTGCCAATTTGGGTTTAGACGTGGCAAATCGACTGAAACTGTTTTATTGAAATTAACTGGTGAAATATATAATAGTTTAAACACTTCTCAAATACCATCAACATTATTTGTTGATATCAGTAAGGTCTTTGATATGGTTAATCATACTTTGCTACTCGATAAACTTTATAAAGCGGGTTTCAGAGGCTCCATTTATAAATGTGTTTTCTTCTTATTTATCCAACCGTTATCAAGTTGTGAAAATTAGGAATGTTTACAGTTCTATAGACTTCTTAAATATGGGTGTTCCCCAAGGAGCAGTATTGGGCCCAATCCTTTTTCTAATTTATGTTAATTCGTTTTTCTTACAACCTTTTAAAGGCAAAATAACTGCCTTTGCTGATGAAAATATCTTTTCCACTCAAACACTAACTTAATTGATAGTTTTGCAGATGTTAACTGTGACCTAGATATGTTAAGGAGATGGTTTAATTATCATAAACTAATAATTAGCAACAAAACGAAGTACATGATATTTAATATCAATGGTAGAGTTTTCAGAGATCTTCCCTTATATTATCATGCACCATTGTGTAATCGATTTGTTCTTGAAGATATATGTAGTATTCAACAATCAAGAATGTTTGAAATTTGCTTCTTGATTGAACACGTGGACAGTTTTAAATATTTAGGTGTTACATTGGACCAACAACTTTGTTGGAAAGACCATTCAATATATTTGAAACATTATCTAAATGGGGTTATAAGATAATTATTCCATCTCAGTATGCACTTTAATCTCTACCCGTTTTAAAATACTAAATGTATACTCGCACCGATACGGAACTAGCAAAAACATGTCCATGTCCGGAACTAAATGTATTATCGCACCGATATGGAATTAGCAAACCATGTCCATGTCCGGACCTGAATGCATACATACACATGTATGACATTCGTTCACGAAATGCGGTGCGGGCATTATATTCTTTCATTTCTTTTCTTCATTTCAGTTCAAGTACAGTGTACACCAACTGTTCGAGCTTTATCGCCACATCTCCATACTTTTGGGTTTCTTAAAAACCACAGGGTATAAGTCATACCGTATGAGAAGCATGTTCGTTGCATTAATGTTTTTTTCTTTTTCGTTTTGTACATATGTGCTTGATGAATAAGGGTCGAATGGAACTATGGAACTCTTTTCGTTCAATTTGCGGAGCGAGAGGACATGTGTCCGAGAGAGGACATAGTTCCGTGAACTATACATGTCCGGAACTACCCAACTCTACTTCGTAATGTACATATGGATGTATTATGTATGTATACTTATACATAGCGTAGAGATGTGTGAGTGTATGCACGTATGTGATGCGTATGCACGTATGTACGTATCGGTTCGTATGTGTGCAAGATCGCTTGCTCCTCTTGCTCACTTGCTCCTCTCCACCTGCCGCGACGTCGTGCGAAAGGGATGCTAGAATTTGCTACAAGACTCGCGAAATATCCCACGCAAAAGAAAAAAAAAACACCGTAATCGTTTCCAATTCAATATGTCACAAATTTAATTTCCTTAACCTAACTTAATCTAGGTTTACAATTAATCCTTAAAACTACCCTACACCGTATGTCAATAAAAAAAAGTCGAAATAAATAAAAAAAATATATGTAAAATAAAAAAAAAAGGAATTCACTGTTCAAAAAAGTAAACAAACCGCAGCTTGAGTATTCGAACAGCCGTACCGAAACTCCTCTGACCGACGACTTAGCCCGCATCACCAATCGCGACACGCAAATTTGTGATTTCAATACCTTATACAATGAACGTGATATCCGCGACCAACGTAGGCAATAGGACACACGGTACGGCCGCGTACCGGGAACTGCTTAAAACCGTACCGGAGTTCTTCCCCGAAGATCACTCTCCGAGTACTTCGCCGAAGATTTCTCCCCGAGTTCTTCGCCCACTCTCCCTCATGTGCTACTAGGAACAAAAAAAAAAAAAAACAAAAATGCTGACCTTCTGCGGGTTGAACTCCACTCGTTCGCGTGTCAAGCGCTGATCGCACCCTCGGGCTATCCGCTTTCTCTCAGTTTGGTTTCCCAAAATGGATGACTACGAGCCGCTCACAAATGGGAACTGACCGAAAGATGACAACGAAAACCTTTCGAAACAATTTATTATTTATATTGTAATTATGTATATGTATAATTAATTTTGTTCTGTTTTTAGTATTTGTCGTGGTAGCGGCAACAGAAATACATCATTCTGTGAAAATTTCAACTGTCTAACTATCACGGTTCATGAGATACAGCCTGGTGACAGACGGACGGACGGACAGCGAAGGCTTAGTAATAGGGTTCCGTTTTACCTTTGGGTACGGAACCCTAAAAACGTGTCCATGTCCGCAACTAAATGTATACTCGGACCGATATGGAACTAGCAAAAACATGTCCATGTCCGGAACTAAATGTATTATCGCACCGATATGGAACTAGCAAACCACGTCCATGTCCGAACCTGTATGCGTACTCGCACCGATATTGAACTAGCAAACCATGTCCACGTCCGGACCTGAATGCATACATACATGTATGACATTCGTTCACGAAATGCGGTGCGGGCATTATATTCTTTCATTTCTTTTCTTCATTTCAGTTCCAGTGTGATGTACAGTGTCATCAACTGTTCAAGCTTTATCGCCACATCTCCATACTTTTGGGTTTCGTGAAAACTACGGGGTATAACTCATACCGTATCAGAAGCATGTTCGTTGCATTTATGTTTTTTTTTTCGTCTTGTACATATGTGATTGATGAATAAGGGTTGAATGGAACTATTTTCGTTCAATTTGCGGAACGAGAGGACATGTGTCCGAGAGAGGACATAGTTCCGTGAACTATACATGTCCGGAACTACCCAACTCTACATGGTATAAGATCATCAACATCAATACTTAGTATAATTCTTCGCTATTTCTTATTGTGAGAAAGAGCAAGATCAATAAACAGCTGTGAATGGCTACAATTTGCATATGTATGTCGAGTTACAAAATATAAAAGGCGTTGTTGGCTTTGAGGCCATGCATAAGATGGTTTGACAAGATGTAGGGTGATTTTGATTTATGTAATTCATATTTCATATTTTTCATATTTATTTTATTTCATATCCATAGTTCTGACAACATTACAATATTTACCCGCGAGGCCTTATGGCTTATCTGCAGGTGATTGGGTAGCTATTTACATGTTTGTTCGACAATCATGGAAGTAAGACTACAAAAGTTTAGTTTGCGTTTAAATTTTGGAAAACTTTAGTGTATGAAAAAACAAAAAAAAAAATATATAACTAGTTAAAAAAGAGTTTAGCTTATAATTGTTCATATTTATGTATTCTAGGTTATTGGCGAGATGCCAGCAACGATCCCTGTTTAAATGCCCGGGTCAAGTTGACATACGGCCTCCTCGCGGCGCCCTCTGGATAGCCTCTTCAACAACCGTTGGGAGGTGAACAAACGTATGCAGCGAAGAAAACCCCGACCAGAATGGCGGTTGTGCGGCGGGCTAACAATCCGCCCACGTAAAAAAACCCAAAGTTATGAATGAGCAAGATGCCTCGGATATACGGACGGATACTCGACGACGACAACGCACGAAAAAGGAACACGATTTGCGAGTATGCTCCTGGAATGTCAGAACCCTGTACACTCCCGGAGCTGCTCATAAACTAGAAGGAATCCTCACGCAGTATAAGGCGGATATTACTGCGGTCCAGGAAATACGCTGGATAGGAAACGGTATGATTAGGAAGAAAAATTGCGACATTTATTACAGCTGTCACAAAAGGTTGCACTTACTGGGATGCGGATTCGTCGTGGGAAAGCGGTTAAGGTCGAAGGTCATCGACTTTAAACCTATAAGTGATCGCCTGGCTGTGATCCGCATCAGAGGCAGATTTTATAACATCAGCCTTATATGTGCACACGCCCCTACCGACGAGGCTGAAGACCCTATCAAGGAGGACTTCTATGACCTCCTGGACAACGCCTACGGAGCTTGTCCGGAGTACGATGTAAAAATCGTGCTCGGGGACTTCAACGCCAAAATCGGAAAGGAAAACACCCTTGGCGGAGTGATCGGAAAGCACAGCCTCCACGATAACACAACAGATAACGGCTTCCGACTCGCTGACTTTGCGACAGCTCGTAATGCGGTGATAAGTAGCACAAGATTCCCTCGCAGGCGAATCCACACAGCAACCTGGCGATCTCCGGACGGTCGAACCGCCAACCAAATCGACCATGTGCTCATTGACGCAAGGCACGCGTCAAACATCCTGGATGTGCGAACATTCAGAGGGGCAAATGTCGACTCTGACCACTTCCTCGTAGCAGCAAGATTCAGAGCTCGACTGTCCAATGTCAGAAAGCTGCACCAGCCCATCAGGAGGAGGTTCGACATTGGGCGCCTGAGCACACCGGAGGTTGCCAGAGTCTACAAGGAGCAGCTGAGCGAAAGACTCTACGGTATGCCTACGTCGAACACAAATGCCAATAATATGTGGCTGCATTGCCGCTCAGCCATTCAGGAAGTAGCCGAAACCACCTTAGGATACCTACCACCCCCGACAAGAAACCCGTGGTATGATGGCGAGTGTGAGCAGAAAAAGGCAGCAACCGACGAGGCGTACCAAAAGGCGCTGCAGAGGAAAACCAGGGCAGCGCGAGAAGAGTACCGAGCCAGAAGAAGGGAGGAGAAGAAACTACTGCGACAAAAGAAAAGAATCTTCGCAGCCTCCCAGCTCAAGGATATCGAGGAGTCTAGGGATAGACATAAAATACGAGCCTTTTACAAGAAAGCCAAAGGCCTTGCAGGAGGCTTCAAAAAGGGCACCCTGGCTCTTCGAAACTGCGAGGGTAATCTTGTCACCGACCCGCAGGGAATAGTGGATGTATTTAAGCAGCACTTCCAGCAGCTGCTTAACGAGCATGACCAAGAGAGAGTGGTAGGGACTGAGGAAATCCCAACTCCAGCCGCTGAAGTAGTCCTCCCACCCAGCATAGAAGAAGTCGGCACAGCTATTCAGAAGCTGAAGAACAACAAGGCCGCAGGCTCAGATGGCTTGCCATCAGAGCTCTTCAAGGCTGGCGGCGATGTTCTGGTAGGGAGCATGCACCAGATCATCTGCAGAATTTAGGAAGATGAGAGCATGCCCGACGACTGGAATACCAGCTCTATATGCCCCATCCACAAAAAAGGCGATCCTACCTCTTGTAAGAACTATAGAGGTATATCCCTGCTCAATGTCGCATACAAGATCCAGTCCAGCGTATTGTGTGAACGTCTAAAACCATTTTGCACCGCACTAATCGGCAGCTACCAGTGCGGCTTCCGGCCCGGCAAATCAACTATAGACCAAATTTTCACACTTCGACAAATCCTGGAAAAGACCAACGAGTTTCAAATCGATACACACCATCTTTTCATCGATTTCAAAGCCGCATACGACAGCATTCATCGTGAAGCACTGTTTGGGGCGATGGCCGAATTCGGGATCCCGGTAAAACTGATCCAGTTGTGTCGCGCCACGCTAAAAAACACGCAATGCACCGTGCAACTCGGTTCTAGGACCTCGGAACCATTCGAAACATGCACCGGATTTCGGCAAGGAGATGCGCTGTCATGTGACTTCTTCAACCTGGTGCTGGAGCAGATAGTGCGACGGGCAGGCGTCAACAGGGAAGGCACTATCTTTTACAAGTCCATCCAGCTGCTAGGATACGCGGATGATATCGACATCATCGCGTGTTCTCGCCGTGGCATTGTGGAAGCATTCACGGCGATTGAAGAACAGGCGAAACGAATTGGCCTTAAGATCAATGAGGACAAAACGAAATACATGCTGTCAAGCAAAAGCCAATCCGTCGCTCACCACCTGGGACGAAACATAACAATTGACAGCTACAATTTCGAGGTAGTTAAGGAGTTTGTCTACCTCGGGGCAAACGTAAATTCCACAAATGACACCACAGTGGAGATCCGGCGTAAAATCGCCCTTGGCAACCGCTGCTACTTCGGCTTGTCCAAACAACTGGGGTCAAAACTCCTCACTCGAAAGACCAAAGTCATGCTTTACAAAACGCTCATTCTGCCAGTCTTGCTGTACGGAGCCGAAAGCTGGACGTTCAGCAGGACAGCGGAGCTGATTTTGGGTTCTTTCGAAAGAAAAATTCTGCGCCGGATATTTGGTCCTGTCTGTGAGGAAGGTGAATGGAGAAGAAGACACAACCGCGAACTCTACGAGCTGTACCAAGATGTGGATGTAGTCCGGAAAGCAAGGACCCGTCGACTACACTGGCTCGGCCACATCGAGCGCATGGACATCAACGCTCCAGCTAAGAGGGTCTTCGACTCCGAGCCTCCTGGTTCGAGAAGAAGAGGAAGACCGAACCTCCGGTATAAAGACCAAGTAATCGCGGATGTAAGACATCTTGGTCTTGACAACTGGAAGCAGCGTGCCCGGGACCGTCAAGGATGGAAGGCAGCTATAGCTCAGGCTCAGATCCTCCATGGATCGCAGGCCTGATAAGTAAGTAAGTAAGGTTATTGATTCTAGGAAATAATTTTTAATTTTTCTTTTTCTAGCATTTACATGGTTTATATTGCGTAGATTTAGAGGAAGATTGTTGAGTATGTTTGGCACGATGTACTCGAGTCTTCTTCTGCCGTACTCGTTTAGGATCGCTGGAAGTTGAAATAGACCCTCAGTTTGTCTCCTTGTGTTCATCTGGTGATTAATTGGTGTTCGAAGATTTGAATCATCATAGTACTCTAGAGCTGCACTCATTTTGAAAATTTGACTCACTTTGAGAAGGCGTATGGTGTTGGTTAATGCATGGCCCTTTGACAACAGCCTCAACGCCCTATCTTGGATCTGCTGTAACTTTTCAATGTGCGTTCGCGCTGCACCTCCCCAAGCTAATACACCATACCGCAGTCTGGATTCTATAAGAGCATAGTAAACTTGCTTGTGCACAGATATCGTACACTTATTCTGAAGACAGGCCAGCGCAAACAGTGACCCCTTCAATTTGTTTCGCAAGTCGTTGATATGGGCCTCCCAAAGGAAATGAGAGTCAATAGTGATGCCTAGATATTTGTAGGTATCGATCATCTGGATATCCTCACATTTGGATGCACTCGCACATCTGTAACTCCTCAAAAAAACATGTGGCGATGGGTAGTTTGGGCTCCGGATGTGCATTAGGTTGGTTTTTGAAGAATTTAAAACTAGCCCATTATCGTGGCACCATTTTCCGGCTATAATGGGATTCAAAATGGGAATATGAAAGAAATACAGCAAGTTTTGACTAATTTCTCACATTCCCACAGTCGTCCGTTCCACGGACGTCGTGATTTTTTTTTTTTTTTATCCAAATAGGTAAGGAGTTTCTTGTGGCCGATGTAGTTAACTTTACTCTCGGTATAATTGATGTGCTTTTCCAGAAAATGTTGCAATTAAGAACGTAAGGTATGATATCTGCAATGGACCGTTTCTGAGTACTCCAGCAAATAAATTTGAAATCTATGTTGCAATAGTACATAAGTTATAAGCGTGCTTATCCTATGGGTTATAACCCAACTGATGATTCCTTCTACGGGGTTCAATAGTTTTTGTCATTAATGACCAAAGGAAACGAAGAAATAGAAGAATATAATACTTACTGTCACAAAAACTAATTTCTTACTGACGTTAGTATTCTTCACATATCACCAAGACGCATGCCGTAGCATTTAAACTTGCCTATTAATTTAAACCGTGGCGCAGTGGTTAGTGTGTTGGACTCTGACGCACGATGAGTGAGTTCGGATCCCGATGACACCAACGCCCATCGAATGTTTAGGGGCGTCCCTCCTCGGCGAGGTATTGGCAAAACCCCCCGTAGTATACCTGCCATGAAAAAGCTTCTCGATTCGCGCCGTTCGGAATCGGCATTAAACTGTAGGTCCCTTTAGCCTGTGTGAAAAATAAATCACACACAACATGGGTGATTGAGAGAAGCTTGGCTCTGGTCCCTCATGGTCTGTAACCCCTCCAAAAGAAATAAATTAAAACTATTTGTTTAATTAAAATGTACTGCCCTTTTTTATATAAACATATTTATTGCTAAGTAAAGTAATATAAACAGGGAATTAATGACTTAGAACATTAACAACATTAACAAAGTTATAAATATTAAGGCTTAATAAAAAAAGCATATATATGCATATACATATGTATGTACATATTTGAGTATATTGGTTATTATGTTTGCACACTCAATTTTCAATAAATATTTCTGTTTGTGGCTATTTTTCTTTAGTTTAACAAGAACACATTTATTTACTAAATATTTCTTCACTAGAAAACATATTACTGCATTACATTTAAGTTTTGCTGTTTTTATTTTTTGTTATACAAATATTGACATATGATAACCAACATTTTTGTTTTTCTTAAAACCCATCAAAAATAACAAAAAAATTTACTAACATATACCATAATAATTAAACGAGTTTAGTAAACATTTGAATGCATAATCTAGAATTTTGCTTACAAGCAATACACAATTCTTTACTCATATTTTGGTCAAAATAAAACGTAAACCACTCGTAGTTGGATTGGTACGAAAAAAACATCAAATCTCGTCAAAAACTGTATTGTATAAGCAATAATAAGGATTTTAAAATTAAAGTGTGGTCCAATCAGTAATGTAATTATTTTCAGAGAAACCTAAAATAGAATGCAGCAGAATGACATCCGAAATCAGGCTAGGACTCTGTGGTTATGTTGCCTCAGTTAAATTACTTCATACCAATATTCAAGAAGCAGTTTAGCAGACGATTGTTTAAAATTAAAAATAAGAATACGAGTGGAAGTTATTTAAATGAATACTGAACTCCTCTGGTATTTACATTAGATTCCATCACCTTCTTCAAAACTCACCACGTTCGCCAATAAAGGAATATCGGAGGCATGTAACTTCATGCGACATTGTGTCGCCAAGCTGTAAAATAAGAAACTAAGAGATTCAATATCGTCTCCTGAATGCACAGTTTTGTTCAAAAGCCAGGAAAATGGCCCTTGGAGATAGATGAAGAGCTAATACCATATCTCCTTGGTATTAAAAAAAAAAAAAACGAACCTATAAAACAACATATACAATTTACAAAGAATCTGCTAGCTATTATAAAAAAATTGTATGTTATGGGACAGTACGCATTTTCACGTATGTCAGTAGGATAAACAAGCGATTGACGAATAACTTTGGATTGCTGTTTACCCCAAGGAACTGATTTCAGCTCTGCATAACACCGTGTGCGTTATCCAAATGTATTTTTTTGACGACAAAGTTTAAAAGAGCCGTAAAATGTTACCCCACTTCAATGACAAATTTAATGGAACTGAAATTGGCTCAAATGAACATCATCAAAAAAAAAAAAAAAAAAAACAATGGTATACAAATTTGTAACAACCCAATTTCCAGTATAAAAGAAAAATGTATTAGAGTCAACAATTCAGATGTTGTTGTAGAAACAATATATTATAAGTAAATGCGTACGATAACTGCGTAGCCTAGCTCCTAAAAAGTAAATATCATAATTACACACATGCTACGATTCCCCTCTGTTCTATCTGTCGAAAAACTACTCAACAGCCTAGCGATCTTACGTCAATTCACAGGATCTCGGTGTTTAATGGCCACTAGGGTTCCTTTTTCTTCAACTTTTTCCACGAAACTATTACCGTAGATACTAATAATTTCACATCGAACGAATTTACACATACAGACTTCTACCTGTCATTCTACAACAAATCTGAAGACATGGAAGTTACGAAGAAATACTTACGCTTGGTATGATTATCACTGGAAATAGTAGTCATTTTTGTTATCATAGTATTCAATTCACATTCCAACGACTTCTGACAGCCTCCATCCTCTTAAAACTGAAAAAAATCACGGAGACCAAATCAATAGAATTAACAAGAGTTAGCAAGATAGCGTGTTTTTAGTACAAGAAGAGGTGACGACTCCATCGCAGGGATTAGTTAACGAGAAAAAGTTTTCGTTCTACTGTCCCAGCCTACAGCATCGTTACGAGATGAAATTCGCCAAATCTGCATTCCAGAATCACAATGCACGCATGATTCACATTTCGACAAGTGATCCGCATACTTCAACTCCCATACTATTCAGAACCATTTCTTATCAATGCCGTCACTCGATCCGGCATCCGGCGAGCCAGCAACGTATCATCGCTATTATTAGTAGTTTCTAATTTTTTTTTTTTTTTTTTTTTTTAGAGACTCGCACAGTTTCAAGAGTTTTTATATTCTCTTATGATGTGTTACACACACAACCTAAACGGAGTGCAGTGGTTTGGGTCGTTGATGATAGTTCACTACTCTCAGGGGTGGTTGTCTAGATAGGACGAGAGCCGACCAAATGGTTATAGTCCGTAGTAATTCGTTCGAGCACTTTAGTATTGCATACGCAGAGGATGAATTTCAGTTGATCATATACTGTGAGTGTTAAGACTGCAGCAGTACGTCTGCGTTGCATACTTCTTGTCCGTAAAGGAATTATTTTTCCTTGGCTATGAAACGAATTTGAACTATAGACCTTCCGCTCGGCGGTCGATGATGTTAATCACTGCACCACGGCGACCCCGTTTTAGTGCAAGGCAAGAGTTTTACGTTTTTAAAGTAAAAAAAATCAATTTGTTCTAAAATCTTAAAACGAAAATTAACACGATCGGCTGTCCCACCTGCAGACGAAATTGGATCCGCGCTTTGTATAATTTCTTGTGGGAACAAAGAAGTGCATGGGTGCAATTCGAGGTCACATATGTATCCGCTGGACTTTGATCACAGGTGACCTTGGGTCTGCGTGGAAAATGTAATTCGGTAGTTAGTTGTAAGTTATGAAGAGTATTGTTGGGAACAGGGTCAGTCGAGTGCGGACAGGGGAGGAGCATGCATTGGTGAAAGTAGCAAGAATAGGAAACACTTATAACGTTCTAACTCAGTTATTTAATTTACCAGAGCCAGTAGAACAAAAGAGAGATAACCCAAAGTGAAATTATAGAATCAAAAAGAATGTATTCTAAAGGTGAATTGAATGGGAAGAAAAACTCCGTAAAATACTTGTATATATGAATCAGTAGTAACACAGAGCAATTGACCAAATAAACCATAGACCCAAAAATAACAAAAAAACCCGAGGGCCCTTAAGGAACTGACGGTGAGCTAAAGAGCACCTGGAGGAAAAAAAACCCAAGATAGAACACGAACAATGCGAGGCTGGTCCTTCTACCCGGATTACGGTAAGTCCCTTATTACACGGCGTTTTTTTAGTACAGCTTGAAATAAGTGCGCAAGAGATGGTCAGTGAAACAGAAATACATTGGCACAGTCACGCGCGGGTAGCTACTTCGTGCGGCTCTTTGACATTTCCTTATCTCCTTTTCTTTGTTTTGCGATGTCGCTTCACTCCTGTTTCAGATTTGAAAGTGTACGTTTGGATACCATTCTTACTTTTCAAATTTCACCACAGGCTAACGATAATGATATGTGAAACGAAATGTCAAAAAGACGCACACTGCTGCGAAATTAAAAAAAGGTCCATGGAATAACTCTTGCTGCTCGGAATGTCAGTCCAAAAGGAAATCACACTTTTCAAGCTGTACTAAAAAATCGCCGTGGAATAAGGGACTAAGCTAGATTAACTTAATTAAGTTGTAAAAATTATTATATTATTTAATAACGACCGAATGGGTTAGAGTACACATTTATGCTCAGGTGCAGTGACCCGTGAATAAAGGAGTCGGCCCCCTTTAAAAGAATGAGGTGCATAAAACGCACAAAAATTATTACTGCTGGTGTTGATCCTCGTAGCTTAGAAGGTTGCTTGCAATAATTAACGCTTGCGACTAAAATAGAGGAATACGAACCTTCCGATCCGGAACGGGTACTCCGAAACTTTAAAGGGAGCTCTCAACGAGAATGTAGGAATTAGAGACGCCGGTCTTTATACTCGTCCCGTAATAAAATGAATTAAATATCAGTTGTCAGTTCTTTTTTCTTTTCCTGGATTTGCGATCGTCAAATCGCAAATCTGCGATAGTCAAATCGCATATTCAATTATACAATTGAATTAAAACAGCAAAACAAAACAACTTAAGAATAAAGTTTGAACAAAATCGCATAACGAAAGACTACATAATATGTATATAGTGACATATGATACACCCGACGCTCCGTACAGTCTATCTGCACAGAGGAGTAATTGCTGATCAGCAAGATCAGAGGACGGCGAGCCATACGCGGAGCCGTCAATACATACATACGCACGTAAGTATTTCAACTGTACGCGACGTGCTTTAGTATGTACATGCAGTTTTCTGCGAGTTGTTACTTGATTGTCGTAGGGAGTAGTCATTTCCTCTCCCGATAAATAAAATACTTCTAATAAATAGTGAGAAGTAAAATACTTCTGATAAATAAGGAATTATAAAAAACGTGTTTTTTTTTTTAATTCTACATTCGTGCATTGCGAACACGCAACCATAACTGGCGACGAGGATAATTTAAGTGTACCATTATTGTATAGTGCAAAATAAAAACACAAATTACACAATTAGGAGGAGGAGTTCGAAGAAACTTTCGATGGATATTCGAAGAAAGTGTACGAATACCAACAGAAGATTTTACTAGAGCAACTTCGGAACTTGAATGATCTTCATGAGGAGTTCATGGCCAATGCTGTGGAAGAAGGCCTGCAGTCGGCATATACATATTACGCAGTCGAAATACACAGACATTAAGAGAGATATAAACCAATGTCTCTATCGGATGGCGTCTACTCTTTCCAAGGAAAATAAGGTTAATACTGGGATAGAATCTAGCGCAAAACTGCCTTCCTTAAAATTACCAACATTTCGGGGAAATTATCTGGAATGGATTTCTTTCTATGATGTGTTTTCAACAATAATTCATGGAAAAGATTCCATAAGCACAACTGAGAAAATGGAATATTTGAAGCCTCATTTGGAATGAGAACCACTTCAATTAATTCAACATTTAACGATTTCAAGTGCTAACTATTACTGTGCATGGGACACACTTAAATCGAGGTACGGTAACGAGCGCAAAATCGTCTTCATTAAGGAAGGGTTATCAGCTTTAGAAAATCTGGGCTTCGATACATATTCTTGGGGTCCAAACAAACAAACAAAAATTTTTTTTTAAATATCCCACACACCACCCAACACTACCCGAGTAGCTCAGCACTTCGTCAAGTGGTAGATTTCGACAACTTAGCCACTAGCCGATCGAAATCCTGGCTGCTGATTGGTGTATAAATACCCCAACAAGGCGTGCCGAAAAACTCTTAGCATTTGGCAGTCGATCACTGAAGCGAGAAGACACAGGGTAAGTGCGGTGGTGAAACATCAGTTGTGGTGATAATAGATTGGCACGAGGTGCTGATGCCCCTTTTTGTTTTTCTTTTCAGTTTATATTTCCTTTTGCTTCGCCTTCCTTCTCTTCTCCTGGTCATCGTCCGCAAGCCTGATTTTTTTTTGTAAAAAGGTATAAAAAAAAAAAAAAAAAAAAAAAAAAAAAAAAAAAACCAGGGTGAGAAAGAATAAGTGGGTAGAAGCGAGAGGAATAAGAAACTCGACATCAGGAAGCGTGAGTGCTACACGGCAGCATAGGCGTGGCTGCAACACATGGCAACAAAACACGTGTTTGCAACACACGGTACCAAAAGGCGTGGCTGCAACACAGGGCAACAAAACACGTGTTGCAACACACGGTACCAAAAGGTTTGTCTGCAACACACGGCAACAAATGACGTGTTTGCAACACACGGTAACAAAAAGGCGTGTTTGCAACACACGGCAACAACAGGCGTGGTTGCAACTCGCAACGTCAGAAGACGAGAGTGCACCGATCAGCAACCAAGACTCAAGGGTCACGGCAACCGAGAGTGGTGTGGTGGCGTTAGGCGTTATAACGGCAAAAGTGGCGTGGGTGCTTTAATCACGCCCATAGTAAAAAAAAAAAAAAAAAAAAAAAAAAAAAAAAAAAAAAAAAAAAAAAAAAAAAAAAAGGAGGAAAAATTTTTTTTTATTGTGAGTGTTCGCAGTGCGCATACGTATCTAATGCGATATAGATACATATATATATAAAAAAAAAAACCAAAAAAATATGTTACTAGTGAAAGCTACATGTGAATTTCTGAAATATCCAAATCATTGTGGTCAAGAGACGGAGCAGCATCACCGTTTGTGCACAAAAGGCGGATGTAATGTAAGTACCCCAAAACCATTTTTTTTCAACTTTTGTGAATTCTTGCAGTCGATTTTCTTTATTAATTATCCAATATAACGTCATAAATCAAATCTTCATACACACGCTCCTTCCTCTCATTCCACCTATTATCATTCACAAAAAAAAAAAAAAAAGAAAGAGAGAACTTTTTATTTACTTTATATTGAGATTACCTAAAGAAAGAGAGGAGAAGGAAATATATATATACATATGTATGCGCCACAGTGTACACAATAGATTCGGTAATGTACTATACTTAGAACTGTAATTAGACACTATATATATATAATATAAATATATTAACGTAACTTTATGTGTATAAAAGCACCATGATTTTGTGAGTTTCATTTTTTTGAATTGCCAGACGTACATGGTTGTGTGTGTGTGCGTGTAGCTAGGCATGCATGGTAGGGGCTATCTAGCTGAATAGATGAGGAGAGATAGCTGTGGAATTGGAGCCGAGCGACAATTCCAGGGAGGGCTGCCTCAGTGTGCAACACCATCCGAGCACAAATAAGTTTTCAGTTTCATCTAATCATCCCTTTTGAGCACCGCCTCTACTTCCCTTCCCACATTTTAACCCCCCCTCACCCAAACCCCTTCTGCAGAAAAAAAAAAAAAAAAAACGTATATAACAATGAGTTCCTATTAATCCTTCATACATTCCTGGCATGAAAAATTGTAGGTAAGCCAAACAGCAGCAAGAGCCCCCCCACCGACGAGTTCACGCCGCGCAATCCGCTAACATGCCACTCGCTGCTTCACCCTTCAATCTCTTCAGTCTCCGGTAGAGGAATTGTGCTACTCTGTTACCATCCAATGCATTTCCTCCCTTCGGAATTTAATATAACTTACCTGCGACAAATGGCGCCCAACGTGGGGCCCGAGATGGTGTCCCTAGGACCATAAACATGGTTCAGAAGCGTACCAGAGATTAACGACCGTTCCTTGCCGTTACATCCGGACATACAACAACACCAGCACACAATCTACATTAAGCATTATCCATCTTGATCCCTGCATATTACTAAGCCCAAAGCGGAGGCTTAGACATCAATATATAGCTTACGAACCGTTTCGGTTATGTAAACATATCCTTTTGTTCTATAGGTTGAAGTTTCACCTATGCGAATCGCGTAAGGTATCATGAGTCCTAGCTATCGGGGTTAGAGTTTCCATGGTACACCTTTAAAAAAAAAATAAATAAAAGTAAAAAACCCGTTTTCTAACATAAGCACGTACCCTCGGTGTCTTGAGTCGTTAGCGAAATACGCCTAACAGTCCAAGCATATTGAACGTGTGTTAACTTTGCTTCAACAGATCCGAGTCGTTGAAGCTGTACATGCAAGTACACAAGCTCAACAGTCCGGACATAGTCTAAAGATAACATCAACCTTGTGTGTACATCTCCTGTTTACCATTCCCATCCTTTCCTGCATTCCCGACAACATGAAACTGTTATACTTACACTTTTTCTTATCAATAGCATAAACATACTTATTCATAACGTATAAGTGAGTAGATTGTACATAGGTACATATTTACACCAGCGCACACACACATCCACAAGTCTCGGCAACTCACATGAAAATTACTGTCACAACAAACAATTGTTTTTTTTTCTATAAACAAATTATATAATAATTTGTTTTTTTTTAATAAACTAACAATGAAAGCTAATAAAAATAACGGCGCTTCTTCTAAGCCGAAAAACATTACGACACGATCCCATTACCACATGCAACAAAACGATGACACCCACTAATCAGCTGAGAAGCTACGTCCAACCTGTAACCCACACACCCCCTAGGTGTTCATTGACCTCGAATTCAGGTCGCGCACCTACTTCCGAAAGCATTCCACCTCAGCTTTCGTCAAACAGGTTACACTTACCGATCGGTTGCATATCCCCAACAAATTCCCTCACCCCCACTACGATCACCATCACCACTGTTGCTAACCCTATTGTCTCTGCAACACCTTTAAACAATTCCCGGCTAGACAATGCAGGCGACAATGCTGCGAAACAGACCGCATATGCACAAGATGTATCTAACTTCCTCAGTGTCGCGCATGCCAACATTGTAAGTGCAGCCGGCAACACAACAGCTGACCCCTCTACACAGCATGAGTTTGTTTCTACCAATGTTCGTGGTGATAGCCAGTTTGATGATTGCATCAAACAAGTTGTCAACGACGTGTTGGGATCTCTAGTTTCATCCTTAATAAAGGTAAATGTTGAGAAAGCACTCCAACCTCTCTTAAGTGTTGGTACAGCGGAAGGCAACCAAATTAACTTCTCCTCTTGCAAATCCCGATGGTGGCCTGCAAAATCGAAACAAGATGTTTCAGAATAGTCATCTGATGATGCTACGTCGTATAACAGTTTTAACATGAACCGAGCCTGCCCAGACCAACGCAATAACGACCCGCCGTTTCTCTCACATGAGTCACCAGCCTTTCGTCTCGATAGATGGGGACTCAAGTACGATGGTTCCCTAAAAGGAATGACTGTAGAAGATTTTGTTTTCAGGGTAGACATGTTGAAAACCAATTATAATTGTTCTTGGACCGAAGTCTTAATGAATTTTCATCTCCTTTTGTCTGGTCCTGCCCAGGAATGGTACTGGCAGTATCTGCGTAGCAATCCCAGAGGAGATTGGTCAAGCTTGAGTAGAGCTCTTATTAAACAGTTCCGAAATCACGAAAATGATTTCGAGATCATTAAACAGATCATGGAAAGACGACAGTTGCCTCGGGAAACCTTCGAAGAATACTTCAACGCGACTATGCAACTGAAAAGCCAGTTACGACAGCCCATGAGAGAACAAGATATCATTCAAATCCTGAAAACAAATGTATGTCCGCGCCTGCTCAATTTAATCTACCCTATGAAGTTTTACTCTTTAGAGCACTTCAAGGATGAGTGCAAGCGCACAGAACGAATGCTACATTCTCGTTTTACTCCACAGAGCAGAGGAATGCCGTTTCACTCTGTCCATGAGCTTGAAGGAGTAGCTGATCATAATCCTTATGGCTCTATGGACGCTAACGAACCGTCTATCTCCAGCATAGACAAAACGGACTCTTCGTCGGCCAAACGCTGTTCAGTATCCAGATCACTTGTTTGTTTCAATTGCAAACGACTGGGACATATTTTCACAGATTGCAAATCACCAATAAATAATCTATTTTGTTACCGATGTGGCATGGACTTAGTAACAGTGCTGTCCTGTGTACGTTGCAACCCGCATTTGGGAAACAGGAAATCGAACGGGAAGAAGATCGGGGAGTCTCGTTCGACGCAAACCTACCCCGAGTAATTAAAGTCGATGCCTATACGAACACGAGCATGGACGACGATACTCCCGCACCTCCTAAATCAAATCGACCAACCCCAATAGTTATCAAGACCCTAAATAACACCTCTAGCACATATGTTAGGATTAAACCATATGAGGAGAGATTACGATTATATAATCAAATTCGAGCAAAGATTTTCAGGGTAGACGAGCTTAAACAACCGCACAGCTCTTATAGTCATTTTAAAACCCGGCTACGCTACAGAAAGAGAAAAGCATTTAAACAACTTTTGAGCAATTCGATATTTAATGATCACGTTGATAGAAGACCATACGCCCAGGTCTCGATATGCGGTAAGGAAATGACAGGCCTGCTAGACAGTGGAGCCAGCGTTTCCTGTCTTGGAAAAGGTTGCCTAGATCTGGTGAAATCCCTTAACTTATGCCCGAAGGAATTCTGTTCCTTTGTCCGCACAGCAGATGGCATGCAACAGAGTATAGTTGGTCGAATAAACTGTCACATACTCTTTAATGGCCAAAGTGAGTCCTTTGATCTTTATCTGATTCCATCACTATCTCAACCCCTTTACCTAGGAATTGATTTTTGGCAAAAATTTAACATTGCACCTAATATTATCAGCGAGATATTTAATGATGAGGCAATAAGCAGTAGAGAACTGAAGTTGATGCCTCAGAACTCGATACTTAGTCCTGCTGAAGATTTCAAGCTGAAACAAGTAGTAAGCAAGTTTCCATCTTCTGCCATACTAGGTCTGGGAAAAACGCACCTGGAAACACATATCATTGATACGGGATCTGCTGAGCCAGTTAAGCAGAGACATTACCCAGTCTCACCGGCTATCCAGCAAATTATGTTCAGTGAACTGGACCGTATGCTTTCTCTAGGGGTGATAGAAGAAAGTATGAGCTCATGGAGTTCGCCCATGGTGCTCATTCGGAAGCCAGAAAAAAATCGCCTCTGTTTGAACTCGCGAAAAGTGAATTCTCTTACAAAAAAAGATGCGTATCCGCTACCACATATAGAAGGGATGTTAAGCCGCCTTCAAGACACATACTATATTAGTAGCGTGGACCTCAAAGACGCCTTTTGGCAAATCCCGTTGGAGAAATCATCTAGGGAAAAGACAGCTTTTACAGTGCCAGGAAGACCTTTGTATCAGTTCACCGTCATGCCTTTTGGGCTATGCAATGCTGCGCAACGAATGTGCCGGTTAATGGATAAAGTCATAACCGGGGGCTTAAGAGACAGCGTAGTTGTTTATTTAGATGATCTGCTAGTTGTTTCCAAAGATTTTCCAAGTCACCTTCGGATGCTGGAAAAAGTCGCAGATTGTTTAAGAAGAGCTAACCTAACAATTAATGTAGATAAATCACGCTTCTGCTTTAAGGAGTTAAAGTATTTGGGATATATTGTGGGTGATGGTCACATTAAACCTGACCCCAATAAGGTAACAGCGATACTAGAGTTTCCGGAACCCAAAACTCAAAAGCAGGTGCGTCGATTCCTAGGCATGCGTGGCTGGTGTCGGAGATTCATTCGGAACTTCGCAACCCTGGCGTCTCCACTCACAGATACCCTAAAGAAAAGTAAAAACTTCACGTTGTCACCTGAAGCTCTTAAGTCGTTCGAATCCTTGAAAAATGCAATGATATCGGCTCCTCTATTACAGAGCCCTGATTTTAAGAAACCATTCATAATTCCTCCAGCCATGGAATAGGGGCAGTACTATACCAACTGGATGCAGACGGGAATGAAAGACCCATAGCTTTTTTTTCCCAAAAGCTTAACGCCTGTCAAAGAAATTATAGCGTCACGGAGCAAGAATGCTATGCGGCAAAGTCAAAAAGTTTCGTCCGTATGTCGAAGGGATACATTTCACCATTGTAACCGATCACGCCAGCCTGAAATGGTTAATGGGGCTTAAAGACCTAAGTGGAAGACTAGCTCGCTGGTCACTAAAACTCCAAGCATTCAACTTCGAAATCCAACACCGAAAGGATTCTCAAAACATTGTCCCAGATGTTCTATCACGTGTTTTCGAAGAACTCTCAGCAGATAACTTTTCTAGCTCTTATGTAGATCTCGAGTCCGACGAATTCAAGTCACCGGACTACCTTAAACTGGTAGCAGCCGTCACCTCAAATCCCGATAATTGTCCTGATCTCAAGGTCATAAAAGGCAAGGTATATAAACGCATGCAACCTAGTAGAGAAGCTCCCTTAAACTCGGAGCATACGTGGCGTTTATGGGTGCCCGCGAATTTAACCACGTCTATTATTGAAAGACATCACGTCCCACCTCACGCTTCACACGGGGGAATGGTGAAAACACTCGCCAGACTTCGAGAACTTTATTACTGGCCTAGCATGTCAAACGACACTAAGACCTTTGTACAAAATTGCGCAGTGTGTAAAGAGAACAAAAGTCCGAACATAACCCTACGTCCACCAATGGGATCGCACCATGTTCTGGAACGACCCTTCCAAAAACTGTACGTTGATTTTCTAGGACCATACCCAAGAAGCAGAAAAGGGAATTCCTTCATTTTCATAGCACTGGATGGGTTTTCAAAGTTCGTGTCACTGAAAGCTGTGCGAAAAGCCAACGCGACTACTGTGGTAGATTATCTGGAACAGGAAATGTTTTGCAAGTTCGGCGTTCCAGAATTCGTCCATAGTGACAACGGGAAACAATTTACATCAAAGGAGTTCCGAGCGTTCCTCTCGAAATACGGTTGCTTACATGTGCGCAACGCAGTGTATGCCCCACAGGCCAATGCTTCAGAGAGAGTTAACCAATCAATCCTATCTGCTCTTCGTAGTTACATCAGTAAAGATCAAAAGGATTGGGATAAATTCATACCGCTTATCCAGCAGTCACTAAACTCGTCGGTACACCAAGCCATTGGCGTTAGCCCTTACTTTTGCCTGTACGGACAACACATGACCACCCATGCAAGTTCTTACAAACTCATGCGGGATCTGAAAGCGCTGCAAAGTGGGGAGTGTGAATGTTTGCCGTTGAGCAGCGGTTTCGAGGTAATCCGCCAAGGAGTTCGTGAGCATCTGAATAGGGCTTATGAGAAGAATAAAAGGGCATATGATCTCAGGAGCTCAAAAAGGAACTTACAACCCGGTGATGTTGTTTACCGGAGGAACTACACCCTCAGCAATGCCGCAAAACATTACAATTCAAAGCTTTGTGCGAAATTCAAGAAACGTAAAATTGTCCGAACTGTGGGAACATCGCTCTATGAGCTGGAAGACCTGGAAGGAAAAACCCTTGGGGTTTACCATGCGAAAGATATAAGAAAGTAAGTTCTTCAGGGTCATGATTCGAGTACTATTGAGATGATTGTGGACGGAACCACGTTTCTTATATTTTCGTACCTTTTCCAAATCCCTTCGGATTTTGAAAATTTACGATGGTGCGGCGTGCTTCCTGATGCAATGATCGTCGGAACCAACTCTTATACACAAAAAAAAAACAAACAAAAAATTTTTTTTTAAATATCCCACACACCACCCAACACTACCCGAGTAGCTCAGCACTTCGCCAAATGGTAGATTTCGACAACTTAGCCACTAGCCGATCGAAATCCTGGCTGCTGATTGGTGTATAAATACCCCAACAAAGCGTGCCGAAAAACTCTTAGCATTTGGCAGTCGATCACTGAAGCGAGAAGACACAGGGTAAGTGCGGTGGTGAAACATCAGTTGTGGTGATAATAGATTGGCACGAGGTGCTGATGCCCCTTTTTGTTTTTCTTTTCAGTTTATATTTCCTTTTGCTTCGCCTTCCTTCTCTTCTCCTGGTCATCGTCCGCAAGCCCGATTTTTTTTGTAAAAAGGTATAAAAAAAAAAAAAAAAAACCAGGGTGAGAAAGAATAAGTGGCTAGAAGCGAGAGGAATAAGAAACTCGACATCAGGAGGCGTGAGTGCTACACGGCAGCATAGGCGTGGCTGCAACACATGGCAACAAAACACGTGTTTGCAACACACGGTACCAAAAGGCGTGGCTGCAACACACGGCAACAAAACACGTGTTGCAACACACGGTACCAAAAGGTGTGTCTGCAACACACGGCAACAAATGACGTGTTTGCAACACACGGTAACAAAAAGGCGTGTTTGCAACACACGGCAACAACAGGCGTGGTTGCAACTCGCAACGTCAGAAGACGAGAGTGCACCGATCAGCAACCAAGACTCAAGGGTCATCTAACGGCAACCGAGAGTGGTGTGGTGGCGTTAGGCGTTATAACGGCAAAAGTGGCGTGGGTGCTTTAATCACGCCCATAGTAAAAAAAAAAAAAAAAAAAAAAAAAAAAAAAAAAAAAAAAAAAAAGGGGAGGAAAAATTTTTTTTTATTGTGAGTGTTCGCAGTGCGCATACGTATCTAATGCGATATAGATACATATATATATAAAAAAAAAAAACCAAAAAAATATGTTACTAGTGAAAGCTACATGTGAATTTCTGAAATATCCAAATCATTGTGGTCAAGAGACGGAGCAGCATCACCGTTTGTGCACAAAGGGCGGATGTAATGTAAGTACCCCAAAACCATGTTTTTTCAACCTTTGAGAATTCTTGCAGTCGATTTTTTTTATTAATTATCCAATATAACGTCATAAATCAAATCTTCATACACGCGCTCCTTCCTCTCATTCCACCTATTATCATTCACAAAAAAAAAAGAAAGAGAGAACTTTTTATTTACTTTATATTGAGATTACCTAAAGAAAGAGAGGAGAAGGAAATATATATATACATATGTATGCGCCACAGTGTACACAATAGATTCGGTAATGTACTATACTTAGAACTGTAATTAGACACTATATATATATAATATAAATATATTAACGTAACTTTATGTGTATAAAAGCACCATGATTTTGTGAGTTTCATTTTTTTGAATTGCCAGACGTACATGGTTGTGTGTGTGTGCGTGTAGCTAGGCATGCGTGGTAGGGGCTATCTAGCTGAATAGATGAGGAGAGATAGCTGTGGAATTGGAGCCGAGCGACAATTCCAGGGAGGGCTGCCTCAGTGTGCAACACCATCCGAGCACAAATAAGTTTTCAGTTTCATCTAATCATCCCTTTTGAGCACCGCCTCTACTTCCCTTCCCACATTTTAACCCCCCCCTCACCCAAACCCCTTCTGCAGAAAAAAAAAAAATAAAAAAAACGTATATAACAATGAGTTCCTATTAATCCTTCATACATTCGTGTCATGAAAAATTGTAGGTAAGCCAAACAGCAGCAAGAGCCCCCCCACCGACGAGTTCACGCCGCGCAATCCGCTAACATGCCACTCGCTGCTTCACCCTTTAATCTCTTCAGTCTTCGGTAGAGGAATTGTGCTACTCTGTTACCATCCAATGCATTTCCTCCCTTCGGAATTTAATATAACTTACCTGCGACAGCATTTAACAACAAAATCATTAGATCAAGACAGCCGAAATTTATTCGAGCAAGGTCTCACGGAATCAAATAAGATGCCAACTTTGAAGTCGTTATTAGACTTCTTGGAAAGAAGATATCAAGCCCTGGAAGTCCTATTACTTGCTAGGAAAAAGGAAAATAAGTGGGTGGACGATTCGAAACACCCAGTGCGCAACTTCCTTGTAACGTCAAAAACAGTGGAGTGCGTAATCTGTAAAGGCGATCACGCAGTGTACACATGCCCAAAATTCACGAATAGAACACCAAAGCAGCGGCTTGAATTCATCAAGCACGCCAAGCTAGTTATAAATTGTCTACGACATGGTAAGGAAACCCAATGCTATAGCGAGCGGAAATTCAAAATTTGCAATAAAAAACACCATTCATTACTTCACATGGAGGGCAAGAAAGAAGTCCACAACTTAAACAAATGGAACAATCAAGCTGTTCAAATTCCACTAAGCAAGTGATCCACGGCGAGCAGAATCAAAATGTATTACTTACGACTGCAATTGTAAACTGAAGCAGCGGTGATTATTTTGGCCACAGTGTTAAAGTACGAGCGCTCATCGATCCCGGACCTCAAGCCACTCTTATCCCGGAGTCTGTGGTGCAGCTATTGAGACTCAAGAAAGGAAAGGTCATTGTAAAGGTAAAGTCGTTCGCCAGCAACACAGTCGATCACTAGCAGTCAGTCGTTCGCCAGCAACACAGTCGAACACTAGCAGTCAGTCGTTCAACAGCAACACACCACGATCAGTCGGCAGAACATCTGCGCGTGAATTTCACTTCCTACAGTCGCGTTACTTTTTTGAACATTTGTTATTTTTTTTTTTTTTTTGTGGTACAATTAAAGAACTCTAGTCTTTTGTTCGGACCTAGTTAGTGTCCTGTAGGAAGAGAAACATTGGAGATCAATCGGCTAAACGGGGAGGAGCTGATCTATGAGCTAACTCCTGCGATCCGCTCGGAAACGCGACGCTAGTTTTGTCCTACCAGAGTACCCCTTTTCGATAGAGGAAGACAGGGCGGCAGTCACCGCTAAGCTAGAGGAGGTCGAGAGGTTGGTTCAGGGTTCTATAGGGGATGAGGAATCAAGGGAATACAAGAAGCTAGTGGCAAAAAGTGAATGGGTCCTCCGACGTTTAAGCCGGATGGAGGTCACCTAACAGGAAGATCGGGTTTCGTAGCAGACGCGAGGCAACAGACCGCCAACTTACTAGCCAGACTCGACACGAAATGGGTCCCAGTCACTGAACTGCTTCTTGGTGGATTCTCGGCAAGGGAGTTATACGAGGGAGCGTACGATTTGTTTGAGGGCAAGGCAGCGGGTTGGTATAGGGCCAATAGACCTAGGGTTGCAAGTTGGGGTGAACTCGTGACCAACCTAAAGGCTGAATTCCTACCACCGGGGTATGACGACCGGTTGTGGGAGGAGATTCGGTCGAGGACGAAAGGAAGGACGGAGACCATGGGGATGTACGTGAGCGTGATGCAGGGCCTATTTTCTCGCCTGGGAGAACTTGTACCGAGGAGGTCAAATTGAAGTGGATACGCCGAAATGTGTGTCCGTTCTACCAGTCTCAGATGGCGTTAATTGACATCAAAACGCTGAGCCAGTTAGTGGAGATAGGTCGTAAACTGAAGACGGCACGCCATATGGTAGAGAGTTACGTACCGCCTCCGTCAAGGCGTAACGCGGCGGTATTAGAACCAGATCTAGCGTACGTGGGAGCCTGGCGCTGAATCCGGGTCCGAAACCGCTTACATGTTTTCGCTGTCAACAGGCAGGCCACATCGCAGCGAACTGCCCTCAACCAGTGCGGTGCTATGGGTGTAACACGGTGGGTGTCACTCGCAAACAATGCGCACGTCCTCCAAGTACGTCGGGACACGGTCCCTCAGCTCAAGGACAGGCGGGTCATTGAGCTGGGCACAGATTTTTGGGAACAGTTTTCGATCATCCCGGATGTAAAAAGAAGAGTGTGGCATTTTTCGGAAGAAGTCTGTGGAATCGCGAGTGAGGATGGATTGTTGAAGGAACAGCAGAATCAGTTAGGGCGAGTAGTCGAGACTGCTTTTTTAAGCATGGGGGAAGGACTGGGTTGTACTCATTTTGTAGAGCACGTCATAAGGACAGATGCCGCTCCTATAAAACAGCGCTACTACCCGGTATCCCCTAAGGTCCAGTAACAGATTAACCAGGAAGTGGACGAGATGCTGAAGGTAGGGGTCATCGAACCATCGTCGAGTCCGTGGTCATCTCCGATCCTCCTAATCAAGAAGCAGGACGGCAAATTTCGGTTTTGCGTCGACTTCCGGAAGATAAATCAGGTCACCGAACGGGATGCGTATCCTATCCCATACGTTTCAGCCACCCTAGATAAGCTTCGAAACGCGAAGTACCTGTCGTCCCTGGATATTAAGTCCGCCTACGGGCAAATCCCACTGTCGGAGGAATCCAAGAAGTACACTGCGTTCACAATCCCGGGGAAAGGCTTATATCAAGCCTCACGGCGTATGCCATTGGGTTGCATAATGCACCAGCAACCTGGCAACGCTTCATTGATACCGTCATTGGGGTCGATCTCGAGCCGAACGTCTTTGTGTATCTCGATGATGTCATCATAGTGGCCGACATGTTTGACCGTCATCTGGTAGTTCTACGAGAAGTACTGTCGCGTATCGGAAAAGCTGGACTCGTCCTCAATCGGGAAAAGTGTGATTTCTGCAAGTCCGAGCTAAAATATCTAGGATATGTCATTAACGCGAAGGGTCTACTGGTAGATCCGGATAAGGTTCGGTCGATGGGGGAGTATCCGCGACCGACCACGGTCTCCACAGGAAGGAGGTTTATTGGAATGGTGTCTTGGTACCGCCGGTTCGTAGAAAATTTTTCCACCCTCACGACTCCCATAACCGAAAAAGAAGATGTTCTATTGGAGTCCCGAATGCGAGGCCTCGTTCCGATGCTTAAAGGAGAAATTGGTGAGAGCGCCAATATTGACTTGCCCGGATTTCAGTTTTCCCTTTTCCGTCCACACGGACGCCTCTGGAGTGGGGATAGGGGCGGTGCTGACTCAGGAGCAGGGCGGCGAGGAGAAAGTAATCAACTACGTTAGTCGGACACTCTCCCGTACAGAAAGGAACTATTCCACTACAGAACGCGAGTGTTTGGTTGTTTTATGGGCCGTCGAAAAACTTAGGCCATATCTGGAGGGAAGTGACTTTCGGGTAGTTACAGACCACCATTCTCTGGTGTGGTTAAATAACCTAAAGGAGCCGCAGGGTAGGTTGGCCCGGTGGGCGGTAAGACTTCAGCAATTTAATTTCTCTATCATCCATCGGAAGGGGAAGGAACATGTAGTACCCGATGCACTGTCTCGGATACCCGAAGTCGAACAAGTGGGAGCGCTAACTGCCCAGGATCCGTGGTATGTGCAGATGGAGGGCGCGGTCCGGAGTAACCCCGATAAGTATCCCGATTGGACCATCGTGGACGGAATACTATATAAACATACCCCCTCAAGGTATCCACAACTTGCATCTGAAGGCAACGAGTGGAAGCAAATGGTTCCTAGGGAAGCTCGCGAGGAGGTGTTGCGGCAGTGCCATGATGATATCCTCAGCGCCCATGGGGGAATACAAAAGACGTGGGAGAAGGTGGCGAGGCGGGTTTGCGGGGCTCATGGTTTCGAGATCCCAGGTCAGCCAGCCGTGGGATATGCTCTGTATAGACTTCGCGGGGCCCTTACTGAGGGGTATACGCACATCCTGACTGCGGTCGATTATTTCACCAAGTTCCCGTTACTTTTCCCAGTGCGCTCTGCAACGGCTCAAACAGTCCGGATGATTCTGGAAGAGCAGGTGTTCTTAGTGTTTGGGGTACCGCGGTGGATTGTATGTGACAACGGGGTGCAATTTCGGAGTAAGGAAGTGTCAGAAGTAGTAGGGGAGTATAAGGTGACCCTGAATTGTATCGCATTTTACCATCCTCAAGTGAATCCGGTCAAGCGATACCATCAGACACTTAAGACGAAATTACGGGCTAACATCTCGGACAACCACCGGACTTGGGACGTATTGCTGCCCAAAATCGCATGCGCCATCCGTGACGCCTCCCACGAAGTAATACAGACAACCCCATATTTTGCTTTGTTTGGTCGGGAGATGCGACTTCAAGGTGACGGAAGCCCAATCGCACCCGAGGGCATTAGCGTCGAACGATTCGAGAACCCGAGCAAGAAGTCCCGGACACTCGCCGAAGTGTTCCGTGACATCCGGAATCGCATCACGAAGTCAAACGATGCGGCCAAACGCCAATACGACTTGAGGAGAAGGGACGTCCAATATTTTCCAAATGACCTGGTAGTCCGGAAAAACTTCGTCCTGTTCGATGCAGGACGTTTAAGATGAGGAAAAGGTTGTCCCCATGGACATACGAGCTCGAGAACCCAAATGAACAAGGGGCACGAGTATGGCACGTCAAAGACTTGAAGCTGTTTCGGGACAAAGCTGAACTGGAGTAAATCAAGTTCATGACTAGAGCGAAAACCTTTAGGAAGAAAGGGGGGAATATTGTGAGTTCCATGTAAAGGTTTTCGCTCAACCACCTTTTGAATGTTAGGCGAACGCCTCGTACAGATAGGGCGCCGTGGTCGAGTGGGTCTGAGTGTCGGTTAGGGGGACAGCGTGGGAGACGAGTCCACATTCGCAGGTCGGCGGCCAGTGCCACTGGGGGCAGTATTTCCTTTTTTTCCTTTTTTTTTCTTTTCCTCTTCTTCTTTTCCGATTTTTCCTGACTCGCTTTCCTCCTCTCGCGCTTGGTTTTTCGCTCTCCTTGCCTCCTCCTTTTCCTCGGGAGACCGGCACTCACCTAATCTTTTCGTTCCCTGCGACTAGAAAGTTGTACGATCCGTCACCTTCGCGAGGGCGAACGGTTCTGGGTGGCGTGATCGGCCTGGAAGGTGGGAGCAGGAAAGCTGAAAGGATTGGTGAGTGTGGGGCGGTCGAGTTCCGGACGTGGCCATGTAAGGTTGCCGAGGATTTTTGTTTTTTTTTTGGTGGTGCAGGGGTTCGGGAGTTGGAGTTTGGTTCTTTTTTTTTTTTTGTGGATCGCGATTAGAATATTCAATTACAACGGGATTTGATTTCTTTTTTTTATTTTTCTTCTTTTGGTGTTTGCTCGAATCGCGATTGAAACAGTGAAATATAACGGGACGGGAATTAAAAACCCACAACAGTTATCACAGAATCAGGAAAAATAGTCCACAAATCAAATATAAGAAAATAAAATCAATCCCTATCTCTATTCTCATTTTACAACCCAACAGGTATTTGGCTGGAACTGGCGAAGGAGTTGTTAAGATTCTTGATTATACTAACTCCCCAATCATCGTCCTCAATAATGGAATGGATACAGTACAGCAATCAAAAATACACGAGGCAGCGTTTAGTGTGAAACATACGGGAGTAAAAAAGAAGAAATATGTTTCAACTAAGGAGGGAAAAGAAAAATCACGGTGTCATTTGTGTGGTCGAGTTGGGCACTGGAAACGGTTTTGTCCGGAACAAAGAGGGATGAACAATAATAGCAACAACAGAGACTGTCTTCTCTTCTGACTACAAGGATCTGTGGATAGCAGATTCTGCTGCAACGCGACATACAACCTTTCGACGGAATTGGTTTGTATCGTTTTGTTCCGAGAAGGCACATAAAGGTGTGAAAATAGCAAATGACGACACTCTCGATGTAGAAGGCATAGGTACAATTGAAGTAGAAGCGTGGGGAAACGGACAGTGGGAGCCTAGAACCATTGAAAATGTACGGTATGTACCACAATCTAAAGTTAAATCGTTTTTAATAATTCAGAATGCACAAAGAGGATTTGAGACAAGATTGACAAGAGGAGATTGCACCATTTTTGATAAAAATGATCGAGTACTATTAGCACTAGGATATATGGATAGGAATGGTTTGGTAAGGATGGCGTTCAAAAATACCAACGAGAATCGGTCATGATTCTCTTTAAACATGAAAGTCTCAGAAGCATCCCTACAACAATGGCACAAACGGCTAGGACATGTCAACGCGGCAACCAGAAAATCAATATGTAACAAAGGTTTGGTAAATGGAATAAAGTTGACTGACCAAAAGGATTTCTTTTGTGAAGACTGTCAACTGGGAAAAATGCAACGGGCATCACATCTGGTAAGTCCAAAACGCGCAGTTATGAAAGGGGAATGCATTCACATGGATTTGAGTGGTCCAAAGGAAGTAGTTGGAATTGGCGGCATAAGATATTTTATGATTCTGAAGGATGAGGCAGCTGGCTTCCGATTGGTCTATTTTCTGGAGCACAAATCAGAAGTGACGATAATAGTAGAAGACTTTTTGGCACAAGCTAAAAATGCGTGGAATTGTCAAATAAAAAGACTACGTTGCGATAACGGGAAAGAATTCATTAACTAGGACGTTCTCAGATTACCAGCTAAACATGGTATCACTATAGACCGAATCGCGCCATACACACCAGAACAAAACGGTCTTATAGAAAGAGACAACAGAACCGTTCAAGAGTCAGCAAGAACTATGCTAGTTTCCAGCGGTTTACCAAAATTACTTTGGCCAGAAGCTGTGAGGAAAGTTTTACTCCTAATCAATCCATAATACTTTCTCATAATACTGAGGGATCAGAAGACGAGACGGAAATAGCAAATGAGGAGTCAAGACCAGGTAAAATGAAGGAAGAGCCAGAAAGAAAATCGCCAGATGATGGAGAGAAGAAAGATAATCGTGAAAAAAAGGAAATGAGATGCCTACGTAGCAGAAACAAGGGAGCAAATCTAATCTATCATCGAGACAGGTTTTGTAGCTACGTTCTTAGAGCCTTAGTCATATGAAGAAGCTATGCGAACGGAACAAAGCGCTGAGTGGAGACAAGCAGTTAATGAAGAGCTTGATTCATTAAATGATAATAACGTATGTCCACACGTACCCCTAAGATTATAGTAGGGCACGCTGGCCACGCTTTGCCAACTGCTGACGAGAGCACTCACTTCGAAAGCCTCATCCTCACCGAATAATAGGAACCTATCAAATGACGAAATTTATGGGCACCTAAAACATATGGACGAAATTATCAAACAAACGATGGATAGAACGATACCACGCCAACGGCATTACGATGCCACGGACGTGTACCGAAACGCGACTATAGACGCACTTCACAGACAGAAAAGTACAGTCCTCTCAAGACCCAAACTCTTGTACAGGCGGTTTACCGACAGACAAAATACGGAGGTCAGGACCCTGAAGTCACTGTTTAAAAATTTCCGAAAGTTAATTAAAGAAAACTATAAAATAGACATAAATCAGCACTGGAGCAACAAAATTCCAACCGCGCGAATATGTTCCCGCAGATAAACAAAATATTTCGGAGAAAAGATCAGAATGACATTCAGGATCTAAAGGTTCCGAGAACGTCAGTCAACGAACATTTATTACGAACAGTCAACATCGATCCAGAGAGCGCCGTCCTAGATAACGACTTTTTTGTGATTGAGGATCTTCAGGAGAAAGTGGCGACAGTGGGGGCTGTCTTCCAGGAAGTGTATAAGGTGAATGAAAGCATTCGCCCGAACCACGACCTGGAGAATAGAGCCCTACTTCACCACTTCTACCTTCGAAATGATATCGAATATTTGCGAATCGGGAACCATGGTTTTACCAAGTTCAATGACGACTATACGGCAAACAATGCCATCACCAATGAAGGTGCTGATACACTGTTCATTTCGACGGAGGATCTCCAGTTGATCTTCATGTCATTAAAAAATAAAAAATCCCCGGGTACAAATGGTATATCCAACGTTGTGCTCAGGCACCTTCCACCAGTAGCTGTAGAGAGGTACACCATCCTGTTTAACAATGCACTGAATAATGCATATTATCCGGTGCATTGGAAAACGACGGTGGTCCAACCAATCCCTAAGAGGGGCAAAGACTCCTGTAATCCGGCAAATCTCCGGTCGATAAGTCTCCTTCCGAGTATCAGTAAGGTCTTCGAGAAGGTAATCCATAGAGCCTTGTCCAAATGGGCTGAGGACAAAAATATCATTCCGGATAACCAATTCGGTTTCATGATACTAGTCTTGCCGCGTCGAAACTCGTCTCGGATATCCAATGGAATAAATGCAAGAACCAATGCACGGGTGCCTGCAGGCACCAGGGTGCCTGCCTGGTTGATTTGGAGAAGGCCTTCGACACCGTATGGTTAGAAAGACTTTATTTTGTATATATAATACTGAAAAATATAAAGGAACTAAAGATTAATGACATAAAGAAAGTTGTGTGTATTTCCTTTTTGCATTCTTATAACTCTGACAATAGTCTTTATATTCTGCTCGTAGTAAGTGCTGTTGTGTTGCTGCCAAATAAATTCACATACAAATATATATATCGTTCACACACACATCATAAATAGAAACCAATTATTCATCCCATTCTAATATCTATAGCGTAGAAATAAAACTTAATTATAAGCATTACAATCCTAATAAAAGGGTGAAACACCTATTACCCTTCTAATGTAAGATATATCCAAAACGAAATTAAGGTGTCTTAATCTCAGGCGATTATCCAAAAGCTTAAATTCAATCCCAGAGGACACCAGTCCCATAAGCTCTACCACATCCCCATCTTCTCCCTCAAGCTCAATAAACATGACCACCGAAAATAACAATTCCAATCCCATCCTAACAATGCCAGCCAAACGATCAATCATAATGATATTTTCAACTCCTTGAGGATCCCTGACGCTATTAAGGATCCAACGATCGACGGTAACGCTCCCTACTTTACGAGTTTCTCAATAACGTAGAGGAAATCCTACTCTCTATGAGGGGAAACGATAACACCCCTTATGGTCAGATTTTCTTGAGGGCGATCTGCAATAAAATTATAGGACAAGCAAACGAAGTGCTAAATATGTACGGCACAGCCCTCATATGGGATGATATCAAGAAAAATTTAATCCTGCACTACTCCGATAAGCGTACGGAAACGTCGCTTATCCGAGACCTACACGGCATCAAACATGGCACGAAAAACGTAGAATCGTTCTACGGCGAAATAAGCTACATCAGCTCTTTGTAACAATGTGCTAATACATGAATACGACCAAAACGTTATTACCACTAAAAAGGAATTATACGCCGAAATGAGTTTAAATTAATTTTATGTGGTTTAAATTAGCCTTTAGGATCTCGAGTAAGAATGATGCAACCCAACTCGTTGGCTGCCGCTCTTACTTACTGTGCTAAGGAGCAAACTATCTACCATCAGAAGCCAACGCAATTTTCTAGGTACAAGCCATACACCTACGTCCATCACGCACACCAGCTAAAATCGAGTAACCATTATCCCAATCAATGGGAATTAAATAACAAATACCCTCGCCCATCATACAATAGTGAACATCAAATGGGATTCCAAAGGCACTAAACCGATAACCACTTCCAGAGACGAAAAAACTATTACTGCTGTAGTTGGCAATACACGAGACCACAAGACCGAGAGTCCACACAACAACCCAGACAAACCCCACATAACTACACACAACACGTAACACCAACTGTAACTACAACGAGACTGACAGCTTGAATACAGATAACACACTTCAACAGAATCCAAGCAACTTTCAACAACTAGACCGTTACCTGAATAGTGACATAACTAACATCCAAGACTCACCAAATTTTTCAACAACTGCCTTGAACAACCAACGGGACAAATAGAACCAGTTCGACACCTTACAAATTTGTCTTATATAAATATTTCTTCGCCTTTCGGTAGGCCACTCAATTTTCTTCTAGATACAGGCGCATCAGTCTCATTTATTAATCCAGACTTCATTCCTATTAATAAACATATACCCTGCAAGGAAATAACTATAACCACTGTACTCAAGAGTTACAAATTGGAAAAACAAGTAGTTCTACCTATCTTCTCCGAATTCAATCAGGAAGGATCCCTTAGTTTTCCGTTGTTTAAATTCCATAAATTCTTTGACGGCCTTCTAGGTATCGACACCCTCCTTTGTTCAGACGCAAAAATTGATTTAGAGAATAAAACCTTAACCACTAGGAATGCGATAAACCCCTGAACATAGAATGCAACCATTCTTCTAGTATAGTAAGTATTTCCCGGAACATGAAGTTATTAACTAAATTGCCAGTAAATAAAAATAATGGACCCGTCTACCTAAACACTATAGAAATTAAGCCTTTGCTCTTCATAAGTCAAGGTCTCTATGAAGCAGAAAGAGGGTACAGTACCGGAGAAATAGTAAATTACTCAGATGAAGATCAAACCTTAATGGTAGAATCTGCTCTCAATGTGGAATCTTACAACCCTACGGATTCATTGAAATCTATAACTTCAACTCAGAGATAGATGAAACAACACCTCAAAGTGACATTAAAGATTTAATTAGGATAGATCACTTAACACCAGAAGAACGCAAGGAAGTGCTTGAAATATGTAAAGAATATAAAGACATAATGTACAGGGAAGGTGAACCGCTAACGTTCACCAACCGAATAAAGCACTAAATTAACACCACGGACGATAATCCAATTCACACCAGGTATCCATTTGTACATGGAAAAGTACAGGAACGAATTTCTTAAATGTTGGAGCAAGGAATAGTAAGACATAGCTATTCTCCATGGTGTTCTCCCGTATGGATAAAAAAAGTTGGACGCCAGCGGAAAACAGAAATGGAGGCTAGTTATTGACTACAGGAAGGTCAACGAGAAAACCAGTTCTAACCGCTACCCATTGCCCAACATTACAGAAATCCTGGACAAGCTAGGTATGTATGTATGTTGGCGTTACAGTCCATAAAGAACCGGAGCCGAGCTTCTCACAATCACCCATGTTGTGTGTGATTTCATTTTCCCATAGGTGAAAGGGACCTACAGTTTATTGCCGGTTCCGAACGGCGAATTTAGAGAAGCTTTTCATGACAATTTAACTACAGGGGGTTTCGTCAGAACCCCGCTGAGGAGAAACACCGTGAAAAACACGTTCGATGACATGGCTGTATCGGGATTCGATCCCGTGTCATTGGCGTCAGAGGCCAACACACTACCCACTGCGCCACAGTGCTCTCAGGACAAGCTAGGTAAATGCATGTATTTTACCACATTGGACCTGGCGAGTGGGTTCCATCAGATCGAGATGGACTAAAAGCACATTCAAAAGACGGCGTTTACAGTCAAAGGAGGACATTATGAATACCTCGGCATACCCTTTGGATTGAAAAACGCCCCATCTACATTTCAGCGAGTGATGGATAACGTGCTAAAGGAACTGATAGGTAAAGTCTGTCTGGTTTACCTAGACAACGTAATTATCTATTCCACTTCGCTCCAGGAACATATTGAAAGCATAATATTAGTTTTGAGTCGACTTCGGGGAGAAACACCGTGAAAACACGTTCGATGACATGGCAAACTTCAAGATACAGATGGACAAATGAGAATTCCTACGAAAAGAAACATGTGTTCTTAGGGCATGTTATAACTCCGAGGGCATTACACCAAACCCTGCGAAAATAGAGGCAATGAAAAATCCCCCAAATCCCGTACTGAGATAAAAGCTTTTCTAGGGCTGATAGGTTATTACAGGGAATTTATAAAAGACCTGGCTAAATTAACCAAACCTTTAACAACCTGTTTAAAGAAAGGATCAGATCTAAATAGATCTAAAATATCTTGATGCTTTCGAAACCTGTAAGACCCTACTCACTAACGATCCTATCCTTCAATATCCTGATTTTAACAACAGAAGCTAGTAACTATGCGTTAGGTGCTGTTTTATCTCAAGGGAGAATAGGAAGTGATAGGCCAATCTGCTACGAGTGTAACTATTCTACGGTCGAAAAAGAACTCTTAGCCATAGTTTGGGCTATGCGATACTTTCGGCTATACCTATTTGGAAGAAAATTCCAGGTAGTAACCGACCATAAGCCTCTCACATGGCTAATGAGTCTTAAAGAACCGAACTCTAAGTTAGTGAGGTGGCGCCTCAAAACTTGAAGAGTTCGACTACGAGATCGCGTACTAACGACCGAGGTATCGAGGCAATCGAAAACGTATTTTAGAATAAACAAAGACGAACCAAACTTCGACGAAAATGAAATGACAGACATACGGAATAAAGACGAACAAGAAGAAATCATCCGCAACTACCATGAACAATCGAACCATCGAGGGATAAACGAAACATATCCCCATTTGAAACAGGAATACTTCTTCCCAAATATGAGGGACATAATAACAAAAACCCTGAACAATTGCGAGAAATGTAAATTATTAAAATATGATAGGAATCACCCAAAACCAATATTTAACAAACCAGAAACGCCTAGATATCCTCCACATAGACATATGTATACACAATAAACCACAATCAAATTCTAACCCTGCTCGACAATGCTTTGCATGTGGGTTCACCTTACCTTGCAGAAGCAGCGTCGTCATCCTAAAATCTCTCAAAAGTTACATAAGCCTTTACGGTATACCAAAGAAAATTGGCGACCAAGGCTCTGAATTTGTAGCAAATAACTTTCGAGATTTCTGTAAACAACTTAATGTAAACCTGCACTTCATGTCATTCCAACAGACCAGTAGTAATTCACTAGTGGAAAGGCTACATTCCACCTTAACTGAAATTTTTCGAATTATCGTATCAAGAAGGAACGATAAAAAGCTTTCAACAGATTACGAAGAGATATTATCCGAAACTTTTATCACGTACAATAATGCTATCCATCCGAGCACGAAACACACCCCTTATGAAAATTTCTTTGGTAGACCTTATAAAAGCTATAAAACCCTAGATTTCTCAAATGAGCATGAATACTTGTCCAAACTAAATGAATACCTCAACGAAGTTTACCCTGAAATCCATGAAAGACTAGAAAAAATAGTCACCACCAGAACTGAAAAATTGAATGAGTCTAGAGAGGAACCGGAAGAGATATATGTATATCATTATATGTATATATACATATAAATACGTTCACGGCATATGAATGTAAACATGATAGCGTTATAACGGCATATGACTACCGAGGCTGTCCAACTATGTTTGTATTATAACTTTTTTTTTTGTAACTACATAGAATACTGTACTCAGCAACTATTTAACCCATACCCATCCTTTCAGTTTCCAACCATTATTTCCCCAACTTATTGAAATCTACAATATACCCAAAAATCGGAGCCTTCTTACACTTCAGTTAGGACCTGCGAAAACTATCATTAATTTTCATAACTTTTCATATTATTGATCTCGACACATATAGTAACAATATACAAGACATAGCTAAAACACTAAATCCTCTGGCAAGAAACACAAAAGTAACTAACTCTATTCATGTAACGCGTTTAAAACTTAAAGAACTAGAGCGAAGACTATTAACAATATATCCCAAGACCCGAAGTAAAAGAGGTTTGTTCAATGGACTAGGATCCGCTATTAAACTTATAACCGGAAACCTAGATGTTCAGGATGCTCAAATCATCAATGAACATATCGAAATCATCAGAACAAACATGTACAATATTACGGACACAATTTCAAACCAAAACGCAATCAACTTCCAAATGATAGAAAGATTCAAAAACATTACTAACCACAATAACAACGAACAAAAGACAATAGAGCTATACCTAGAAAAAACAGCTAACAGAATCAGACGCGAAGAAGACACTCTAATTGAAACCCAATTCCTCAACCAAATTACCTTTAACATCGACCTACTAACAGACCACCACTTTGTTATAGTATACTGTTTTTTTTTTTTTTTTTTCTCTCTTTTTTGTATTAAACAGTTTATACATCTGTTTTAAATTTTATAATGTTGTTCACCTCACATTATACATATTTGAAGTGATATTTATAGCTATTTAGTTAACTGAATAAAAAATGTCACTACCTATTCTCATTCAACCTAGTTACTTTGTGAATTTAGAATTGGAACATATCCGACCTTGCTTAATCAGTAGTTATAAGTAGATTAAATATTATCCCCAAATTCATATTTAACCCAAACGAACTAAAATTGATACAAGACAAATTAGAAAAACAAAACATAAAAATTATTCCAACAAAACAAATATGTGAATTCTTGAAGCTTCAAGCGCATTACAATGGCACAAATTTAATATTTAATATACTATTACCCAATTTATCCTTAAAAGAATACAATATGTGCCACGTCATTCCCCTTCCTATTAACGAAACCAAATTAATAGTAACCGAACCATATGTAATTTATAATGAAAAATACATACAACAACACAACACACTTTGCCCCAAAATAGCCCCAAGACCTAGCAGAAGAAATAGCATCATCCAGGTGTCTTGGCAAACTCATGCAGAACCAAATCCCCCATTGCCAACTTAAAGATGTCGGCAAAATCAGGAGCATCTCGGAGCCAGAACCAAATTTTGTATTACTTATTAATGTACCGAAAACTCTAATAAACTCAACTTGCAGTACGCAAACTAAAACAATAGAAGGTACAGCACTACTACATTTCAAGAACTGCAGCATTAACATCAACGGGATCTCATACGAAGATCATCAGGAAACATTCTGGGACCAAGTCCACCACCAAGTACCTACATTCAAACGACGTACTAAACCTCCAGAAGCTTAAGGACTTCGACTTCGAGACTGAAACGAAGCGGACAACCCTCTGAACCAAGACTCTACATCTCCATTACCTTTCCGGCAAATCAATCGGTCTATCGTTAATCTTCATCATAGTAACCGTAACGACAATCATCAGCCTGAAGAAAAGAAATAAGAAAGAGAATATCAGTTACAGTCACAGGTAATTCGCCATACAGAAATGTAATCTGATAACCCAAATGTTATGTACATGCGATCGAGCGAACGACGCGAATTCGGAGAAATAACAAAATGCAGAGTAAACCTCTGCATAACATCCGACACCGTTTGGAAATGCATTCACCCTATCGCCAGCGCAAACCTTGCACTTTGTACGAAAAGCGTTCGTCCGATCGATTGTGCAAGCAATGCCCTTTATAGCTGCATTGCGAAGTCACTCGATAACAAAATCGAAATCTGTAATTGAGGCTTAAGGAAGATTCAATAAAGTTCGGTCATTGAAAGAGAAATAACAACTCGTTTGTTTTTTTTTTTTTTTTTGTTTATTTCTTTTCTTTTGTTTTTTTTTCATCGAACAAACGAAGGCTGGCTTTAGAATAGTTCCGTATTAAAACTAAATAAAAAGAAATCGCTCGAGTGTCCGTTTTAACGGTTAATTGACTAATCCTACATATCCCGAAGAATTGTTAATAGTGATAGTGAAGTTACTAACAGGTTAGTAACACACACGAAGTGAAAAAAAAAAATTTAGAAATCAGAAAAAAAAGGAAGCGACTACCAGCCCTCGAAGAAAAACCAAAAATTAATGAGAGTGCGAACAGCAACTAACGCAACAACATCAAGAGCAATCACATCGCCGATCTAGTAAGTTATTGCTATTGTAATTAAGCCGTTATAGATATGTGTTACTGTTAGCAATACATTACATTAAGTAGTAAACATAAAGTAAATACACTAAGTTGCATAAGACTGTGCTCCATATATGTAGTATGCCAGTATCAGGCACACTAGGGGAACAAATAAACTTGGTTCAAGAGAGATCTCGAGAGCTTTCCGACTTGACAAGAAATTTTCTCGACAATTCCACTATGCTTACTCTTAGACCCCCTCAAATATATATCAAAACTGCCAGACTTTAGCGGAGATTATAGGGAACTCCAAAATTTCGTCGATTTATTCGGCAAAATATACCCCGTATTGATCAAATATGACCAGCTTTCACAAAGTATTTATTCCGACCATCTAAAAGCCAAACTTAAAGGCAAAGCGAGAGAAGTCATAGAGATCATCAATACACATGTCACGTCATGGAAAGGCATTAAAAAAACCCTAGTAAGCAACTACGGTGATCGACTCACTGTTGAGGAGCTTTTTGACGAATTCAGAGGAGCTAAGTTTAGAACAGATAGTGTTGATTTTTACAATGAGCAGTTCTACACAGACTGAACGTGAAAACTAAAATTATATCGACAGACTCAAACGTTGCTTCCGGCAACATAATATATAACAAACTTTCTGCGATCCCTGCTTCAATGCAGAAATCCGACCAGTCTAGAGGACGCAAGGAATGTTCTCCATGAATGCGGTTACGCGAGTTACAACCCAACTTCCATCAACTAGAACATAGAACCCTACTCCCAACAGCTAAACAACAACAACAACAAACACAACAGAATACCCGCCAACACGAAAGTCCCACGAAAAGTGCAACAACGGAAACATATCATCAGATTACAACACACGCAGTACAGGTCAATATTTATTTCTTTGTAATTGAACCGGTGAAGTTCCAAATTGCTTTATCAGCGTCTGCTGAACATCCGGTCAGAACGATCACCGTTGCAAATGATAGCCTAAATAAAAATTTTGTAAATCATAGCCGAGAACACTTGTGATCCAGCTTTTGTGCAATAAAGATCTTTTTTTTTAATAAACGTGTTATGGGATATTGTAATTGGCGCAGTCGGCAGGATGCCCAGTTAATGATTTGTGAAAAGTAGTGCGCGAATTTTTTCAATCGGCGGGTTACCGGGAGTTAAAGTTAAGACGTTCGAAATTTAACAAATCTGTGAGTTTAACCTCTTTATAACTGGGAAAAGAACCAGCACTTCCAACGTCTTCGAGGGAACATCAAGACAAGGAAACTACAAACAACCTAAGGATCATCGGACAACTTTAGAAGCTAATCAACCATGTTAATCCTCTACATAATCTGGTATATGTAAGTCGAAATATTGTTACTATTCAACTGTGTATACTTAATGAGTGTTAAATGAATAACTTTCGAAATATTTTAAAATTAATAAATAACGAGTGTTTGAAAAATAAATTAGATAATTAGAATTGCAAATGTTGAAATTAAATTAAGAGAAGTATTGAAATTGAATTGAGAGAAGTATTGGAATTAAATTAAAAGAAGTTGAATTAAGAGAAGGTGAATTAAGAGGAGAATTGAAGTTAAATTAAGAGAAGTAAGAGAAGTAAATAAAAATAAAGAATAAAGTAGATAAATGAATAAATGTGAATGCAAAATTGTTGAATTACAAGAAGTGAAAAATAAAACAAAAACTAAATTAATATTTCTAGTTAAGGATTATACAAACAAATATTGGAATCGAGCTTTCCTTAATTACGAAATCCACATATACTTGAATAACCTGTAATTATATCTAAGCATTTAATGCCTAAATCCCCAAAAAAGCAAATCTTCAAGCCATATCCCAAACTTACTAGACTTTTTCGAAGCCTTAGCTCAATCCCAGAATTAGTTGATACCGAAGAAACACCAGAACTTCACTCACTCCCAACAGATTTTGTTCCAATTAATAACAATATGAATCCAAACGTAGGCCTATCTACCTCCATGCGAGAAATGTTCGACTTAGGATACCAGACGCGGTAAAGGACTTACCACGTTATGACGGTAACCCTAGACTTCTCTAGGACTTCATAAACAATGTCGAAGAGATTTTATTGCATGTAAACGGGTTAGAAGGCACTCCATACGCCAAAATTATCACGCGAGCTATTCGCAACAAAATTGAAGGCCAGGCCAACGAAATACGCCAACAAGCGTAATGAAACGTCCCTCATCAGAGACCTCCATATGTTAAAACAAATTAACAAAACGGTAAAAGAATTTCATAGTGAGATTATTGAAATGCAAGCGACAATGAATAATAACCTACTGATTCACGAAACGGACCAGAATGTTATTAAAGCTTAGATCCTGTGCATAGATTTAAGAAATACATTGTAAAGTAGTTTTAAGTACATATGTATATTGAAACCCAACCTTTCTGATATTAATTTACTAAGTACTAAAAAAGATTCGAATCTTAATGTACATTCCCCTTGCGTGACTACACACCTCGACGCGGTGCAAGAGCCCAGTAAAGGTCAATGACTCTCGGATAGCCCAGAGGAGACATGAAGCTAAGATGTAGTCAAATGGGCCGGATCAAGGTATTACACGACCCGTGCCGAAGATCAGCCAGGCTGGGGGCCCATCCCAAAAATAGCCCAGTCGCTAACGGAGTATCCTGAGCACCAGGCGCACTCAGGATTATCTAGCCCCTCCCCTGCGTACTGCGGATCTCTGCGCAGGGGTGGTATTCCCTTTCTCCGCTACTCGTGGGATCTATTATGGACAAAAACAACAAACAAAACAATGATAGAAACAATAATAACAAGGAAAATACAAGTGACGAGAAGCACATCAAACCGGCAGATTGTATAGACAAAGATACAACTGCCGAAACTCGGCGAGGTGCTGTGACAGTGGCCCCTACATGGCTTGGTCCAGCATCCTCTTACTGCAGTACCATGACAAACGCTCTACAAGGTGCTAAGACATTGGCACACGTACTAAAGCCTGGTCCAACACCCTCAGGAAGCAGCAGAAATGCCGCTATCCAACCAGGTGCTACGACAGCGGCCAACGTACGAAAGCCCGGTCCAGCATCCTGACTATAGCACAAAATTTATTTCAAATACTGACGCGTCTAATACAGCAATAGGAGCAGTATTGTCACAAGATCCTAAGCCCATTACATTTATCTCAAAAACTCTGAACAGAACGGAACAAATGAACCAAAACAAATGAAAGAGAGTTATATGCAATAGTTTGGTCTTTAAAAAATTAAAGAAATTATTTGTATGGGGTGACCAATCTAGAGATTCATACAGGTCATCAACCATTGTCTTTCGCGATCTCGAATCGCAACCCCAAGTCCAAAATGAAAAGGTGGCATGCTTTCATCGAAGAGTTCGCACCCAAAATAATTGATAAGCCCGGTGCTACAAGCGTGGTAGCAGATGCCTTATCAAGAATTGAAGTTAACAACATCACTGATGATGGCGTTGAAGACGAACGGGATAGCAATACCCAACACTCTGTGGGTATATAGAAGAAACGAAGAAACCACTGAATCAATTCACACAACAACTATTAGTTTCGAAAAATAATTTCACTATCCATGAATCCATTTGCAATATCGGAAACACTAGGCATATAATACAGTGGAAAAACTATTAATTATTCTCAAGGAATACCTACAACCTAAAGTGGTTAAAGCAATACACTGTACACTAATTAAAAAATTCCTTAACCCTAGATTACTAACCTTCGTCGAATCGACTACGTCTGTTCCAATTAATTTTGTTTTCTTTTTGCTCAGTATTCTAATCTCACCCATTCCCCATATATGCTCATTTAGTGTTGATCTCTCAAGGGTAACACATACAGTTCAAAACTGTACGCACCCGTTATTTAGCTATAACCGCTTTCCGTAGTCGAATCGACGAAGGTTAGTAATAACGTGTCACGAAATAAAAGAAATACATATTCTAATTTCTCAATTTATGTTAAATTTTCCATCAGATGAACGACGAACAAATAAGTAAGTATTTAGAAAAATTGGCAGCTGATTCTGGGAATGAGGGAAATTCAGGAAGTGAAATAGAAGATGCAATTTATCAAGAGGATTTGCAGTTGACGGATACTGACAGTGATGTCGATTTGGAGAATATAACGAACGTTACTGAGTCTTCTTTAATATCCACAAGTGTAACATACGTTCAGGAAAGAACACAAAACACACAATCGGAGGAGGTAAATACTTCGATAATTAGTTTTGCTGCCCCAGGTTTAAGAGGCAAGAATAAGCACAAGTGGTCCACCATACGGGCTAAGTCTGCAAAAGTACCAGGCAGAAATATTGTCCACGTAAAGCCAGGACCTTCCCGTCATTGTCGATCCTTGTTGGATCCTTTGTCCTGTTTCGAACAGTTTATCACTTATGATATCATCGATAAAATTTGTCGCTTATACGAATGTAGAAATTGAAGTTCAGTCTCAAAAGTATGAAGAAATACGTTCGACGCAATCAAAAGTAGATGGAACTGAACTTAAGGCCTTGTTAGGTATACTAGTACTTACGGCAGCTTTAAAAGATAACCACCTTACGTCCCGAGAACTTTTCGACAGCACTTATTGTGGAAACCGCTACAGGGCATGTATGAGTGCGGAGAGATTCGACTTCCTCATCAATTGTTTGAGATTTGACGACAAGACCACCCGTTTGGAGCGCCGTGCTCAAGATTCATTTGCACCAATCCGAGAAATTTGGTCTTTGTTTATTGATAAGTGCGAAGAAAATTATAAGCCGAATAGCTATGTTACAATTGATGAGCAGTTGCTAGCTTTTCGAGGTCGTTGTGATTTTAGAATGTATATCCCGAATAAACCAGCTAAGTATGGGATAAAAATTGTAATGATGTGTGACAATTCAACCAAGTACATGATAAACGCGATGACATATTTAGGCTCTGGGACAAATTCAGGTGGCTTACCATTGGGTGATTTTTACGTTAAGGAGCTAAAGATAAAGTCTGAAGAGTATTATTTTTTTTTTTTTAACTTATAACAGAGGAAAATAAATGAATTTATATCTATCAAGTCAAAAAAATCGTTTTCCTTTGAATACTTTTTACAAAAATGTTGTTTTTTTGATACGTAGCCGAATCGACGATGATTAGTAATAACAATCTACTGAAATAGATTAGTAATCTAGGGTTAAGGAGACATTTAGCAATAAATTTCTCCATACCAGAAAATTCCCGATCGATGTTGTAAACACTGACAACAAACACATAATAGGGCTCATCGAAACTTTAATGAAAATATTAAACAAATAGAAGATATGTATTATTGGCCAAAGATGCGCCAACAACAATATTAACAATAAATATGATAGACATCCTCGAATGATATCGATCAAAGAAGCACCCATTCCAACAAAAGAAGGCGAATTGCTGCACATAGGTGGTTAGGAATATGTACCGGCTCATCCGCAAGATATGGTCAGAGGAAAGCATGCCCAAGGAATGGAGTCGCAGCATTGTTTGCCCGAGCCCCAAGGCTAGGGATAGGTCTTCTTAATGTCGCGTTCAAGATCTTCGCTGCCATTTTGTGTGAACGCCGGAAGCCGTTCGTAAATAAGCCAGGGAAGTCCACCATCGACCAAATCTTCACACTACGCAGATCCTGGAGAAAACCAATGAATTTCAAGTCGACACCCACCATCTATTCGTCGACTTCAAGGCCGCATACGATGGCGTAATTAGAGATGAGCTATATAACGCCATGTTTACTTTTGACATTCCTGCTAAGCTCGTCGGACTGTGCAGGATGAGTCTGGAGAACGCTCGCTGCTCCATCCGAATCGGTGCAGAACTGACCGATAGTTTCGAAGTCAAGAAAGGATTTAGACAGGGCGATGCGTTGTCGTGTGATTTTTTTAACATCATATTAGAAATGATTGTGCAAAAATCACAGGCCAATACAAGAGGCACAATCTATTTCAAATCCTCGCAACTCCTTGCATACGCCGACGACATTGATATAATAGGTAGGTCACAGCGAGATGTCAATGAGGCGTTTGCGAGTATTGAGATGGAGGCGGCAAAAATTGGTTTGGCAGTTAATGAGGGCAAGTCTTAATATCTGCTGTCATCGAAAAAGGACATTTACCACCGACCTCTTGGACAGAACGTGCATATTGGCAGATATAGGTTTGAGGTAGTTAAGGACTTCATTGACCTCGGCTCCGCAGTGACCTGGAACAACGACACCAGTTTCGAAATCAAGCGCAGATATACTCTTGCCAACCGCTGCTTCCTTGGGCTCAAGAGGCAATTGAGAAGCCGAGCCCTCTCTCGTACGACCAAGTTGACCTTTTATAAGACCTTACTTATCCCGGTCCTGTTATACGGCGCAGAAAAATGGACTTTATCTAAAGCGGATTAGGAAATCCTTGGTCGTCTCGAGAGAAAGATGCGTGCGATTTCCAGTCTTATAAACACAGAGAGGGGTTGGAGGAGAAGATTCAATCACGAGCTGTACGGGTTGTACAGCGACATGAGTCTAGTCAGACGTCTACGGATCCAACGCCTAAGATGGCTAGGCCATGTAGAGCGAATGGACACCACAGCTCCAGCCCGTAGAGTCTTTGAATCCAACCCCGAGGGACGAAGAAATAGAGGACGGCCGCACCTAAGGTGGCGCGCACAGGTGGAAAAGGACCTCAACCAACTGGGCGTGCGGCACTGGAAAAGACTAGCGAAAGATCGTGCTGGGTGGAGAGGCATGTTGGTTGAGGCCCAGGTTCACCCCGAACTGTAACGCCCGCCCGTAAGTAAAATTTGAAATTGGTCACATGTGTAGACTCATACTCGAAATTTTTAGTTCTAAAAAATATTGAAAATAAATTAAATCTGAATGAAAAGGTCTTGGAGCTATTGCAATCAAATTAGAAGCAAAAAAATTATATAATGAACCAAGTTTAAGTACTCCACAATTTAAGCCTTTAATGCAAAGATTGAATATTAAAACATACTATTTTGATCAACACGGCACCTACAAAAGCATGAATAATTGGGACATCGGACACCATGCACTCCCCATCAACACTACCACTATCTACCCACGCTTTCCGGCACTGATGCAGCTGCACCCGCACCTGACACCGGCGTGCATTCCAACACGTACGCGATGTCCAACATTTGACATAAAGCTAGGCTAAGTTGTTTTCATGTTTTTAGTTTTTAAGTCAGTTTATAACAAACCGTGAAATAAAGAGGAGCTTCAGCTGCAGTAAAAAATATTAATTTTTTACAAAAATAGGAACAATAACTTAACTGGCGCCCGAGCGGAGACCGGGGGAAAAGTGCGGGAGTGTTAGACGATTTTAACTCTGGTAAGGGTAAGTGACCAGTCGCCCCAAGTAGCCGCGGCATCCAATTCCAGTAGTGTCGTTGAAATAACCGGTTGGTTGTCGGTCGTGTCATAATACTTGTCATAACCAGTCGCCCCTAGTAGTCGCCGTGTCATCCAGCCGTTTGTAGTGAATACACGACATGCACCTATACAGCATACCAACACCACGACTAGCCAATCCATGACCACGATCAACCAATTGTCTACGCCCAGCATTACACTCAGTGCCCTACTACTTGGTTTGAGCTTGACCTACATATGTTACTTTACCGATCGTATTGCTAAGCAGTGACACTCAAAATCACGTGCACTTAAAAGCAAAGCGATGTAAACAAACGGTGAAACTAAGCATAAACAAACCGACTCAGTTAAATGGGTACAATGCTGATGATGCGCCTTTGATCAATTGGCCGCTGTATTGTGCGCTTGTACCAACTACACAATGCGTCTAATTCAAAATGCCGATGATGCGCTTGTGCATTTGACCGATTGCTCTAGATATTCAAATAGATCTATCTTCTTCTTGGATGGCGTTACAGCCCATGAAGGACCAGAGCCAAGCTTCTCTTAATCACCCATGTTTGTGTGATTTATTTTTCACATAGGTGAAAGGGGCCAAGTGGAGAGTGGCGTGAGTGGAGAAGCCTTTTCATGGCAAGTTTACTATGGGGGGTTTTGCCAGTACCCCGCCGAGGAGGAACGTCGCGAAATAAACATTCGATGGCGTTGGTGTTATCGGGATCCGAACTCGCTCATCGTGCGCCAGAGTCCAACACACTAACCACCTCGCCACGGCGTCCTTGATCTATGGTCACGAGAATTTCGTAAGGCATGTACGTGATAGAGGGGATAAATTCCCTAGAACAAATAATATAAAAGGAAAGGATTAAAAGGAAGAAGTAGCAGTAATAACATGACACCTAACGCGTGATAGTGAAATTAACATTTTTAAATATATATAAATAAATAACTTTAACAACGTGTTGTGTTTTACTCTCCGCGAGATACCTACTCTTCTCCCTGTCATTTAAGGGGAAAGCACGGCATCTCACGTACAAGACGTTTCGTTAAAATAACCCAGGTGCTAAAAGTAGCTGTCGCACCGCATAAACCAGTCGCCTAAAGTAGCCGCAGTGTTTTAAAAAAAAAAAACCTAACGAAGCGAAGTGACTGAAGCGATCGATACGCTCCTCCTACCGGTCCCAGAATCCCTAGCCTTAAGTGAGCCAGTGCATTCGATATATACTCGAAAAAAAAAAACACCTTCACTAGAAGGTCGTAAGAACGCCTCTAGTGGACCGCGTAAAGTGTGTGTTCTGCGGATCCTGAGTAACGGAAAGGACGAAAAGGGGAACTCCAAGCTGCCGACCCGGAGATGTCACTAACACGCATTGCATTGGACCAAAAAGGGCATCATAAACCCTTATACGTATTGTATCAAAAATTGAAATAGACGAAATAAAAAATATAATAAGCAAAGAAAATATCGAGTTTATGAATATAGAAGAAGCGCTGGACTTCGCCGAATTAAAGATCGCTGTAAGTGAGAACTCAATTCTATACATAATAAGTATACCTAGTTGTGGAAGAACGCCCAGGAGTAGGGGAGACGTACCACAAACGAACAGATCTGCACCACCGACGCCTTCTAATCGACGATGGACTTAACACTAGTTCCATCCTCAACTGCGGTTGGCATCTCTCTCGTTCGTTCACCATCTTAGAATTTCATTCCTTTGAAGCGAGCTAACGAGAGAGTTAAAACTGCGGTGAGTATGAGAATAAAATATGTAATATATGTAAATGTAATTTGTATCGTAGGAATAAAACACACACGCATACACATTGTGCAACCGACCGTGTTATTTCTTCAACCTTCGCTTCAAAGGACAATCCTTTTATTCCGCAGTCGTAATCCCTGCCATGGATTCAACTGCGTCGCCTCGCAATTTCTGTGCCTCTGCCGCCATAGGATTGCATCAGATTGCCACCATCTTGTCAGAGTCTACTGCACTTCTAATCTCTGTCGTTTTTAAGTGCATTTTTACTCTTGGCCTGCTAGTTTACGCCTGTGCAGTGGGAATTGAATTGCGTTTCCCGTCTCGCACCCTTTGCACCCGCACTCGCACAACCATATCTTATTGCCGCCTGTTTGGAACAACGCCATGAAACGGACGCCGACAAGAAAGAGCTCTCGCCTTCATCCCGTTGAACAAGCAATTGCCAGCCTACACATGGGAGATAACATCATTACATCCAGTGGTCAACGCCAGCGCCACAGCACCGCCAGTTCGTCATCCGCAAGAGGTCCCAGTAGCCAGTACTACATTGACTGTATCCACAGCCGATCCTGAACAAAGATCCCCAGAAGTCCTAGCCACGGATGGGGCGAACGCTGCCACGACTGCGCCCATCGTAAGTATCCTCGAAGATCTTCAAAGGAAACTCGCCGCCGTTGAAGGTGAGTTACGAAACACCTAAATTAAGATGACTGAACGGGATGTGCAGTGTCAGTCATTGCAAGAAATGATGCAGAACGTCACGATTCAAGCCGCTTCATCATCAGTTGCTCAGGAGACACCACCGTTACACAATGCCGTGACAATCTCCAGCGATACCCACACAGCCGACGGTATCGTTTACTAACCCGTTGTTACCGTCGTCTAGTTTTGGCCGTTCAGTGACAAGTACAGCTACTCACGTCACATTTACCGGTGTACCTACGATTTTACCACAATCGCCGCCATCAACATGGTATTCTCCATACCACCTCACACCACACACAGCCACAAGCTATAGCAGTACATCACAGCGAGAACATACGAGTATCCAGTGGTGACCCAGAGGACTGGCCCATGTTTTCAACTGCGTTTGCCGAATCAACTGCAGCGTTCAACTACAGCAATTTAGAGAACAGCTTGCGACTTCAAAAGGCTTTGAAGGGCGAGGCACGAAACGCAGTTAGATGCATGATGATTTATGCCGACAACTTCAACTTGGTAATGGAACAACTTAGGTTCAGCTTTGGCCGAGCTGAACAGTTAATAGACAGTCAGCTTCAGCTGGTTCAGCAAATAGCTCCGATTTCTGAATCGTCGCTGGAGAAGTTAATTCCATTTGCGATGAAGACAAAAAATCTGGCAGTGTTCCTGTCATCCATTAATGTCCAAAATCACCTAGCCAACCCCACTCTCTTGAAGGAGCTTGTCCTTAAGCTCCCTATGAGCCAGAGGATTGAATGGGCCGGATATGCGGCACAGATACGGCCATATGTAACAATAGCCGACCTTAGCAAATGGCTAGCTCAAGTCGCGGACTTAATCTCAATGGTGCAAGACAACAAGAGAAGTGGGATTCGTACAGCCGTAGAACAAAAACGCCGTTAAGTTCTTCTCGCCGCCGAAAGCCAGTCGGCAGCATCGTCTAAGTGCCCAATATGTCAATGTCGCCATGGAGTGGCTCAGTGCAAACGCCTTTTGGAGTGTAGTGTGAATGAGAGATGGGCCCAAGTCAAACGTCACCGTTTATGTTTCGCAGGTTTGGAAGTGGGACACGCTCTTCGGAACTGCAGTCGGCATCGAAAACGTTGTGGTGTTGATGGGTGCCCAAGGAGTCATCACAGGCTGTTGCACCAGTCGAGCCAGCCTGTCCCATGCACACAGTCCAGTACACAAACCCCGCGTGTACAGCAACAACATGATGATACGAGAGCAGCAGTCCTAAGTTGTACAGCTAGTGCAGTTAAAAACAAGAAACTACTCTTCCGAGTGCTGCCCGTTACGGTATCTGGTCCGGTGAATCGAGTCGACACATACGCTCTTCGATAACCATGATAGATAGCAGCCTTATAGAGCAACTTGGCTTAGATGGCTATCAACGTAGGTTGGATCTGCAATGGTTTGGGGGAAGAGCTACCCAAGAACATGCTACTGTCGTCGACGTTAACATTAGTTGTGCACAGTCAAAGAGGAGACATATGCTTCGTAAAGTATATGGTGTCTCCAATCTGCGCTTGCCGATCCAAAGCTTGCCAGTTGTCAGTTCTCCCCTATGATGACGTAATTCCACAGATTCTGATTGGTCTAGACCATTGCCACCTGGGTTTGCCAACTGATACAGTTCAACTTCAAGACGGAGGTCCATTTGCCGCACATACGGAACTAGGTGGGGTCGTATACGGTCCGACGAAAGGAACACCACCACCAAAGATGTCGTGTCTCTTTACGCACCCGAGGGAAGATGCCCTACATGAACTGGTAGCCGACTATTTTGAAACCAAAAGCTTTGGGGTGCGACCAGCACCAGCAGTGGAAACTAAAGCAGATGTGCGTGCCCGCAGCATTTTGCAGTCAACGACAATTAAAGTCGGATGAAAATACCAAACCGGACTTCTTTGGAAGAGTGACGACATAAGGCTTCCTGAGTCCTACGCTATGGCAAACAAGAGACTCCTAAGCATTGAATCCAAGATGAAGAGGGATGATACATTTTCTTCCGCCTACAGAGAGGTCATCAATACTTACGTCGCCAAAGGGTATGCCCGTAAACTTCAATCAGCCGAGGCCACTGAAAACGGACCCAGAACGTGGTACCTTCCACACTTCGCCGTCGTGAATCCCAACAAGCTAGGCAAGCTTCGCCTGGTATTTGACGCCGCCGCAACAGTTAATGGGATTTCACTGTTTGTTAAAGAGACCACAAGAATACCAGCCGATGCCAACAGTGCTGTTCAATTTTCGAGTAGGAGCCGTTGCAGTATGTGGAGACATTCGTGAAATGTTCCACCAAGTGTTGATTCGACCAGAAGATAGGAGTTCAAAAAGGTTCCTATGGCGTGACGGCAATACAGATGTTTCACCCGAAGTCTACGAAATTATGGTTATGACATTCGGAGCCGCTTGTTCGCCCTGCGCGGTAAAATATGTCAAATCTGAAATATCGCGACACTTATGCCATAGCTGTAAGGTCGGTCTTGATGCATCACTACGTCGACGATTTCGTGGATAGCTTCGAGTTAACAAACGAGGCTATCAGTATCTCTAACCAAGTGCGCGAAATACACAAAACCGCTGGTTTTGAGCTGCGAAGCTTTATATCCAACTCGCCAGATCAGTCACTGCCCAGTAATATAAACGCAAGTTGGACCAAGTGATGTGAGAACTTGGAACAAGTCATCGAAGTACAGATTCCACGCTATTAGACGCCCCAGTTAACAAACTCCAGTTACACGTCTTCGTAGACGCAAGTGAGGAGGCCTTTGCCGCCGTGGCTTATTGGAGGTTCGAGAGCCCGGATGAGAAAGCAGCTGTTACACTCATATGCGCCAAAACTAAGTGTGCCCCGCTTAAGCCGGTAACAATCCCACGTCAAGAGCTCCAAGCAGCGGTTCTTGGAACCCGCCTCATGCGCACCATCGTCGAAGAATACATGAACCTACAAGTCAGCCGATGTGTTCTGTGGACCGAATCCAAGACAGTCATCAAGTGGATCGATTCGAAGAACCGCCGCTACAAGCCCTTCGTAGCCCACAGGGTAGCTGAAATCCTCTCCGCTACCGAGGTGTCTAATTGGAGATGGATACCTACCAAGGACAACGTTACCGATGAAGCTACTCGATCAACTAATAAGATCGACTTTAGCAACACAGCGAGATGGGTGACTGGACCAATTTTCCTGAAACAGAAAGAGAGCACATGGCCCGTTGACGCCATCAACACTTTTCCAACTTTTCCTCTCTTCTAAGCCTAAAGAGAACAATCGCATACGTCATACGATACGTTCGCCGACTTCGCCATGTAATGCCTGCACAAGCCCTGACCGCTGAAGAAATGTATGCAGCCGAACTTGTGTTATGCAGCCAAACGCAAGCCGAAGTATACGCGGCCGACATCAAGCGAGTCAAAGATGGTCAATGCCTCACCAAGGAAAGCCCTCTACACGACCTGTTGCCGTATGTCGATGAAGAAGATGTCTTGCGTGTCAGCGGTCGCATCGACGCAGCCAGTTGGCTTCCAGTTGAGACGAGAAGGCCTGGTCGTAGCGCACCATCATTCAGAGATGAAACACCAGAATGTTGAGGCTACGTTCTGAGAAATACGGCGTCGATATTGGTTTCCATGGCTTCGAAAGGTTTTGCGCAAGGTGATCGCCAAATGTTGTTTATGCAAACTACAGCGAATCAAGCCTACGTCACCGCTTATGGGTCCCCTACCAGAAGACCGTTTGACGCTGCATGTGAGACCATTCACTTATACCGGCCTGGATTATTTTGGCCCTCTCACGGTTTCCATTGGACGTCGTATCGAAAAGAGGTGAGTGGCGCTGTTTACCTGCCTTACTGTCCGTGCTATTCACTTAGAAGTTGCCCCTGATCTGTCAACGGACACATGCATATTAGCTATTCGTAATTTTATAAACCGTCGAGGAGTTCCCGTGCGAATTCGTAGCGATAATGGGAAGAACTTTGTGGGAGTGGATCTTCAAGCCAAACGTTTTGACGAGGTCTTCGATTGCAGTTGTGTGCAAGATGAATTGTCGACCCGGGGCGTTGAATGGCTGTTCAACTGTCCGAGCAACCCATCTGAAGGCGGTATCTGGGAACGAATGGCCCAGTGTGTGAAGCGAGTACTAAGGCATATACTAAAAGAGTTCTCGCCGCGGGAACAGAGGCTACAATGTCTAATCATCGAGGTGGAGAACGTTGTCAATTCCCGACCTTTGACATACCGGCCAATTTCCGTCGATCAGGAGGAGCCGCTTACGCCCAACCACTTCCCACTGGGAACAGCAAATACGGCGCAGACGCCAAGCGGTAGTAAGCCGTTTAAGACGTTGTGTAGTCTCCGAAAACAATGGCGAATTGCCCGGAAACTCAGAGACAGGTTTTGGAAACGTTCGATCGCCGAATATCTGCCGACATTGACACGCGGAGCCAAGTGGTACCAAAGCACAGAACCACTGAAAAAAGAACACCTTGTGTTTATTTGTGATGTAGACGTACCTGGAAGATATAATTGTTAAATTTGTATTCTAAGTTCTGTTTGAAATAAAGAATGATTTAAAAAAAAAACAAAAAAGACAGTGATCCCGAGGGAGAGTAGAACGAGTTCATCAGGGTGCAGATGGGGTTGTGCGCTGAGCAGACGTCCGCAAGAAATCCGGAGTGCTACGCCGTCCAGTATTGAAGTTGGGCGTTCTCACCATTGATAGTGAATCGAGATGATTCACGGGGATGGGGATGTAGAAGAACGCCCAGGAGTAGGGGAGACGTACCACAAACGAACAGATCTGTGGCGACAGTGTATCGCCAGTTGCGCCTCTGCCGGTGAACAGCTGGAAGTTCGAACGTATCAACCACCAACCCTTAACGAACAAAGGAAAGTAATTCAAATAATGGATCTTTATCTATCTATCTATTCTTTCGTGATTCTGTATATTAAATATTTAAAGTTACTACAAATCTCGTTGTAGTGTTAAATCATAAAATACGTTCTTTGTCGTTGTTTCCTTTGTGCTTTTGGTGACGTTTAGCTTTTAAGTAGTTAGTGTCAAACACAGACACTACATTGGTGACCCCGAAGTGATTGTGAGTACAACTTTTTATATAATCAGTTATGACTAGCAGAACACCTGCCAAAAGTACCCATACACTGGAGGCTACTCCAGAGGACAACACCAACGACATCAACAACCAAAGTCTGCTGGACATGGACAATCACCCACTTCAAGACGCACACACCACCATCGCAAATCCTGAGGCCGTGCTACCAGGGCAGGGTTACAAACCTTTCCCTTCCACATCTACATACCATTCTCTTACAAACACCATACAACCACAAGAGCACCTATATGCTGTAAATCTGCATTTACCCCAACTTACTCCAGAGACCCCAGAACTTTGGTTTGCAATTGCGGAGGCAGATTTTGATGCCAACCGAAATTACCAGCGATCCCCAAAGATACACCCATTTATTAAAATCATTACCATCAACAATAGCCATCCAATTGATTGACATTATCTAATGACATTATCTAATGACCCTCTAATACGAAATAAATACAACAACTTGAAAACGGTCGTCCTTCAACGTTTTTCGGAATCGCGACAAAAACAAATCCAAAAACTGCTCCGCGAAAAGGTCCTGGGCGAAAAAAAGCCTTCCCAACTTCTCAGGGAAATGCGAGAACTCGCCAAGAATGCTGTTACGGACGAGGTGCTACAACAACTCTGGACGGAACGAATGCCGAAAGGGATTCGTCCGCTGCTGGTCGTGTCCGACAATCTACAAGACCTGAATGCACTCGCAGACACTGCAGACCGCATCATGGATGCTCTCAGCAGTGTCTCCATCATGGCCGTACACAACAAAGATTTTACGCTGCCCAAAATCCCAAAACCCTCTCCATTCGAAACCACTCACTTGGAACGACAATTGCTAGGGATGCAATTAACTCTGCGAAATTGCCAACGTGAGATTCAAAACCTCCACTCCCATCAACAACAACAAAACAAGACAATAGAGGACCTCAGAATCGCACTCCAACAACAACATCAACACTTGCCGTACATGGTGCTACCACAACAGATGCAGCAACTCCATCAGCAATATCCACATACCAACCGCCATAGAACCAGATCCATCACTCCCAACCGCAACAATTGTATCTGCTACTACCCCAGCAGATGGGGAAAGGATGCCCGACACTGCACACAACCGAAATGTTCAACCAGGGAAACAAAGCGCGCTGTCATCGACCGCGGCAGTAGTTGATGACAGCATACACTCTCCATCAACTCAAAAGGAAATCCGACTCCACATCCACGACTCCTCCACAAACCAAACATTTTTAATACACTCAGGCTCCGTCGCGTCCATAGTCCCAGTGACACTTTTCAAGATCAAACCGGAAAAGGACCCACTCCAACTCTACGCGGCGAATTCATCCCCAATCAACACTTACGGCGTCAAAAAACTCAGACTAGACCTCAACCTCCGACGATGCTTTTCATGGACTTTTATTATTGCAGACATGGCAACAGACTTCCTCGCTCACTTCAATCTGCTGTTGGACTTAAAAAACCAACGTCTAATAGACCCTCTCACATCCCTTTCAACCAAAGGCGAAGTACTCTCCACGGATATTTTCAATATATCAACAATCGACACATCAGTCCCAGAATCTTACGCTAAACTCCTCAAAGAATACATCCAAATAACCAAACCCACAATAAAACCAAACATAGAAAATATCCACTACGCTCATCGTATCGCCAAAAAAGGTCCACCAGTCGCAGCACGCTCCTACAAGCTCGCAGGAGAAAGGGCTTCCGTAGCAAAAAGGCAAATAGCCGATATGCTTGAAGAAAGGACTATCAGACCTTCCAGAAGCCCCTACGCCAGCCCTATACTCCTAACCAAAAAGAAGAATGACGAATGGCGTCTCTGCGGCGACTATAGGAGACTAAACTCCATCACCGAACCGGACAAATATGCACCCCCACTCATCCAAGACCTTTTTCCCCGCTTGAACGGTGCCAGCGTATTCAGCAAACTCGACCTGGACAGAGCCTATCATCAAGTCCCAATGCATCCAGACGACATCCACAAAACGGCCATTATAACACCCTGGGGCCATTTGGACTCAGGAATGCCACGCAAACCTTTCAAAGATTTATGGACTCCATCTTCCGAGACCTGGACTTTGTCTTTGTGTATATTGATGATATACTAATCATGTCACAAGACAAAGTGCAGCACCAGAGGCATTTCGGCATAGTCTTTGAAAGGCTAAAAAATTTCTCACTGAGCATCAACACCAAAAAGTGCGTTTTTGGCCAAGATGAAATCAACTTTCTCGGCTACACCATCAATGCTCAGGGATATGCACCATCCAGTGAACGAGTCGATGTCATCCTCGATTTCAAGAAACCCAAGACCATAGAAGAGTTAAGGCGTTTTCTTGGAATAATCAACTACTACAGGCACTGCATTCCAAACGCAGCAGAATAACAAGCTCCACTCAATAACTACCTAAGACATTCAATAAAAAAGGACAAAACACAAATCAACTGGACAGAAGAAGCAACACAAGCCTTAAAGGAGTGCAAGAAACAAATAGCCAGCTCAACACTCCTCACATTTCCTTCTCCAGATTCCAAGATGCATCTCACCACGGACGCTTCATCCACTGCCATTGGAGCTAAGCTGGAGCAACTCACTGGTGATACCTGAGAGCCGCTTGGATTCTTCTCCCGAAAGCTCAGTTCCTCTGAACAGGGCTACTGCACATACGATCGCGAACTACTTGCCATATTCGCCTCCATCAAGTTCTTTCATCACCTTTTAGACTGCCGACAATTTACAATAAAAACTGACCACAAACCACTAACATATGCATCCAAGCAAAAACACGAAAAGGCCCCCGATCGCAGAGTCCGACAGCTAGACTATATCTCACCATTTACAACAGACATAGTCCATGTAAAGGGTGAAGATAATTTCGTAGCAGATGCCTTATCACGGATCAACACAATAAGCATGCCGACCATACTAAGTCCAAGAAACATCAGAGACGAACAATTAACAGATGACCATCTACAAGGCTTAATACGGAACCCATCCTCACTCCATCTGCAAAAACTCCAGGCTGAACCGGGCATCAACATTTACTGCGACATATCCCAAGGCATCGTCAGACCGCACATTCTAGCATCATTAAGGCGAACAGCATTTAAAACCATCCATAATATCGCACATCCCAGTGGCAGAACAACCTCACGCCTGTTAAGAGAAAAATACACCTGGCCCGGAATCCGCAAGGACGCATCACAATGGTCTCGAGAATGCCTAGCCTGCCAGAGAGCTAAGGTACACCGCCACACCAAACTTCAACATGACCACATTTCAGTTCCGGACTCCCGATTCAACCATCTCCACATAGACATAATTTTCCTACCATTAACTCATGGGTACCAATACTGTCTTACAATGATCGACCGCTTTTCCAGATGGCCAGTTGCAGTTCCGATCAAAGACATGACCGCTGACACAGTCGCAACAACAGTATTCAGTGACCCCGAGGTGTTTGACACTAACTACTTAAAAGCTAAACGTCACCAAAAGCACAAAGGAAACAAACGACAAGGAACGTATTTTATGATTTAACACTACAATGAGATTTATTAGTAACTTTAAATATTTAATTTACAGAATCGCGAAAGAATAGATAGATAGATATAGATCAACTCTACACAATGCAGTCAAGACAAAGAGTGGTGGTTTTTCTTTATTTGAATTACTTTCCTTTGTTCGTTAAGGGTTGATGGTTGATACGTTCGAACTTCCAGCTGTTCACCGGCAGAGGCGCAACTGGCGATAACTGTCGCCTCAGATCTGTACCACCAACGCCTTCTAATCGACGATGGACTTAACACTAGTTCCATCCTCGACCGCGGTCGGCAGCTCTCTCGTTCGTTCACAATCTTAGAATTTCATTCCTTTGAAGCGAGCCAACGAGAGAGGTGCAAACTGCGGTGAGTATGAGAATAAAATATGTAACATATGTATCGTAGGAATAAAACACACACGCATACGCATTGTGCAACCGACCGTGTTATTTCTTCAACCTCCGCTTCAAAGGACACTAGTACTACAAAAGAAATTTGTGATAACATATAAATTAAGCCTATCAAAACGAAAAATGTTATTAGTAAGATCGAATATATTTAATTTCCGAATGTCCAGACCATATTTACGGCATTAGCTCCGAACGTAAGATTTATAGTAACTTAAAAATATGTGGCAGTAATAGGTTAGTGGACATCAGCGGAAGCACGTGCATACCCAACCTCTTAAGAAGCCTCCCTTCAGTTTGCATGCAGGTCAACGGTCATCTCATACCTACAGTCGAGGAAATATCCTCATAAATCATATTGCTTAACGAATACAGCTGTTACGTAAAATACCATTATGAACCAACGATTGATTGGTATAATTTTCAAATTTGCCACTGCTACTCAGTACACCTCCGAACCTCAGCCTGTTCAGTCAATTTCTTAACTCGTGTTCACTTCCCGAATAATTAATCGAAAAAAATAAAAAGAAATCAAAAAACGACCCAACTTTTTCTGTTTTTTTTTCTCTTCTCTGACATTAACAAAAAAAAAAAAAAAAAAAAAAGTAAAAAAACGCGAGTGTCCAACTGTGAACGTGAGTGCTACTTACCTCATCAAAAAAAATAAAATAAAATATACTAAAACGCGCGGGTTACATCAACCTCAAAGCACCAACACTTGACCGAGGAACATCCACCCAATATTCCTATCAATTGGTCAGCATGATTCATTCATGTTCACTTCTATTCTTTCGTTGAATGACCTAGAAGGCATTCAACTTCAAGACTAAGCAATTGGTCATCATATGTACGTAACTATGTATATGATACATCGAATTCATATCCACACTTTTGGTGACTAACCTGGAATTAATGCAATGCAAATTTGAAATTAAGTAAGTTCGAAAATCATTTGCAACGAAGCATCAGATTTCCCATCGAATGTGCAGCCGATTTCTAGGGCACTAACATTGAAACCAAAGCATTTTGTTATTAAGAATATGGATTGTAATAAGTTATGAGTAAGATATGGAAAATGTTATAAGTTAGTTTCTAAGTAGACTCAATAAAGTGCGGTTCAAATAAAAAAGTTGTTTTTTTATCCACCGCTCGGAACGTTTCCATAAGTGGCGCAGTCGGCAAACCCTACGGTATAACTATCCAAAGATAGCTACGAATATAAAAAGTGCGATTTCATCTAAAGATAATTGCAAAAAGCGTCTGTAGTATCTGAAGATACACAGTTCGGAAAAGTGTCAGTAATTGTATCTAAAGACAATCGTGAAAAAGCGTCTGTAGTATCTGAAGATACACAGTTCGGAAAAGTGTCTAAAGATATTCGTGGAAAATCATTTGTAGTATCTGAAGATACATAGTTCAGAGAAGTGGTAGCGAAATTATCTAAAGATAATGGTGAAAAGTGTTTGTAGTATCTGAAGATACGTACATACAGAAATCGAAAATGTGTTAGTAAAGCAATATTACTGCAAAAAGTGTAAATAGCATCCTAAGATAGATAGTTTTTAAAAGCGTTAACAATTAGTCAAAAGATAAGTGCGAAAGTGTGTAAAACATTTAAAGATAGCTACAAAAGTGTTCAAAAATTATCTTGAAGATCTTAAGTGTTCAAATTAAACTATTTCTAAAGATCCAAGAACCGTAAAGTGACTCAATTCAGGAAAAGATAAGTGAAGCAAATGAATAAAAGTGCTCCATAGTTGGCATAGCGGATCAAAAGACTAACTAAACTAACTAATGCCAAAAGAAAACAAAGACAAAAACCCCAGATTCATTGTACCATACACATTGACAAAGATCGAAAAAATGCCAGCAATAAGTGGTGAATCTACGGCACATCAGCCAACGTCAAGCAGCACCACCACAACACAACAGGAATCGCAGTACACTATAACTGCGACGGAACTAATGAAAGAGGCTTCAAGAATCAAGGAATTCTATGGAAATAGAGAATACGACTTGTCGTCTTTTATAAGGGAGGTGGAGTTAATTCTACCACTATTCGACAACGATCCGGCTTTAAAAAACTTTGTATTCCAACGATACGTCCGAAATAAGATCCAGGGAGCAGCCCTCCAAGTCATCCGTACATTGGGACCAGCACCATCATGGGAACAGATAAAGGACGAACTCATTAAGAACTTCGGCATCAAGGAGTCATATCATCATCTATATCATCAAGCTATTAACCTGAAAAACACTAAAGTAAGCGAATACTTTCATAGTTTAAGGAATATATTAGATAAGCTTAATACGAAATATGAATTTGACAAGACAAAACCGGTCGAATTCTCGACAGAATCCAACGAGTCTATTATTTTAAAAACATTTCTAAATGGTATTAATGCAAATCTATCAAGCATCATATACAGTAGGAATATTAAAAACCTAAGGGAAGCATACTACGTACTACAAGAAACAGGCATTGTTTGGCATTACGACAAACAACCGAGTAGTTATAGCAGGTATAATAGTAGGCAGCCAATAAAACAAAACTCGCACCATAGGGACGAACATTCTAAACAATATCATAGCTATGAGGGAAATCAGTTAGGACACAATACGAGTTCAGGACAGTATAGACAGAACCGTTACTCAGACCATAATAATTATAAATCAGGACGAATAAACCAAGGGCAACCAAGGTTCAATTCAAACTCAGGACAATTTCGACAAACCACATACAGTACAAACTCAAGACAACCTAGGCAACAGTGGGGTAACAGTCAGTTAAGGTAGACTAATTAAGGATGTTAGTTAGTTAAGTTAGAATTAAGAATGTTAGCTTGAATTAAGCTTAATAAATGGGGGTATTGGCCCCCACGAAAATTAAAATTAAAATTAAATTACTGTCCAGTGCTCGTTTACATAATTTACAGTATTATATTTACATACATTACAATAACAAGCACTGTCGAACTAAGAAACACTCTCAATTATTGTCACCAATGCATGCATTATGCCGAAGTAAAACAAATACATATATTACATATAAAACATACACATATTTATTTACATATTTAACATGTGTATAATCAAAGTGACAAAACATTGTAAAAGTACATACATACAAGTACAACTTGCAATACACATATGTATGTAAATTTGCTGTCTTCGATCGCTGGCGTTTAGGTTCGTCACATCATCGCCTTCTAATGTGTGCATTCGCGTTGCATATTACCTTAGCACACAGGAACACACACATTCATAAATAACTAGTTCGCCACTTCGTTCCCAGTTTGGCAATAGAGTGCATTCAGGCAACTTGCAAATCTAATACATCGAATTATGTTTACACTATTAGTTACAAAAACGTAATTGAATTTAAGGTGGCGAGAGTTTAGTGAAAATAGCGATATTTTTTTTTTTTTTTTTTGTTTTTTAAAAACTCGCGCAGGTTCAAGAGTTTATATTCTCCTATGATGTGTTATATTATACACACAACCTGAACGGAGTGCAGTGGTTTGGATCGTTGAAGTTTGTTAACTCTCAGGGGTGGTTGTCGTAGATAGGACGAGAGCCGAACTAACTCCACGTTGGTTATATGTAGTCCGTAGTAATTCGTTCAAGCACTTTAATATTGCATACAATGTAAAAAAAAAAAAACAAAACCCTCACTGTGTGTATACGATCCATCATCACGCCACTGCAATTACCATCAGCCCACTTTTTGTTAGTTTTGTTATTGGGTTAACTAAACTATCAGATGCACTGCACATATATACTTAACACACATGCGTGCGGATCTTTGCATGCGAGCGCTGATGGTAAGAGCAGATCGATGGGTTCGACACTTGACTGTTGGATCGCAACCCAAGCGGAAGAATAATAAAAGGCTTATAACGTGAGATCGGTGTTTCATTTCGTCCTACGACCCGTCGGTTTACTTCTTTGGTCGTACCGAAATTATTTCTCGTTCGCGCCGAACAATACGTTCATCAATTTCGCATACATTAATTGATGGTCCTTCGAGCCGGATCGCGCCTAATTGATTTAAATAAGTAAGTTATTTTTATTAATCGAGTGCGGTATAATTGAACGTACTAGCGTCAAGTGAAGTGCGAGATTTAACTTTAGCAGTGACTCTGACTCGGTGTGCAATGAATTCATTAAATGTAAAGCGTGGGAATGCAAAGGGTCGTCGATACCATTAAATCAAGCACTACCACTGAAATGCTAGATGTACAGTTGATGAAACTCGATGTAACATGGAAAGAATTCTCAGCACTCCATGAGGAAATTCTCGTGGGTGCTAGTGAAGAAGAGTGCAAAGAATTTGAGCTCGAGTTTTGCGACTACGAGAACCGATTTTTTATCGCGTATTCTTCGACGACAAAGGCAATCTGATCGAGATAAAATTTCAAAGTACCAGTCCGAATTGTTAGAGAAGTTGAATAGTTCGTGTGAATTGTCGTCATCCGTAAATTTGTCAAAAATAACTGTGCCTCCATTCTCGGGAAATTATAAAGATTGACCTTCGTTCCGATCTATTTAAAAGTACCATCCACAATATATCTAATTTAACCGGAACTCAAAAATTACAATATTTAAAAAGCTTTCTGGGCGACGACGCATCAAACTTGATCAAGCACATGCCTATTTCCGAAAGCAGTTATTTGGAAGCGGTTGGGAACGGTTGGAAAAAAGGTATGATCGTCATAACCTGATAGTGCAGTCGTTTGTGCAAAGTTTTTTGTCACTTCCGTCTACATCCAGTGTCAATGTAAGTGCTTTACGTAAAATTACGGACGGTGCAGATGAAGTGATTCGTGGGTTACATGTGTAGCATATAATGTATGTGTGGTCTAAAGCAATATGTGTCTTTCAAAATTCCATTCCCACACTTTGTCCAATATCAAATTGGACACCACAAAGCTATGGCATGGCATTCGAATAAACAACTCGCTCCATGGAATGTCTATGCAACGGAAATATGATACCACATAAGCGACGGGCACTCGAGACTTGCACAAGATGCTAACTCGCCACTTATTCACACATATATATGCTGAACTTGATAGTATGCACATATATAAGTTAGCACATACATCCGCTAACAGAACTGAGCAGCGTACACACGCTTCTCAGATAACACACGGCCGCGCATCCGCTAATGAAAACTGAGCAGCGAACACACGCTTCTCAGCTAACACACTGTCCCGCAGTAAGAACAGCGTGGGACCAGACGCTAGCTCAGCGTTTATCAACACCGCCGACCAACAACCGTGGGACCAGACGTTGTCAAGGTCACCACCCAATGATGGGCACCGAGCTGTTAGTATAAGTTAGTGTAGTTTAGTTTTAAGGGAACGCCTGACCATATCGGTCAGAATAGTAATATCGAAAAAATAAAGAATTCCTCATAGAGGAAATAATCCAAAAATTTAATCTTTAACTGGCGCCCAACGTGACTTCGACTTGTAGGTTCCGAAAGTCTTTAATAAGGATAATAGAACCTTGTTCCCGGTCTGTGCAAAAATAAAAGTATCCTATTCATAGGAGAAAATTGGAATACAAAAACAGTCTGTGAAATCCAACTAAACTATTACCTACCTTGAGAAAGTGTATCAAAAAATTGAATCTTTAACTAATGAAACTATTGTTATAAATAGTATAATTTGTGAAATCCAACTAAACTATTACCTACCTTGAGAGAGTGTATCAAAAAATTAAATCTTTAACCGATGAAACTATTGTTATAAATAGTATAATTTGTGAAATCCAACTAAACTATTACCTACATTGAGGAAGTGTATCAAAAAAAATCAAATCATGTTAATTCAAATCTATATGTAAGTAAAGTGTTCAGTAATTTCCTATAAGTTATTTTTTTTTTAAGAGGAAGCATTTCCTGATTTTGAGATCCCTAATTGCAACCGAGTATTTTCTTTTGCCTAAGTTGTTAGTCAGCAAATTTAACCTGTTTTATTTTAAAATAGGAGTTACAGTCCATTGGCGTCGAAATGAATGAGTCTGAACTACGCGTTATAATCGGAGCTGCAGTTACAGCAGCTACCGAGCAAACTCGTCGAAGTTTTCAAATAACTATCGATACCTTAACGAATAGGCTCAAGGCACTCGAAATGCCTACGTCCTCTGTAGAAGAGTACACGCCAGTTGTAATCGACCCTGCAGTTAAGTGTGATGAATCCTTAGATCTCGTGAAAACACTACCGGAGTTTAATGGGGAGCAGGCGCGATATGTTTCGTGGCGTCAGGCTGCCTTTGCTGCTTACAAACTTTTCGAAAATCATAATGGTAGCTCGAAACATTATCAAGCAGTTGCCATTATACGAAACAAGATTGTCGGATCAGCTGATCAGGTTCTATCTTCCTTTAATACCGTTCTGAATTTTAAGGCTATTATAGCCAGGCTTGATTTTACTTATGCCGACAAGAGGCCAATATATCTCATAGAACAAGAGATGTCTACTCTACGTCAGGGTAAAAAAACAATAACCCAATTTTATGACGAGGTCGAAAGAAAGCTAACCTTGATAATTAATAAAACCATCATGATCCATGAGGGTAATGCGACACTAATAAACACACTGGGTCAAAAATATAGGCAGGATGCTCTCAGAGTCTTTGTTTCCGGACTTCGGAAACCGATGTGTGACATTCTGTTCTCCTCACGCCCGAGCGATATGCCCAGCGCCCTAGCGCTTGCTCAGGAGTTGGAGGCAAACCAAGAACGTTGTTCGTTTGCAAGAGCATTTTCAACTAACGTGAAAACTTTCGTAGCTCCCAAATACACTAACGGTAACGATCAGCACCAACCTTACCATTCACCCCATTATAGGTGTGTGGGAAGTCCTCAAGATAGGCCATTACCAATGGAGGTAGATCCCCCTAGTTCACGCTTCCGATCTAATATCAATTTCAATCCCATGTCAAGAAATCCGAATTACCATTCTATGCGGTCTTCTGCGAACGTTCGCAGCTCAACATGTATTCCCAACCAGGTGACCACACCTGTGCTTGAAAACCGTCGAGAATCTTTACGGACAGTCTGTGGGAATCAAGTAAGACCTCCTAAGAGACAACATGGAGGAGGAGGAAGTCAGATAGACATCCCTAAACAACAGCGGATAAACCATCTTACCCATCAACAGCTCCAACACTTTCCGCCAGATATCAAAGAAGAAGAAGAACCCTTTGGTAACGAGAACTATGACTACCAACAGGAAGAATTCGATAATGGCTCATACAACGAGGCCAATGAAATAATAGACGAGGTGAATTTTTTAGGGGAAAGTCCCTCCTGCCTTACGTTAGCAGGACACTGGCAGGGAGGGAATTAAAGCTTTTGGTAGACACCGGAGCTACAAAGAATTATATTAGGAATTTAGATAATCTTAAATCAATTAAACATGTACACAAGCCCTTTTTGGTCAGATCCATTCACGGTACAGATCACATATCCGAAAAATGCCAAATAAACATTTTCAATAGGAACACTTCTTTTTTTTTGCTTCCAAGTCTTAAAACGTTTGACGGCATTATAGGATGCGATTTTTTAAGGGAAATTAACGCACAGGTAGATTTGCGGTGCGGGATTCTGTATTATGAGGGAGGAAAGGAAACACTCTTGTATTTTTATTGTGATGATGTAAACAACATATCACTAAGTTATGAATCGTGTAACAAAACGTTACATGGAAACAATGATGTTTCCAGCATAATAGAACGCCATTCGAAAGTGTTCGCCGATTCCAATAAATCCCTACCGTACAATACAAATGTGGTTGCAACGATAAAAACAATTAACAATGACGCCGTTTACTCGAAATCGTATCCTTACCCAATGGCTGCAGCTGACTTTGTCAATCAAGAAATCTCTGACTTGCTTCGTAACGGAATTATAAGACCTTCACGGTCCCCGTACAATAATCCTATATGGGTTGTCGATAAAAAAGGAATCGACGAAACAGGGAAACAAAAAAAGCGACTAGTAATAGATTTCAGAAAGCTCAATGAGAGAACCATTAGTGACAGATACCCTATTCCAGATACATCCGTTATTTTATCCAATTTGGGGGAATCATCTTTTTTCACAACATTGGATTTAAAATCTGGATTTCACCAGATTAAACTGGCTGAGCGCGATCGGGAAAAAACAGCGTTCTCAGTTAATAACGGAAAGTACGAATTCTGCAGACTGCCTTTCGGACTGAAAAATGCACCAAGCATTTTTCAGCGAACTATAGATGACATTCTGAGGCAGGAGATTGGTAAATGCTGTCACGTTTATATAGATGACGTGATCATTTTTTCCAAATCATACAAACAGCATCTAGGGGATATAGAACGGATTCTTACTAAACTATTTGAGGCGAATATGAGAGTTTCACTTCAGAAGTCTAAATTTCTTCAAACGCAGGTTGAATTTCTTGGGTTCGTTGTTTCCAAAAAGGGGATAAGAACATGCCCCCAAAAAGTAAAAGATATTGTTAGTTATGAAACTCCCAAGACCCTCCGCGCCCTTCGATCGTTCCTGGGTCTCTCCGGATATTATAGGAGATTTGTAAGGGATTACGCCTCAATTGTGAAGCCTCTTACGAAATATCTGAGGGGGGAAAACGGTAATATAGGTACAAATCAATCGAAAAACGTACACATAGAGCTTGATGCGGAAGCATTACAAGCCTTTGATAAAGTAAAAAGGATTTTGGCCTCGGAGGATGTATTGTTGCTATATCCGGACTATACAAAGCCGTTTGATCTCACCACTGACGCATCATCACATGCGCTTGGTGCTGTGCTATCTCAGAATGGCAGGCCAATCACTATGATTTCTAGGACTCTTTCCCCAACTGAAGAGAACTATGCAACAAATGAAAGAGAGCTTCTTGCTATTGTTTGGGCCTTGCAAAAACTGCGCAATTATTTATATGGCGTAACGAACTTAAACATCTTTACCGATCACCAACCCTTAACCTTTGCCATTTCGGACAAGAACTCTAACGCAAAGATCAAGCGCTGGAGAGCATTTGTGGAAGAGTTTTCCCCAAATTTCATTTATAAGCCCGGCAAGGAGAACTATGTAGCTGACGCTTTGTCTAGGCAGCATGTAAACGCTCTAGAGCAATCACTCCATTCGGAATCTCTTACAGCACATAGCGAAGGGTCCTTGACTAGAACCATTGTGACAGTACAAAATCCTGTAAATTGTTTTAGGAATCAGTTAATTCTAGAAAAAGGCAAAGAACCAGCGAAAGTAACAAAAATATTATTCAAATCCCGAATTCGACATAATATTACATTTACCAACTTGGGCGATCTTCTTGAAACTATAAAGGAATCTGTCAATCCCGACGTGGTGAATGCAATTTTATGTGACCTTCCAATATTAGCGCAAATTCAAAATGAACTTTCGATAACATTTCCCTCTGTCAAGTTTCGTCACACACTCAAACAAGTAACAGATGTTTTTAATAAAAACGATCAAGCAGAGATTCTTCTAACCGAACATAGTAGAGCTCATCGGTCAGCATCTGAAAACTTTAAACAAGTTTTAAGTGATTACTACTTCCCTGAAATGCGGAAGAAATTGAAGGAAATAGTTGTAAATTGCAAAATCTGTCGTGAGGCGAAATATCAGAGGCATCCGATAAATCCCGAAATAGGCGAAACCCCCATACCTTCTTACCCAGGTGAAATTTTACACATTGATATTTACTCTACAGACAAGCTTCACTTCCTTACTTGTGTTGATAAATTTTCGAAATTTGCAGTTGTGTCCCCACTAAAATCTCGGGCTATAATTGACATCAAAGAACCTCTATTGCAAACTTTAAATTTTTTCAATAATACAAAAACAATCGTATGCGACAATGAACGATCATTAAACTCACAAACAATAAAAGCACTGTTGAACGATCACTTTAATATAAAAACCTTCACAACCCCTCCATATCATAGTGAAACTAATGGCCAAGTAGAACGATTTCACAGTACCTTGTCTGAAATAGCAAGCTGTAGTAAATTGGAGCAATGTATAAATGATGTTAGTGAACTTGTCCTTTTAGCAACAGCAAAATACAATAGAACTATTCATTCAGTGACTGGAAGAAGGCCAATCGACATAATTAATTCTATGCCTGATTCATTGAAAAACGATATTAAGATGAAAATTACCAAAGCACAAGCAAAAGAGTTGGCACATCATAATAAGAACAGACAAACAAGAGTATTCAATACCGGAGACCAAGTTTATGTAAAAACAAATAAAAGAATAGGAAATAAGTTTACTAAGCGCTTTATTCAGAAAACCGTTCAAAAAGATTTGGGTACATTTGTCCTTATAGACAATAGGAGGGTTCATAAAAGTAATATAAGGTAATTATTTCGTTTCAGATGCTTCCTTATAATAGCCCATCAGCAAACCAAATCCAAATTGGTGGATTATACGCGGTCAAACTATATTCCGATTCATGATGGGAAAGTAGCTATTTGGGATCATTACGGGTACCTGACACATAACACAAATTTGACGGCATATCAGGAAATCATGTACGAAACTCAAGACTTACTTCAGTCTTTTCCCCTGTCACATATGAGAGAAATGCTTCAAGCGGATATTGAGCAAATTCTCCGTCTTTTGGACACATTGCGAATTCACCACCGTCACGCTCGCGGAATTAACATCCTGGGCACAGCCTTAAAATACATAGCCGGAACCCCTGACTTTGACGACTTCAATGAAGTCAGGACAAAGGAAGAAGCTTTGATCGAGGCCAATGATCGGCAAATGGTAATAAATACCGAAGTGCAAGTCCGAATCAACCAATTAACAGAGACAGTAAACAAAATTATAGCAGTTACGAACAAAATGGAAATAGATACAGGTCACTTATTCGATTTAATTCTTGCTAGGAATAGGGCCATGATAATAGACTTGGACAATATAATATACTCGGTTGTGCTAGGGAAAGCTAACATTATAAACCCGGTCATCCTTGATAGTAAAGAGGTCGAAACGATATTATTTACTGAGCGCTTTGCAAATATTAGTGTAAGTGATATTATAAGTATTTCTAAGTTAAAAATTTATCAAGATAACGATTTAATTTACTTCATTATTAAATTTCCTATAATTAAAACTGTATGTAACAAAATTAAATTGCTCCCGGTTATACATAACGAAACTACCATATTACTAGAAACAAATGCGGCAGCACAATGCGGAAGTTCATATAAACCTCTAAAAAATTGTAAAGAAGCGGCAGCTGTAACCTTTTGTAAGATTCATCCAAACAGCCCATGTGTAAAGCAACTACTGAATAACTATTCAGCATACTGCAAAACTACATCTGCTCATCATATTGAGCCCATCCGTGAAATCGACGAAGGCTTAGTCGTTATCAACGACCAAACAGTCTTACTAAGAGAAGGGAGTAACTCATCAATCACGGTCAGCGGCACATTTCTGGTGACATTTTCTAACGACTTGGACATAAATGGCACTAGATACGTAAACAAAAAGCGGATTAGCCATCCAAGCCCAGGAGCTCCTTCAACACAGTTAATTAATGTCACTGAACATTTGGCGCTATTATCTCTGCCTTATCTTAACAAAAGCCTTATAAAGAATCGCGAGCACATCACCGCATTACACGAAGAAATCAAATCACACTCATTCCAGGGGGGCATATTAATAGTCATTGTCATTATGTGTATCCTGGCGGCAATAGTTTTTGCCCTTAGGAGCAGGATGAGGAATAGCGCACAAAAGATCGAGCTGAAGGAGCTTCGCAGAGAAAAATTTATTCAAGATATCCTCAAATCAACCGAGGACGGTCTCAACCTAGAGGGGGAGCAGTTAGCACATACATCCGCTAACAGAACTGAGCAGCGTACACACGCTTCTCAGATAACACACGGCCGCGCATCCGCTAATGAAAACTGAGCAGCGAACACACGCTTCTCAGCTAACACACTGTCCCGCAGTAAGAACAGCGTGGGACCAGACGCTAGCTCAGCGTTTATCAACACCGCCGACCAACAACCGTGGGACCAGACGTTGTCAAGGTCACCACCCAATGATGGGCACCGAGCTGTTAGTATAAGTTAGTGTAGTTTAGTTTTAAGGGAACGCCTGACCATATCGGTCAGAATAGTAATATCGAAAAAATAAAGAATTCCTCATAGAGGAAATAATCCAAAAATTTAATCTTTAACTTATACAAGTGCGGCGACGCTTAATTTTCAGTTTTTAAGATTTGTTTGAATGTTCATACTACACTCAATAAAGAGAATCCAGTCGAGACGGACGTGTCGACATTTAAGTGATCTTTAAACTACTTTAACATTTACAATTACATTACATCTCGACCGTGACCACTGTGTATCTAGATCTATTAAGCGGTGTGTTGTAATGTGTGCAAATCAAAGTAAAATTGTGAACGTAATTAAAATTCAATTGTTGAGTTCGAAAGATGATAAGAATACTTGTAATACATCAATATCAGTGAAATGCCAACTACATTAAAAATCAACAAATGGACCAAGCAATTGCAATAGAAAAATCAAATAAACAAAAAAAGATATAGATCAAATAGAAATAATAAAAAAATATAAACGAAAAAAATATTACTTCGTTTTCAAAAAGCGATGGTTCGTATCGTTTTAAACGACCTCCATATGGACTCAAAATAGCGCCAAATTTTTTTCAGCGCATGATGACACTAGCTTTTTCTGGCCTAGAGCCAACACAAGCATTCCTATATATGGATGATTTAGTTGTAATCGGGTGCTCCGAAAAATACATGAAAAAAAATTTGACAAAGGTTTTCGATCTGTGTCGAAAATACAACCTTAAATTGCATCCTAAAAAGTGTTCATTCTTTATGCATGAAGTCACTTATCTCCGACATAAGTGTTCAGACAAAGGTATACTACCAGATGATAAGAAATACGAAGCTATTAAAAATTATCCTGTGCCAACAGATGCCGATAGCGCATTTGATTTGTTGCCTTTTGCAATTACTACAGACGATTTATCAAAAATTTCTCAAACTATTCACGTCATATAACGCAACTTTGCAAAAAGAATTTTCCATTTCAATGGAACGAAATGTAATGAAGCATTCAACTACCTCAAAAAAGAATTGATGAGTCCGACATTGTTACAATATCCCGATTTTGAAAAAGAGTTTTGCATTACAACAGACGCAAGTAAATACGCATGTGGTGCAGTGCTCAGTTAAGAACACAACGGCGTACAACTTCCAGTGACATTCGCCTCAAAAACCTTTACAAGGGGTGAAAGCAATAAATCAACTACTGAACAAGAGCTTACAGCAATACACTGGGAAATACTTCACTTCAGACCGTATATCTATGGAAAAATTTTTTCGTTAAAACCGATCATAGGCCACTGTCATATTTATTCTCGATGAAAAATCCGAGCTCGAAACTAACCAGAAAGAGGTTAGATTTAGAAGAATATGACTTTACAGTGGAATATATCAAGGTGAAACAAAATCAAGTTGCCGATGCTCTCTCGCGCATAACCATCAATGAACTCAAAGACCACCATATTAACATAAATACAATTCTAAAAGTGACAACACGCAAGATGATGCGAATGCAAAAGCGACACCCACACAAGATGATGCGAATGCAGAAGCGACACCCACACAAGATGATGCGAATGCAGAAGCGACACCCACGCTACCGACCGTCCACACTTTATAGTCAATCTATCATAAGTGTATCAAGTAGAGTTAGTCCAATGAATGGAATTGAAGTTTAGTTGAGTAATAAAGCTGGAGAAGATGAGTTGATCTTTTTTTAAAACTCCGACCAATCAACCAACTCTTTAATTGGCGATCCTGCCAGGAGGAGATAGTCACACTTTCCCTGGGACCACTACAAATAATTATCCTTTTACGAGGGGAAAAATCATAAAACCACTACAGAAAGATATCTTTTAACAAGCAAGTATTTTTAGTGAATAAATAAAAAAAAAGGTGATAAACAAAAAAAAAAAAAAAAAACAAATAAAGAAAGAGTGATCCAACAAACTAGATAAAAAGTGATTAAAACAAACGAACAAAATAGTGTTTAAAAATAAAATAATAAAGTGATGTAAGAGACAGAACGAAAAGTGTAGACTACAGTGAAGGAACAAAAAAAAAAAAAACAACCAGAAGACCAGGAGTACCACATCAAGGACCATCGAAGTCGACCTCAAAAGAAAACAATTAATAAATAATTCCGTATGTGGCTTTCCATATTGACTGTCTTCAATTTGAATTGTTATAACCTTAGTACCTAGTTTTATCATAACACGTTGCAAAAATATATATAACAATTACATCCTACCGCGAAAAGCCGTTAAAATCACTACATCTCAAGAAGACTTAATAGTTAGGTTAGTTGCAACCAATACTGCTTCTTTGAAAGCAGATGTTGCAAGTTTGAAGGCACAGCTACAGGTGTTAGGAAACTCGAACATAGTGACAGAATATCTACAATAGTCTATCGACCTAACGATAACGTGTGAGGAAACCCTAGATGTGATCAAATCACTACCCGAGTTCGATGGTAACAGTAATGCCTATGTTAGCTGGCGTGAAGCCGCTACCAACTCGATTAACTTACATACGTCAGAGGCAGTAAGAGATATTTTGCTGTACTGACAATTTGAAGAAACAGAATCACTCAAAATTCCAATGAGCTATTGACAAATCATGGCACCGTATTGTATTTTGACGCTATAATTAGTAGGTCAGATTTTGCATATGCAGATAAACGTCCTGCACAGTGTATCACGTCAGGGAAATCTATCAATCATTGACTATTACAGTTTAGTCAACAAAAAACTCCCACTCTTGATAAATAAAACGATAATGACCCACGGTACGGATTCAGTACTAACCAGAGAACTGAATAGTACAAACCGTCGGAACGCACTTCGAGTCTTCATAACTGGACTTATATCCCCCTTATCAAATATAATCTTTTCATTGTCATCGGATGACCTACGAAGTGCTTTAGGAAAAGCACAGGAGCTCGAATCAAATAATGTAAGAGCAAACTTTGCCTTGCAATCCGGTAGAGGTCAAGTCCCACAAAACACTTATAACAATAATAAGAATCCTAATAATTTAAGATTCCCTCAAAGAAAATCTTTGAATCAAAATAGTCATCTAGAAACCATTAACATTTTTAATAATCAACCTAGAAATAGGAACTCACTTAAACCAGAACCTATGGAGGTAGATAGCTCCATAAATGTATCAAATCAATCGATCAATCAATCGATATTTCCATAACTATCGTCGTCCTAATGATAACTCTAACAACTACAATCGTACCAACTACATACATAATCAGGGACAATTGCCAAACTTTCAATTAGAAAAAATACGTTACCAAAGCCCTTTGTATTTCGACAAAGCGTAAGAACAGGGAAATTATTAAAAATCTTAATAGATACCGGTGCTACAAGTTGTTACTGTAGACCGAACACTTTATTAGAGAGGAAAGAGTACAAATACGTGGACTCAGATTTTCGCTCTCTTTTAAACGTTTTGAAGTATTTTTTTAATTGTATTATAATTGGAGTGAAAAGAGAACATATGATTTCTCTTAAAAACACATACCCTTAAATCGTCTCCTATTATTCCGACATCTTTTTTCAAATGCGAGTTACAACGATGTCGCGTCGGAAGGCTTCTCACCTTGGTAAGTTAAAAGCTAGAATTTAAAACTCGACTTGTTATTCAAAATTTAGTAAAATGTGATGGGGATGTACTGTTGAATCTGTGATTTGCAAAACGTGTCAAGTTCATTTCAGTTTTTTAAGAGTTATTTTCATCTAAACAGTGGTTACACATACGTGTACTTTGGGTATTTCAACAAAAAACAGCTTACACAACCTAATTTTGCTTAGTCCACATATGTGTATTTTGGATGTTTCGACATATAAAAATGTCAACTGTATCGCTTAATTTTTTATATCTACACTACAATTTGTTACTCACAAATTTCAATCTGAATTCGTAGATCTTACCAAAAAGCTCACTGATGCAGAGCTGGAACAATTCTTGAACGACAGTGATGCAGATCTCTCTGATAATGATGATGACTATTTTGAATGCATATTAAATGAAGCATTTGAAGATGAAGATGCAGAAGGTGATGCTGTACAAAGTCAGGATATCAACCATGTCGAAGAAACTTTGGAGCCATCACTTGGAAATTCAGCAATAGAAATACCGGCTGAAGAGCTTAAAAATGATCCTGAGCGACGGAGAAATATGAAATGGCTGATGAAAGGGTAAAACAAGAACAAAAAATTAGTTGTTCTTTATTAGTGTTGTTCTTGTTACTCTTAGATTTCTGCTCCGAGACATTGATCAAGATCAATTAACAGCCGACGAGAACACACCCGAAGGCATTTTAGATCAATTCTTTCAGTACCTTGATATACCTTTCTGGGAAGGAACAGCGCACATGACGAACTGTTTTGCTTTTCAAAAACGTGATCACCGTCCCCTAAGTACATCAACGGACGAAATTATACATTTGACTGGAATTCATATCATGATGGGTTGCCTAGGATTGCCACAGTTGCAAATGTACTGATCAAATGACTTCCGGGTATCGAAAATAGCTAAGTGCATGAGCAGGAATCGCTTTTGTGAACTTCGAAGGTTTCTACGATTTGCCGAAAGCAAAAGCGGAAATCAAACGGAATCAGACCGATTGCGGAAGATCCGACCATTTATTGATCGTGTGCTCAAAAAGTGTTTGATTTTGCCGATTCCATTCCACACAGCAGTAGATGAGCAAATGATTCCTTTTTCTGGACGATGTGGTTTTCGTCAGTACATGCCTGCAAAGCCAAATCAAATTGAAAAATTTGATTCTTGCAGCTAGCGATGGTTTAGTGTTGAATTTCCATATCTACACTGGAAAAGGTTCTATTGGAGAAGCAGATATGAGGGAGTTCGGTTTGGGAGCCTCTATAGTAAAGCTTTTGACCAATGTCTTAACAGAAGGAGGCTGTGTATACACAGATCGTTTTTTTACAAGTGTCAAGTGTGTCGATGCACTCAGACAGAAGAATATTTACCAAACCGGCACTGTCATGAAGAACCGCATTGGACCAGTAATCAAAAAGTTCAGCGAGGATAGAAAAATGAAAAGAGGTGAGTGGGAAGAATGGGTTCGAGATGATGGTGGTGTAACAGCTGTTAAGTGGAAGGACAACAAAGGAGTGCTTCTTCTATCATCATATGTTGGAGCTCAATCCGAAATGATATGTCAACGGTGGTCCAAGGAACAGGGTTGTAGGGTTGTATTACCCCAACTTTCCATTGTTAATATGTACAACCGATACATGGGCGGCGTTGATCTCTGCGACCGCTACATTTCACTATATCGCTGCTATGTCCGAACAAATGGACCATTAGAGCATTTAACCATTTTGTGGATCTGGTTATTGTTAACTGTTGGATAATGCACAAAAGACAGCAAAATATATATGCGGAAAAGATAATGACACTTTTGGAGTTCAAAATCTACATTGGAAATGCTTTTATAGGATTTTCCAGCAAAGCCAAAGAAGTTGCCGTAAGATATCGGTCTAACGTATTGTTACGAAATATTCAATCCCCACACCAAATAGGGTTCGCACCACTGGATTGCGATAAACTACAATTGTCCTTTTTATCCGAATAAAAACACACACACTTTTCTTGTTTCACCACAGATCAATTATCTGCGCAGCTTCACCACTTTTCTTTACTATCCAATACTACCCACTTTAAACTTTATTACACAAACAAACCTTTATTTAAAGCTTTTCTTTTCACACTGATTGATCACACTGACTTGTCACACGCTGTTCAATACCACAAACTGAATGAATGCCGAGGGCGAGTGTTCGCGCTTATATAGCTCGCGGTGCATCTTCTCGAATGTTCGCCGTCGGAAGTTCCCCTTCGGAAATCTCTAGAATGCTCTGACATTCGACATTACGCCGTTGGAAGTTTCGATCATTCCAATTTCCCCTTCACCAGAGCTTTCGAACTTCGACAGCGAAATTCGAACTTAACCGTCGATTTGTGTCTCCGCAACAGTATTATTCAGCTCGAAGTCCGAATCAAGCAAATCACCCGAAACATCTGGGTCTGCAAAAAGAAGAAAAGTGAACCTACTGCTTACAGTAGAAGAGCGTTATGATTGTCTTGAGCATTTTCCTCAATTCATAGAAGCAAAAAATGCTTCAAAGTGTCGCGCTCCTGGTTGCTCTTCTCGCACACGTACAATTTGCATAAAATGCAGGTTGTACCTTTGCACAAATGGCAATAATTGTTTCTTAACATACCATAAGAAACAATAATTCATTACTTCTTTCTAGTGCCTTCATTAATCTTATGCAATTTTGGACGTACCTTTCAATTTTAAGCTTAGAACTTTCTTCAATTTGGAGGACTTTATTTTTGTACATTATTCCTTTTTGAATTAGGATTAATATTATATTTTTTTTTCGTTATTATTTGTTGAAGACTGAGCGTGAAATGTATTTATAGTTTAATTTGTTTTTTTAAACTTAATTAAGTATTTTTTCTAAGATTCTGCGGTAACAATTGAATTTTAAAACTGTGCAGAAACTAAAAATAAACAATTTCTTTTCACTACATATCAAACCATAGTCCACATATGTGTATCATTTAAAACTAATAGTTAAAAATAAAAAAACATATTTTTTTTAAACCAACATCAAGTAATTAGCCAATATTTAGCAAGAAACAAAAGAAAAACTGAATTATTTCGACATAGTTTGTGGTCGGGATGGAAGAGGATAAAACGAATACGAACAATCAATGGCTATACCATTATTTCCCATTTTGAGGATCGTTACCCTTCGTACGCGGGGCACAATAATACAGTCAAAATAAAACTTGAACGAAACAACGTACGGTCGTGCTTTTGTATGTGTGCGTGAGTCGAGGTACCAACTTTACGTCAACGTAGTATCGCGCCATTCGCACCGATGAGAGTGAAGTGACAGGCACGAACGTGTTTTCGCGCTAGTTACGATCCCGACATAGACAAAGGATTATCACCCTTATAAAACACAACTACACAACGACCCACAATAAAACCGAAGACCAATAAATGTCATAAATACAATCTGCACAGACGACCCAAAGAGCCGACTAATGAGCATCTGGCGCACATCCGCTTCTTTGTGTCTGCTGTGCGTAAACAAATGTATAACCCAGATGTACATATATAAAAGCTAGAAAAAAATAAAAAGGATATATTGCATCTAGAAACAGAACAGTGAAGACATCTTTTTTTTTGTTTTTACCAACTACCTACTTTAATTCCCGCGAGGCAACGTACATAATTGGCGCAGTCGACAGCCCGGTGTCGGTAACTTTTCAGTAGATAACTTCAGTTTAACATTCGGCGGATCACCGAAAGAATAGAACAAAAGTAATCGATACGTGAAAAGTAAAAAGTGTTATCGTAACGTGTTGCTAAACGAAGGTAAATCGCTTTAGGACCGTTAATACCGATAGTATATCGATAGTAGTGATTGCACTTACCATAAGAAATAAGAAAAATAGAATAACCAGTGGCAAAAATTGGACGAACAAACAAGACATCAAAAAACAAAGTGAAATAAGATAAAATAACCAGTGCAAAAATTAGACAAGAAAAAGGAAAATAGAATAACCAGTGGCAAAAAATTGGAAGAACAACAAGACATCATACTTCGACAACATCCATCATCAACACCGAATACTAGAATATATATTATGAAACATCCAATAATACTTCTGCTGATGGGATTTATGTGAGTTAAGGTTTTGAATACTTTTAGATAAAACAAATTTCCTCCTCTTGAATTCATATTTACTTAATATAATTACATTATACCTACTCCTATCAAACCTCTTAAACAAAACAAAGAACAATAAGATTAATCTTTTAAACCATTTCGTCTGATGCATAAAAAATTGTGTTAATTTATGCCATATACCAAAATTAGAAGAACTTTAAGTCTATCTCCACCCAGAGAAACATTTGAGCTTTCCCCAATTAGTGAAGAAGATATTGTGTTCGAAAAAAGTCAAAGTACACCTTGTCTCAGTAATACTTCATTGAATCCTGTTCCCGAAATGAACTCTAATATTGCCGATACAAACATGTCGCGAACACAAACTGCTGACATATTTAATGCACTAAGAATTCCTGACGTAATCAGGGATTTGCCGAGATTTGACGGCAATCCAAGGTTGCTGTATGAATTCATAAGCAATGTCGAGGAAATTCTAACAGTGATTAAACCCCTAGATCAGTGATGGCGAACCTATGACCTGTGGGTCAGACACTGACCCACGAAAACTTTTTAACTGACCCACGATTGCTAAGCAACCATTTAGATTTTCTAATTTGGGTGGATAGTTTAAAGCTAAAATCAGTAGAATCGATACCGTACCAGCGGTATTAAAGATTCTTAGAACCAACAGCCCGTTGTTTCCTCCCGCTTGAGAACTGTGCCCACTCACGGGTACGATAGTTTCATTACCTTGTCTGCAAACAGTCTTTACCAGTGTTAAACTTAGTGGCATGCAGTTTGTACGCATTTAAAAGTAAAGTGGATTGATGTGTATGTATATTAAGTACGTTAATAGAAATTTCTCCTCTAATTGTTGTTTCTAAATAATGTATATGTATGTGCTTTTAATTGTAGTCTTGTATTATGTCGGCGGTTAAAAAATTAAAAACAAGTGACACAAGTTCCAGGCCATATATGTATCAAGCTGAATGGTTTGATAAATATGGTGTGTTTGAAATGAATAAAATGGTTATATGTTTAATTTGTAACGAAAAGGTGACTTCACGTACGTACGTACATATAATGTAAAAGGACATTTTGAAACGCCGCATTCTATTCTCGGCATGTCAACAGATAAAGAAAGAGAAACGTATTTTTTACAAAAGAAAAAAGAGGATTTTTTTCAAAACAGTGTTTTAAAAGGTTTTATGATTCAAAAAAAAAAAAAAAAAAGCATTACAGCTGCTAGTTTCCAAGTTGCCCATTGTATTGTTCGTGTAAGTCTCTTTCAGAAGGAGAATTTGTAAAAAAAAAACTTTTTAAAATGTAGTGCTACATTTGCTGATTTTGAAGAAAAAGACTTGATTTTAAAGCGTATAAATGAGTTACCTATAAGTCGAAATATAATTAAAAATCGAGTAATAGAATTAGAAAAAATATTTTTTTTTTCACATGTATTCAATTGCTTTAGATGAGAGTAATGATGTAAATGGTTATGCACAATTAGCAGTTTTTGCTCGATATAAGTCTGAGAATATAATAAAAGAAGAGTTTTATAAAACTAATAACCTTGAAAGGGAAGTGTACCGGTCTTGATATTTTCAAAGAATTTGATATTGTATTTAAGGAAATGGATATTGACTTTGGAAATCTTCAGTTTCTGTAACAACAGATGGTGCACCTAGTATGATAGGGAGAACATTGGATTTATTCAATATCTTAAGCAAAATATTTCACATTCTCTGGTTGAATTTCATTGTATACATCAGCAAGTTTTATGTGCGAAACATGGTTTAAAAACATTTCCCAATGTAATGTCAGTTGAAATAAAGATAATTAACCTTATAAACGCAGTAGCTCTTAATAAACGGCAATTTTCACAATTCCTAGAGGAAATTGAATGCCAATATTCAGGGATTTTGACATACAACAACGTGCGATGGATTAGTATCGGTCAAACCCTTAAACGCTTTGTAAAGTTATTAGAAGAAATTAAGTTCTTTTTAATTGAAAAAGACAATAGTTTCGATGAATTATCCAATATACATTGGTTAAATGATTTATTGTTTTTATACGACATCGTTTTAACGATGTATGAAAATACTAAAATATGTATGGCGAAGCTTGACATCTTCACCAAGGATTTGAAGGTGAAAATCATGAAGTATTTTCCTTAATTACAAAAACGTTTTCAAAACACAATAATTTTTACAAATTCGGTTGACATTCAAGAGAATGCAATTAAAAAATATTTAGTAATTATGCAGGAAATAAAACAAGCTTTTGAGGAAAGATTTAAAAGTTTCCAGAATAGATTTCACTTTATTTCATATCCATATAAAACAGAATATGAAACAATAAAATTAAAGGAATTTATGTGGCTAGGTATCGATAATTTAGAAATGGGATTACATAATTCAATTTCGAAGCAGCAAAGTGTGGAAAACAAAGTTTGAAGACCTGATTTTTGAAGTGGAAGGAAAAATGTGTGAAAGCAGTGCAGATATTATGAATCCCATAGTAAGAATTTAAAATATTATATTAAACTTATGGGATTCTTTACCAAATAATTTTATAACAATGAAAAAAACTAGTTAACGCTCTTTTAACGATGTTTGGGTCCACATTTCCGTGTAAAAAATTGTTTTCTTCAATAAACTTTGTAAAATCTTCTCATAGAAATAGACCTGACAGGGAATCAACTGCGAAATAAGCTAAACTAGGGAATACGAAATATGATCCTAATATTAAAAAACTATCTGAAAATAAACAGCAACAGATTTCCCATTAAATACTTTTTAATCCAATTTGTTATGTATGTATATACTCGTAGGTATTAATAAATAATTATATATATGTATATATATATAATTTCATAATACATGCTTTACATAATTTTCGTTACTCCTAGTACATTCAAACACTTATTGCCATTTGTACCAAACACTTATAAATTGCCATTCCCATCAAATATTTTTAAGTCGTTAGACCACGCTCTGCTGCAAATGAGCGTTAGTGACCCACGAGCTAGTACTAAAAAAAATATTAACAAAATTTGACCCACGTCTTAAAAAGGTTCGCCATCCCTGCCCTAGATGCAACACAAAATTCAGTGATTCTGTTGCGAGCCATTAGAAATAAAATCGAAGGGCAAGCAAACGAAGTACTAAGTATGTATGGTACACCGTTGCACTGGGACGAAATCAAAAAAAAACTTAATCATCCATTATTCCGACAAGAGGACGGAAACGTCTCTCATTCGCGACCTACACAACCTTCGTCAAATCGGAACTATAGAACAATTCTATGGAGCAGTAATTGAGATACAGGCTACAATGTTAAATAACATCCGCATTCACGAAACTGATGAAAACGTTATTAAGGCAAAACATAATCTCTATGAAGAAATGTGTCTAAATGTATTTCTATCAGGTCTAAAAGAGCCTATTGGTTCAGTGGTAAGAGCAACGAGGCCCGATTCCCTACCAATTGCTTTGAATTACTGTATCCAAGAACAAAAAAATTGTCTACTCCAGAGCTTCTATGAATGGATTCCAAACCGATAAATAACCCAGATACCAGCAAATAAGAAACCCACAAGCAATAACAACATTTTACCGTACTCCATTCATAAGACCTCAACCTCGATCAATCCAAAACTCATTCATTAACACAAACCCACGCCAATTTCAATTTTCCCAGCCCCAATCATTCCAAGACTCATAACGAGCATAAGGTGGGCAGATCAAGGTGGCAGTTCTGTGGTGATGACCGAGACCGAAACATTGAAGAATAAATTTACTGAAATTAATATTGGACGAGTTTAAATTTAATTATCGTAAGCCGAACTGTTGGGCCAGCATCGGAGCGTTTGGGCTGGCGTTCGCGGTTTTTTTGGATTTCCCTTACGGGAATCCGTTAAGTGGCGCCCGAGCAGGGACAGGTTCGTAATACCCTATCCTTTCTTCCTAGCAATTGTCACACTATATGTGAGCTTGAACGTCCCAAGGAACGAAAACCCTGTACCCATGAGAACACAGTGGTTACTCAAGTCTCGCAGTGACTTCCGTCGTACCCGTGGGAACACGTCGGAGATTGCAGAGGATTAATAGATTGTGGTGGTGAAGTAAATCGTGCCATGAGTAGGTTGCCTACAAATATCAACGCTGGCGACTAAAAGGGAAAAACACGATCCTTCCTGAGCCTGTTCCTAAAGTAAAAACGAGGAAAACTAATCGGCCTCTCATTGCTCCACCTTTTTCATTGGTCAATAGCCGAAAGTCCTTCCATACAGGACAATGGATTTAGTACGCTCTACTCGAGTGCAAGTCACTGTTACAATGGGAACACAGTCGACTATTCTAAGTCCAATAACGGCAATTCCGACATACCCACGAGAACATGTTCGGAGATTGACTAGATAGGTGGACCAATTGTGAAGTGATCCGTGCCGCGAGTAGGTCGCCTACAATTTCAACGTAGGCTTCCAAAAGGGACAAACACGGACCTTCCAAGGCCGGTGCCGAACGCGAATCCCGGTACGGTTGTTAATCGGTTTCTCTTTTCAGAAACTCGCGGAAATTATAAAACACAAGAAAAAAAAGGAATGAATAAGAAAACTCTGTAAGTGCGGGAGTGAAGTAAAAAATACTGAAGAAAGAAAATTGTAAACTTGTCATTAGAATATTGAAACAGCTAGTAGGGAAAATAAAAAAGAAAAAAAAAAAAAGAGAGAAAAGTAGTAATTAAAATAAGAGATACGTGCTTATATCTAGGGAATTTACAGAATCAGTGAAAAAAGCTAATTAAAAAGGAAAAAAGAAATTGTGAAAACCCACTTGTAAGTGTGTGATTGTGGGGAATTTTTTATGAAAAAGTGAATATTGGAAATTGTGCATTGTGGCTGTGAAGATCGAATCGAATTTATAATTCATATATTTCTTGTGCTTAGTGCCAAAAATTGTGCATTGTGCCAGATAAGTAGTTACGAATTTAAAATCAATACAGATATCCCCCGTGGCGACAAATCGTCATTCTTATTTCTTTTATCATTTTAAGTTTAATACTCCTAAAATGGACGCAGTAACCAAGTCTCTGACCGAGCTAACCGGAGCAGTCAATGCTATATTGGCACAGGTTAAGGGAATGGAGGGTCGCCTCAAGGCTCTCGAGGATAAACAAACCCTTGGGGTCGTTGCAAACGATGAAGCAGTGGAACTTTGTCCACCACAAAACGAACTCGACCTCAAGGAAATAAGTCGACTCCCGGATTGCGTAAAGGAGTTGCAAGTTTTTGATGGTAACCCAACTCAATATGTGTCTTGGGTTCACGTTGCGGAAGGAATCCTAAGGGATTTCTAAATAGTAAAATCCAAGCCATTGTATCGGGCCATCCTTCAGCAAAAGCAAAGAGGGCCCGCAGACTCCGCACTTATCTCAAATAACATCTTTGATAACAACTGGCACGAAATTAAGCAATGTCTTTCACTGCATTATGCCGATAAAAGGGACATGCGTACGCTTGAGCACCAGCTTAGCCAACTGTCCCAGAAGGGTTCCCGGCTGCACGAGTTCTACGCCGCAGTTAACCATCAGCTCTCGTTGATGATTAACAAAATCAAAACGGAATCTTTTACGCAGGAAACTATAACCGCTCTCGTGGAAACTTATAGGAATCGCACTTTGGACGTGTTCATTCGCGGCCTTAATGGCGAGCTCTCTCGAATGATTATCGTGCAAAGGCCGAGAACCCTGCCCGAGGCATATTCTGGTTTAGAGATTCAGAATCTAAACTATCGTAGTCACACTATTCACAGCCCTACGGTACCAAATACGGTTACCGCCCCAATCTACCAATCCTTTAGACCTTCCGGAAGGCTCCCATTACCACCTAGGAGATTCCCCCATCAACTCCCAAACAAGATTGAACAACCGACGCGTGACGTTACTGCTCGTGACAGCGGCGTACCACCCAGGCCTACAGCACCCAAGCTATCTGAAAGAATGGAAGTAGATCGCTCTGTGCAATCGCGCCAGGTGAACTACATGAACCGACCTCAGGGGAACAACCCGTTCAAAAGACGGATAAGGTCGGATAACTATCCAGTGAAACAACAAAGGCTGTACAACATGGAACTGGCGGGGGAAGATTCTGTGGAGAAATATGAGGAGACCGCACAAGAGTGCGCCGAGGAGGAGGTAAATTTTATGACAGGGGGCCACCCAGCGTACAATATATAGAGTACGTAGCAAGGGATGGGGAGATGTTGAAATTTCTTGTCGACACGGGGGCCAACAAGAATTTCATCTGCCCATCGGTACAAAAGGAAGCCTCGACTCTTCCGAAATTTTTTTTTGTCCGTTGTGCTGCTGGTAGGCTCGAAATCACGAAATATGTTGAGGGAAGATTTTTCGAAAAAGTAGGCAACGACACCCTTCTTGCGTTCTATGTCTTACCAGGCCTAGAGACCTTCGATGGTATCATTGGGGATGATACGTTGAAGGAATTGGAAGCGATAATAGATAGGAAAAATAACATTTTGAAACTAAAACCATCTATTGTAATACCACTCCGGGAAAAATTAGCCGGCGAATTGAAGATCTGCCAATAGTCATTAAGAACGAACTACACCAACTGATTGGAAAATATAGCACGCTCTTTGGACCAATCGATGCTAAGGAGCTAATTGACACGAGCATTCAAGCGGAAATCAGGACCAACACAGAAGAGCCCATATATACGAAGAGCTACCCTTATCCAACTTGTCTGAGGTAAGTAGTAGAGCAGGAGATAGAAAAGCTTTTGGAGGAAGGTATTATTCGTCCGTCTAAAAGCCCGTACAACTCTCCCATTTGGGTTGTACCCAAAAAACCCAAACCAAATGGTGAAAAACAGTATCGAATGGTAGTGGACTTCAAACGTCTGAACAGTGTAACCATTTCCGATACATACCCGATCCCTGATATAACGGCAACCATTGCCAGTCTTGGCAGGGCAACACATTTTACTACCCTTGATCTTACATCTGGGTTTCACCAGATCCCAATGAAACCATCGGACGTGCCAAAAACGGCATTTTCCACTATGAATGGTAAATACGAATTTCTTCGTTTACCCTTCGGGCTGAAAAACGTCCCGTCGATCTTTCAGCGAATGATAGATGACGTCTTGAAGCCATACATTGGAAAACTGTGCTATGTCTACATCGATGACATAATTGTCTTCGGTGATAGCCCCCAGAACCATCTCAAAAACCTAGATACAATTCTGGGCAGGTTGCGAGAGGCGAATCTGAAGGTGAACCTGGAGAAAACTCAATTTATGAAAACGGAGGTTGAATTCCTCGGGTATGTAATTGCTCGCGACGGTGTAAGACCCGATGCAAAAAAGGTAGCCGCCATACAAAATATCCTGCCTCTGGACAACCTAAAGGCAAAGGAGGTTCATCCGTGACTACGCTAAGGTGGCCAAACCATTAACTAACTTAACACGGGGAACGAATGTGCAGGTAAAGGCCAACCAATCTAAGCGCATACCCATAGAACTCGATACGGAGGCAATGAAGGCCTTCAATGACCTTAAGGAGCTACTAATATCCGCCGATGTCCTCGCCTTCCCCGACTACAATATGCCGTACAACCTAACAACCGATGCTTCCAACCTTGCCATAGGAGCGGTCCTATCTCAAGGTGAGATTGGAAAAGACAAGCCAATAGCCTATATTTCTCGTTCCCTCAACAAAACCGAGGAGAACTATGCAACCAACGAGAAGATGTTGGCAATTGTCTGGGCCCTGGACAATCTGCAATCATATCTGTACGGGGCGAAGAAGATTCGGATTTATACAGACCACCAGCCGTTAACCTTTTCTTTGGGAAATAGGAACCGCAACTCGAAGCTGAAACGCTGATAGGCAAGGATAGAGGAGTATAACTACGAACTGATTTACAAACCAGGTAAATCGAACGTCGTGGCTGATGCCCTCTCCAGGTTAGAGATACAGGTGAACCACTTACCCCACTCCGCACTCGCTGAGACGGGACCAAGTGGAAATCAACTCGGCAACCTTTCTGCAACAGACACGGCCAGCGAACGCAACTCCAGTACTGAAACGGCACACTCTACACCCGCAGCAATATCAGATCCTGCAGTAAACCTAGGGCAAAACAACGACGGCACGACCGACTCAGCTTCTGAAATGATGCACAGTGCAGCACAAGACCCTTCCGACCTCATTCCGCATGTGGAGGTCCCTCTTAACGTGTTTCGTAATCAAATAATTATAAGACTGGGAAAGGGCTTAGACATCTACGAGGAGCCGCATCCTGGGTATTCCAGACACTACACGGCGGTCGAAAACCCAAAAAAGTCTGATCTTACAGAAATCCTGAAGACTAGATTGCAACCAGGTGTCATAAACGGTATCAAAATCCTCCAAACATTTATAGCCCTCCTACAGGAAGTCTACACTGAGTACTTCGTTAGCTATAAGATTCGTATCACTCAAAGAATTGTCGAGGACGTAAAGAACGAGGACCGGGTATGGCAGCTGATTGACAAAGAACACAGCAGGGCTCATAGGAATGCTAGGGAAAATAAGGAACAGCTGTTGGAAAAATATTACTTCCCTAGAATGAATAGCCTGATTACGAAATACACGAAAACTTGCGAAGTCTGTTTAATGAATAAATACGATAGGCACCCGGCAAACCCCGAGCTTCAACCCACACCTGTGCCATCGTATCCATGTGAGATCCTACATATGGTTATAATGGAGGTGCAAAATCAGAAATTTGTCAGCTGTATTGACAAATTTTCAAAATTTGCAAAGTTATTTCCCAATAAGAACAAATCCTCGATTTACCTGAGGGAAAAACTAATCAAAATTCTGCATTACTTTACGGTCCCGAGAATACTGGTCACGGACAATGAGCGAAGCTTTCTCAGTCCGATCCTGGGGAACTTCATTAAAATGTTGGACAACCAAATGTATCGAACACCCGTTAACCGCAGCGAAGTGAATGGTCAGGTTGAGAGGTTTCACTCAACAATTTTAATAATGTATAGATGCCTGAGAGCAGAATACAAGGGCTTGCGCCTAAAGGAATTGTTGAACATAGCTGTGGACCGGTATAACAACACTGTCCATTCGGTCACGAACAAGAAGCCGTCCGATATATTCTTTAACAGGAGCTCCAGGGTCAATTTTTAAAACATACTGGATTTCCGCTTGAAGGTCAACAATGATCTTAGGAGGAAGTTAGAGATTAAACAAAAGTCGGGAAGCAATAGTCGTAATTCAAGGAGAACTTCTCCTAAGAAGTCCAAGCAAGGCGACGTTGTGTATACCCGCTTAAAACGAATTCAAGCTAAACATAAGCCCTTATACCGGAAAGAAGTTGTGGCAAGAGATAATAAAGTCACTGTTGTTACGGCGACAGGGCGAAAAATACATAAGGCCCAGGTAAAAAATAGTTAGGAAATAATTAGAATAAAGAAGTGTAATCAATATAATGGCACCAAGCGCACTAAGCGCAAGCACTAAGTAGAATTTAAGTTTCGGCACAAAACTTAAGCTAATATTTTAATTGTTTACATTTTTGAAGAACTTAAGGAAATAATTTTGGAATAATTTCATATATTGTAAAGAGTATGTACAATTAGACAAATTGCATGAATTCAAATGCATATATGTATATCGCTAGCGTTAAGTCAAATTTGGATAATCCCCACAATCTTTGATTTCTTTTATAGTTCCAATACAAGAACATTTGAACATTGTACTTAGACTAACTTGGGAACATAAGTTATAACTATCTGTAATCCTATAGTCGTCACAAGCCACGAAGTCGATATTTTCAGACTAACTCACCTGATATGCCTGACGACAGTAGATGCGTTCCAGATATTTCCATACACTGCTCCACTCATCCCTATCAAGGAAGGTAAAGCCTGAAGGAGGTCGAATCCATTCACCACCTTCTCTGCGCCTGTCCGGCATTCCGCACAATCAGGAAACGATCTTACTTCCTTAACGACCAGACAGATGTTCAGCAAGTAGGGATATCTGACCTCCTTAACTTCTTAAGAAGCATTAAGTGGTTCGATGAATACGGGGATAAGCCCCCCTCGTAGCTGCACAATGGGTCTCTCTAGCCTACGTGTATTCTTCTCTATTCTGAGAAGGCTACGAGCCTACCTACCTACCTACCTAACCACAACAAACAAGGATATTCATGATTCCAAAATAGAGAAAAAACGAACATTTCAGGTTGGTGACAATAATACTGACAATCAACGGGCAGCAGATGGAAATACAGAACCTGAATAACGACATGGAATACTTCCCATGAGACTAGGAATCGGCAGAATTATAAGAGATTTCAACAACTTAGATCATATGGTCAGGCTAGAGTCATACCAGACCAATATAGTGAAAATTACAACATCATTGGCAGCATTCAAGAATATCGATGAATTTTAAAGGCTCACTGACTATACTGAACGTTAAGCTTGGCGAACTTAAAGCAAAATTACAGACACTCATGCGAAAAGTTAGGAATAGAAAAGGACTGGTAAACGGATTAAGTTCGGTAATAAAAGGAATCACAGGAAAATCAGGAAGCTGATGATGCCATACGTTTTAATAATGAGATTTACCAGCTTAAACAAAACCAATCACCAGGCCAAGTTAATCAAGTAACTAAATTAAATAACTAGATGACCGAAAGATTTAATAATATTACTGACTACATAAATAAGCAACAGGAGATTATCGAAGGTTACCTTTGGTATTTGCAAAAGGAAATAACTAACCAAATTGTACTTGCAAGATTGAACGTTATATCTAAACACATGATAAATTCCGAAGAACTTGTCACAATTTACAATTTTTTCCAAAACATGCTTATTTTAGTAACACTAGCATTATTTTTGACATTAACATTCCTCAAGTATCCAAAGGAATCTATTCATTCTTTGCCATTATTTCACTTGGCACTAACAATACCAAAACAATAACACCACCCAATACTCTATTCCGAAAATACCAAGAAATTGAAGGAATATACTTCTGTAAAGAAGCGCAGAGTATCAAACGATACCTGCATCTCAAATCTACAGTAGAATTTACCAGCAGAATGCAACCTCAATGAAGACCCATTCAACAGCGGGATAGAACAGCCGGAGTTATATGAACCGATCCCACGATTCACACGATGGATGATACGCTCAACATTCCATAGGTGTAGAATACCTTAAGTTATTTGACACAACGCATAATAAACACGACGCGCCGTCTGCGCGTTCACTAAAATTGTAAACCACGCTAATTCAAAATTGTATAAAAGCTAATGTAAAAGTTGAGTAAGTTGAAGTCTTGTGAATAAAGTGACCGACGACGGCGTTACGCTGCATGAAAAGAACATTTTTTTTTTTTTGTCATTCCCTGTGTCTAAACCTTAACTCGCGTGTAATAAATAAGTTTAAAAAGAGTGCTTTTTTTTTTTTTGTGAAAGAAAGTACTTCTTTTATAATTCTTAATCTTCCCAAAGGCCGGAGTACCGTTAGAAAATGGTTACGAGACTTTAGTCTTCGAGCATTTTGCCTAGCAGAAAAGACAGTTTTCACTGCGAAGCATGGAAGAAAAAGGTATGTGTATGTTGAGGAAGAGGATTATTTTATAAAAACTTCCTTGTAAGCGCTGTGTGTGTCCACTCCGTTCAAGTGGCAAAAAGATAGTAGAGCGTTCTTTCCACACTGAAGTTCAGTGGATCGCGATTATTTCGAGTTCAATAGAAATTTGTTCGCCATCTTCCGGCATTGCCAAAACAACGCTTGAACGGGGAGGACACACAAAGGGTTAGTAAAACTAAATCTTCTTGCATGGACATTTTTATAAAATCATGTCTTAAAAATATTTTAGGAAATAAAACGTTGTAGCAGACATCATATTTTTTTCAACATTTTGTTATTTTTGTTTGCTTTATAATTTTCTTATTATTTTGTTATTTTTTTTTTTCTTTGAATTATTGTTTATTATTTTTATTCTTTTGTTATTAATTCTTTGAATTATTCTCTATTATTATATTCTTTGAATTAACAAAAACAAAAGGAAACAACCCTCCCATGTAAACACAGCATTTCAATGACATGTGACGTGTTGTCTCTTTATGCACACAATTGAACGTGTGTCAATAAAGAAATAACAAAGTACCGTTTCAATTGTGTGTACAAAAGAGCGACGCGAATAGGAGTAGATCGGCAGTCTTGCGGAGATAGTGTAAGCATACAAAGCCTTTCTTTGGAGCTATACTACTAGCAAGATTGTTGATGTTTTGGCAAGTGGACGGATTGAACAACTTCGGTTGGTCGTTTGGCCCTCTAAATCTTTTGGAGTTTCCGTGCAATTCTTTCATTTGTTTAATAATAAAGAATTACCTAGAGAAACCAATGTCTTTTTTTGTCAGCCTACAGCTGACATCGAACTGGTAACTACCAAGGGCTACGAGTAGTTACAACGTTCAGATTTATATAATAAGACGATTGTTCTTATTTGGCCACCTTCCCGGCGAGGTTCTAGCGATTCCAACATTTTAATTTCACTTTTTCCGTAAGTGAAGGATTACTTCGACACGTGTGCGTGCCACGTCGAACAATCGAAGAACTTTGACGACAATCATCAGCGAAAACAACGTGCGGAGTTGCAATCGTGAAAAACAACAACCAATCAACATCCCTGAGGAAAAAGTAGCCACGAGGTATCGAGGGGCAAGTACCTTTTTTAATTTGTTTGAGGGTTATTGGTTCGTGCCTATCGAATATTGAGTGGGTAGTTGAGGCTAGGGTTGCGTAGCATGCCACCAGAAACCACCAGAACCTTAAGGCCGAAATCATGAAGAACAATCCAACTTCATCTCAAAGTGGAGAAATTCCAAGTACGGCTGCGAACGATACCGCGGTAGCAACGGCAATAATAACAACGAAAGCTGTACGACCTTTGACGGAACTCCCGAAGTATGGCCAATGTGTAAAGAGTCATTTGAGATGACCACTGAGGAGTATCTCTACAACGATAGGCAGAACGTACTGCGGCTCCAAAATGCCCTTAAAGGTAAGGCGAGGGAGGCGGTAGAATGTCTGCTGATTCATAGTAGTTATGTCAAGCAGGTGATGAAGACCTTAAAAGACAGGTTTGGACGACCAGATCAATTAGTTAGAAGCCAAATTACTAACATCAGGAACGTCGTCCCTATCGCCGAAAACCGTATTGAACAGTTAGTTCCCTTCGCTACTAAGGTGCAGCGTCGTTTTTGCAGGCCACAGACTGCAAAGAACACCTTGCCAACCCTACGTTGAGAGAGGAATTGTTGTGGAAACTGCCCATACAAAGAAGACTCGGTACGCGGCGCGGTACGCAGTTACAATTGAGTCGACACCAACAATAAAACACTTCAGCGAATGGCTGCAGGAACTATCGGCCATGGTAGGCGCTATTTGTGTCAATATTACAGAACAATATCCGCAGAGGGACACTAACCCATGAGAGCGATCCCGATTTTTTCATGATATGACTAACGCTAAAGGGAGGCTTCAAAATTGTAACATATGCTTTGGTAAGCATAGCATCTAGAATCGTGAACAATTTCTGGAAATGGACATCAGGCAGCGGTGGCGACTCGCGCGCAAGAAGGGGCTGTTTCAATTGTTTGGGTGGGTGGTATAGAAACAGCAGTTGCGAAGAACAACACAAATGCATTGAAAGTGAATGCGGTAAAAAGCTTCACGTACTCTTGCATAGCCCTCGGGAGCACATCAGCAGCAAACAAAATATACATCAACACCAAACGACGGGTATGCACGAGTTCGGTCATCCACCCGCATGCCTCGAATATCCTTTTCAAGATACTTCCAGTAAAGTTGTATGCCAATGGTAAAGAGGTAAGTTGCTATGCGTTCTTTGAGGAAGGCTCAGCCGTGTCGCTAATGAATATGAGTGGGATAATTGCCAACCGCGTCTGCCTTAAGCTCTCCCATACACCTCAATTCTCCCCTCAGTCAGTAGAGCAACAATGGAGTCTGTGAAAACAAGCCCTGAAAACACCCGGGTCGATGACGAGGGTAGAAGGATTCATGCAGAAAAGCAGGAGGCATACAAAGCCTCACTACACAAAAAATAAGAATGGTTCGTCTATAATATTGTTGTAATATTATTCATATAAGTTATAACCATTGTGAACTGACTTAAGTTATCGTTAATTGTTATTGTTATTCCATCAACCTGCGTAAGAGAATGAAAAGCTTTAGGCAGTTGAGCTTCAACCACCGACTTGCCTAGAATAGAGGAAATACGGTGTCATATTATAGAACTCTAGTAATATTATTTCAATGTGCACACCACGCATGTTACATGGTGTAAGAAGTGGGATATAAGAAAATTTGTCAAACTGACATCCATCGATCGGTTGCCTAAACCATTGGATTGTGCCAACATGGTAAAAGAGCGGACCACATGGAAGCGAACATTCATGGTGTACGTGATCGCAAATAATAAAATCACCGAGCCGGAGCAACAAAAAAAAAATGCAATATTTTTGTGGTTAGTTGGACCAGCAGCAGTAAACATATTGTAATATAATCTCATTTGCTTCCACCCTAAACACTTTCGTTAAGATCTTGCCCGACATTTGCCTATAAATGTCGAGGCTTGACTTTAACGAATTCGTTAAGCTTTCCCATGTGAAAGATGAGCTCGCGGACTCGTCCTCTTTCGATGACCGGCCGTTGCAGCGAACAGATCAGAAGCTGGGAAGATTAGTAGTGTGGAACATTGATTGAAAACAAAAAAAACTAAAGGAAATAAAAACCAATTTATTACAAGTGTTTTTTTTTATGAGTTTACTATGTATATACAACACACTTTATCCAAGTGATAAAACTTATGAAAGTAATTTCGGCTTGGCACATCCATTTGCATGTGCAAATGCAGAAAATCAGCACGTGGAAGTGGCAGAGGGAGAACACGGAGAGCACAATGACGGCGGTATTGGACGGCAAATTGAAGGAGAGGGACGTCAATATGAAGGTACTGTGATAACTGGAAGCACGTTGGAAGCCGTCTTAAAGGTATTCGATGATTCGATGATTTTTCCTTCCCAGGAAAAATATCTCAATGGAGTCTTATAAATTCAACACTATAGTGCAAAAAGAGAACCAGGCATTTGCCGACTTCGAAACGGAGCTGCGAACTCAACTCCGATTTTGCGAGTATATCTGTAAATGTGGCACCACTTATAAGCATCGATTGTTGCGTGATCGTATAATTATCGGAATACACGATAAGAATCTGCAATTGAAACTGCTGGATGGGAAGGATGATCCGCTGAAAAAAGTAATTGAAACCTGTAAAATTTCTGAGGCGGGAAACGCAAATAAACTATTGCTGGAACAACGTAACAACGCATCAACGCAAGCTCTCTCTCAGACCCAGTATGCAATGCTGTGTCCTAGTACTGTTTCAATTGTGGCAGACTCTTGACACTAGGTCATCGGTCAATGACAAGTTTATGCGCGTATGTAAATATGTGCAAACGAAATGGCCCGGATTTCATCAACTTGATGACTTGAGCCAGAAGTTTTATAAATATCGTGATATTTTGAAATTCGAGAACAGACTTCTGTTCAAGGACCATAGACTTGTCATACCATCGGAACTACAGGCTAAAATATGTAAGTGGTTATACGAACCGCATTTGGGTATTGATGAGACTCTTGCACGTGCTCGATCTAACTATTTTTGGCCAGGTATGTCGGAACAAATTAAGGCAATGGTAACGCAGTGTACAGTTTGCGAAAAATTCAAACGAAATATTTAAAAAGAACCACTGGCTTTGGATTCTAATCCGGAATATCCTTTCCATAGATTGGCAATGGCAGGCCATGATTTTATATCTAATTATTGTTATATTCTTCATATAAGTTATAACCATTGTGAACTGACTAAAGTTAACGTTAATTGTTTTTGTGATTCCATCAACCAGCGTAAGAGAATGAATAGCTTTAGGCAGTTGAGCTTCAACCACGTATCTTGAATAGAGGAAATACAGTGTCATATAATGAAACTCTAGTATTATTATTTGAATGTGCACACGACGCATGTTACATCGTGAGTTCTACGAGCTTAGAGAAAAAAGAAAGAGCACGAGAGGCGGGCGATTGAAAACTTGGAGAGGTGCAGGCACGACATTCCAAGGTTTTATCAACAGATAAAACTAATGTCTCAAGGCTATAAAGCCCGAACGAAGGCCTGTAATGATGGGAACGGACACCGAGTAGTAGGATCGCAGTCGGTGCTGAAACCACTTCTGCAGACTGTATAACGGCGATGACAGCCAACAAACCACTGTCAAGCTGAATGATCCATTTCGATCGCAGAGAGAATTCCGTCCCCCTGAGCTCGACGAAGTTGAGATTGCTAAGTCAAATAAAGCTGCTGGCGCAGATGGACTGTCTGCTGAACTCTTCAAAGTAGCTGGGGGTGGGCTAGTTAGGAGCATGCACTGGCTCATCTTTAAGATATGATAAAAGGAAAGCATGCCCGAGGAATGGAGTCTCAGCATTGTTAACCTGATTCACAAAAAAGGAAACCCCTTTGACTGCATCTCCTTAATGTCGCATACAAGATCGTCCGTTAATAAGCTGATAGGTCCTTATCAGTGTGGCTTCAGGCCAGGGAAGTTCACCATCGACCAAATCCTTACCTACGGCAGAACCTGGAGAAAACCAATTAATTTCAAGTCGACACCCACCACCTATTCGTCGACTTTAAGGCCGCATACGACATTGTATGTAGCTATGTATATAACGCCATGTTTGCTTTTGACATATCTGCTAAGCTCGTCACACTTTGCGGGATGATTTTGGAATACGCCCGCTGCTGCAAATCGGTGCAGTGACCTGGAAGAAGGACACCAGTTTTGAAATCAAGCGCAGAATTACTCTTGCCAACCGCTGTTACTTTGGGCTTAGAAGTCAATTGCGCAATAGAGCCCTCTCGTTCAACCACGTTGACCTTACATTAGACCTTAATCATCCCCGTCCTGCTACACGCCACAGAAACATGGACTTTATCTAAAGCGGGTTAAGAAATCCTTGGTCGTTGCGAGAGAAAGATTCTGCGTGCGATTTTCGGTCCTATAAACACAGATGGGGGTTGGACAAGAAGATTTAATCACGATCTGTATGGACTGTACAGCGACATGAGTCTAGTCAGGCGTCTATGGATCCAACGCCTAAGATGATTAGGCCATGCAGAGCAAATTAACACCATAGCTCCACCCCGGAGTGTCTTTGAGTCCAACCCCGAGGGACAAAAAAATAGACGATGCCGCACCTAAAGTGGTGGGCACAGGTGGAAAGGGAGCTTAGCCAACTGGGCGTGCGGAACTGGAAAAGACTAGCGAAAGATCGTGCTAGGTGGAGAGGCATATTGGTTGGGGCCCAGGTTCATCCCAAACTGTAGCGCCTGCTAAGTTGAATCCGGACAGGCTGCTAGTTTGGGAAGACGATATTTGTGTGCACGGCAATTATTATTACTGCAAGTTTCTGGTGCCAAAACAGAAACACAATCTAATTCAGAAAATGATTTACCAAGTTAAAGTACGATTTTTGGATTGGGTTTGTACTGGGAATCGTCTGCGATTGCAGTTAACAGCGATAACGTAATCATCCCATCGGAAGCAACACACCACTCAGAATCGATACACAACTTGTCCCAGCCATATCACAAGCGACTTAGATTTAAGAATATTACTATAAAACTAGAGTAGAATTCGACGCGGACCGATTTCGCGTTAGCTGGCGAAAAGCGGCTAACAATTCAATCAGTCTGTACAGTAGGGGTAGTAAGAGGTATTTTTCGGCCCTTACCATATTAGGAAACAAAATTACGCAAAATGCGAATGATACACTAACAAACCAGGGCATTGTAGGTACTCAACTTCGATGCAATTATTGCATCCCTAGATTTCGCATATGCTGATAAACGACCCACCCATATAATAGAGCAGGAATTAAATATTTTGCGTCAGGGAAATGCCTCACTAGTTGATTACTATAACTCACTTAATACAAGATTAACATTGCTCATTGATAAAACAATAGTGACACACGGTACAGATACAGATCTAATAAAAGAGTTAGATTTAACTAATGCAAACCGCAGAAATGCTCTTCGAGTATGTGAACCTATCGTTTCCCAGTGCATAATAAAATTCCTAATAATAGGGATCATAACAATTTAAGATTCCCGGCGAAGCATAATACTAATAACATTAATCCAACCCAACTCCCAAAACCAGAGCTAATGAAACTTGGTAGTTCTGCTCATAGGCCACTCACTTGGCAAGAACAGGGTAAGATTAATAACCAGTTCAGACAAGCAAGGTACGCAACAGAGAGCTCAGCCTCCAGCTAAAATCGAAAGAATTAGCAATTTTAATAAGGACTATTTTTTGGGCCAGACCCAGGACTGTCCTACATATTCAGGATCAGTCCATCAAAGAAACTAAAAATTTTATTAGACACAGGCGCAACCAGTTGCTACTGTAAGCCAAACGTTCTTGATAACAAACAGGATTTAGCTGTTCAGGAAAGGTTTCGGACCACCAAACATGGAATGGTGGTCGATTATAAAAAGTTAAACGAAAATACAATTGCTGATAAATACCTAATACCCGATACCAGTGTAATTGTATCGAACTTACGAAAAGCCAAATTCGTTAGATCTTGAATCAGGATTTCATCAAATTAAAATGAGACCTGAAGATATAGAAAAAACTTCGTTTTCTATAAACAACGAAAAATATGAATTCTTGAGGATGCCATTCGGTTCAAAAAGTGCCCCTAGCACTTTTCAAAGAGCTATGGACAACATTCATAGAAATTTTGTTAGAAAAATTTGTCATGTCTTTCGGATAATATTTACAGTTACAAACATAAAGAAAATCTTGAATTAATTATAGAGACGCTCAGGAAAGCAGACATGAATATCTCACTAGAGAAACCAACACTTTTCAGGACCACAGTCGAATTTTTGGGTTATAGTTGGACACAACACAACAGAGGCCAACACACTACCCACTGCGCCACGGTGAGAGCACCGTGGCGCAGTGGGTAGTGTGTTGGCCTCTGACGCCGATGACACGGGATCGAATCCCGACACAGCCATGTCATCGAACGTGTTTTTCGCGGTGTTTCTCCTCAGCGGGGTTCTGACAAAACCCCCTGTAGTAAAATTGTCATGAAAAGCTTCTCGAAATTCGCCGTTCGGAACCGGCATTAAAACTGTAGGTCCCTTTCACCTATTGGAAAATTAAATCACACACAACATGGGTGATTGAGAGAAGCTCGGCTCAGGTCCTTCATGGACTGTAACGCCAATATACATACAGTTGGACACAACGTCATCCAAGTAACATCCAAGTAACATAGAATCTGTTGTATGTATAAATGTATGTATAATGCATCACACAGGCACTCGTGTGAATTAGAATGCCAATGTGTATGTAAACATTTTTATATATATGTAGGAATATCAGCCACGACACCAGATAAGTTGCTTTGCGTTTGTTTGTTTTCTTCTATTTCTAGGTCGGCGCCGCCGCTATGCAGACATTCTCTGGCGTCGAGTTCCGTTTGGTGCAAGTGATTCAGTGCCCACATGCGATGGCATTGCATTTCACCGATCGCCACAAGCAGCCGAATGCGGCTCGGGTGACGTGCATAAAAGCGAAGCACACTGCATGCGGAGGCGAATTTCTTGGAAATCAGCGTAGCGAAAATGACACCGAAAAGAATTGCCCTGATTGTCGCTGGTACATGCAGCGCGGGCTGGGTCATATCGCTGATAAGTGGAATGACGACATGGAGAGGAATGCTGACCACGCCGAATGCACGGGAATGGCTGGGAGAGGCGACACGATGGTGGCGGCGTTGGCCTGGAGGGGGAAGACGACAACTTGACGGGAGAAGACAACAGTTCCTCGCTGGTTGGCCACTCGGGCGGTTGGCACCTTTGTTTGCTTGAATCATGTATCCGTATATCTTTTGTTAAATAAAAACTTATTCATTTGTCAATTTCCAGTTATATTCTTTTCTTTTGAATCTTCCTAATTCCTACATGTATATAGTGACGTATTCATATCACACGTCGCACTAAGTGACGTATTCATATCACACGTCGCACTAAGTGACGTATACATATCACACGTCGCACTAAGTGACGTATTCATATCACACGTCGCACTAAGTGACGCATTTATATCGCACCTTAGATTAAGTGATTTGTGTATCGTATTAATGTAATGTATTAGTTTTCAGTGCTCAATTAAGCAATGAAAACAAAAGCGACGTATTTATGTCACAGGTCGCACTAATGGAAATAAAGACAATCATGTGCAGCAGCGCTTCTCGCCAAACATAGATTTTTGAAGTTAGTCTCAATCCAGATTCCAAGCAGCGAACATCGATGTTCGCTTAACCAAGTCTAAGAATATTTTGAACGTGTGTTTTGTTTAATAAAGCTTAAGATTGTTTAAAACTTGTGTTTTCTTTTATTGGGACTCGTAATATCATTTTACAACACTGGCACAGTCGGTAGGATAACGATTACAGGAGCTTGATGCGATAGCAAGACTAAACAATTCTCGTGTCCTGTCGTTATCCGCAAAATTACCTACGTTGTGACATAGCGATTACAGGAACTTGATGCGATAACTAGACTTAACAATTCTCGTGTCCTGTCGTTGTGCGCAAAATCGTGACATCCTAGAATTCGTGGGAGTTGTAAATCCAATCGGTTGCTCCGAGAAAAGCGAAACAGCTAGTAGCACGAAAATAAAAATTAGTTGTTAGTTTAATTATTTTAAGTAAAGAAACCTTAAGTGAAGTTCACAACAAGAGCAAAATAAATTAAATTAAAGAACCTTGAGTAAAGTTAAGTAAAATCCACAACAGGAACAAAATAAATAAATAAAATAAAAGAACTTTAAGTGAAGTGAAGTGAAGAAGAAAACAAATTAAAAATGAATCAAGCAGCACCAGCAGGAGCAGCACCAGCAGCTGAGACATCGCTTTCCGACTTAAACATGGCACAAGTACCATACCAAATTGGAAACGTCGAGAAGTTTAATGGCAATCCCCACGCATTATACACCTTCATCCACCGTATGGACTACATCCTTGCTTTGTATGCAACCAACGACGTAAGGCAGCAGCACATTCTGTTCGGACACATCGAGCGAAGTGTGAGTGGCGAAGTAATGCAAGCCCTGGAAATGCATGACATAAACAGCTGGACTGAACTCAGACGTCAACTGATTCTAAACTACAAATCCCAGACTCCCAATCACGTCTTGCTGGAGGATTTTCGTAATACACCATTCAAGGGTAATGTACGAGCCTTTTTGGAGGAAGCCGAGCGACGCAGACGAATACTGACAAGTAAGTTAGAATTAGAACTAGATGTAACAGAGAAAACATTATTTTCCCGCTTAATAAATACAAGCATAGAGAATTTAATTCAAAAATTACCTACAGACATTTATTTGCGCATTGTAAACCATAAGATATCCGATTTACGATCACTGATTAATTTGTTACAAGAAAAGGGCATGTATGAACAAACTAATTTTATACAACGACCCGTTCAAAGACAATATCTTTCTGAGAAACCACACAAAATTTATAACCATATTCCTAACCAACCCAATTATAACACCCAAAAGAACTCTACACCTTTCCAACCACGTTATAATTCACCGATGACGTTTTCGAAACCTTACCAGAATCATCCACATCATCTCCAACAATACCGTCACCCAATATTCAATAACACTAATTCGAATTATCAATCCAATTCGAATAACATCCCTCGACCAAATGAACCTAACCCATACCTACCTAGACCTAACCCGGATTTTCATCAACAGAAAAGATACGACTATAACCGTTTTGGACAGAACCAACAACAGACCCAACGACTACCACATGACTCATGTCCCCCTTTTCCCAATCAACCAACTAAACGTGCAAGGCCATCTGACAGTGGACAGAGCAGAATGAGTATAGAAGAACTTAGACACCAGGAAGAAGTTGCGTATCAAAATTTCCACCCATACAACTATTCCGATAACCAAAATTGCTACTATCCTGAATACTCACCCAAACAATATGACCAGCAATATGTGAATTATTCACATCCCCTGCCGTCATCAATAGAAATTAATGAGGAAGAAAAGAAGCAAATAAATATCGGGGAGGCCGAAAATTTTCAGCCACAGGCCTCGGAAACCAACAATATATAATCATTTCCCATAAAGGAAAAGACTTAAAATGTTTAATCGACACAGGCTCCACAGTCAATATGATAACTCGCAACATGTTTAGTTTACCAGTTCTCGACACCGAATGTCTCATACACACCAGCAATGGCCCAATCACAATTAGTAAAAGTATAACTGTACCACCTAACAACCTATTTCCAGTTCAAAATACATTTTTATTGCATCAATTCTCAGCAGACTATGACCTCTTGATAGGTAGGAAAATGCTGTCACAAGCGCAAGCTGTGATAGATTATAGAAACCAAACAGTAACACTCTACAACGAGAGATATAAACTCATAGATACCAGTATTATGTCAGGCCCAAATCTTCAAAGAATAAAAACCCAACCCGATCCCGAGATAAATGTGCAACAAGCACAAAATCTGCACACAATCTGTACACAAAATATGGAAGAAAATCATTGCAATTACCCCATTCCTGAACCCATTACTAACTATAAAAACACAGTACAATTAGCTTCAAACCCATACAGACTCGAACATCTGAATTACGAAGAAAAAAATAAGTTGAAAATGCTACTACAGCAATTTCAACATATACAGTATAGAAAAGGCGATAAGCTAACATTCACTAACCAAGAGAGGCATATTATAAACACCACACACAATTCACCAATTTATTCTAAGCTGTATGGCTATCCACAAGCTTATGAAAGTGAGGTTGAAGACCAAATACGAGATATGCTAGATCAGGGTATTATACGCACTAGTAATTCACCATACAATAGCCCCATTTGGATAGTACCCAAGAAAAAGGACGCTTCAAATATACAAAAATTTAGAATAGTAATAGACTACAGAAAACTTAATGAGATTACAATTAGCGACCGACACCCAATCCCAAACATGGACGAGATCCTGGGAAAATTGGGTAGATGCAATTATTTCACTACACTGGACCTTGCAAAAGGGTTTCACCAAATTGAAATGGACACCGAGTCCGTTGCTAAAACAGCTTTTTCTACAAAATATGGCCATTATGAGTATCTACGTATGCCATTTGGTCTCAAAAATGCACCCGCAACTTTCCAACGAACAATGTATTTCATCCACTTTTGAATAAGCATTGCCTCGTCTACCTCGACGACATAATTGTGTTTTCGACTTCCCTTGACGAACACTTGAATTCTCTCCGACTGGTTTTCGAAAGGCTATCTGAAGCCAACTTAAAATTGCAACTTGACAAGTGTGAGTTTCTACAACACGAAACCACCTTCTTATAACGCAGGACGGAATTAGGCCCAACCCAGAGAAAGTTAAAGCTATTAAAAATTATCCTATACCAACTAAACCCAAGGAAATAAAAGCTTTTTTGGGATTGACCGGTTATTACCGGAAATTTATTCCGAACTTCGCCAATATAGCCAAACCTATGACGAAAGGACTAAAAAAGGGCTCAAAAATAAATTCACACGATCCAGAATACGTATCCGCTTTTAAAAAACTAAAACATCTAATTTCCAATGACCCTATATTAAAAATACCAGACTTTAACCGTAAATTCGTCCTGACCACAGACGCAAGTGAGGTTGCACTTGGAGCCGTACTTTCACAGGATGGTCATCCACTCAGTTATATTAGCCGAACACTAAACGAACACGAAATTAATTACAGTACGATAGAAAGAGAACTTCTGGCCATAGTATGGGCAACAAAAGTTTTTCGTCATTACCTGTTGGGAAGACATTTTGAAGTAGCAAGTGATCACCAACCATTATGTTGGCTATATCAAATGAAAGAACCGAATTCAAAGTTGACCCGATGGAGAGTCAGATTATCAGAATACGATTTTGACATTAAATACATAAAAGGAAAAGAAAATTATGTAGCTGATGCCCTGTCCCGAGTGAAATTGGAGCAGGTATATTTTGGTGAGGAGACACAACATAGCTCTGATGAGGATAATGGTAATTTGATTTTTATTACTGAGAGACCGACAAACACGTTTAACAGACAAGTAATATTTTCCAAAGGTCCACCAAGCATTAAACACGAAAAATACTTTAAAAAACACATAACTCACATTTCGTACGATGCTATGACAAGAGACATAGTTGAGCAATACCTAATTGATCATTTTTGTACCAGAACAAGCGTTCTATACATAGATAGCGACGCTGATTTTGAAAAAATTCAAAGTGCATGTAAAGAAATTATTAATCCCAACCACACCAAAATTGTCCGCAGTCTTATCCTATTGAAAAATGTATCCACTTATGCTGAATTCAAAGAATTGGTATTGACCACTCACGAAAAACTCCTACACCCTGGAATACAAAAAACAACAAAACTCTTTGGTGAGATATACTATTTTCCTAATAGTCAACTACTCATCCAAAACATAATAAACGAATGTCATGTTTGCAATTTAACAAAAACAGAACATCGCAATACAAATATGCCGATGAAGATCACATCTAAACCTGAACACTGTCGTGATAAATTCGTGATAGACATTTATTTATCGGAAGGTAAACACTATCTGAGTTGCATAGACATTTATTCAAAGTTTGCCACCCTAGAACAAATAAAAACGAAGGACTGGATAGAATGTAAAAGTGCACTCATGCGCATATTCAATCAGTTGGGCAAGCCTAAACTATTGAAAGCCGACAGAGATGGCGCGTTTGGCCCTCAAGCGATGGCTCGAAAGTGAGAATATTGAATTGCAACTCAACACAGCAAAAACAGGTATAGCAGACGTAGAAAGATTGCACAAAACAATGAACGAAAAAATTCGCATTATTAAATCATCGGACGACGATGAAGTCAAATTAAGTAAAATAGAAACAATTCTTTATGCATACAACCACAAAACCAAACATGACACCACCGGACAGATTCCTGCACACATATTTCTTTATGCCGGACAGCCAACGTTAGATACTCAACGAAATAAAGAAAGAAAAATAAACAAAATAAATGAGGATCGGCGAGAGTATGAAATCGACACTAGGTATAGAAAGGGTCCCATACAGAAAGGAAAACTGGAAAACCCTTTTAAACCAAACAAAGACGTAGAACAGGTAGATCCCGATCATTATAAAATTACCAATAGAAATAGAGTCACCCATTACTATAAAACACAGTTTAAGAAACTAAAGAAAACTAATCAAGTCCCCATTCCACAGGCCCCTATTGTACAGTGATGGTTAGGTTAGGTATATGGGTGCCCTATTGACGTAAAGTCAAGGCTCACGTAGACTACGTTGAGTCCATTGTGCCCACCTGTTTTGTTTAACCCGTTGATACCTATACATTTACTGTCGAGCTGAACCAGCCAGACGAGGATAAAAATCCTAGTATTCTGTTCAGCCCAATATTACCTACCTCTTCTAGTCCCGAAAGGAAGTATCTTCCCAGGAAAATATTCCTTTTTTGGGCTAGCGCCGGGCATTCGCACAGCAGGTGACGAACGGACTCAATTTCCTCTTCGTCCCTGCAGCTTCTACAGAAGTCATTGTAGGGCTGGCCTAGTCGAGCTGCATGATAAGATAGCATGCAATGCCCGGTGAGGGCACCGACTGCCAGTCGAATGTTCCCACGATTGAACTTCAGCAGATTTTCCGTTCTTTTCTTATCATAGACGGGCCAGGTCAATTTCGCCGTTGCGCATGTATCTAAGCGACACCATCGCTTATTGGCTCTCGCCAATAGCTCCGTCTGTATCTCCCTGTAGAGCGCACTGAGTGGTGTTTTGGCATCAGCTGAGATCTGCGCAATATTAGCACCTGATCCCACCCTAGCCAACTCGTCCGCCCTCTCGTTTCCGGAGATATTCATATGACCAGGTACCCAGCAAAGGGTCACCTCATTTACATTGGATATCTCTTCTAACTTCTCCTTACAGATTTTGACGAGTTTGGATCTTATCCATGCTGCCTGCAGAGCCTTAATGGCTGCCTGGCTGTCAACATAGATGCTGATCCTTTTTCCTGTGATATTCTCTTTGCTGATCAGGTCCGCCGCTTGCTTGATAGCGAAGACCTCAGCTTGGAAGACACTGCATCCATCATCTAGCCTGTAGGAGCGATGCATATCCCGAGACTCAAAGTAGACTCCGGCACCTGTGCCAACATCCATTTTGGATCCGTCGGTGTAGAGTGCCAGTTCACTTTCCGTGCGTACCATGTCACCGGTCCATTCCTCCCTGGAGGGAATTCTAATAGAGAATCTCCTCTCCCAGGAAGGAAGTCGGGTGACATAGTCCGTTACGGTTCTGAATCTCGAGACGGCCCATCGATCCAAGACTGATGCATGTCCATGAGGACTCTTTTTCCAGAGACCTAATTCCTGTAATCTTAGCGCAGTTCTGGTTGCGACGCTCTCGCAGTACAAGTCCAGGGGTGGGAGGCTCAGCATGACTTCAAGGGCCGCCGTTGGTGTGGACTTCATAGATCCCGTCACCGCCAGACAGCCCGCCCTTTGAACCTTTGACACACTCTGAAGATGACACTTTTTCTCAAGCGCTTTCCACCAGACAACCGAGCCATAGACTAGGATAGGTCTTACTACCGCAGTGTATAACCAATGTACTAACCTCGGTTTGAGGCCCCATGTCTTTCCAAAGGCTACCTTGCACGAATATAGTGCCACATAGGCCTTTTTGATTCTTTCCTCAATATTTTCTCTCCAACTAAGTTTGGAGTCCAGGATTGTGCCCAGATATTTCGCAGATTGTCCAGGGATCAGATCTATACCATTCATACGGGGGTAGGTGTATCTTGGTACAGATCTTCTCCTTGTAAAGAGTACTACCTCTGTTTTCGCCGGATTTACTCCCAGGCCTCGCCCCTTGACCCAGCTATCCACTAACATCAGTGCATAGCTTAGTCTATCGCTGAGGACCTGCGTAAATTTTCCAGAGACTAAAATGGCAATGTCATCGGCGTAGGCCGTAACATTAAAACCCTCCGTCTCCAGAATCTTGACCATTCCGTCGACCACAAGGAGCCATAGGAGGGGTGACAGAACGCCACCTTGTGGTGTGCCTTTATTTACCCTCACCCTTCCGCATGCTCCCCCTATCGTCGAATTTACTATACGAGTACCCAGCATTTGCCCAATCCACCTGCATACACCCGGGTTTATTTGGGCCATATGAAGGCTGGACACTATTGCCTCGGTACTCACGTTGTTAAAGGCACCCTCAATGTCCAGGAAAGCACCTAGAGTGAATTCCTTGATACTGAGCGATTTTTCTATCGCAGAGACTACCCTATGCAGAGCAGTATCCACCGACTTTCCCCTTATGTACGCATTATGTGATTGTGACAGATAACCGTCCCCAATCTCTTCTCTTACGTACAAATCTATTATTCGCTCCAGCGTTTTCATCAGGAAGGACGACAGACTAATAGGCCTGAAGTCCTTTGCAGTAGTGTGGCTGACTTTACCCGATTTGGGTATGAAAACCACCCTAACTTCCCTCCACGCTTGAGGAACATATCCCATCCTGAGGCACCAGGAGTAGATGCGCTCCAGCCATGGAAGAATGACTTCGCATGACTCCTGCAACATGATCGGAAAGATCCCATCCATTCCCGGTGCCTTGTAGGGGTCAAAAGATTTGATTGCCCACAGGATCTTATTCCCCGTAACAATCTTATCGACTGTCTCATGCTCAATACATTCCCTTGGCAACGTGTCCGCTGAATTGAAGATTCCTGCATCCTCGCAGCCAGGGAAATGACCTTTCAATAGTGAATCAAGCACGCTCTCGTTTGAGTCTGTCCAGCTACCATCAGATCTCTTTATAGAGGACATCTGTGTGGGAGCTTTTGCAAGGACCTTCCTCAGACGAGCTGCACCCGTACATGATTCAATAGAGCCGCAGAAGCTTCTCCAAGAGTCCTTCTTGGCGAATCTAATTTCTTTTTTGAGTCGCTTAACATTATCTCTATAGGTTGACCATTCAATGGCCCCCTCCTTTGCCAGGTTCCAACTGAGCCTAGAGATACGAAGCCGCTCTGCTATTTTAGCATTCCACCATGGTGGGTGGTTTCTTTTACTGGGTCGTCTGGTAGGACATGCCTTCTCAAATGACCGATTTAGCTTGCTGGTAAGGTTCAGTACCATCTCATCGATGTCTTCCGTGGAGTCGGGGTTCCCATCCGGAAGCCGGTTGAGGGTCCCACCCAGCTCCGCGTTAAACCTCTGCCAGTTCGCCTTCCGGGGATTCCGAAACACTTTCCTATCCGGCTTACGGACATTCAAGTCGAAGAGGATCCAACAGTGATCAGAAAGTGATGCTTTGTCAGATACTCTCCAGTTCGAGATCTCCGCAGTACCATTATCATTTATAAGCGTTATGTCTAAGACTTCCCTTCTGTTACTAGTAATAAATGTTGGTGAATCACCCCTATTACATATAACTAGGTTAGTACTAAGGACAAAACTGAACAAAGCCTCACCCCTACTATTGGTATTAGAGCTACCCCAAGTAGTGTGATGGGCGTTAGCATCACACCCTACGACTAAGTTCTTCTTACCTTGTTCGGCCATTGCGATCAATGACCTTGTTTCTCTAGAGGGGACGTCCGTGCCTTCGTCGTACGGTAGGTAAACCGAAGCCATCGTTAGTTCACCCTCCTTTCCCGTAACCTCCACCACCGTCTGGTCACCCGAGCTGAAATTAGTTAACATTAGTACGTGGAGATCTTTGCTAGCAACGATACAAGTTCTAACCTTGCCTTCGCTGCTGTTATAAAAGAGGCTGTATTTCGATGACCCTAATCCCTTAACCCGATTATGGAGGATCCATGGTTCTTGGATCAGGGCCACATCAAGCTGCTCCTTGTTCATGAGCAGCATAAGATTGGCTGATGCGGCCTTACTGTGATGCAGGTTTATTTGCACTACTTTCATTTTTAGTAGCACTTTCCTTCACCACAGCTGCCGTACCGCCAGGCTGCGCCTTCTTCATGAGTCTCACAGGAAACTCACCAGCCCCGAAGAATAGGCGCATATGCCTCTCTTTTTTCATCGCTTCCGGCGGATCCTCGATAACAAAGATTATGCTTTTTGTGCCGTCTTCGTTGCTCTCAATTGCTACTACTTCCCAGTCATCCATAGGGACCGCTGGGTTTTGTGCCTTTAGAAAGCCGAGGATCTCGCTTTTCTCAAATTCCATTTCCGGTACGCTCATCTTGGCTTTAGGCCTCTCTGGTACCTCGTCCAAGGGGACTGCCTTTAGTGCAGCCCCCTCCCACAGTTTGAAGGTGGGTACAACCTTCTTCGCAAAGTCATGTGATAGCTGGTCCTTGCAGTCCAGCCTACTCACACCTCGCCTCCAGTTAGTGAGACCAAACGTTGGCGCAGTTTTCCCAGCATTCCCTCGAATGTGGTCGAAGATCGCTCTAGCCAAAGCCTTCTCGATCATCTTCCCCTGTTCGAAGGTATACTGGCCACTCGGCCTGCCGGAATCTATCACAGCCAGCTGTAAAGCATTCCGAGCAGCCCCTCCGAACTGCACTGCCGTGTTGACCTTCACTCTTTTTGATGGATTTCCGGCTTCCTCTTGGGATCTTACCCTCTTCGCCTTGAAATCCTCTCTTTTCTTGGGAGCTGGCACGTTTTCTGGTTTGCCCTTACCAGTCTTATCGACCGCGTTAGGGGCCACCTTAGTAGAACCTGCCTTAGCGGCTACAGTCCTTCCCGTGCCCTTGGTTTTCAGGTTCTCACCCTCGCCTAGGGTCTGGGTGCAGCTAGAACCCGCCTTATCGGCTTCGGTTCCACCTGGCCCAGCCCTCCGCTCCCTTTTCTTGGGGGGATTTATGGTCTTTTTATCCCCCTTGCCTTCTCTGGCTTTTTTGCCGGATGTGCCCTTGTCAGCCCTTGGTCTCGTTAGGACATCCTTGGCAATCACCTCTTCTGCCCAAGCGAGCTTCTCCTTCTCCATATCGGAGAGCAGGGGTCTGCCCTTTTCCTCAAGCAAGCGCTTAAGGTGTACAGCTTTTTTGTACTCCTTAAGCCTCAGCTTTCCTTGGGTTAATTTCTTAGGTTTCTTGGCATCCTTTCTCCGTGTTAAACCTTCTTGGGCTGTCTCTTCAGAATCAGCGAGTAATTCCTCCTCTAATTCCTTGGAGATGACCTCGTCTAACACGCTGGATCCCCTAGGTTTGGCTTCTTCCTCTCTGTCACTGACCACAGCAAGTAGTGCGTCTGCCACCGACTCGAGAGAGAGCTCTTCCTCTTTACTTTCTTTTTGTGTTTTTGTTTTGTTTAAATTTGAAATTTTGTACCCACGAGTACGGCCGGAAATATGGGTCCACTCCGACAGAGCCGCCGAATATCGGAGTAAGGCATTTGAATACCTTAGGCCTCGCCTGTGCACCTAAGGGAGCTCGTTAGCGGTTGGAAATAAACCCTCCAACCTTTCATCCTTCGGCACGGTTTTAAGAAGCTCACACCACCACTGGAGTAGGGTTGACTATCTCTTGGTTCCCGGCCCGGAACCCATGTCGTTGACAAGGCTTCCCTGGCCAGTGTAAGCCCCAGCACCACGGCAAGGTGGATAGTCCCGCTGGGGTTGTACAGTGATGCTATTACTCGCATTAATCGCTACAAGCCACACTCAACAAATTCAAATAAATAATATCGATACCAACCACGGCTACCTTCTTTTTTCGGGCGAACCAGTCCAGATACCGTCGTCATTCGAACACCATTGCTTAAGAATTAACTTGACTTGAAATAGACACTATTACCAACTATTTTAGCGACAAAATATCTATAAATACAAATACACCCCGGATCCGATTTTTGTACACTAAGTTGCTTAGAGAGTTAAATGGCATAGCTCTGCATCAGGAGAAAAGACAGAAACGAGGATTGTTTAACATTGTAGGCTCAGCGTTCAAATATCTTTTTGGCACACTCGACGAAAATGATCGCGGGGAAATTCAGGAAAACTTGGAAACAATTGCTCAAAATTCAATTCAGTTGCACGAACTAAATGACGTGATACATTCAATAAACGACAGAATGCAGGAAATTCAGAACTATGAGAACAATCGCGACAACAATGACACACTAATATACGAACTCATGCAATTCATAGAATATATAGAAGATCTAGAAATGGGAATGCAGCTTTCCCGACTCGGTCTATTCAACCCGAAACTATTAAATTACGACAAACTAGAAAATGTTAACAGTCAAAATATATTACTAATTAAAACATCCACTTGGATTAACCATAGAGATAACCAATTGCTAATATTATCCCACATACCAATTACCCACAAATCAATTAATACAGTTAGAATAGTCCCCTATCCAGATCATAGTGGTTATCAATTAGATTACACAGATACACAGACTTATTATGAGAACGAAAACAAAATTTACAATCAAAAAAATGAAGAAATAAATAATGAATGTATCACAAATATAATTAAACGTAAAAACCCAATTTGTAATTTTGTACCGATATTCACAAAAGAAATAATTAAATATGTTGAACCTAATGTCATTTTAACTTATAACCTAACCAAAATTACAATTATACAAAATTGTCAAAAAGTAAATAGTAATGTACAAATAGAAGGAAATAAAATCATAAGAGTAACACAATGTAGTCTTGAAATAGGTAATATTATTCTGACCGAGAATTACCTAAAACCAGAAATAGATTTAACACCATTATACACACCCCTAGAAATAACAAAGATTAAAATGGTAAAACACAACGATATTGTTAAGCTAATTTCAAAAAACAATGTAACACTTTACACAATCATCATAATTATAATTTTTGTACTTTTTGTATTATACTTATACACAAAATATGTAAATACAAACCCACTTATGACTTTATTTACGAAAATGAAGAAAAATACAAGTGAAAATCAGATCGAATTACAGGAAGTAGAAGTGGAACAAAATCCATTACCCACATTGTAACCATCAATCCCCGCTTAAGGATAAGCTTCTCTTTAAGGGAAGGGAAGTGACGTATTCATATCACACGTCGCACTAAGTGACGTATTCATATCACACGTCGCACTAAGTGACGTATACATATCACACGTCGCACTAAGTGACGTATTCATATCACACGTCGCACTAAGTGACGCATTTATATCGCACCTAAGATTAAGTGATTTGTGTATCGTATTAATGTAATGTATTAGTTTTCAGAGCTCAATTAAGCAATGAAAACAAAAGCGACGTATTTATGTCACAGGTCGCACTAATGGAAATAAAGACAATCATGTGCAGCAGCGCTTCTCGCCAACATAGATTTTTGAAGTTAGTCTCAATCCAGATTCCAAGTAGCGAACATCGATGTTCGCTTAACCAAGTCTAAGAATATTTTGAACGTGTGTTTTGTTTAATAAAGCTTAAGATTGTTTAAAACTTGTGTTTTCTTTTATTGGGACTCGTAATATCTTTTACAACACTATATGCCAATAGCCCTCTCGGAATATTCAGTCTTCAATAAACTCTTAAATTTAATAGACGTGTTTTATTGATAATACATGGTGTCAGGTGAAACCCAACAATGGCCACAAACGATAACAAAGAGACGGCACTTCCAAGTACAATAACTAATGAAAGTAGTGCCGTGCCTTCCCAAAGTTTCTCTTCGTCTATTCGAAACATTAATCTTAATTTAGCTACAACGTGGAAACACTGGTTTAACCAGTTCAAAGTCTTTATGCGTGCCACCAATCTGGAATCGCAGTCAAGTTCTCGCAAAGTCGCTCTCTTATTACATCACATGGGCCCAGAATCATTCGAAATTTTTAACTCCTTTAACGAAGACTTGGACCAGGTAAAATACGAAGACTTAATCAAAAATTGCTAAGAAAAAACATAGCCATGCAGCGACATCATTTTTTTTTTCACGTTTGCTAAAACTGGACGAAAGCATCGATTCATATAATCAGAGTGCTAAAAAATTAAGTTTAACGTGTGAGTTTGGCAGCTTAAGAGAACGTCTCGTATTTTTGTATGTGGGCTGCACGCAAATTATACATACATAAAGGAACGGTTACTCAACGAAGGAGACATCCCGTTGGAGAAAGCTGTTGAAATCTCAAGAGCATGAATTAACTAAGGAGTACTCAGAGCAACTTCTACAACAGAACAGCTCCACAATAGTCATAGGTGCTCTCAACAAACATAACGCTTTGCAGTCTCACAACAGTCAGGTACAACACGGTAAAGCTTAAAAAAATATATACCAGCAGCCACAGCAACAGTCCAAAGCTTACCACCAATCAGACCATCAGCACACATCAAGCAGTGGAGTAATACGGTCAACTTGATTCTCTCCACAACGGTCTCAGTCATCACGTCACAATTATCAGGCCGACAACTCAAATCTTTGTCCAAGGTGCGGTGAAATGCACAAATACAGGTGTCCCGCCTCAGGAGTTACATGCAACAAGTGCGGAAAAAAAATCATTACGGGAAAGTGTGTCGGTCGAATCTGTATATCCGTAATGTCGAAGCTGAGTCGGACACGTCATCACCAGAGTCCGAAATGCTGTTCAAGGGTCTTCTTGAAACGTCATCATCATCATTATCTTGGGATATATATTTAAACATCAATGGTACAAACCTCAAATGTCAATTGGATACGGGGGCGCAAGGCAACGTGATGTCTAGAAAAACATTCGGTTTACTTGGCCTAAAGAGCTGTAATATTCAACCCACTACGAGTCGTATCCTTACATTTAGTAAAGAACCTCTCCCAATTATTAGACAAGCAAAAATTACTTGCACTTACAAGAACAAAGAAAGTGTCATCATTTTTTATATATCAGAAATTGATTGTCATACGGTATTAGGATTACCAACCTGTATCAATATGAATTTAATTAGACGTGTAAATAATGTACATTGTGAAGAAGGTAGATTAATTGTCCACGGCGTATACGATTTAGTCTCATGAAGCCACTTAAAGAGGAGCTCAACAGAATGCAGGAGATAAGAGTAATTGTTAAAGTTGAGGAACCTACGGAATGGGTAAGATCTATTGTATTAGTTCAGAAACCCAATGGTAAACTGCGATTGTCCTGGATCTCCGAAACTTAAATAAGGCTTTGTTACGATCTCACTTTCAATTCCCAAATATTGATGAACGCAAAGCTCGCGCTGCGAATGCAAATTGTTTTTCTATTTTGGATGCCAATTCGGCCTTCTGGGTTCTACCTCTTGTCTCCTTACGGAAGATACCGATTTTTGAGATTACCATATGGCGTTAATGTAGCATCCGAAATCTTTCAATCCGAAATGGAAGAAAACTTCAAAGATATTGAAAATATTTTCATTTATATGGATGATTTTCTAATATGGGGTTCAACCATAGAAGAGCATAATTAAACAATCAATATCGTGTAGGGCTTAAGTTCAACCTATCCAAGTCGAAATTACTCCAAAATGAATTTAAATTCATTGGTCATGTGTTCAGCTCGAAAGGGGTACGTCCCGATGAAAACAAATTAAAAGCCATATGCCAAATGCCACGTCCCGAAAATGTGCCTGAGCTCCAAAGATTTTTGGGAATGGTAAATTATTTAGGATAATTTATAAAAAATCTGTCTATGCAAACTTCAAATCTGCGCCAAATGTTGAGAACAGATGTTTTATGGCATTGGTCTTCTAAATATGCTGAAGAATTTGAGAATCTGAAAAACCTACTCTGTGAAGCACCAGTCCAAAAATGCAATAGGAGCAGTCATTTCTCATGATTCTTCTCCGATCGCGTACGCTTCTGCAACTTTGACGTCTTGTCAACAAAATTATGCTCAAATTGAGAAGGAGCTTCTCGCAATACTCTGTTGGTTGCACAAGATTTCATCAGTACACCTGGGGTCGACATGTAGTTGACGAGACGGACCACAAGCCCCTAATCCCTTTATTTGGCCGCCCTCTGTATAAAATACCGGTGCGACTACAAAGGATTATGCTTCGGCTTCAGTCCTACGATTTAGAAGTGGTCTATAAACCAGGAAAATATCTTTTTGTTGCCGATACTTTGTCAAGGGCAGCTCTTCCTGAAAATGCCTTAACAGACTTCGACAATGAATTACGTATACACTGCAATCTTCTCACCCGAACTTTGTCCGCAACGGAATCAAAAATAAACGAAATTCGCTGTACGACTTTGAACGATGAAGTTCTCAGCCTAGTTAAAAAATACCATCAATTTGGCTGGCCTGTTTCTAAAAAGTAAATTGATCAACTAGCCATGCCTTACTACAATATAAGAAACGGAATTCAAGTCGTAGATGAGTTAGTTTTTAAATGTAACCCTTTGGTTATACCAAAGTCTATGTGTCGCGAAATGCTCCGACTCCTACACGAAAGTCACATGGGCATTGGAAGTTCTAAAAACCTAGCTAAAGATTATATGTTTTGGCCAAACATAAATAATGATATCGAAAATATTGTCAACAATAATTGTGAAGCCTGTGTTCGGCACAGGAATGCAATTCCGAAAGAGCCATTAAAACCTCACGAGATTGCCTGTAATGAGTACCATTCTCATCACTAACCACATAAGATCGAGGTTCTCGAAATAAGGATACAACAGTACCCGGAGACCATTTTGCATCAGATGTAGCACCACATATGTCATCAACTCTCACATGGAAAGCCGTGCGCGAGTCACTTATTTCACGATTCGGACCAGCAGTTACCAATCCACTTGTCGAGGCACGACACCGTTTTCTTAAAACTTCGGAAACAGTTACCATCTATTACGAAGAAAAGATGCGCCTTCTACGTCATGTCCAACTGGCAGATACTGATGTCGTCGCCCAGCTAACGGAAGGTATGCCCCAACCGTATCGTGGGTTTCTGCTATGCGCAAAACCAAGTACTGCGGTTGATTGGCTCGCAATTGCACTTCAATTGAAAGCAACAGTCGCACGGCAACCAGCAATCCAACCGAAACTGCAATCTGCCCTAAAGAAGCAACAGGAGACTGTACTTACAGCGCAACCAAATACAAAGCAGCGGCTCAAGCAAAAACCACCGAGTCCTTGTCATCACTGCGCGCAGATAGGCGTCGACTTAACACACATGAACAGCGATATCACGCAGCGGAGTTGGAATGTCTTGCTGTTGTCGACGCAAAGGAGCGATTCCATGTATACAACATGTAGATATCTATACGGATCATTCCGCACTGCAGTGGCTTTTCCAAGTGAAGAATCCATCTAACCGGCTTTTCAGATGGTCTGTACGCCTTCCCGTAGAAATCTTTCTCGTTTCCAATTTAAGCTATTTTAAAGATTTAGTTCAGGATAAAGAGTATAGGATAGAAAATAAACACAGACTAGACTCAGCAGATGTATGTATGTATGTTGGCGTTACAGTCCATGAAGGACCTGAGCCGAGCTTCTCTCAATCACCCATGTTGTGTGTGATTTAATTTTCGCATAGGCGAAAGGGACCTACAGTTTATTGCCGGTTCCGAACGGCGAATTTCGAGAAGCTTTTCATGACAATTTTACTACAGGGGGTTTTGTCAGAACCCCGCTGAGGAGAAACACCGTGAAAAATACGTTCGATGACATGGCTGTGTCGGAATTCGATCCCGTGTCATCGGGGTCAGCTCGAACAGACAGTTGCAGTTGACCCGTAGAATAATCAAAAACAAAAATAAATCATTTTTCATTGCTCCAAACGTTTCTTTTTTTAAAAAGCCGAACTCGGCAAACAAATACTTAAGTAGCGTGACATAAAGTCTACATTAACATATTTTATAAAACTTCGATTCATTCAACTGCACCAGATGTGAATCCAGACAGGTCATTTTTTGAAAGCATTCCTTCATCCATAAATGGTTTCATAGAAGATCAAAAGCTAGAGTTTCGTTGGGCGGCGGTACTGTGAAAGCGAAACAAAATGTAAAAAGGAAGGAGCAGAACGAAAGCTACCGGTAGTGGAATACTTCTACTGTTTCATTACCAACAAATTCTGATTTTTCACCCTTACATTCTTATAAATGGGATCGGGCATAGGCGCATACAAAAAATACAAGCTAATATTGTAAACGTACAAATGGCTGAGGAAGAAAGATACCGAGTGTATGCATTTCTGAAATCTGGACAAGGCTGGAGAGGATGGAGAGGATCGTGAAGAAGACAACGGGCAGCAAGGAAGAGTTGGTTTTTAGGCTTGTTTGAGAATATTCTGTATTTCTGTTGTAAAGCTACTTTAATCTTAGTTGAACAATTGTTAATTACATTGTGACTCTCTATACATGCATCGACAACACCTTTCGCTTCTCTTTCGTTTATGATGCGATGCATGTGCAGAGAATCCCAATGTAATTTGTATTTTTTCGGTGGCTTCCATTAAGCCACTCCCGCATTCATCATTCTTCTCTCGCAATTTCGTTTTACCTTTTCATCGTGCTTCGTCGTGAGAATGCGTGAGTGGCTTGGTGGGTGCTGCTGTGTGGATTGCTCGTCCACTTGGATGACGATCGCCTCAGGAGCTAGATCAAATGTAAATCGTTACAAAGTTATTTTCAATTGTCAATAAAGTTAATTTCAAACAATTTCAAATTCTTAATTTATAAAATTAATAAACATTTTAGTGAATCGAGCCGGATGAAACCATTGTTAAAATTTGTGTAATTTGATCAACTTTAATCCAAGTAATTCTCATGTGCATGCTAAACCTTGGCACGTGGTTTCTAGATATCGCTTATATCCATCGTCGTTGTGCTCAATCGTTAGACTTTCCTAAAGGATTCCTAAGACATTCGTTACTATATTTTGGAGAAATTCGGTGAAAACCTGTGCAATGTCTGAAAAAACTACCCTTTCCTCCCTGCGTCTAACACGTGGTCATCTAAAATGTTCTGACAAAGCTGGCTTCATTTTCGGAAAACATTACGGACAAAATATCGCTAAGCGAATTAGAGGTACGATTTAATAAGGCAGGTGAGTTATGGGATGAATTTAATGAGACTCAAAAAAAAAAAATGTATCAGTTTGTCGAAGTCGAAGGGTATGCTGACCCTGATATAGATTTCGATGAATTCGAATCGAAATTCCTCGTGCTTAGACCTACCTTGCAATCCGCTATACTTGAGCGTGAAAAATCTCAAAAACCCACGACCTTCTGGGTAAGCTGGCTGAACAGCAGCAAGTGTTGGTCGAAAAGCTAATAAAAAATACTGCTTCAGAAAAAAATACGGACGTTTTTCTTCCCAAAATTCGAATTGAACCTTTTACAGGCAATTTGCGGGAATGAGATATGTTTGAGGGCGCGGTGCATAATAAGTCAATTTTGATGCCGATACAAAAGTTTTATTTCCTAAAGTCCAGTCTTCGCGGGGAAGCATTGAGCCTTCTCAATCATCTTCCAATTTGTGACGCTACTTATGATCAAGCATGGACCAGGTTAGAAAAGCGGTATGACAGGCCGCGTTTCGTTATAAATAGCTACATTGAAGCCTTCATGGATCTACCACCCACGTTAAGTTCGAATATCCAGCTGCTGCGTAATCTATCGAACGGGGCTGATGAAATCATTCGAGGTTTGACCTCAGTCAACTCTTTGAAGCGGGATCCGTGGCTTATTCACATATTATTAAATAAGCTCGATCCTAAAACGCGTCACGTATGGTCCGAGGAAAGTGTGCTCGAACAAGAACCAACAATCGACGAGTTTTTAGATTTTCTGGAGCGTCGTTGCGACGCATTGGAAAGCTGCAGGGATAGTACTATAGAAAATAGTAGACTAAAAAATCCAGGTGTTAAAAGTATGTACTCCTCTTCGTCTTTGTCTTGTCTAAAGTGCAACTCATCTCATGTTCTGTCTCAGTGCTCGGAATTTTTGGAAATGGATGGGAATTTGTGAAATCGAATAAACTATGTTTCAACTGCTTAAAAAGCGGCCATTCTTCGAAACTCTGTCAGTCCAAATTTCGGTGCAGAACATGTAAAAGTAGACACCATAGCTTGGTCCACCTAGACACTCCACATTCAAATTATAGTTCATTAGCTAATTCATTTGCAACAAATCTTTCTAACTGGAGCCAAGCTAGCGAGTTTATACCAACTGTTCCAAGCACTTCAAAATGCCATTTACCACCATCTACAGAGAATGTTTAAAATAATCACTCGATCAACGTCGTGCATAATATTCCACAAACTTTGCTTCCCACCGCCGTCGGAAAAGTCCTCGATATTAATGGTCAATACCAGCTAGTCCGACTTCTTATTGATTCAGGCTCCCAAGTTCCTTTTATCTCTGAGTCATGCGTACCAAGGCTTGGACTCAAAAGAAGAAATGGCCGGATAAGTAGTATTGGATCTACCAACGCTGGCAGGGCCAGAGGCCTTATATCGTTGGTGATAAAGTCGCGTTAGGATTCATCTAGTATTCCCGTCGATACATTTATTTTATCAAGCGTTACGACAAACTTACCAACCTATTCATTTTCAATAGAGGATTGGGATCATCTACACCGATTGAAATTAGCTGATCTTTCTTTTAATCGTCAGGATAGTATTGATATTCTGTTAGGGGCTGATAGAGCTTAGTCTATTTTACGAGGTGGAGTTTTTCATAGCAAACGAGGTTATCCGATTGCCCATCAAACAATTTTCGGCTGGGTTTCGGCTGGAGAGCTTCCGTACAACTCCAAACCCAGCATTATTTCCAAACATGCCATAAAACATATTGATTCTATTCTACAATCGTTCTGGACAATAGAAGAAGTTTCTTGTAAACCGGCACTGTCAGATGATGACATTAAGATCAAAGAACATTTTTAAGAACCCATCGTCGTGACATCAACGGAAGATACATAGTGGACCTTCCCTTTAAATCACCACCAACGTTTGTTGACACGCTAACTGGGGCAGTGTCTCGTCTTCGCTCGATGGAGAGAAAGTTTTCCTACGATACCAAGCTTTTTGGGACTATTCTCGGTTTCTCGATGAATATTTAGCTTTAGGACATATGACTCGCGTCCCTTCGTCGGAAATAGGGAAACCAAACACGTTCTATCTACCACATCATGCTGTCCTAAAGCCAAGCTTCGCGTTGTATTTGACGGGTCATTTAAAGACAAAAAAGGACAATGTTTAAATGACACATTAAGGATCGGCCCACCTATACAAAGAAACCTGTTCTCCGTATGTATCCGTTTCCGTCGGTTTCAATTCGTGTTCCCAGCGGACATTGTAAAAATGTCCAAATGCCAAATTCGGGTAACAACAAGGACTTCCAAAGAATTGTTTGGCGGAAATCACAAAGCAAGCCAATACAGCATTTTCGGCTGCGTACCGTAACCTACGACACGTCGTGTGAACCTTATTGGTCGGTTCGGGCTCTTGAACAACTCGCGAAGGACCTTAAAAATGAATTTAAGTCGCCTCAGAAATAATTCAAAATGACTTTTACGTTGATGATGTTGCCTCAGGAGCCGAAACGCTGGCTGAAGCCATATTCAAAAAACACTCGTTGATTGAACTTCTTGGTAAGGGCGGTATGAAGCAAAGTAATTGCAATGAACTGCTTGATCAAAACGACCCTCATTTAAGTGAAAATCTCTCGTTTGACACTAACGCAGACTAGTGGGTGAAGGAACTCGGTCTTAATTGGAATTCGAAATGTGATATGTTCAGTTTTCTACTAACTCATACAACTCGCGATAAAATCACCAAACGAATAATCTTAAAAGACGTTGCTTGAATCTTCGATCCCCTCGGTTTTCTTACTCCATCGGTGGTTCGACTCAAAATTCTGTTTCAAGAGCTTTGGCATCACAATCTCGACTTGGACGATCAGGTCCCTAGTTCAATTGCCAATCAGTGGAGCTTATACCGAAACGAACTCGAACTATTGACGAAAAACCAAATTCCCCGAATTCTCGGGCTTGGTCAACCATGCTTCGAGCTGCACGGATTTTGTGATGCATCGGCATCCGCATATGCCGCTGTAATTTATTCGCGTTATCAATTCCCAAATGGAAAATTTGAAACAAATATCGTTGCCGCAAAATCACGACATCCCTCGACTTGAACTTTGTGCTGCCTTATTGCTCGCGCGGTTGTTAGTCTCGATACAAAACTCCCTGAATGTTAATTTCAGAGCTATTTCTGCCTGGTCTGATTCAAAGGTTGTGCTTTCCTGGTTATCGCCTCCCCCTCGGCGGTGGAATGTTTTCGTCGAAAATCGTACCGCGGAAGTGCTCAATACCATACCTCGAAATCGTTGGTTTCATGTCGGGTCTCAGTGCAATCCTGCTGATTGTGCCTCTCGCGGTATTCCGCCTTCTCAATTGCTTAATCACCACATCTGGTGGAAAGGACCGTCTTGGTTGCAGCAAAGTTCTTACGATTGGCCACAAAGTGAGAAACTCAAAGAGGACTCTATCTGCTCGCTTGAGGAGAAAAGGTTTCACCAGCTGCAGTCGAATCACACCATCATCTCTGAGCATCCGTATGAAATCCTGTCAAATCGTATCTCTAAATGGAACATCCTGCTTCGAACAGTAGCTATGATTCACCGCTTTATTCTCAAAAGTCAAAACCGCACGCATGAATCATCACCACATTTAACAGCAGACGAAATTAACATGGCCAAAATCAACGTCATCAAATGGTTACAGGAGTTGTATTTCGGTGACTATGTTACATTTTATCTAAGACATAAACGATTTCCTCAAAATTATTCAATATCAACACTTGCTCCAATTCTAGATAGCGACAACATCTTACGAGTCGGGGGAAGAATAGAAAATGCTGATATCAAGTTCAACGCCAAGCACCCTATAATCATACCCAAAGGGCACGCGCTCACTACTCTGATCGTTCGCGACGCTCATACACGATTTCTACATGCCGGTGTATCGACAGTGTTTGTTCTTATTCGTCAAGAGTATTGGGTAATCGGATGTCGAAATCCCTTGCGCAAAATCACCCATGACTGCGTTCCGTGTTTTCGCCAACGAAGGGCTACAGTTTCTAAATTAATGGGCAACTTACCCAGACAACGTTTACTGCCTATTGTAAACCATATGTTTGGTGTCTAAAGCAATACATTTGGAGCTTGTGAGTGCTCTGACTACCGAAGCATTTCTTGCCGCTCTTCGTCGGTTTGTTTCGCGTCACGGGAAACCATCGCATATGTACTCTGACAACGCAACGAACTTTCGCGGATGTGCTCGGGTACTGTCTGAGATGTATGGTTTAGTGCTATCACAGGAACATAATTCCTTCGTGGCTGAATCGCTGGCCCGAGACGGTATTACCTGGCATTTTATTCCCCCCTCAGCACCACACTTCGGCGGTCTTTGGGAGGCGGGGGTAAAATCCGTCAAACAACATCTACGACGCGTGCTCGGTACTAACATCCTTACTTTCGAAGAGTACTACACTCTGTTGAGCCAAATTGAAGCGCTTCTGAATTCACGGCCCTTAAGTCCAACCTCTGACACAGACTTAGATCCACTAACACCCGCTCATTTCCTTCTAGGTGAATAGTATGCCGCCATACCAGAGCCTTTGATTGACGTTCCATGCAATCGACTAACCAGCTGGCAAACTCTACAAGCCAAGATTCAAGGGTATTGGAAGCGATGGCAAATGGAGTACTTAACATCTCTACAACAACGCCCCCGATGGCAGCATATTGAAAGGAACATCAAGGTTAATGATCTTGTCGTCATTAAAGAACCCAGCCTGCCACCGGGGAAATGGGCAACGGGACGAGTTATCGAGACCCATCCAGGTCAAGACGGACTTGTACGAGTTGTCACACTTCGAACCGCAAATGGCAATCTCACTCGACCAATACATAAGCTAGCAGTGCTACCCGTATGCTGAAACGCTGTGTCAGGGGCGGTGGAATGTTTGAGAATATTCTGTATTTCTGTTGTAAAGCTACTTTAATTTTAGTTGAACAATTGTTAATTACATTGTGACTCTCTATACATGCATCGACAACACCTTTCGCTTCTCTTTCGTTTATGATGCGATGCATGTGCAGAGAATCCCAATGTAATTTGTATTTTTTCGGTGGCTTCCATTAAGCCACTCCCGCATTCATCATTCTTCTCTCGCAATTTCGTTTTACCTTTTCATCGTGCTTCGTCGTGAGAATGCGTGAGTGGCTTGGTGGATGCTGCTGTGTGGATTGCTCGTCCACTTGGATGACGATCGCCTCAGGAGCTAGATCAAATGTAAATCGTTACAAAGTTATTTTCAATTGTCAATAAAGTTAATTTCAAACAATTTCAAATTCTTAATTTAAAAAATTAATAAACAAGGCTGTTGTCGATTCCAGCAAAGGAGCGTAGTGAGTTACCTGGACATCGCAACAGTGTTACGCAGAAACATGTACAAAGCCGTGAGAATACTTACGAGGAGTATTTTGATGATACTTAGGTAGAGCGGCAGGCAATGAACGACAAAGAAAGAGACGGAGAAGTCGAGGAGCGGAGTAATGATCGTGATGACGAAAGCAGCAACGAACGAGAACAAGAAGAAAATGATCGTGATAATGGTAGACATGAGAAAAGGCAAGGGAAGAAAATGAAAGATGGTTTTAAAAAAAAGAGTTGCAGTTATTGAAGAGGGAAATAGATATTATGAGGAAGGAAATTGAATTACAGTAAAAGAAGAATGACTTGTTGACGAGAGAAAACGAGCGGTGGCAGAGATGATGATCGCGGCAACAGTGGTGCAAAAGAAAATGTATCCATTGGCTAAATTCTCAGGAGAAGATGACAGTTTTCCGCACTGGGAAACCCAACTAAGAAGTACAATCGCTACTTAAAATGCGGATGACAACAATACAAGGGTATTGATGACTGTCCGACCGTCGCAGTTAGTGGAACAAATTGGAGAGACGTTCGTCGACCATACAAGCCGGCTTACGCGGAAGAGGGTATTTGAGGCGAGGAAGTGGCTTTTCAAAATTATTTACATGAAAAAACAATCGCGGCCAACAAGCTATCAATAGTTGAAGAAGATTTGCTAGAGTACCTCATTGATGGGATCCCTGACTTAAATTTGCGTCCCCAAGCCAGGATGCAGCGCTTTAAAAGTAAACCCCAACTATCGGAGGCGTTTAGGAATAAAAATTTGGAGAAGCCGAAGGTGCCGAACCAAAGGAAAGGAGCAGTGACAGATGGACAAGCAGATATTCGATGTTTCAACTGCAATTCGTTGGGACACTTTGCGACAGAATGCGAAAAACCGAAACGTGCATTTAGAGTCCGCTATGTGTGTGTGGAAATAGGGCATTATGCTGCCGAGTGTCAAAAGCTCAGAGAACCAATAGTACATGAACCTGATCACGCCACGAATGTGGATGAGTTCGTAAGAATTTTTTAATTGGTTGCCTTGTATATGGGGGTCTAACATTCGATTTCAATTAGTTTCCTAATTATGGCATAAATTATAATATGTTGACCAGTTTTATTCAATTTTATAATATGCGGAACCTTTTCCAATTGACTACCTAATAAGAAAAAATAAAAAATATGAAAATATCATTTTACAAAAAAGACCACACTACGCAGAAAAAGTATGAAAATATGTATCGTATCTTTTGGACTATAAGTGCACCGGAAGACAACGTTCATATTACTATCGTTTGAACTATTATTATTCGGACTGTATGGCGTATGTAATTCAAATTTAGAGGCTCTGATTTATTGAAAAAAAATGTAATGTTACCTTTTGGACTATAGGACGCATCCAACATTTGAGGTGCGTCTTATAGTACGAAAGGCAAAGAGACAATCCTGGAGGGACTACTGCGATAATATAAGGACGGTTTCCGAGGCCTCAAGAATAAGGAAGATTCTGGCCTCGGTTCCGTATAATCCAAGCCATCTGATGCGTAATGACGGCTCCTGGACAACCTCCAGAGAGGAAGCCTTGGAACTTCTCTTAAACGCACACTTCCCAGGCAGTAGTGACTCGGATATGACACCTCCTCGGGTTAATCAGCCAATGGCACCCTCCCTCGAGCGTGCTCCTGACCTGGTCAAATACAACAACGTCCTTTGGGCCATAAAGAGCTTTGAACCCTACAAGTCTCCGGGACCGGATGGTATCATACCAGCTGAGCTCCAGCAGGTAGCAGATATCATTCTCCCCTGGCTTGTGGTTATATACAATAGTTGCCTCTCACTTTCCTACATCCCCAGCAAGTGGAAGGTAGCCAAAGTCATTTTCATACCCAAGGCAGGCAAAAGCTCCCACACGTATGTAAATGACCTAAGGCCTATTAGTCTCACTTCTTTTCTATTAAAAACTCTAGAGAAGATTTTGGACGTACACATCCGGTACACCTGCATCTCAGGCAGACTGTCGGATAACCAACACGCCTACAACAAAGGCAAATCGGTGGAAACAGCACTCCACTCATTGGTCAGTAAAATAGAAAGGTCTCTGGAAAACAAACAATACACTCTAGTCGCCTTTCTCGACATTGAGGGCGCCTTTAACAATGTCGAACCATGGGCCGTCATCAAGGCGCTGTCTGATCTGGGTGTTACGGGATCAGTGATAGAACTGGTACGACAGCTGCTAATACAAAGAGTTGTCAAAGCCAACTTCGCTGGTGCCGTATCTACCAGAATGGTCAGCAAAGGTACACCACAGGGTGGAGTACTCTCCCCTCTCCTCTGGAACGTGGTGGTCAACGAGCTACTGCTGTTGCTGGAGCAGGAAGGGTACGCTGTGATCGCCTATGCGGATGACATTGCTATTGCCGTCACAGGAAAATTTCCCAGCACTCTATGCGACCTTATGCAGAGTGCACTACATACAGTAGAAACCTGGACTCGGTACTGTGGACTTGGGGTGAACCCAAAGAAGACCGATCTAGTACTGTTCACTAACAAATATAAAATTCCGCCCCTCAACCCACCGAGGCTGGGTGGAACTCAACTAACAATCAAAGAACAGGCTAAATATCTAGGCCTAGTCCTTGACAGGAGGCTGAATTGGAAACCCAACATTCTTGATCGGGTCAAGAAAGCAACTGTTGCCCTCTACAGCTGCAAGAAAGTAGTGGGCAGGAGGTGGGGTCTCCAACCAAGCATTATGTACTGGCTTTACACAGCAGTCATAAGGCCTATCCTCCTGTATGGCGTCGTAGTCTGGTGGACTGCTCTGGACAAAGCAGTCAATCGAAACCTCCTGGGAAAGGTACAAAGATCGGCCAGCTTATGTATAAGCGGAGCGATCAGATCGACCCCCACGGAGGCCTTAAATGTTCTACTACATCTTCCACCAATAAACCTTTTCAGCAAGCAAGTTGCTGCATGCGCGGCCCTAAGGATGAGGAGCATAAGAAAATGGCCCACATCTCAAAAAGGCCACACCTCTATTCTAAAACACTTCAAAGTACCTATGGACACTGACTACATCAACCCGCAGAATGTGTTCACCAGGAACTTCGAAGTTGTCTTTCCATCCAGGGAGGAATGGGCTGAAGGGAAAGTCATACCAAAGGACTCGATCTCCCTCTATACCGATGGCTCTAAGATGGAGTCGGGTGTAGGTAGTGGGGTCTACTCCAAGGAACTTAACCTCAACCTATCATTTAGACTCCCAAATTACTGTAGTGTGTTTCAGGCAGAAATAACTGCGATAACGGAGGCCCTGGCATGGCTCAGGATCAATGTAATATCCACAAAGGATATTATCATTTGCACGGATAGCCAATCTGCGATAAAATCCCTGGCAGCGATAACCCACAAATCAAAAACATCCATTAACTGTCGCCTATCTCTAGATGAGATGGCTGAACAGTTCAATATTAAAATACTGTGGGTCCCCGGGCATAGGGATATTCCAGGAAACTGCGCGGCCGACGAACTCGCAAGGTTAGGGTCAAGCACACTCAGCCTACCTACCCTCGGGTACCTAAAAACACCAATAAGTACGGTAAAGCACATGATAAAGCTTCAAACCATAGAGAGGACCAATCTCCAATGGAATGAGAGCAATATCGGCTTTATCACCAAACAATTGTGGCCTAAGTTAAACTTAGGACGAACCAGGGACCTGGTGGCAACCAGGAGGGCAACCTTAAGCACCCTGGTGGGGGTCATTACAGGTCACTGCACCATTGGAAAACACGCCGCCAGACTGGGGCTACCCTACAATGACTTCTGTCGCGGCTGCATGGACGAGGAGGAGGAGGAATCAATACACCATCTCCTCTGCTCATGTCCCTCTTTTGCGAATCGCAGGAGGATTTACCTCGGCGCGCCCTTCTTCGACAATCTGAGTGAGCTAGCAAACCAAAAAATAGCTCAACTCCACCGCTTTATTAGAAGCACCGGTTGGTTCCCGGGTAGCGGATCAGGGTAACCTGATCCAGGTGGTATCACAATGGGCCGGTTTTCGGCCTAAGTGTGGCTTACGCCTACCACGTCAACCTAACCTAACCTAACCTATAGTACGAAAAATCGGATACATATGCATATACATGCAGGCAGGTAATTTGTGCATTTTGAATTAGCATTTTGCAGATTTGACTTTGTTAAAAGAAACGATTGCAAACTTTATTATGTACTTTTAAAGAAGTACATACACACATAGGATCTTATCTAATTACATTCAGATTGGAACCTTTTAGAATATTTCTTTTCCAGGTAACTAATCAAATGAATTTAGTTTCTCTGTGGAATTGAGAAAATCGTTTCAAATTTTTTTTAATGTACCTATACATATGTACCTTTTTCTGATGTACGTGTGTGCTCCTACATAGTCTTTTCACGTTTAAAATTCTGTATCAAAATATGTGTTTTTAGTAATCGGTACTTTCACGAACATTTACTAAGTTATACGCAGTACGGTCTACCGGCACTAAGGAAGCGTTAGCGAAATTGTTGTGTCTGATAGAGGGTAAACGCACTTACCGCGAAAGATTTCGAAAATTTCCTCAAATACTATAATGTGCAACACATATCAAAATTGCTACAGGTTCACCTCAAGCGGACGGGTAGTTGGAACGTGTTAATAAAAGCCTTGAGTGGAGGTATGACGATGACATTGGATAAAGTACTATCGGAGATAGTGTTTGCCTTAAACAATACAATTCACAAAAGTACTGGCACATCTCCGAGTTAATTGCTATTTGGTGTTAATCAGAGGGGAATAATGATAGATTATTCGAGGAAAAAGTTAGAAGAAATAGATGGATGTACAAGTGAGGGAAATTTAGTTGAAATAAGAAAAGGAGCTGTTGAAAACGTTAGGAAAAGTCAAAACTACAACAAATTAACAAATTATCGATATAAGGCTTGTAAAGTACATATATAAAGTTGGGGATGTAGGAAAATAGCCCCGAGGTTTAACGGGCCGTATGTGGTAGATAAGATATTCCCAAATGATCGGTATGTACTGAAGGACGTTGAAGGGTACAAGTTGAGTCGAATACCTTACACAGTGATATGGGAAGTAGCTAACTTAAAGCCTTCGATAAACGTAATTGAAAGGTCTATGGTCAATCGGGACGATTGTAAGACAGGATGGTCGATATGTGGCGGTAATGTGAAAGCGAAACCAAATGTCAAAAGGAATGAGGAACAGAACGAAAGCTAGCCGTGGTTAAATAGTTTAAAAGAGGAGAGTATCCCATAGAGTGTCGCACAGTTTAGACGTGAATTTGAAAATAAAAAGGAATAAGCTTGAGTTTTTGAAGTAATTGTTTCATTTTTAATAAATTCTAATGTTTTATTCACCCTTTCAGTAGTTATAACAACTACAGCGTGCAACACTTACATATGTACTTCAACGTTGATTATAACGACACCATCCTGTGTAACTCCAAAGTGAAGGGAATAATCCCTTGGACTTCAGCCTGCTAAAACAATTGCTCAAAACCTGGCACCATAAAGCGACTGTCGATTAGTTTCTTAGTTGGTATAAAATATAAAATGTGTTGACCAGGTCAACTATCTATTAAGAAAAACTTAAGTATCACCTTACTACCCAATGTTCCAAATATTATTTATTTTACAAAAAGGACCACACTACGCAGAAAAAAACTATAAAATGCACCGGATGACAATGTTCGTGATGTATTGAAAAAAATATTTTAATGTTACCTTCGGACCATAAGACGAACCCAACATTTGAGGTGCGCCTTATAGTCCGAAAAATACGATTAATATGCATATCATACATACACACATTTTTACCTTTAGGTAATTTTGGCATTTTGAATTAGCATTTTGCAGATTTGACTTTGTTAATCAGGCAAATAGAAACGATGGCAAACTTTGTTACGTATGTAGTTTTAAAGAAGTACTCACATAGGATCTTATCTAATTACATTCAGAATGAAACCTTTTAGAATATTTCTTTTTCAGGTAACTACCTATTCCAATTAATTTAATTTCTTTGTGGAATTGTAAAATTGTGCCCCTCGTTTCATTTTCTATTTTTATATACATATATGTATCTTTTTCCGATATAAATGTACATATGTATGCTCCTACATAGTCTTTCCGCATTTAAAAAACCGCATTTTGAACATACATATGATATCTGTAGATACTGTTTTTGTTTTTACTCTTCATTATGAATTTTCGTACCAATAACAACCCCCTGTATACATTTGTCTGACCAGATTGTGCAGATCAAAATATTTTCTTTATCTAATGTGCATGCTTCCTTATACATATGTAGGTATTGATCTTCGTACAACTATTATATATTAAATGAACTTAAATTATAATAGTAAAATGTACTATTTGTCAAATTATTACTAAATAGCTAAATGCATATACATATATGTGCTCGTTCACAGCAGTTATTGGTTTCCATTGCATCGGGAAATCTCCTAAACTTTACAGATAACGAGTATCTGTCGTCGATGATATTTTTTATTTAAGACTCACTCATATACGACTATACCTTGCAGCAAGATGTCAGCTAAATAAGGAAGACTTCATCATAAAGATCGTACGCACAATTGCAGAAATCACTAGTAAATTGTGTTTATGTTGATTTTCATGTCTCACTTGTTCGTGAAGACTCACTTTAAAACACTGTGCAATATTTTCAGTTGACATCAGATACACTTAGTTAAAACATGTGACATGGTGACCGAAGGAACATTTTAATTGAGAGGTCTTGTTGTTTTCTGTTTTGTGTTTTGTTTTTATTCGCATTGATAAATAAAATCGTGCAAAATTAAGTATGATACCAAACAAACATCTTGTCAACCAATTCAACAAGTAAACCCTATGTACATTCATTTTATGAGGACATTCTGCTTCGTAACGACTTAACACATATATAATCGAAAAACACGTAAAATATGACGGCACCAAAATGTGTATGTTTCAAACAAATTGCTAAACATGTCCCCATGATTAGATTAAGAATAATTCTCGACGGTGTTCTCCAATGCAAAATGATTGCAAACAATTTATACACCCTCACTCTATGCATACACAATGGCAGCCAGATGACAGCCAACGACTAATCGGAAGCGAATGTCAAATCGAGGCATTTGCCGGCAAATTAATTCCACCACAGTAGCGTCTACTGTGTTGCCATGATTAAAAAGAAATAGCACAATAAGGAGTATGATGGCTGTCATCCTTTCAGTATGACAAAATCCTCTTGCCACCAAATGAATTCCACCACAGTTGACGCGACCAGTGATGCCATATTCAATTAAGAGCATGCAATATTACAATAAGAGTATGATCCATTTTCACCTACGGTCTGATATCGTTTTTCGGAATCGGCAATAATCTGTAGATCCCTTTCACCTGTGTGAAAAAATAAATCACACACAACATGGGTGATTGAGAGCAGCTTGGCTCTGGTCCTTCATGGGCTGTAACGCCAACATACATACAACAATAAATAAGTAACAATATAAAAGTAAGTAGTGGTTTATATACAATTGATTAATTATTTCTATTGAGCTGACATATGTAACAGTAGATTCTTCTGGAATGTCGTTGATGAAGTTGTTTTCTGCAATGCGGCTGGTAAGCTATTCCATAGCCATATCGCCGAGACAAGAAAGGACCGCTCTGCAACTGTGTGTATAAAGCGAGGTAATGTCAAACAAATCCCTCTTCGCGATTGAGCAAAGTTAATCAAATCCTTGAGATACAATGGACACTCTTGGTGTACAATTTTATGAGCTTGTAACAGGATTTTCATATTTCGGTATTGATCTAATCCCATTCCAAGTATTCTGTGTTTATACTGATTACACTATTATGTCTAGAAACATTGAAAATATAACGAAGACAATCATTGAATGCTACATTTAGTTTGCGATTACACGTGAAGTCTAAACAGGGGTACACACAACAGTTAAACGTAAAAAATTACAAGATAATGGTCTTGATCAGTCTAATTTTCATATCCGGGTTGAGGAGATAAGTTGAGTGCCTTAAACTCTCCTCGCCTGCTGGTAAGAATGCATGTGCACGGTTTCTTAGAGGCCTTCAAAAGCAGAGTTTCCTCTTGCAGATCTTGAAAGAAAACACCACACGGCTGGACGGTTCTGTCCCCCAATATAAAATGCGTTATTTCCCATCAAGAAAACCTATAATGGTCACTCAGCAGCCAGTGGAGAACGCTGGAAACGCATCGATGTCGAGCCAGAAAAAAATGTTACGTACATGCGCCCGTGTGCGGCGCAAAGTCATCAAAATCAGCTGTAACACGCCACCCTCAGAGTAACACGTTTCAGTTTCTTAAAGGCCTTCAAGAGCACAGTTTCCCCTTGAAGATCTTGAAAGAAAACACCCAGGAGCTGTTGAAAACAGAACAGTGAAAAACCAAGCAGTAACAAAATTACTCGTTTTTTATGCATTTTGTGTGCTCGCCTCGCCTGCTGGTAAAAATGTATGTACACACGCTTGGAAGCTTGTGTCCCTCAATATAAAATACGTTATTTCCCATCAGGACAACCTATAATGGTCACTCAGCAGCCAGTGGAGAACGCTGGAAACGCTACAAAGTCGAGCCAGAAAAAAATGTTACGTACATGCGACCGTGTGCGGTGCAAAGTCATCAAAATCAGCTGTAACACGCCACCTTCTGAGTAAAACGCTTCAGTCTCTTAAAGGCCTTCAACAGCACACTTTCCTCTTGCAGATCGTGAAAGAAAACACCCAGGAGCTGTTGAAAACAGAAAAGTGAGAAACCAAGCAGTAACAAAATTACTCGTTTTTTATGCATTTGTGTGCTCTCCTCGCCTGCTGGTAAAAATGTATGTACACACGGCTGCACGCTTGTGTCCATCAATATAAAATGCGCTATTTCCCATCAGGGGAACCTATAATGGTTACTCAGCAGCCAGTGGAGAGCGCTAGAAACGCATCGATGTCGAGCCAGAAAAAAATGTTACGTACATGCGCCCGTGTGCGGCGCAAAGTCATCAAAATCAGCTGTAACACGCCACCCCCAGACTAAAACGTTTCAGTTTCTTAAAGGCCTTCAAGGCCTTAAAGGCTTCCTCTTTGCAGATCTTGAAAGAAAACACCCAGGAGCTTTTGAAAACAGAACAGTGAAAAACCAAGCAGTAACAAAATTACTCGTTTTTTATGCATTTTGTGTGCTCGCCTCGAGTGCTGGTAAAAATGTATGTACACACGCCTGGAAGCTTGTGTCCCTCAATATAAAATGCGTTATTTCCCATCAAGAAAACCTATAATGGTCACTCAGCAGCCAGTGGAGAACGCTGGAAACGCATCAATCAAGAGAACCTATAATGGTCACCCAGCAGCCAGTGGAAAACCCTGGGGACGCATCGATGTCGAGCCAGAAAAAAATGTTACGTACATGCGCCCGTGTGCGGCGCAAAGTCATCAAAATCAGCTGTAACACGCCACCCTCAGAGTAAGACGCTTCGGTTTCTTAGAGGCCTTCTAAAGAACAGTTTCCGCTTGCAGAACGTGGAAGAAAACACCCAGGAGCCGTTGAAAACAAAACAGTGAAAGACCAAGCAGTAACAAAATTACTCGTTTTTTAAGCATTTTGTGTGCTCTACTCGCCTGCTGGTAAGAATGCATGTGCACGGTTTCTTAGAGGCCTTCAAAAGCACAGTTTCCTCTTACAGAACGTGGAAGAAAACACCAAGGAGCTGTTGAAAACAGAACAGTGAAAGACCATGCAGTAACAAAATTACTCGTTTTTTAAGCATTTTGTGTGCTCTCCTCGCCTGCTGGTAAGAATGTATGTGCACACGGCTGGACGCTTGTGCGCCTTAAGGTAAATTGCGTTATTACCCATCAAGAGAACCTATAATGGTCACTCAGCAGCCAGTGGAGAACGCTGGGGGCGCATCGATGTCGAGTCAGAAAATAATGTTAAGTACACGCGCCCGTGTGCGGCGCAAAGTCATCAAAATCAGCTGTAACACGCCACCCTCAGAGTAAAACGCTTCGGTTTCTTAGAGACCTTCAAAAGCACAGGTTCCTCTTGCAGAACCTGAAAGAAAACACCCAGGAGCTGTTGAAAACAGAACAGTGAAAGACCAAGCAGTAACAAAATTACTCGCTTTTTATGCATTTTGTGTGCTCTCCTCGCCTGCTGGTAAGAATGTATGTGCACACGGCTGGACGCTTGTGCCCCTTAATGTAAAATGCGTTATTTCCCATCAAGAAATCCTGTAATGGTCACTGAGCAGCCAGTGGAGACGCATCGATGTCAAGTCAGAAAATAATGTTACGTACACGCGCCCGTGTGCGGCGCAAAGTCATCAAAATCAGCTGTAACACGCCACCCTCACAGGTTCCTCTTGTAGAACCTGAAAGAAAACACCCAGGAGCTGTTGAAAACAGAACAGTGAAAGACCAAGCAGTAACAAAATTACTCGTTTTTTATGCATTTTGTGTGCTCTCCTCGCCTGCTGGTAAGTGTAAATTGCGTTATTTTCCACCAAGAGAACCTATAATGGTCACTCAGTAGCCAGTGGAGAACGCTGGGGACGCATCGATGTCGAGTCAGAAAATAATGTTACGTACACGCGCCCGTGTGCGGCGCAAAGTCATCAAAATCAGCTGTAACACGCCACCCTCAGAGTAAAACGCTTCGGTTTCTTAGAGGCCTTCAAAAGCACAGGTTCCTCTTGTAGAACCTGAAAGAAAACACCCAGGAGCTGTTGAAAACAGAACAGTGAAAGACCAAGCAGTAACAAAATTACTCGTTTTTTTATGCATTTTGTTATTTTAATTTTATTATTCTTATTTATTATTATTATTTATAAATGACATTCTGTATTTTTAAATTACAAGAATAAAAATAGTATCGAATGTCAATACAAGTTGTATACTAGATAATTATTTAAGTTTATGAGGGGTGAAATTTTAGAAAATGAATTGTACAATTTACTAACGTTAAGAGAATATATGTAAGTATATGTGAAAGAGAATAATTAAAGGTGCATTAGAATAACATTTAAGGTAAAAAAATTGTGTGCTCTCCTCGCCTGCTGGTAAGATCGTATGTGCACACGGCTGGACGCCTGTATCCCTGATTGTAAATTGCGTTATTTCCCATCAAGGGAACCTATAATGGTCACTCAGTAGCCAGTGGAGAACGCTGGGGACGCATCGATGTCGAGTCAGAAAATAATGTTACGTACACGCGCCCGTGTGCGGCGCAAAGTCATCAAAATCAGCTGTAACACGCCGCCCTCAGAGTTAAACGCTTCGGTTTCTTAGAGGCCTTCTAAAGCACAGTTTCATATTGCAGAACGTGGTAGAAAACACCCAGGAGCCGTTGAAAACAGAACAGTGAAAGACCAAGCAGTATAAAAATTACTCGTTTTTTAAGCATTTTGTGTGCTCTCCTCGCCTGCTGGTAAGAATGCATGTGCACGGTTTCTTAGAGGCCTTCAAAAGCACAGTTTCCTCTTACAGAACGTGGAAGAAAACACCAAGGAGCTGTTGAAAACAGAACAGTGAAAGACCAAGCAGTAACAAAATTACTCGTTTTTTATGCATTTTGTGTGCTCTCCTCGCCTGCTGGTAAGAATGTATGTGCACACGGCTGGACGCTTGTGCCCCTTAATGTAAAATGCGTTATTTCCCATCAAGAAATCCTATAATGGTCACTGAGCAGCCAGTGGAGAACGCTGGAGACGCATCGATGTCGAGTCAGAAAATAATGTTACGTACACGCGCCCGTGTGCGGCGCAAAGTCATCAAAATCAGCTGTAACACGCCACCCTCAGAGTAAAACGCTTCGGTTTCTTAGAGGCCTTCAAAAGCACAGGTTCCTCTTGCAGAACCTGAAAGAAAACACATAGGAGCTGTTGAAAACAGAACAGTGAAAGACCAAGCAGTAACAAAATTACTCGTTTTTTATGCATTTTGTGTGCTCTCCTCGCCTGCTGGTAAGAATGTTTGTGCACACGGCTGGACGCTTGTGTCCCTGATTGTAAATTGCGTTATTTCCCATCAAGGGAACCTATAATGGTCACTCAGTAGCCAGTGGAGAACGCTGGGGACGCATCGATGTCGAGTCAGAAAATAATGTTACGTACACGCGCCCGTGTGCGGCGCAAAGTCATCAAAATCAGCTGTAACACGCCACCCTCAGAGTAATACGCTTCGGTTTCTTAGAGGCCTTCTAAAGAACAGTTTCCTCTTGCAGAACGTGGAAGAAAACACCCAGGAGCCGTTGAAAACAAAACAGTGAAAGACCAAGTAGTAACAAAATTACTCGTTTTTTAAGCATTTTGTGTGCTCTCCTCGCCTGCTGGTGAGAATGTTTGTGCACACGGCTGGACGCTTGTGCGCCTTAATGTAAATTGCGTTATTACCCATCAAGAGAACCTATAATGGTCACTCAGCAGCCAGTGGAGAACGCTGGAAACGCATCGATGTCGAGCCAGAAAAAAATGTTACGTACATGCGCCCGTGTGCGGCGCAAAGTCATCAAAATCAGCTGTAACACGCCACCCTCAGAGTAAAACGCTTCGGTTTCTTAGAGGCCTTCTAAAGAACAGTTTCCGCTTGCAGAACGTGGAAGAAAACACCCAGGAGCCGTTGAAAACAAAACAGTGAAAGACCAAGCAGTAACAAAATTACTCGTTTTTTAAGCATTTTGTGTGCTCTACTCGCCTGCTGGTAAGATCGTATGTGCGCACGGCTGGACGCTTGTGTCCCCCAATGTAAAATGCGTTATTTTCCATCAAGAGAACCTACAATGGTCACTCAGTAGCCAGTGGAGAACGCTGGAGACGCATCGATGTCGAGTCAGAAAATAATGTTACGTACACGCGCCCGTGTGCGGCGCAAAGTCATCAAAATCAGCTGTAACACGCCACCCTCAGAGTAAAACGCTTCAGTTTCTTAGAGGCCTTCTAAAGCACAGTTTCCTCTTGCAGAACGTGGAAGAAAACACCCAGGAGCCGTTGCAAACAGAACAGTGAAAGACCAAGCAGTAACAAAATTACTCGTTTTTTAAGCATTTTGTGTGCTCTCCTCGTCTGCTGGTAAGAATGCATGTGCACGGTTTCTTAGAGGCCTCCAAAAGCACAGTTTCCTCTTGCAGAACGTGGAAGAAAACACCCAGGAGCTGTTGAAAACAGAACAGTGAAAGACCAAGCAGTAACAAAATTACTCGTTTTTTAAGCATTTTGTGTGCTCTCCTTGCCTGCTGGTAAGAATGTATGTGCACACGGCTGGACGCTTGTGTCCCTGATTGTAAATTGCGTTATTTCCCATCAAGGGAACCCATAATGGTCACTCAGTAGCCAGTGGTGAACGCTGGAGACGCATCGATGTCGAGTCAGAAAATTATGTTACGTACACGCGCCCGTGTGCGGCGCAAAGTCATCAAAATCAGCTGTAACACGCCACCCTCAGAGTAAAACGCCTCAGTTTCTTAAAGGCCTTCAAAAGCACAGGTTCCTCTTGAAGAACCTGAACGAAAACACACAGGAGCTGTTGAAAACAGAACAGTGAAAACCAAGCAGTATAAAAATTACTCGTTTTTTAAGCATTTTGTGTGCTCTCCTCGCCTGCTGGTAAGAATGCATGTGCACGGTTTCTTAGAGGCCTTCAAAAGCACAGTTTCCTCTTACAGAACGTGGAAGAAAACACCAAGGAGCTGTTGAAAACAGAACAGTGAAAGACCAAGCAGTAACAAAATTACTCGCTTTTTATGCATTTTGTGTGCTCTCCTCGCCTGCTGGTAAGATCGTATGTGCGCACGGCTGGACGCTTGTGTCCCCCAATGTAAAATGCGTTATTTTCCATCAAGAGAACCTACAATGGTCACTCAGTAGCCAGTGGAGAACGCTGGAGACGCATCGATGTCGAGTCAGAAAATAATGTTACGTACACGCGCCCGTGTGCGGCGCAAAGTCATCAAAATCAGCTGTAACACGCCACCCTCAGAGTAAAACTCTTCGGTTTCATAGAGGCCTTCAAAAGCACAGGTTCCTCTTGCAGAACCTGAAAGAAAACACCCAGGAGCTGTTGGAAACCGAACAGTGGAAGACCAAGCAGTAACAAGATTACTCGTTTTTTATGCATTTTGTGTGCTCTCCTCGCCTGCTGGTAAGAATGTATGTGCACACGGCTGGACGCTTGTGCGCCTTAATGTAAATTGCGTTATTACCCATCAAGAGAACCTATAATGGTCACTCAGCAGCCACTGGAGAACGCTGGGGACGCATCGATGTCGAGTCAGAAAATAATGTTAAGTACACGCGCCCGTGTGCGGCGCAAAAATCATCAAAATCAGCCGTAACACGCCACCCTCAGAGTAAAACTCTTCGGTTTCATAGAGGCCTTCAAAAGCACAGGTTCCTCTTGCAGAACCTGAAATAAAACACCCAGGAGCTGTTGGAAACCGAACAGTGGAAGACCAAGCAATAACAAAATTACTCGTTTTTTATGCATTTTGTGTGCTCTCCTCGCCTGCTGGTAAGAATGTATGTGCACACGGCTGGACGCTTGTGCCCCTTCATGTAAAATGCGTTATTTCCCATCAAGAAATCCTATAATGGTCACTGAACAGCCAGTGGAGAACGCCGGGGACGCATCGATGTCGAGTCATAAAATAATGTTACGTACACGCGCCCGAGTGCGGCGCAAAGTCATCAAAATCAACTGTAACACGCCACCCTCAGAGTAAAACGCTTCGGTTTCTTAGAGGCCTTCAAAAGCACAGGTTCCTCTTGCAGAACCTGAAAGAAAACACCCAGGAGCTGTTGGAAACCGAACAGTGGAAGACCAAGCAATAACAAAATTACTCGTTTTTTATGCATTTTGTGTGCTCTCCTCGCCTGCTGGTAAGATCGTATGTGCGCACGGCTGGACGCTTGTGTCCCCCAATGTAAAATGCGTTATTTTCCATCACGAGAACCTACAATGGTCACTCAGTAGCCAGTGGAGAACGCTGGAGACGCATCGATGTCGAGTCAGAAAATAATGTTACGTACACGCGCCCGTGTGCGGCGCAAAGTCATCAAAATCAGCTGTAACACGCCACCCTCAGAGTAAAACGCTTCGGTTTCTTAGAGGCCTTCTAAAGCACAGTTTCCTCTTGCAGAACGTGGAAGAAAACACCCAGGAGCCGTTGAAAACAGAACAGTGAAAGACCAAGCAGTAACAAAATTACTCGTTTTTTAAGCATTTTGTGTGCTCTCCTCGCCTGCTGGTAAGAACGTATGTGCGGCTGGACGCTTGTGTCCCTCAATGTAAATTGCGTTATTTTCCATCAAGAGAACCTATAATGGTCACTCAGTAGCCAGTGGAGAACGCTGGGGGCGCATCGTTGTCGAGTCAGAAAATAATGTTAAGTACACGCGCCCGTGTGCGGCGCAAAGTCATTAAAATCAGCTGTAACACGCCACCCTCATAGTAAAACGCTTCGGTTTCTTAGAGGCCTTCAAAAGCACAGGTTCCTCTTGCAGAACCTGAAAGAAAACACCCAGGAGCTGTTGAAAACCGGACAGTGAAAGACCAAGCAGTAACAAAATTACTCGTTTTTTATTTATTTTTTTTTTTTAATAGTTTGCGCGCACTCAAGGTCTAATAACCTTATTATGTCGGCGACACAGTGCGGGCAGAAGATAGAAAGGAAGAGGAATAGAGGAGATGCCGATGGACATTGATCTTAAATGCTTGCATGTTGCATTGAGGGGGGAAAACCGAATCCGGCAGTGAGTTCCAGATTCGTGTGGTTCGGTTAATGAAAGATTCTCTATATTTGACAGTACGTCCGAAAGCGGGCTTCAGAGTATATTGGTGAGCATTCCTAGAGAGACGTGTATTGCGGGAGAAATGTTGAAGGGGCGGAATGCAACTGGCTATTTCATCAGAGCATTTTTGGTGGTAGTAACGATAAAACAGGGAGAGGCAGGTAACATTCCTGCGGTGTTCCAGCGAGTCTAATGTTTTGGTAATGCTGGAGTCACCTATCAGTTTTATGGCTCGTTTTTGTATTCTGTCTAGTAGGTGCAGTGAGGTCTTGGAAGCACCGGACCAGACATGAGCGTTAAACTCTAATTTGGGGCGAATGAACGCCTTGTAGATTTTAGCCAGATCTAAGGGTGAGAAATCTGTATAAGAATCCTAGGCATTTCGCAGCATTCTTGGCGACACTGAATATATGGTCGCTCCAATTAAGATTGTGAGCAACACTCATACCCAGGATGGAAAGCTTTTCAGTTTCTGAGATGTAAGTGCCATTCATGGATAATGGCTACGGGTTATTTATACGCTTTAACGACAAGAGACAGCATTGTGTTTTGGAAGCATTAAATTCCACTCTATTGTTTTTACCCCATTGGATGATGCTGTCGATATCGGAATTTAATGAGCTTAACATACGCTGCCGCTCATTATCTACAATCGAAGTGCAGGGTCGTAAACTGGTGAACGAATATGAGAAGCTGAGGGTACTGTCGTCAGCGAAGGAGTGAATTGGATTAGAAGTAACAGACAAGAGATCATTTATAAAAATAAGAAAGAGTGTCGGAGACAAAACGGACCCCTGGGGAACACCGGCATTTACAAAGTGAGTATCAGACTTGAATCCGTCCAAAACAACTTGAATTGAACGATTCGAAAGGTAGCTTCTATTCCATTGAAAGAGAGACTCATCGATCCCAAAAGCACGCATTTTCGACAAAAGGGCTTCATGCCAAACTCTGTCAAATGCTTTCGAAATATCCAGTGCAACAATTTTGCTTTCACCTGCTTGGTGAAGCGAGTGATTCCACTTTTCAGCGAGATATGCCATCATATCACCAGTGGATCTGTTGCTGCGGAAACCGTATTGAGTCATTGAGGAGTTTCCGTGATTCAAGATATTTCATAAGCTGACGGTTAATCAGCGTTTCCATGACCTTGGAATGAAGGGACGTTAGTGCAATGGGTCGGTAATTGGAGGGAGAAGATGATTCGCCTTTTTTGGGTATAGGCTGGACAAATGCTGTTTTCCACCTACTCGGAAAGAGCCCAGAGGTGTAGGAAAGGTGAAAAAGCTTACGCAGTGGTTTTGCCAGCGTAGAAGAACACCTCTTCAGAACTATTGAGGCAATACCATCTGGACCAGCGGATTTGTGTATGTCGAGGTCTTTAAGAACCCTTGCGACTCTACGAGTGCGGAAGTGGATTAGCCCCATGGTGGAATTGACGCACTCTAGTACAGGCGGAGACAAAGTACAAGCTGGCAGCTGAGAACTGGTTGCGAAATGGGCAGCAAGTAGGTTAGCTTTGTCTAAGGGGGTGACAGCTGGGATGTCATTGTGGATGAGCGTCGGTATAGACGACATAGTTGAGTTTTTTACGTTTTTTACAAACGACCAGAAACTTTTGCTACCTTTGCGACATTGAAGGATTTTACGCCTTAATTTTTGGTCGGATTGGAATTTAGTCCGTCGAATGTGGGGGTTGCAGTCATTTCTGGCTCGTATGTACTTTTTTCGGTTTTCCTCAGAATTGTTTGCCTTGTAGGCCCGAAAACTTAGCTCCCTGAGCCTCTTTGCAGCTCGAGTCGAACCACGTATTATCCTAAGGCCTGGTGCTTTTAATCTTGCTGGGAATAAAATTTGCCATGCCGATTCGGATATTGTTTGAGATAATATCAGTTGCGGCGTCCACGTCGTTGTCGAGGAAGCACAACGACCAGTTAAAGATCCGAAAGAAGTAGTTAAGTTAGTGTTCTCTTAGGAGTTTTTTCTTTAACTGGATGGTGGGAGTTCGAGAATTTCGCTGATATCATGCAGTGGTCAGACAAGCCTAGGGGTTCCAATACATCGATCGTGCATTTGTCAGGCTGAGAGGTAAGAAACAAGTCCAGCGTGTTGGCGGTATGACCAGCAACATCGGGGATACGTGATGGCTCATTCACAAGTGAAGTTAAGTGATTTAACTCAGCAAAAATTTCAACATACCTTCCTTCGGGCGTTGTCTGTCCAGAATGTCGAAGCCACTGAGAATTGTGTACATTGAAATCGCCCGCTAAAACGATTTCAGTGCGAGGGAACAGGGAAACAATTCTTTGGATGGAATCAGACAGTGCGTCGAATGCATCAAATGTTGCATTCCTGTCTAGATTGGGGCTTCTATAAAGAAAACAGTAGTGGATGGAGTGCTTACGGAATATGAAGTTAAGCCATATGAAATTAAATTCCGGGGTGGATGTTTGGCTATACTGTGGAAGTAACTGGTAAGCAATATCACTACGGACATAGATGGCGAGACCACGGCGAGAAACGAATAATGGCACTAAGCTATATCCAGGAAGACTGAAATCCGAAGGATCAGACTTTTCATCGACCTGTGTTTCACAAAGTGCCAAAACAGCCGGTTTGTGGCGAGAGAGATGGATATACGTGGCAAAGAAATTCTTCCGTAACCCACGAATATTGCAGAACTGCACACAGAAATCCCTCATCAATGCAAGCTACAAAACATGTATAGACTCAAAACCGTTAAAGAAGAGACGCGTAAGTGAAGTTCTATCGCCGGATTTGCAAAAACAAACTACCGTAGGTGTTATGCCCTTACGACAGTAAGATTTGCTCCACCAACAAAGAACAACACACGCGACCCGCTACGCGTCGGTTGCGTTAGCACTCAATCAGTGTGTGTGCTGAGTGCGAACACTGTCACGAGAGGGGAAGAGGGCATTTTGTGTGCTCTCCTCGCCTGTTGGTAAGAATGTATGTCCGCACGGCTGGACGCTTGTGTCCCTCAATGTAAATTGCATTATTTTCCATCAAGAGAACCTATAATGGTCACTCAGCAGCCAGTGGAAAACGCTGGGGACGCATCGATGTCGAGTCAGAAAATAATGTTACGTACACGCGCCCGTGCGCGGCGCAAAGTCATCAAAATCAGCTGTAACACGCCACCCTCAGAGTAAAACGCTTCGGTTTCTTAGAGGCCTTCAAAAGCACAGGTTCCTCTTGTAGAACCTGAAAGAAAACACCCAGGAGCTGTTGAAAACAGAACAGTGAAAGACCAAGCAGTAACAAGATTACTCGTTTTTTATGCATTTTGTGTGCTCTCCTCGCCTGCTGGTAAGAATGTTTGTGCACACGGCTGGACGCTTGTGCGCCTTAATGTAAATTGCGTTATTACCCATCAAGAGAACCTATAATGGTCACTCAGCAGCCAGTGGAGAACGCTGGGGGCGCATCGATGTCGAGTCAGAAAATAATGTTACGTACACGCGCCCGTGTGCGGCGCAAAGTCATCAAAATCAGCTGGAACACGCCACCCTCAGAGTAAAACGCTTCGGTTTCTTAGAGGCCTTCAAAAGCACAGTTTCCTCTTGCAGAACGTGGAAGAAAACACCCAGGAGCTGTTGAAAACAGAACAGTGAAAGACCAAGCAGTAACAAGATTACTCGTTTTTTATGCATTTTGTGTGCTCTCCTCGCCTGCTGGTAAGAATGTTTGTGCACACGGCTGGACGCTTGTGCGCCTTAATGTAAATTGCGTTATTACCCATCAAGAGAACCTATAATGGTCACTCAGCAGCCAGTGGAGAACGCTGGGGGCGCATCGATGTCGAGTCAGAAAATAATGTTACGTACACGCGCCCGTGTGCGGCGCAAAGTCATCAAAATCAGTTGTAACACACCACCCTCAGAGTAAAACGTTTCAGATTCTTAAAGGCCTTTTCAGCTCGTTGCAGAGAAGGATCACAAATTCCCTCTCGCTGTTCCACACACGGACTATCGATGACATCTTTGGCGGTGTTGACACCATCACGGAACTCAAGGAAAAGGCTCACCAATTGAAACAGTTTTTCATAATTAAAAAACTCATCATATTAGGCCGGACCACGTGGTCCACACGAAGACCTGGGCTTATGGCCTCGTCAACCAACGGGACCCACCCAGGCTAGCATTCTATAAGCCCGTCCGTCATATTGATGGTTGCTGTCCGTAGATCGATTATCACTGAGACTTGACTTCATCATAACTTAACAGCGGCTAAAGGGAGAGTTACCAAACACCCCAGCCATTAACATCACCACGGGAGACCTGGAGCACGCCGAACTCTTTGAATTCGCGCAACCCAGGCGGCATCTTTCACTTCAGAACTGAACACACTCAACAAAAAAATCAACGTGCACAGGCAATCATAAATTCAACGGGTTTCGGCATTCTTCGATGAAAACGGGATCATCAGGGTAGGTAAAATTGGAGACATCAAGTGATTCTTCGTCGGCATTCACAGCTTACTTCAGTACTCATTGACCATTCACACAGTCGCACATTTTACGGCGGAACTCGAATCACTGTCGCCCACCTCAGACAACATTACTGGATTCTGGGAAGCCGAACTCCAGTGGAATCGTACGTGTTGCGTTGTATAGTGTGTGGGGGATTCTTGCACAAGTAATGGGCCAACTACCTCTTTCTGGACTCCCTCAGCCCTTCACACACACAGGAGTGGATCATGCCGGAAAGATTAACATTAAAAGCTTGAAGGAAAGGGGATCAAAATCCTATAAGAGCTGGATTTGTGTATTAGCGTGTTTTTCAACATCAGCAGTTCATCTGGCAACGGCTACGGACTATACAGTAGACGGTTTTGTTGTAGCAATCAGGCGATTTTCATCTCGGCGGGGCATTTTATGCTTCGTATACTCAGACTGCGGTACAACCTTGTTCGGAGCAGACAGGGAACTCATGCGGCTGTTCACAAGCGGGACGGGAGAACACCAACAAATTCAAATCTTTCAATGAAAGAATCTATCACAATCAATCCTCCTGCGGCACCCCAACTTGGGGGCAAGTGGCAAGTGCAAGTCAAACTCGCACTGAGCGACGATCCTCAAGACCTGAGCACCTTAACTCGGGTCATTTTCTCACGGACAGTGCTCTAACCACCTTGCCAGAACCTTAATTTCTCCAATTCAAGTTGCAACAGTCCTGGTCTCAATGGAGTACGCACTACCCACAACGGCTAGGACATCATCCCAACAATGATATCACTGTGTTATCTTTGGCATCAGGGTGTTAGCTCTTCACCCATTGCCGGACGGCCTCACACAGATTGTCACAATCACGACCCAACCGACATCTCAGGCGGGCGGTACTGTTGAGTACTTTATCACCTCATGACATCCCTGACTGATACAATTACCTTTTGATGTATTTACCACATTGCTAACATCTCTGGCTGCTATTGCATCACCTCTCTCTGGCTTGGAGCGCAAACTTGTCTAGCTGCTGAGTAGATCGACCATCTTGTACCTAAACAACTCTCCTTTTGATTGGAAGCATGTTAAGAGGAGCAGTGTGCAGAGATTAATCCAAACGAAAGTAGGCAGGCTGGCGTCATTTGTTTCTCTATTCATTTGGAACTCAACAAGAAGAGTCCCCATTAAGGTTAAATTACATAATTTATGTGATTTAGTTTTAGCTTAGAGAAGCTTGACTTGGGTCCTTCATGCGCCACCAAAGCAAAGCTTATACATATCCACATATTGAAGTACAGCATCACCAACGTTGGCAACATCCACATCGTATAAGATCATCAACGTCAATGTATGTATGTATGTTGGCGTTACAGTCCTTGAAGAACTTGAGCCGAGCTTCTCTCAATCACCCATGTTGTGTGTGATTTCATTTTCCCATAGGTGAAAGGGACCTACAGTTTATTGCCGGTTCCGAACGGCGAATTTCGAGAAGCTTTTCATGACAATTTTACTACAGGGGGTTTTGTTAGAACCCCGCTGAGGAGAAAGACCGTGAAAAACACGTTCGATGACATGGCTGTGTCGGGATTCGATCCCGTGTCATCGGCGTCAGAGGCCAACAAACTACCCACTGCGCCACGGTACTCTCTCATCAACGTCAATACTTAGTATTATTTCGTTATCTTTTATTGTGAGAAAAGGCAAGATCAATAAACAGCTGTGAACAGAATCCCAACAATTTGCATTTGTCGAGATACAAAACGTATAATGCGTTGTTGGCCTTGAGGTCATGTATGAGAGTGTTTGACAAGATGTACGGTGATTTTGATTTAACTGGCAATCATGGGATCCAAAATGGGAATATATGCATCAGAAACACAGGAAGTCTGGAGTCATTTTTTCACTTTCCCACAGTGCCGCCAATTATACGGAGGTCCTAATTTATTTTATCCAAATAGGTAACGATCTCTTCGTGGCCGAAGTAGTTAACTTTAATCTCTGTATAAATTCTTGAGCTTTTCCAGAAAATGTCGCAATTAAGAACGTAAGGTATGATATGTATCTACAATGAGCAGTTTCTGGGTACTCCAGCGAATAAATTTAAAAAAATCTACGTTGCATTAATACATCAATTAAAAGCATGCTTACCCCATAGGTAATTACCCAACTGATGATTCCTTTGACGGGGTTCAATAGTTTCTGTCATTAATGACCATAGAAAACGAAGAATTAGAAAAATAGAATACTTACTGTCACAAAAACTAATTTGTTATTGATCTTCCTATTTTTCATATGTATATTTATTACCGATTGCATGCGGTAGCATTTAAAAATGCGCGTCGTGGCGCAGTGGTTAGTGTGCGCACGATGAGCGAGTTTGGATCCCGATAACACCAACGCCATCGAATGTTTATTTCGCGGCGTGCCTCCTCGGCTGGGTACTGGCAAAAGCCCCCGTAGTATTACTTTTTTTTTTTTGTTGAAGGCTACTGCTATCCGCTGGAGCACTCAGACGCATACACTGGTCCATTGTACTCCAGACAGACACCTTACATTACTGTATTTTCTCCGCTTTCCGAAGAAAAATTTGAAGAAGCTTCAGTGATGTAGAGCTATGGGATTCGACACACACCACGTCGGCTCCAAGGGTGCGCCACCGTATGCGAGCAAGGGCAGGACAATAACAGAGGAAATGCTCTGCAGTGTCATTATCCTCTTCGCCACATACAGCACAGGTAGGCGTCTCACTGATGCCGAGCACGTAGAGATGCTTGGCAAAAGTGTAATGGCCCGTGATAACTCCCACAAGCCTTCTGCAGTCGATTCTCCTGCAACCTGGACAATCCCTCCATCTACGGTTGTGTGTATTAAATACACAATCGTTAATGTAGGAATTTACCTTGGACGCAGGTAGACCTAGGGCGGGTTCAGGTCCTGAGAAGCTCTCCTCTGAACCCATTCTAGCGAGTTCATCAGAGATCTCATTTCCTGGAATCCCAGAGTGACCTGAAACCCATACAAGCCTCAATGAATTTAGTCTGCCGACTCTGTTCAAGAATGGCTTGAGTTCAAGCACTAATTTGGAGCTAGTTAAGGGGTTACACACAGCTTTTAGTGCAGCTTGGCTGTCACTACAGACGCATATGCTTTCCCCCTTCCACCTGTGCTTCACAACATAGTGCATGGCCATTAGGATTGCGTATATCTCTGATTGGAAGACAGACGCATACTTTCCTAACGAGAAGTGCAGTCGGATGTTTTCGCGTTCAAAGAAGACTCCAACACCGGACCCCCGCCCAGACCTGGAGCCATCCGTGAAAATGCGAAGACTATCCTTTCCAGGTTCAGTATCCAGCCATAGCCAATCCTGACGCCATGGAAACTCGACTGTGAAATTACGACGCAATAGGATGACTGGCGTCAATGCGTCAGAAGGCATGTCCATGAGACAGGGGTCGCAGGACAATTCTTGCGCAAGGACACCGCTATTCCTATGCGAGTTGTACCAAAAGCCATTTCTCTTCAGACGAGACATGGCTTTCAGAGCACACCCTCTGATAAATATATCAAGAGGTGGAAGGTTCATCATAGCATCTAGAGCAGCGCCCGGCGTGCTGGGGAAAGCCCCCGTGCAGCTGAGACAAACCGTTCTTTGGAGTTTGGTGAAAGAGGCTACGACGTGTTTGCGTTTTAGTCTGTTCCACCAGACAACCGATGCATATGAGATTATAGGTCTTATCATTGCCGTGTAGATCCAGAGGACCTTTGCCGGCGATAAACCCTATGTTTTGCCAAAAGCTCCTTTGCAGTGCCAGAAAGCTGACAGCGCTTTGGTGGTCTTTGACTCAACATGTTTTGACCAGAGAAGCTTACTATCTAAGATGACTCCTAGATACTTAGCCTCCTTGGATATCTGGATAGAAGTGCCTTTTAGTACCAGCTGAGTCATGTCAGTATTTATCCTCCTTCTCGTAAAGAGAACGACATCGGTCTTAAGAGCATTGACTGACAGCCCATTTCTGGTACACCAATCATCGATCACGTTTAGCGCCACCTGTGCTTTGAGACGGACAGTCGGTAAACATGAGCCGACAGAAAGAATGGCGACGTCATCCGCATATGCCTGGGCATAGATTCCAGAGGCATTGAGAGCATCAAGCAGAGAATCGACCACCATGCACCATAACAGCGGAGACAGGACGCCACCTTGAGGGCAGCCCCTGTTTACGCCGGATTTGACACACTGGTCGAGGCCTGCATCAGCTGTCAATGTCCTGTGCATGAGCATCGCTTTGATCCAAAGGACCAGTGCTTCATCTTCGCCATGATGTCTGGCAGCGTTGCACATGCTGTCAAAACTTGCGTTATCAAAAGCTCCCTCAATGTCGATGAAAATGCCCAGCGCGTACTCTTTCCTTTCGAGCGCGCATTCAATTCGCGCAACTAGGTTCTCAAGCGCAGTCTCGCAAGATTTTCCGCGCTGGTAAGCATGTTGCATCTCCGAGAGAGGGTGCATTCGAAGGGCAACCTTGCGCACGTGCAACTCTACCAGTCTCTCCATGCTTTTCAGCAGGAAGGATGTTAGACTGATTGATCTGAAGCTCTTGGCAAGTGAGTAGTCCTCTTTTCCTATTTTGGGAATGAAGACCACTTTCACTGTGCGCCAAGGAATGGGTATGTGAGCAAGTGCTGGACTAGCAGGGAATATTCTTTTCAAAGTAGGAAGCAGCTGCCTTATACCTTTTTGCAGCATAACAGGATATATCCCGTCGGTACCCGGCGATTTGAAACCATCGAAGGATGCCACAGCAAATTCAATGGCTTCAGTCGTAACCACGCGCGACGCAATATACCAGCTACGCCGAGTTGATTTCATCGTTTCAGTTGCAGTTTTCCTTTGAAGGAGTGTGCAACGAGCCGATGTCGATCTGATTTCCCGGGAAATGAGTCTCAAACAGTAAACTAAGAGTTTCCGCTTTAGACTCAGTAAAGGTACCATCAGATTTTCTGAGTGCATCTAGCTTTGTCGGTTTTCCCCGTTTGAGGACTTTAACCAACTTGCTAGTCGCACTCAGAGACTTGATCTCTTCGCAGAAGGTCCTATAAGAATCGTTCTTCGATTTACGAATAAGTTTCTTATATTCTTTCTGCTTCGACCGATACTTATTCCAGTCATCTTCCGAATTCGATTTGAGTGATCTATTCAGAAGAATTCTGGCTTCCCTGCGAAGACTTTGGAGCTCGGCATCCCACCAGGGGACCAATTTCCTGCAGGGAGGTTTGCTGACAGGACATGCGAGTTCAAAACAACTGGTGATGACGCTATTCAGGTTCTGAACAGCGTTCTCTACCAATTGTTTCGTTCTGAGCTTAGGTAGGACTCGAGTGGAATTCTCAAGCTCGTCTCTAAACCGTACCCAGTCCGTCCTTCTCGGATTCTGTCTAGGCTGCAAGGAAGAAATCCCACAACTTAATCGGAATTCGATATATTTATGGTCCGACAGCGTAGCATCAGGCAAGACTCGCCAGTTAGTGATGTCCTTCAAATATCTGTTGGATAGGGTCAGGTCAATCACCTCCTGTCGTCTTGTCGTGACAAAAGTTGGTTGAGAGCCAACATTGTTGTTGAAAATGATCCTACCAAGGCCAAAGTAGGGGCGTGAATCGTACGCAGATTTCAGAGTTCCGACAGAGGCTTCATCCATCATCATTCATCCATTTCAGAGAGCCCTTACTCTCCTTGTAGGAGTAGATAACCCAAGCTCTCGTGTCAAGCCCTGGATTCTGTGTGCGTAAGCGCGTCAGCACATCCATCTTATTCCCAGGTTTCCCCGGAATCCGGCAGATGGCGCGCGTTAATTTCGGGAGACTAACTACCTGGTAAGTAGCAGTTCCCAGAGGGGAATTTTCGGCACCGTGTTCCTGATCCAGGCCGATGTCTGCTGTGATGAACAGCTCACCACAAATGTGCCATTCATCAAAGCTGACTTTTCTGCCTGTAAACAGAAACCCGTTGCCGAAGCAAGCTCCAGTAGACGATCCTCACAGTGCTTGCAGTCTGCGTTGGTCATTCTACTATCATCGCCAGCTTTCCCTATCCTGACCTTTTCAGAGGAGATGGCCGCCTCTCTATAAGAGGGCTGCTTCTCTCGACTCCTTACGGTCACTTGGATCTCTTTCCCGGAGGAAGGGGTTTTGGGCTATCTTCGCCTTCTGGCCAATGCTTTAATCCATCAGGGTCGCCACATCTGCTATTAGACTCCGATTTCCCACTGCCCCACCGGAGAGGGAGGCATCATAAACTCTCCCCCTAACGAGGCTATCTTTGGCGGCCGTCTTCCGTTTGCGAGGCTTTTACCTTTTTCGGTTTGGGCTCCCGCTCCCTTCGGACACCGCTTTTGGACCGCCTTGCCAGTTCGAGGAATTCAAGAACCCGTAGCGACTTGGCCTTCGGCGTTCAGAGTCCGTATGCCCGTAGTATACTTGCCATGAAAAAGCTTCTCGATTCACGCCGTTCGGATTCGCACTAAACTGTAGGTCCCTTTCACGTGTGTAAAAAAAAAAAAATCACACACAACATGGGTGATTGAGAGAAGCTTGGCTCTGGCCCTCCATGGGCTGTAACGTCACAAAAAATAAAAATAAAAATAAAATCGTTTGTCCTCTTTTATACTTATATATGTATTTATTGCTAAGTAAACAGAGAAGTAATGACCTAAAACAACAATATTAACAAAGCTATAAACATTAAGACTCAATAAAAAAACCATAAGTACATACATATATAAGAATATTGTTTATTTTGTATACTGGTACTTTGTTTGCACACCTAATTTTCAATAAACGTTTCTGTTTGTGGCTTTTGTTCTTTATTTGAAGGTTTTAACAACTACATATGTATTTATGTATTGCTTCACTAGAAAAGATGTTATTGCATTGTATTAAGGTTTGTTTTTTTTTTTTTATTTGTTGTACAGATATAATAAAAGATAGCAAACATTTTTATTTTTTTAAAGTCTTTCAAAAATATGTTAAAAACAAAAACGAACTAACACATACTATAATAATTTAGCAAATTTAGCAAACGTTTGATTAGCTAATCTAAAATTATGCTTACAAGTAATTCATTCCTTAATTAAAAATTCTTTACTCACATTTTGGTCAAAATAAAATGTAATCATTTCGTAGTTGAATTGGTACGAAAAAATATCAAACTATATCAAATCTTGTCAAAAATTGTATTGTATAAGCCATAATAAAAATTTTAAAATTAAAGTGTGGTCCAATCAGTAATTTAATTATTTTCAGAGAAACCTAAAAGAGAATGCAGCAGAATGACATCCGAGCTTAGACTCGAACTCTGTGATTATGCTGCCTCAGCAACTTTAGAGGTAGTATAGTGTTAAATCACTTCATACTAATAATTTTGAAGTAATTGTTTAAAATGAAAAAATAAGAAATCAAATGGAAGTTATTTAAATGAATGCTAAACTTTTCGGGTATTTACATTAGATTCCATCACCTTCTTTAAAACTCGCCAATAAAGGAATATCGGAAGCATTTCACTTCCAAATTAAATCCCGCCGACATTGTGTCGCGAAGTTGTAAAATTAGAAACTAAGGGAATCAAAATCCAGAAAAGTGGCCCTTTGAGATAGATGAAAAGCAAATACCTTATCTCCTTGGTATGAAAAAAAACGAAGCTATAATAAAATATAAAAATTACAAAGAATCAGTTATTATAAAAAAATTGAATGTTATAGGACAATACGCATTTTCACGTATGTACCACTGTTGTGACCCACAATGTTGTGACCGATCCGAAATTACACAACGCTGCGCTATAGTGTCACACGCAATTGTAATCAAGTAAACAGCGGTTCGAATGACAATCGCACAGTCTATCTTTCGAGCAAATAACAGTTTCAGGTGACACACACCCAGTGTATGAAACAATTTTATATATGAGTTCCCACACTATTTTCTGTAAATTGAGCATAATTTTAGTATAAAAGATAGAGTAATAAAATAAAGAGTAAACTTGTTCATAACTTATAGAAACAGAGAGTTGTTATTTTCCTCACCAGCGGTAACATCTAACAGCTCTACATTGGTCGTTCGACAGTGAGCGAATCATCGGTATTTAGCGTTACCAAGGCTACCGATATTGGTATATTAAAAAACAAAACAACTTTATAGCGTTACCAAAGCTACTGACATTGGTATATTACAAAAGGACATTTATAGCGTTACCAAGGCTACTGACATTGGTAAATTGTAACTGATAAGTCAACTTTCGTTAACAAGTTCAATATGGCAGAGGAGACAGATGTGTTTGCCATCGTTGCAAGACAGAAAACGTTAGCAGAAGAACTAGAGAAGGCAAAAATAAACTTCAGAAAAGATAGGGCTTCAAGAAAAACTCAGCGTTATAAGCAGGAATGCTTGGAGAGGATAAACGCATTATGGGCTGAGTTTCGTGAGAATCATGAAAAAATAAAAGAATATGTCAAATTAGACACGCCATATCTGGGGAGAAACACATATGACAGAGTGAAGGAGATGTATAATAAACTAAAGAGTTTATTAGAAAACATAGTTCCTCATGAATACGGAGAAATAGAATCAGCAAAATCATCCACGTCTAAGCACATCAGTCTCCAATCGCAGAGATTTAGAAAACTGTATGTGAACATTTAAGCCATAATCTGTAACATGGAGGAGTTCGAAGAAAATTTGGATAGAATTCGAAGGAAGTGTACGAATACCAACAGAAGATTTTGCTAGAGCAACTTCGGACCTCGAATGATCTTTATGAGGAGTTTATGGCCAATGCTGTGGAAGAGAACCTGCAGTCGGCATATATTAAGCAGTCGAAATACACAGACATTAAAAGAGATATAAACTGCAAGCAAAGTTGAGAAGTACATGAAAATCTGGACTATAATTGAACTTAAATCGAGTTAATAGTACACTACTCTCAATACAGCTTATCCAGAACGTATGTAAACATATGAAAACACCGTAAATTCAAACGAGACTAGTATCATCAATTTGTTGTCACCGGCCCACCATGAACCACTGCATATAAAATTGTATAATAAACCCTCAACTTCAATTTGCCGACACTAGGTCAATGTCAGCACTCGCGCCTATTCCCTCTTCATACGTCATTTCATAAACAATACTCAAGTTCGAGTAATATGTAAACAAATGACGAAGAAGGGAAAACTCCAAAAAACGTGAAATTTAAGAATGCATTTCACGAATGAGGTGTAAACCTATGATCAGGTGTCGTCTGTAAACTGCTGAGAAACCATTTCACGCAATTTGAGTAAAGGCAAAACCAACTAACGAAGTGTGAATGACATCCACGACCAATTAATAGTGCGCAAATGCTGATTGATCAGAAATGCGTATGCAGGCAAGTGCTATGAGCGCTAAGCTAATGGTATGGGGTATGCATAGGTTGCGACATGACGATGATGCTGAGTGAGTATTTTCTTAACCTAGATGAGAAATGTCCTTTGGCACTTTGTGTGTTGGAGGGTTTTGCGACTCACCCAAAATCCTCCTATAAAAGGGACGGTAATTTTGGTTGTAATTCAGAGAACAGCAGCAGAGAGTGGTATCTGCAGAGAACAGCAGCAAGGTCCTAAACTCAGGGAAATAAATAAATTGTAAGAGATAATTTTGTGTTTCCTTTCTGCTCTCTCGGTTCGGTACTGTTCCTTCGAAAGAGAAAGCGCGGTGTCTGACCGCAACAGTATGATCGATCCGAAAAGTCATCAATTTCGGTTTAACGGAAACTCAACTATGTAAAGTTCACAAGTTCATTAAATAAAGAAGTAACCCTTGTGACTGAGTTGTCGAGTTTCTTTCCCGGTCCACCCCTAAACATTTCAGAAGTGGGATCGCGCGAGTTACGTTCACACGCTGATGGCCACCGCCTGTAAATACAGCAACCACATACCGCCCCGCAACACCCCATCACCTCCCGAAACCAAATCAACGAACACCCAGCATGACCTACATACATCGGTCACTCAACCCACCCACCATCACTCCTATGTATTTCACTAAAATTATATTGTAGCCTTATCATATTGTAATTGCACAAGTGGACATGATCTTGCATCCAATGAAACCTGTGCAAACGAAGCTTCCTTCCCTGTGGAAGAGAAAATTGTAATCAATCAGAATTATAACGTTGAACCGAACGGTTGGAAAACAAATAAATCTTTTTTTAGTTTCCTCGCCACCCCCACGACGTATCTCGCGCGTGTCGAAAAAAGTAAAAAGAAACCAGTGGTACAAAGGTGGAGCTGAAGTTACGGATCCGATACGAGGAATTACTTCATTTTCCAGCAGCACAGCAAGTGACCATGTATCTGATGCAGATGCAGCGGAGGTGGATGAGGAAGAACAACTAGACAAAGAGCTAGAGAAACTTCATCGAATTCGAAAAAAACAATAAATCACTAGATTGAACGAGCAGCTACGTGTAAGTTAACACAGCGAAGTAGCGGAAACGCTGTGCTTGCGCAACACCAAATGTAGGCCAGTTCAACCGCCTTCAGTTCAACGCTCCTGGTTCACCGAAGTGACATACGCAAACAACGGAAGAAGCAAACTGCGGACCGAGCACATTTGCGATGACTCGCAAATGTTTAGCTTTAAGGTAGTTGTAAGAAATATGATATAAAAGAAAAGAAAGAAAATAAAGAGTTAGTGAACAATCGGACGTAAATCCGAATAAGTGTATTTATTTAATTAACTGGCGCCCAACAATATTAATAAAGTGAACTTCAAAACTCCCTGTACAAGGAAAAGAGAGTTCAATCATTTTTCATTAAAAAAACAAGGTGCATAGTTATCCAAAAACAAAGAAGAACCCGAGGACCCGAGGCTGAGCAGAGATGATTGTTTTATTATTGTAAGCTAGTACATAGCCCCCCACTTTGGTGGCTTGTGGAAAGCTGGAGTGAAATCCGTAAAGCAACATCTTCGCCGCGTAATAAATAATGACGTTCTAAGTTTCGAGCAAATGTATACTCTTTTGACGCAAATAGAAGCGATCCTTAACTCGCGACCGTTGTGCCAACTTTCCGATAACGAACTCAATGCACTAACACCTGCTCACTTCATTATAGGTGAATCCTACGTTGCGGTACCGGAACCAAGCATCCAGATACCCATGAATCGGTTGTCATGCTGGCAACAACTTCAAGCAAAAATCCAAGGGTATTGGAAACGATGGCACCTGGAATATTTGACGTCTCTGCAAAATCGTCCTCGCTGGCAACATCGACTCCCAAACATCAAGCTGAATGATCTGGTCGTTATTAAAGAGGGCAATCTACCACCGGGAAAATGGGCTATGGGCCGTGTCATTGAAATTCATCCAGGCAATGACGGTCATGTTCGGGTCGTCACCCTCAAGACAGCGACCGGGAATCTTATACGGCCAGTCCATAAACTAGCTGTGTTACCCGTCTCCTGAACCGTTGTTCAGGGGGGGGCGGGATGTTTGAGAACGCCACGTGAATTTATTATTTACATATTGTTATTTATCATATCATTTACATATTGTTATTTACTTATACATATCATGTTTTCATCATTTTATTTTTGTCTACCATTAATTGTACGAGCACCCTGTAAATATCTTTCTCTTTTGTTCAGTTCGGTGGGCTTGCACTCGACTTGCACAAGAACAAGTGTTCTCTCGGCCACTTGCATTTCGACCGCCAACACGATCACACCAATAAAACCACTTCTTGTCAATCAAGTGTTTCTTTTTTTTTTGCATTCGGATTGGTACTGCATCGTGGGCATTATCGTTCCCACCTCGTGTTTTTTTTTTTTTCTTTTTTCTGTATGCAGTGGCTAAGTTTCCTCTCGGAGTTTATCTTCCCGTTCGTCTTTTTTTTTTTCTTCTTTTGGGAATTAACAAACAAGTGGCATTAAGAAAATATGAGAAATTAAAAAACAATAAAATCAATAACTTTGTAAATAGAACAGTGGGAAGTGAAACACACAATTCTGCACACAGAAATAACGACGTGTCAAAAGCAGTGAACTACAAGCCAAAACGAATCAGTGTCAGTGCATGCAATCAGAATAAAAACAAAGTGACCTGCTATGGATGGGTGAGTTAGGACACATATCGAAATATTGCTCAAAAAAGACACCTATTATGATGCATGTGAACCGTGAACCAAATACACCAATTATACCGAAGAAAACAGTATCTCAAGCTAGTGGTATTAAACGTCATGGAGTGTCAGCAAACGACTTTGAAAGGCGTATCAAATATACATTTATCTCTGAGAATGTGGAAATTTCAAGGACCTTATGGACATTATTGGTTTCCACAGCGATATTTGCCTGCAATTATGATGACTGAGCTGGATGGTGAAAACCCTACTTATTATGGTGTCAATGGTAGTCCTCTTAACATATCAGGAAGTATAGAAAGTGTAATTGAATTTGATAATTCACTTTCTCGGGAAAATTGGTTTGGCACTAAGATCTTCTAATGACAAAGGTAGAGTTCCAGTTACTAAGGATAATTGTTACGAGCAATCTCCCTATAATATAATCCTACCGTGTAAACCACAGCCGATCATCCACCCAAAGATCGATGATCGACGGCCAATAACTATAAATAACCCTATGTCGCAATACTTTGGTATCTACGCCAAATATGATCCGCGGCCAATAACCATGAATGAGCCTATGTCACAATTCTTTCCTATCAATCCCAAATCCCTATAAAATGACCCGTGGTCAAAAACTATAAATAACCCACATGACACTTGCTACAGTACTTCGTCATAACACAAGCATTAAGAATGAAGGAAATGCAAAATCAAAACTGACCCACTTCACTTACTAGTAAACAAAGGCCGTTTCAACATCAATTGAAACGCGCCTACTAAACACTCTGAGTTCTCTTCCAATGCGATCGACCACTTCGATCGGTGTATAGATATATACCGGGAAAGAAACACTTGTAATTTAGTCTTAAGAAGGACCAAATAAAGAACAGTCTTACGAGAGACTTGTTAAGAGGTAAAATTAAATATAGAGTTACGGCAACGACTTACGTCGCGCCTCCCAAACACCCACACAATCTCCTCAATGGTTACAGCAACCGCAAGACAACCGTGGTATAAGTCATGAAACATTGATCATCCATACGCCGCATTCGCATCTTCATAACGCACCAAATCTGCTGACACAAGCATGTACACCCACTTCCAAAACCATGAAACAATGATCATCCATACGATGCATTCGCATCTTCATAACGCACCAAATCTGCTGACACAAGTATGTACACCCACTTCCAAGATCATGAAACAATGATCATCCATACGACGCATTCGCATCTTCATAACGCACCAAATCTGCTGACACAAATATGTACACCCACTTCCAAAATCATGAAACAATGATCATCCATACGATGCATTCGCATCTTCATAATTCACCGAGTCTATTTGTTGACACAAGTGCATCCGCTTGAAAAGACGAACGAACATCGGTTTATCAAAAGATCATGTTACACTCCAATCAAGGGCAGGGATACAAGTTCAACATGGAACCAATATAAGGGCTGGGATTCCCCAGCGGCCTTTCAGTTCGTAGCGTCGTCGAAACTCCGATTCATCTTCTGACTCCAGTCGTCGCCAACAGAATCGAAATACTGAAACATAATAAAGCCAATATAACATCGAAACAGACCGTCTTTTATTAAAAGCCCAAGTGTTGAGGTAGAGATTACTTATTTTTTTGTTACGCTCCCCGCTCGATACGTAACTATAGTTTTCTTAATTGGCGACGAGGATGGGATGCTGAAGTCAAGTTAGTTTTTCATCGATATAAGAATATCCGAAAACCTTGTATAACGTTTTTACGTTTGATTGGCATCCAAAAGAAATCGTACACGTGCGATACCGTAAAAACGCACAGTGCATGAAGCAATACAGTCCGCGATAAAGTGCACGGGACAGTTCCTGACACAGTACGATTCCCTCAGCAAAAGAACACATGCTGCCAGAGGAAATAAATCCTTAAGAAGGAACAGACGTACCACCAAAAGAAGCCCACACACCCAGAGCTGAAGATACCTCAGGATCGTGGATAGACGACGAAGCTACGGCCGACTTCCAGAAGCATTTCAAGGCACTACAACAACGGCTCAGAGTAATAGACGAGTTCCAGCGCCACCAAATTAAGGAGCAGCAAGACGAACACCATCTCAACAGAACAACGGAAGGTGCACATATCAACAAACGGTCCGTATGTTAAGTTGACTTTAATTTTATCTTAGTATATACTACCCATAATTTTTTTTTTTTTTCTCCTCTCTCGAACCATCATCTTTTTGTTATCACACCCCTCTCTTGGAAATAAAATTAAAAATGTCACAGTTATCAATTGATCCTTTAAAGAGACTGCCGGAATTCGCTGGTATAACTTCCGACTAACAAACCTTTTGCGACTTGGTAGACCGAATACACCCACTACTTCGGACATATGACGATTTAGCACAAAGCCTTTTCTCTGACATAATCAAGAGCAAATTCAAAGATAGGGCAAGGAAAGTAATGGACATTGTTTGAGACGCATTGTAGCAATTTAACCTTGAATTTGAGATGCATTGCTTCTCACTTACTTGTGAGCTGTTGGACGTTCCGGATCAAAGATAAGTACGAATATTCATTATAGCGATTTTATTATTGGCATTTTTATTTTATGTATTTATTTAAAACACTTCCGCCGATTTTCGTGGCTTCGAATCTGCAACAAACTGGTCCTTCGTGCCGGATTCCCTTTCTGTCGGTGATTTGAACAATTTGAACTATTTGCTGGCAGTTTTTTCTTTTTTTTGTGCGCGTTCGCGAATCGTCTGACTCTTTGGTTGTTTGCTATTTCTTCGATCATGAGTGTGAAAATAAAGAGATCAAGTGCAAAAGGGCATATAACGCGCGAGTTACGACCTCACATCATCCTTCCACGGAATTTAGTGTTAAGATATATCTTTCCTTTATTTTTCAAACAATGTATCACTCTGTAATCCAAATACATATCCATATTCATGCACATTGCTAATCCCACATTAATCTGTCACATTCCTAATCCCACGCTATGTAACCGATATATCCATCCACCTCCCATACTAAAATAGCATAAAAGCATGATCAGCATAATGTAATTATAAAATGCCATTGTAAAAATGAGAGATTGTTCAGTTCTGTGATTAAAGTGTCGAAGGGCGAAGCTCTGCCCGAAAATCAAATTGTTTTTTTTTTGTAAATCTCGTCGTGGCGGAGATATTTGGCGCAGTCGGTAGGATTGCAACAATCCAAACGTACATAGTTATTTACGTCGTGAATGTTTAGCGTATCGGTTAAATAAATACCAGCGGTTTACTGGTAGCGTGACATTTTCCGGTTCGCAGATATAAACAATTCAATACCAGGTGAATACTGGTAGCGGTGGTGTAAATAACGAATAGTGAATAGTGCACGGGACACAATTGGCAGAGGAACAACACTCCAATTGGCTGAGAGTTGTAACTTCGATCCCAGAACCTCAAGCAAAGCCTCAAGGAACAAAACACAGAACCAACCAAGCCAAAGAACATGGCAACACTCATCTTACTGTAAGTTAATTCATGTTGTAGTCAAAATAAGCTATCAATCCTTTAAAGTTCCATAAAAGTTCCACAATCCTTTTTCCAAATTCAATGCCCAACACAATTAAGCATAGACTAAGATCTAAACCATATTCAAGAGACAGTGAAATAAATAGTGAATTAAGAAATAGCAACGAAGAGAGTAATATAGAAATTAATAGTGAAATATATAGTGAAATAATATATATAAATGACCTCTTTAATGCCCTGAGAATTCTAGATCCCATTAAGGATTTGCCAAGATACAACGGCAATCCACGGCTCCTTTACGACTTTGTTACAAATGTGGAAGAAATCCTTCTTCTAGTAACTTCAGTAGAGAATACTACGTATGCAAAACTTCTATTACGAGCTATACGTAATAAAATTGAAGGACCCGCTAATGAGGTTCTCAATATGTACGGGACACCATTGGAGTGGTCCCAAATTAAAGCCAACCTCATTTTACATTATGCGGATAAGCGTAATGAAACTTCCTTGATCAAAGATTTGTATAATCTTTGACAAGGCAGTAAAACAACAAAACAGTTTTAAAGTGAAGTGATAGAGATTCTCTCTACAATAAGAAACCATGTCCAAATCCACAACAAGGATGACAACGTTATTAAGGCAAAGGGCGAACTATATAATGAAATGTGTCTAAACATTTTCCTGACAGGATTAAAAGAACCTTTGGGTTCCACAGTAAGATCTATCAAACCCCAATCTTTAGCTGACGCATTCGCAAGTTGTATTAGAGAACAAAGCATGTCCTACATTAGGTATGATCGCAAACCTCCGTTGAATCCATCTATTACCCCCAAACCCCAAATTAGAAACATACCGATTGGACAAAATCATTACAACGCCATACCCAAGACTTAACCGATCGAACACGAGACCACCATTCATTCAACAACAATACAGACACCTACAACAAAATAGTTTTCACAGACTACGACAATATAGACCCCAACAACATAACAATTTTCAAAGACCATAACAATATAGACCCCAACAACAAGCTGACTATCAAAGGACAATCACACAACAACCTTACATTAAGCCAGAACCGATGGATACAACTTCGGCTCAAACCTCGGCAAGAAGACCTTCCGGACATCAGAACCAAACATTTCGACAAAATACACCCAACTCTAGAGAGGTTCATAATATCGATGAACCAGATGTACCTGAAATAGATGAAACATACAAAAAATGATTACCCTCAGAACTACTATCCACAACTAGACCAATTCTATGACAACCCAACTGGAATCTCTTTCAATGACCCTGAACATGAAGATGTCTCAAAATTTCCTCTTCTAGCCTCGGAGCACCAATATACTTAGATATAAACAGACATGGACATTAACTTCCCTATATACATATTTCGTCACCCTTTGGCAGGCCCTTGAAATTCCTTGTAGACACAGGAGCTTCATCATCATTCATAAATCCGGAATACGTCCACCCTGACGACATTAATATAATTACGCCAACCACAAAAACAAATATTATACGAAAACACGTTGTAAACAAACAGTTAAAACTACCCGTTTGTTGTGAATTCCAACAGCCTGGTGAATTGGTGTTTCTGATCTATAAGTTCCATGGATATTTCGATGGACTATTAGGCCTGGATATCCTAAATGCATTAAAAGCTAGCATAGATCTACCCAATCAAACATTAGTTACAGCAAATGCAAAAATTCCACTTCTATACAAACCCAATTTCATGTCAAGTAAATTTAGTATCCCTTCCTACTCTAAAAAAAATGTTAAATTGCCAGTAGATAACCAAAATGGTGATATCCTTGTCCCCGCAACAAGAACTGAATCAGGCATAGACATCATTGAAGGCATTTATAGTGCAAGCAATTGGCACGCCGAAATCGAAGTGCAGAACAATACCCCAGTTGACCAAATCCTATTTTTACAACACCCACTTAAAGTACAGTCACTGGCAGATTTTGAAACCAGGGAACTTAACTATTCGGAAGTTCCAATTCAAGACTACCACAGTCTTCAAAGTCAATACGTTGACGATATATCCAGGGAAATCCGACTAGACCATTTAAATGCCGAAGAAAGGACAAAGTCTTACCTTCTCAAATACGATAAAACACAAAATTAAAACTACCGATGAGATACCAATTTACACAAAAACTTACCGCTATCCGTACGTCCACAAGCAGGAGGTACAAAGTCAAGTTTCAGACATGCTCAACCAAGGCATAGTCAGACCAAGTTTCTATCCATGGAGTTCACCTGTATGGGTCGTACCCAAAAAATCCTGCTCCGCAGACAAACAGAAATGGAGAATTGTAATCGATTACCGCCGTCTTAACGACAAAACAATAAGTGACAAGTATCCTCTGCCTAATATAAGCGAAATTTTAGACAAACTAGGCAAATGTCACTATTTTACGACCTTAGATTTGGCCAGCGGTTTCCATCAGATCGAGATGGATGCGCAAGATACTCCAAAAACGGCCTTCACGGTGGAGAGTGGTCATTATGAGTTCATAAGAATTCCAACGTGTAATGGATAGTGTGCTAAGAGATTACATCGGCAAAACATGTCTTGTATACTTAGACGACATAGTCGTCTATTCAACATCACTACAGGAACATGTAGAGAGTCTACGGAAAATATTTGAAAAATTAAGGAAAGCAAATCTTAAAATTCAACTAAGCGAGTCCGAATTTTTGCGCAAAGAAACCGCATTCCTCGGACATGTAACCACCAGAAATAGCGTGAAACCGAATCCTGACAAGATTCGAGCTGTTAAGGAATTCCTAATACCAAAAACAACGAAGGAAATTAAATCCTTCCTTGGTTTGGTGGGGTATTATCGTAAATTCATTCGCGATTTCGCGAAATCGACAAAACTACTTACTCGGTGTCTTAAAAAAGGCGCAGAGATTACTCTTGATAAAGATTATAGAAAAGCGTTCGAGTTCTGTAAAGATATTTTGTCTAGTGACCCACTTCTCCAGTATCCCGATTTTTCTAAGCCATTTGTGTTAACCACAGATGCAAGTAATTTTGCATTGGGCGCCGTTCTGTCTCAGGGACCCATTGGCAGTGATAAGCCAATTTGTTATGCAAGCCGGACATTAAACACATCGGAACAAATTTATTCAACAATAGAAAAGGAACTACTTGCTATTGTTTGGGCTACGAACTATTTTCGCCCCCACCTATTCGGTAACAAATTTAAAATTGTCACTGATCATAAACCCCTACAGTGGCTCATGAGCTTGAAAGAGCCGCACTCCAAACTTGTCCGATGGCGATTAAAACTCGAGGAGTACGATTATGAAATCGTTTATAAAAAGGGAACCCAAAATTCTAACGCTGATGCGCTTAGTCGCATTAAACTCCCCGATAAAATAGAATTCATCGTTAATGATACAACAGCTGCCACCATACATTCTGCAGAAGAGAATCTAGGTGATGGCATACCTATTTCGGAGAGATAATTAAATGAATTTAATCTGCAAGTAATATTCCAAATATCAAATAGTCCACCTCAAAACGTACTAAAAACTGTTTTTAGGAACAAACAGAGACGTACCATTACTAGAGAATCATTTTCCGAAGACGACGTTATCAATATATTTAAAGAATACCTTTCTCCGAACAAACTGACTGCAATAATGGCAGACGACGAAATATTTAAATTAATACAACAAGTTTAGTCAAAGTATTTTGCTAAGAACAAAACCTTCCGCTTACTAAGGTGTACAAAACTCTTGACAGACGTCACAGAAAGCGACGAACAGGACCAAATCATTAACGACTACCATTCAAAATTCAACCACAGAGGCATTACTGAAACATACCAACATTTACAACGAGACTATTTTTTTCCTTATATGAGGAACAAAATAACTCAAACCCTTAATAATTGCACTACTCGCCAGACTCAAAAATACGATAGGCAACCTCCCAAAATAGCTTTCGCATCGACAGAAACACCTATAAAACCATTGGACATAATACACATAGATATATTTAGTATTAATAACAAAAGTATTCTCACTATTATTGACAAGTTTTCCAAATTTGGTGCAGCATATAAGTTATGGCATCATAACGCCATCAATGCGCGGCCTGTTCATCGTCCTGCACGCGCATCGCCTCAACAGCATTTTCTCACGCCCAGCAATAGCTTCCGTCGCCTGGCTGGTATTTGAGCCAGACCAACCTACTTCTCACGCCCAGCAATAACTTCCGTCGCCTGGCTGGCATTTGAGCCAGACCAACTTACTTCTCACGCCCAGCAATAGCTTCCGTCACCTGGCCGGAATTTGAACCAGATCAACTTACTTCCCACGCGCACCAGTAGTTTCCGTCGCCTCGCCGGCATTTGAGCCGGATAAACGAACTATCAACTTGTTTCCCACGCGCAGCAGTTTCACTCCTCACTTAGGGCTATGTTTCGAATTTATTGTTAAGTACAGTTTAGTTTTAAGAAAGACTCTAAATAAAGTAGTCATGACTTGAACTCGTAATATTTCTATAAATAAAAATAACTTATACTTTGGCAACCCGGAATAGTTTAAACATAGTTAAACAAATCAAGCATTTTATAAGCCTACACGGCATACCTCGGAAGATTGTTTGTGACCAAGGGTCAGAGTTCACTTCAAACATCTTCCATGACTTCTGCAAACAGTTCAACATCATTCTCCATGTCACCTCCTTCCAGCAGACATCTAGTTATGCTCCTGTAAAAAGGATGCATTCGACATTAACAGAAGTATATAGAATTATTCGGGATAAATATAGGGAAAAAGACCATGACGATATACTCAACGAAACTATCATAACATACAATAACGCGATCCATTCCTCTACAAATTATACGCCATATGAACTTTTTTACGGACGCACATACGTTTTGAGCGAAGCTTTGACATACGATAATCAACATGACTACTTACAAAAGATAAACGCTTTCCAGACCGAACTTTTCCAGTCCATCAAAAACCTCCTAGATAAGAAAAGAGACAAATACCTAGAAAAAAGAAATAGAAATAGGCAAGACCCCCATGACCTTAAAGAAGGTGAGATAATCTACCGCAAAGAATATAGACGTAATAAAATGACCCCACGATTCAAAAAACAGAAAGTCAAAACTAACAATAGATTCACCGTTATAACTAACGATACAAGGAAACTTCATAAAGGCAGAATAAAAAAGAAAAGAAAATTTCAGGTTACTGACGACAATAGTGACAACAGTACAAGGACAAAACCTGGAAGTACACAACCTGACTGACAGTTATGGACTGCACATAATAAATTTAATTAACTACGCGGAAAGTATTCAAAAAATTCATAAATCAATAGAAGCTTTGGGAAAAGAAGAAGCAAATATTGACACTATAAATATAGCACATATTAAATTCAAAGAACTTGAACACAAACTTCAGACACTTTTACCGAAACAGAGACCAAAGAGAGGCATAGAAGATGGACTAGGTACTGCTATAAAAGCTATAACAGGAAACATGGACGTGAACGACGCAATAGCTATTAACGAAGAATTAAAAAATTTAAATTTAAATCAGAATGTTCTAAAAAACGCAGCAAACCAGCAAATCAGTATCAATAAAAAAATGTTAGAGAGATTTGATAATATCACTCGCCACATAAACGAAAAGCAAAAAACAATACAAACATTCTTAAAGCTTTACAATGATAATATAAATAACGTACTCAGAACAGATCATGAAGTTCTGAAACACCTTCAATATATTCACAGAATTAATTTCAATATAGACTTGCTTTACAACCATCTAGTAAATATTGCCGAAGCAGTTACCCTTGCTCAATTACATATAATTTCCAAACAGATATTAAGCAAAACAGAACTGGACGAAATAAGAGACATTTTACAAGAGCAATCCATTTATTTCTCTTCAGACGAACAAATATATGAAATTTTACATTTACAAGCTTATTACAATAATTCAGATATTGTGTTTAGCATTGAAATTCCCATTACATCTCAAGAAAAACATTCCTTCTTCCATCTTATACCTCTTCCTATCAATAAAACTTTTTCCATATCTACATATCCCTACCTTGCTATGCATGAATTCGACGAACTTTATTTTGAGGAAGTGTGCGATCTCATAGAAGGCATCTACCTGTGTAAAGGCAAGGAAAAGAAACGAACCAAATTTCCTGAATGCGTACGAAACATTATCAACAACCAGCCTGCAGTATGTAACCTTACAGATAATTTCGAGCCAAACCCAATATCGCAACCAGAACCGAACTCTGTCCTCCTTACCGATGTTCGCAACACGACCATCAATACAACATGCGGTATCAGCAGATATAACATTTATTGCACCGAACTATTACATTTCAAAAATTGTACTATTCTTATTAACAATATCACCTTCGATTCTAGAGCAGATATCTTCTGGGATAGTGTAGTAATACACCCACCGACTCGCAGTCGAATAAATTCTTCAATTATCAACCAACACCTTTCACTAACAAGACTCTATCTAGACCAGTTAAAAAACAATGAGAAGATCCAGCTACTCACCACTGATTCAAAAACTCACCTCATATCAATCTGGACCATATTGATCCCAATAATCATCATCTTAATAGCAGCTTTCATCAGAACAAGAATCAAAATCCAGCGGACTCCTGAGGACCACACAACGGGAACCAACTCTAATACGAGGGATGTATCAAACGCTCCTTCGAGGAAAAACATCCTCTGGCAGTCGCTTCACTAAGGGGGGAGAAGTTACGACCTCACATCATCCTTCCGCGGAATTCAGTGTTAAGATATATCTTTCTTTTATTTTTCAAACAATGTATCACTCTGTAATCCAAATACATATCCATATTCATGCACATTGCTAATCCCACATTAATCTGTCACATTCCTAATCCCACGCTATGTAACCGATATATCCATCCACCTCCCATACTAAAATAGCATAATAGCATGATCAGCATAATGTAATTATAAAATGCCATTGTAAAAATGAGAGATTGTTCAGTTCTGTGATTAAAGTGTCGAAGGACGAAGCTCTGCCCGAAAATCAAATTGTTTTTTTGTTTTTTTGCAAATCTCGTCGTGGCGGAGATACAGTGAACCAAAAAAAAAGTTGTACACTATATTTCGGAGCAGTCAAAGCTCTATATCTCTTGATCTATTTATTTCACCGAAATAAAATAACTTTCAAAATGACATATATTCTAATAGCTTTTAAATGCACTTTATTTGAATTTTATAAATTACACAATTTCTTTAAAAATAAGCATAATACAAAATATGGCACTTTTACAAAGCCAAAAAAAAACCTGTACACTCTGTTTCTTCTAATTTAAACAACCGTTATTCCCTGGAAAAAAATCGTTGTATTTTTTCTGGTAATGCCCAGTTGTTTTCTAATCGTGAACGAGTTCAGAAGTTAGATATTAAAGTGAGACAAAAATCAAAATGGAGAGTAAGCAAACATCTGTAGAAATGAAAAAGTTTATCATAAAATTATGGGAAGAAAAAAAAAGTTTGAGGAAGATAGCGGAAATTGTTAAAAAGCCACATTCCACGGTTCAGTATATCATTACTATGTACCAGAAAAATGGATTTTTAACAAGGCCGAGTGGTAGTGGGCGTCCGGGCAAGATTTCGACTCCACAAACTAAAAGGCTTATTGTAAGAATGGTGAAGGAAGATCCCAAAATTTCAGCTGTGAAGATAGCGGAAAACTTAAGAGAAAGTCAACTCACGACTGTACACCCACAAACAGTCCGCAATTTCTTGCATTCGGAAGAATATGGAGGATATACGCCAAGGAACAAACCCCTGTTATCTGCAAGAAATATAAAAAAGCGGCTGGAGTACGCAAAAGAGTTTATCAAAATGCCACCAGAGTTCTGGAACACTGTTATTTTCACAGACGAATCCAAATTTAACATTTTCGGGTCTGATGGTCGGCGATTCGTATGAAAAAAAAAAGGTGAGGCACTCGACCCCAAAAATGTTAACGCCACTGTAAAACACGGCGGAGGGTCCGTTATGGTGTGGGGTGCGATGGCAGCCAACGGTGTAGGGAATCTTGAATCCATCGAAGGAACAATGAATAAATTTGGTTATTTAACAATATTAAAAAATAATTTGCCTCCTACTGCCGCAAAATTGGGTCTAGAAGGAAAGGTTTGCTTCCTCCAGGACAATGATCCAAAGCATTCGTCCATGTTAGTGAGGGAATGGCTATTATACAATGTAAAGAAAGTAATTCCCCATCCACCCCAAAGTCCGGATCTCAACCCTATTGAGCATTTATGGGCTCATATTGAAAAAAAACTGAGGGAAAAAACGGTTTCAAACAAAGCAGAGCTGAAAACAGAGCTCGAAAGGATATGGCAGACAATTACCCCGGACATTACCAGAAACTTGGCTCTTTCAATGCCTAAGAGGCTTCAAGTGGTCTTAGACAATAAAGGGCACCACACAAAATACTAGGTTAAGTAACATGTCCCAACAGTTAACGAAGAAAAATAGATTTATGAAGTGTACAAGTTTTTTTTTTGGCTTTTGTATAGTGTTATTTTGTTTATGTTTGTTTTTTTATAAGAAATGAAAATAATGTTAAGTTTAAGATAAAGTTTATAAGCATTTTGATAATTTAGTGTTTCATTTTCACTTTATTTCACTTCATTAACTTTTTTAGTTTAGAAGATATTGACTGATGAAGTTTGACTGCCATACTGTTCAACTTTTTTTTTTGGTTCACTGTATTTCGCGCGTTGACTTTCGTTGAGGAAATGGACAGCACGGTTTCGTTAGAGCAGCTCCAAAAACGGCGGCGGGATAAAATCGAAGAGTGGAAATTGTTCGGCACGCTGCATGACGAATACCTTGACGCCGTAGATGAAGAAGAGTTACACGTGGCTTCACGAAGAGTTACACGTGGAATTTGCCGATTATGAAAAGAAGGATTGTCGCGTGCAATCAAAGATCGTAGTTCAAGCTCGCAAGTAGTCGATCCTAATGATACGGTGTTTGAGAGGTTAGCGAGCCAACAATTAACATTTTTGGAAAGGCTTAGTGACGCGGGGGGAACTCTTCGAATGTACAGTTGCCAAAAATTATAATTTCACCATTTGCAGGGGATTACAAGGATTGGCATTTGTTTCGCGACTTGTTTGTTGCTACCGTGGACACTCGGTCAAATAGTTATATCACAAAACACAAAACCCAATATTATTCATACTATACCCAATAAAATATGATTCATACTGTACGACATATTCACTAAGAAGTTGCGACATCAAAAGCCTGTATTGCAAGAAGACGAAACAAACGAACAAAACAAACGAAACAAACAAAACATGATTGGAAACCGTCACAACGTCCGCCCAAAAGAATAACATAAACAAACGAAGCAATAAACTCCGGTGAAACACACAAGCACTTAATGTCGAGTGCCGATCACATGCGGAACTTAGGACAAAATATACGAAGCAACGCGTAGGCACAGAATATCAAAAACGCTTATGCTAATGACCGACCCTTAAAACGCATTGCAACATAAATGCAATGCATAGTGAATCAACTGCGTAAGCATAAAATATCGAATATGGGTCGATGTCCAGACAAAGACACTTAATGACCGACCCCTAAAAACGAATTGCAACATAGTCGCAACTCATAGTGAATCAACCCAAAAAACAGTATATAAACCGAAGCAGAATCCCCCTAGAGCATACAGTGTGTTCCCGAACTTAAAACGCGAAAGTGTATTCCCTTAACGTTAATAAAAGCATCTAAAGTAGTACATTAAAAAGGTCATCACATTTATTAGTGGCGCGGTCGGTAGGATAGTCGTCAATTATCGGAACGAATATCTGATAAGCTTCTATCCGTGAAACGTACCTACAAACCCAACGTTAAGGGAAATTACAAACATACATAGTCCCAAAGTTACCGCGTTCGCAAAGTGTGTTCAAAGCGATTAATGCTACGAAAAAGTGTAAATTCCTACATGCTGCCAGAAGAAACGAACATTCCAAAGGGAGCATAGGTACCACCGCAAGAAGCACACATACCCAAAGCCGAGGATCACACCAAATCTTGGATCGACGACGAAGCCACAACTGATTTCCAGGCGTTACAACAGCGGTTCTGAAGGCAAAACCGAGGACAAGTTCCGGCACAACCTAACTAAGAAGCACCATCGACAACAGAAGGCACCCTACAACTCATCAAGGCTCCACACCGTCTCCAAACAGAGTGAATATTTTTATTTTTCCTTTTTTTTTGTACCTATCTTTTTATTTTATGAATATATGTATTTACGCAACAGATAACTTTAATATCGTGCTATATCCTAACAATAGAACTTAAGTCAGACGTATGATAGGAGATATTGAAGCAGGGATAGACCGTGTAAGGGCTCAATCAGTCGGGATCTCCAATCTAATAGAAAGCCTAAGACCAAGAACCGAAATGTTAAACCTAAACATTGACCCCATAAAATACCTTACCCACCTACCCGAATACTCTGGAGATTATCGTGAACTCCAAAATTTTATAGACCCAATCGATAAAATACATCCAATCTTAGCCTAATATGATGAACTTGGTCAAGGCATATTCTCAGACCTAATCAAATCAAGATGCAAAGGTAGGGCAAGGGAATTATTAGATATTAACAACCATGTTACAACATGGAACGACATGAAAACAATACTGACGAACAATTTCGATGACAGACTAAGCGTTGACGATCTATTTGACGAAATGCGAAGTCTCCCGGTACGTCCAAACTACGTTTAATTCTATAATTCGATCAAAAATATTCTCAGACGTCTCAATAACATTTTATATATTTTATATTTTATATTGTAGGGACCCTAACTCTTTAGAAGATGCCATAGACATTCTTCAAGAATCAGGATACGCTTATCATAATATACGTCCTAATAATCAGCCAAAGAGTGAACCAAACAAACCACTCAAATCTAAAAATCCGCCCCACAGATATGAGCCAGCAAACACTAACTCAAACACTCACAATATTAACAGAAACACTTACAATGCGAGATTTGAATATCCGAACTCTTATAATCAAGAGTTCCGACCGAGACAAACGCCAACCCAATACTCCACTAACCACCAACAAAACCCATTTAGGAACAATCAATATTCCAACACAAATTATTCTCGTAATTACACCAACTATAGTAACATTCACAACGTGTTCACCAACCCATCTCCCCACTACAGAAACCAAACTGTAGAACCAATGGAGATAAACAATCAGAACCTTGTAGAAGTGGGAAATTTTCGACAAGACCCCACTGCAAACTCCCCTACATAACCATACAAGCGAAACATTTCCTAATAGAGCCTCAAACTCAGTAGTCAAACCCGGAATCTTTCAACCACACTTAATCAGAAATCTTCAAAAACCAATCATCCTCCGATCCTTAAACAAAGATACCATAGTTACACAAAAGGCGACCGTTCAAGGTCAACAACAAATTCAATCCATACCAGGTAGCATAGACTTTTTAGTTTACCCATTTCACCCAAAATATGACGGACTAATAGGAAACGACATATTAACAAAAAAAACAATGCAATAATTAATAGCTGACCGGTACCCTATACCGGAAATAAATGAGGTACTATCTCAACTCGGCAAAAACAACTGGTTTAGCGTTCTAGATTTAAAAAGTGGCTTCCACCAGATCCCGTTGAAAGAGTCGGACCTAGAGAAAACGGCCTTCTCAGTCAATAACGGTAAATACGAATTTACCAGATTGCCGCTCGGACTGAAAAATTCCCCGGCCATTTTCCAGTGGACCCTCGACGATATTCTTCGAGAGCATATCGGAAAGATATGTTTCGTCTATATTGACGATATTATTAAATTCAGTCAAGATGAGGAAACTCACGCGGAACATATTCGAAAGGTCTTCAAAACACTAGAAGAAACCAACATGGAAGTCCAATTGGACAAGTGCGAATTTTTCAAACGAGAAGTCGAGTTCCTCGGATTCATTGTATCTTACAATGGCATTAAAACAAATCCGGCCAAGGTAGAAGCGATCCTTAACTTCCCAAATCCCAGAACCTTGAAACATCTGCGATCCTTCTTAGGATTAGCCGTTTATTATCGTCGATTTATAAGGGACTACGCCATAATAGCAAAACTACTTACTGCTCTTTTACGAGGAGAAAGAGGCAGGGTACAAAAAAATGTATCCAGCAAACTTCTAATAACCCTCAACGAAGAAGCATTGGGTGCTTTTTGGTTAGGTTTCCTTCAATTTTTTATTAACTTAACATATATCATAAAGTCTGTTTTTTTTTATATATTTGAAGTTGATGTTATCAAACCTTTATATGCTACCTTTCTTTTTACGAAAATGTTCGATAAAATCAGCCGATTGTACTGTTACACATATTTACTCTCCAGTTATCACTTAATCACTCCTCCACTCGTTCACCAGAACTCGAGCAATCGACATATGTATAAAACAACAAAGAAATAAAGATAAAATTCATTTTTTCATATTGGAGTTCGTTTAATTTGTGCGGTAACTCGCTTTGAAAAATATTGGAGCGACAAACATTGGCGACCGTGACAGGACACAAAAATTAAAATTACATTCGTTTTCAAAGGTGTATTGTTTTTTATTCTTTTTACTTTTCTTTGGTTTATACGTAAGCATAAAAGGGTGCAGACATGTCAGTGAATGATAAAGAAATTTCTGTCGCTAAAACAAAACGTGCTTCGGTAATCGGACAGTTAACTAAATTGAAAAGTTATTTCGCGAGCGTTAGTGAAACGAAAAGCATTCCTGAACTTGAAACGAGGCTTGGGATGCTTGAGTCTTATTCTGAGAAGTTCGACCGAATTCAAACGGAACTTGAAGTTCTTGATGAAAGTGAATTAGAAAGCAACAAGAGATGTACTTTTGAGGACAGTTATTGTATGCTCAAAACAAACATTCTTGCTCTTCTCAGTTCAAAAAAAAAAAAAAAAACGCGTGTGGTTGTTCACATCAACCACTTCGGGTTAAAAATGTCAATCTTCCCAAAATTACATTGACTAAGTTCTCGGGCAATTACACTGAATGGCCGAACTTCCAGTCAATGTTCACGACGCTAGTGGATTCCGACGAGGAGCTCTCTGCAGTGGAAAAATTTCAACACCTTCGTTCAAGCTTGACGGATTCCGCCCTTCGGACCATTGAGTCTTTGGAAATTACAGAAGCAAATTATTCAAAGGCCTTGAGTACATTAAAAAGTAGATTCAATAATAACCGTTTGATATTCCAGGCACATATTCGTGAACTTTTCGGGATTTGTAAAATATCATCAACATCAGCTCAATCATTGCGAAATCTTACTGATTCTATCAATGCACATTTACGTTCGTTGCAAACTCTTGGAAGTCGAGAACAGCTTGCCGATGGATTACTAATATTCTTAGTTGCAAACAAATTGGACGCGCAGACACAAAGCAGATGGGAGGAAGAAGTCTGTCAACAAGCGCATTTCTGAATCAAAGCGATTAGGTCTTTGCTTAAACTGTCTTCGTAAAGGACATTCGTTAAAATCATGCAAATCTCAGAGTTGTAAACATTGTCATGCTCGACACAATACCTTGCTTCATTTGGCGCCGACGTTCCTTCCTACCCAACCGGCATGCTCAGAATGCGCTTTTCCTTCGCCATCTTCGTCTAATTCGAATCAAATACAGATAAACTCCTCAGTAGATAAAAACACCAATAATGTACTCACGATTTCGTCACAATTGAATTCATCTCACCATAATTGCATTTCATCAAATCAGTTTGTCTTTCTCGCTACAGCAATCATTTTGGTACGTGATAAATATGGAAACTTTGTTCCAGGCAGAGCACTTCTTGATTCTGCTTCTCAGTTGCATTTTATTACTCGTCGTTTTGCTCAACTTTTGGCAGTTCCTAGGACGTCTACAACAATGTCAATCACTGGAATCGATCATACACAAGTATCCGTTCGGCATAAACCCAACATAACTTTTCGTTCTCGAGTCAATGATTTCACCGATACTATTGAGTGTCATGTCCTTCCATCTATCACAGATTGTCATCCAAAATAGAGGATTCATCCCAATTCAATATGTATTCCAAAAAATATTGAACTTGCTGATCCAGCCTTTTATGAAGCAGGTAAAATAGATATGCTTATTGGGGCTTCATTATTTTTCGATTTGCTTTGCGTTGGGCAAATTCATCTTGGATCTAACGGACCAACTCTGCAGAAGACCCGACTTGGATGGGTGGTTTCTGGCAGTTGTAATTTGGCCAATTTAAACAGAGTGTGTCTTACAGTTAGTTCCAACAAGGATACAGGCAATAACGAATGTCTTAATGAACTTCTAAAACGTTTCTGGGAAATCGATTCACAAGATCATCCCAGTCAAACAAATTCTCCCGAAGAAATTGAGTGTGAAAATCACTTCGTCCACACGCACATTCGATCTCCATCTGGACAATGTGCAGTTAAGCTGCCTTTCAAACAATTCAAGTCTAGGGTCATCCCTTGAAATTGCCAAAAGAAGATTCTGCAACCTAGAAACAAAGTTGAATCGTAGTCCACACATCAAACAACAATATGTGGATTTTATGTCAGAGTACAAGCTAATGAACCATATGAGCAAAGCACCTGAAGATGTGCTTCAAAAGAACCATTATTTTCTGCCTCACCATTGTGTTTTGAAAGAAGATAGCACAACAACAAAGCTCAGGGTTGTATTTGATGGCTCGGCTAAAACTACCACTGGTTTGTCTTTAAATGATATCCTTATGGTTGGACCTACCATTCAAGCTGATTTGTTCAGTATTCTCTTGAAATTTCGCACCCATCGCTTGGCTGTTACAGCAGATATCGCAAAAATGTATCGCTGTGTTCAAGTGCAGAGCCCTGATGATAATATGCAGTGCATTTTATGGCGTGATCATTGTTCTGAACCACTTCAAATATGTAAGTTGAATACCGTGACTTATGGCACCGGACCAGCTTCCTTCCTCGCAATTCGTAGCCTTACACAACTTGCCCTGGATGATCAAAACAAGTTCCCACTAGCATCGAAAATCGTCAAATCAGATTTTTATGTGGATGATTTGCTCACAGGTGCAGATTCCTTAGCGGATCTCCTTGAAATCAAAACCCCAATTTCTTTCGTTGTTATCTGGAGGGGGCTTTCACTTGCGCAAGTGGTGCTCAAACTCACAAGAATTTTTGGAGTAGACTGAGGCAAAACAAAGGGAAGAGTTTCTTCAAATAAACAACGGAAACGTGACGAAGGCTCTGGGGATTATTTGGGAGCCGAAAAGGGATGAATTTTGGTTTTCATGGAATAAGCCTTCAACAACAAGGATTACAAAACGTTCAGTGCTTTCAACTATCGCGCGTATGTATGATCCTCTTGGCTTCATAGGACCAGTTATTGTTCGAGCAAATATTTTTATGCAAATTCTATGGAAAGAGAATGTTAATTGGGATGAGACACTTCCTGTAGCATTACACTCTCAGTGGGAGCAGTTTTATGATGAGTTAGAATTTATAAACAAAATAAAACTTCCTCGCTATGCATTTCAATCCAAGGCAACATTTCAACTTCATGGTTTTGCTGATGCCAGTTCACGGGCATATGGTGCTTGAGTCTACATTCGAAGTCAGCAGGAAGATGGAAACATACAAATCAGGCTTCTTTGTTCCAAATCAAGGATAGCTCCAATCGGGACGATATCCATACCCAGACTTGAGCTGTGTGCTGCACTGACCTTAGCCGAATTAGTTCAGCGATTGATTCGATTAATTCCTGTAGATATAACAAATGTTACTTGTTGGACGGACTCTACAATTGTCTTAACCTGGCTCGACTCGCCAACTTGCACATGGACTACCTTTGTGGCAAACAGGGTAACTAAAATACAAAACCTTACCAATGGCTGTGTATGGCGACATATTCGAAGCGAACATAATCCAGCAGATATCCTGTCACGTGGATTAGGGCCTTCAGCTTTGCACACATCTACTCTTTGGTTTCAAGGTCCCGAATTTTTGCGGAAATCGCCGATCCATTGGCCCAACTTAACAAAGGTTATAGAACCTAATATACCTGAAAAAAGGGGTGAAAGGTCATGCCTTGTGATGTCTGAAACATTAGACCTAATAACTCGATGCAAATTTATAAACAATTACAACAGTTTAATTAGAACATTTGCTTTCATGAAGCGCTTCATAAACAACTCTTCATCTAAAATAGAAGAGAGAGTATATGACGCATTTACTACAGAAGAGCTTGACACGGCTCTTAGGACAATTATAAGATCGATTCAATTAGCATCATTCCAGTACGAATACAAAAGGCTCAGGGATGGAAAAGAAATAACAGAGAACTGTACTTTCAAGTCTCTGAATCCATTTATTGATAATTTCGGTCTACTGCGCGTAGGAGGGAGATTAGAAAAGTCGTCATTGCCTTTCGACTTCAAGCATCAAATGATACTTCCAAAATATCATCAATTTACTGAAACAATAGTGCGACATTTTCATCTGATTAATATGCACGCAGGATGTCAAGCATTAACATCTATACTCAGGGAGCGATTTTGGCCTTTAGGAGGAAGGCACAACATAAGGAGGATAATCAATAAGTGTGTTCGCTGTTTCAGAGCCCGTCCAGTGGTGTTAAAGCAGCTCATGGGAGATCTGCCGGAAAGCCGCATAAAACCATCGAGACCATTCCTCCAGTGCGGGATCGACTTCTGTGGACCATTTTACATACGATCTGGAATTCGGGGAAGAGGACCAATTAAGACTTATATCAGTCTTTTTATATGCATGAGCACTAAGGCAGTTCATCTTGAGCCAGCTATGGATTTGTCGACTGCAGCCTTCTTATCAGTTTTAAGACGATTTGTGTCGAGAAGAGGGAAACCATCTGTTATATTTTCAGATAAAGCTACCAATTTCGTCGGAGCTAACTCAAAATTGGTAGAGTTGAAAAATCTCTTTGATCGCTCTCAAAAACCGTTTACTGTGATTCAAAGAACTTGCGCTGATGATGGAATCAATTGGAAATTTATTCCCGCTCGCTCTCCGCACTTCGGAGGGTTGTGGGAGGCATCCATCAAACTAGCTAAATATCATTTACGGCGAGTTGTGGCATATGCAGCTTTAAATTTCGATGAATTCCATACCCTAATATGTCAAATAGAATCTATAATAAACTCTCGACATTTACATCCACTTTCAGATGATTCGAATGATTTGAGTGTACTAACACCAGGACATTTCCTGATTACATGTATTCGCGAGCCCGATTTTACGACGATTTACGATCAATCGTTTGTCAAACTGGCAATTGGTTCAAAATATGCAACAACACTTCTGGAATAAATGGGTCAAGGATTATCTGTCAACTCTTCAAAATCGTCCAAAATGGAAATCTACTGCTCAAAATATATTTGTTGGAGCAATAGTTTTGCTAAAGGATGAAAACTTACCCCCTTTGAAGTGGCCGTTAGGACGAGTAACAGAGATCTTTCCTGGAGCTGATGGCTTAGTCCGAGTAGCGAAAATTAAAACCCAAGATGGATGTGTGAAGCGTGCCATCACCAAGTTATGTATCTTGCCAATCAACCCAGATGACAACGGTAATCTTGAAAGTAAAACCTTTCAAGGTGGGGAGGATGGTTAGGTTTCCTTAAATTTTTTTTTTTTTTTTTTTTTACGAAAAAATGTTCGATAAAATCAGCCGATTGTACTGTTACACATATTTACTCTCAAGTTCTCACTTAATCACTCCTCCACTCGTTCACCAGAACTCGAGCAATCGACATATGTATAAAACAACAAAGAAATAAAGATAAAATTCATTTTTTCGTATTGGAGTTCGTTTAATTTGTGTGGTAACTCGCTTTGAAAAATATTAGAGCGACAAAACTTTTAATAAAATAAAAAACGCCCTAATCTCAAGAGAAACCATCCTAGCTTACCCCGATTTCAGCAAAGAGTTTCTATTAACTACTGATGCATCCAACTTTGCCATCGGCGCGGTACTATCGCAGGCAGATGGACCAATAACCTTAATTTCTCGGACCTTGAATAAATCCGAAGAAAATTACGCCGCAAATGAAAAATAAATGCTGGCAATAATTTGGTCCCTAAAAGCCCTTCGGAATTACCTTTACGGCAGAGCTAAAGTCATGATATATAGCGACCACCAACCCCTGACGTATGAGCTAAGTAACAAAAATACGGCCGCTAAAACGAAACGTTGGAAGGCAATACTGGAGTAATATAACTATGATCTCCAATACAAGCCTGGAGGAACCAATGAAGTCCCAGATGCTCTTTCCCGACCACCGCAAAATAACTCTATTAATGTCTTGACTTCTACGCTAACAGCGACGAAAGCTCTTCTCATTCACTAATTCCCACGGTCGAAACGCCCATTAATGTTTTGAAGAGCCAAATCCTTTTAAATATAGGAGAAAATACCAAACAAGAATTTAAAATAGTTTTTCCCCGATATCATCGCCATGTCATCACAGAACCGGACTATAACAAAGAAAAACTTTTGCAAATCCTAACAAAAATCCTAAATCCATCGGTCGTTAATTGTATTAAGACCCAAGAACATATAATGGGTATGATACAAGAACTATATCCGTTACATTTTAAAACTGTAAAATTTAGGTTCACGCAACTGCAAGTAGAAGACGTCATTAATCTAACTGATCAAGAAACCATCCTCATAGAAGGGCATAACCGTGCTCGCAAACTCTAGGAAAATATTACTTCCCCTCAATGACACAAAAAATAAAGAAAATAACCCAGATCTGCTCAACCTGTAAACGCAATAAGTACGAAAGACACCCAAACCAACCGAAGCTTGGAGAAACACCACTTCCGACCTTTTCTGGTCACACAGTCCATTTCGACATTTTTCTAACCGATAAAAAAATTAATTCTAACTTCCTTAGACAAGTTTACCAAGTACGCACAAGTATGGATATTAAAGAGCAGAGCGATAGACGATATTAGATATTCTTTTTCGGTGTACCAAATTCGATCGTATCGAGCGACTGGATCAATTGTTAACTATCAACAAAATTACGGATAATATTCTGCAAGCATCTTATTTGATTACACTCGTGGGGCCTGATGCGTACAAAAATATAGTCACTGTCGGCTCCTGCTGAACCTCACTCAAAAGGGTACAAGGAGCTAATTAAAACTCTAAAAGCACACTTCAAACCGAAGGTGAATATTGTAGGCATTTAGAATGTGCTATAAGAATAAATAAAACCTAGTCTGTGCACATACCATAAACATATTCCAGTCCGTTCCTTTAAGTAAATAAGCCCATTTCGGTTAGAGCTTTCGTCATTGAACACTGATCGTATGATTTTACCGCTTGCTTGATTTGTATATATAAAGTAGTGAAGAAGACAATAAAGAGACTGTCAAACGGAACGTTGTTTTACTTTCACGGTGTTTCTCCTCAGCGGGGTTCTGACAAAACCCCTTGTAGTAAAATTGTCATGAAAAGCTTCTCGAAATTCGCCGTTCGGAACCGGCAATAAATTGTAGGTCCTTTTCACCTATGGGAAAATGAAATCACACACAACATGGGTGATTGAGAGAAGCTCGGCTCAGGTCCTTCATTGACTGTAACGCGAAGATACATACATACATGCTCAGTATACAAGTTAACACAATGCACCAAGATTTGCTGATGCCTTTGCGCACGTCCCCAACTGACACCAGAAACGCTTGATGCGCAGCCCAATTTGCATGCCCTGTTCACATGATAAATTTGCATTGCCATTCCTACCCGACACCTTCTTCAAATATTCACATGAAACTCCCACATAACACATTCCAGCTAAACGTCACAAGAACATCGCAACTACACTGCGCATTCCATCAACACCACTTGACACCTGCCCAATAGAATCACCTTAGACCCAACAACCCGCATTCCTTCACGTTCTCATTTTTCGTTCCCACAGCTGCATTAGAAAATAGATTAAGTTTTCAGTCTTAGATTTGATGTAGTCCGAAGTGGACGTTTTTATGAAGAATAAAAAATATTTTTTAAAAAAAATAATTAGTTAATTATTTGAAATGGCGCCCAAGCAGGGACCAGTGAGCTAATCAATACAGTGCCAGTGCCCTAAACTAGCGCCCGCGTAATTCGTATTAGAACAATTATCCACGAAAGGAAAAACTTACCAGAGCCCTTAAGCAGTGCCAGTGTAAGTTCGTAAAAAACTGTACCAGTGCCCTCAAGAAGTGCGTGTAGTCGGTTAAAAAAGAAAGAAAAGCTCATTGGTGCCCCGAATTCGTGGTAAAGAAGACAAATCAAATTGCCGACGAAAAGAAACAAAAACATACACATTAGGGAAAAGTGCAAAGTGAAAGCAAGAGAAATAAGAAAAAAAGTGCGGATAGTGTGAGGAAGGCGCCCTAGTAAACGAAGCTACGACAGGACTTCAACAAACGGGACGAAGCCGCCACAGGACTTCAGCCAACCCACCAAGATGAAGATAGCAGCTACATATATTAATGTAAGCATAGACAAATAAGATTTATAGTTCAATCATATAAAAACTGTTTATTAAGAAATTAATTAAGTATTCTAACGGAATCGTAATCTAAAAGAAATATAATAAGAAAATCACTGCAAGTGAATAGAAGAAGCTTAAATTAAGAAAGTAAAAACTTTACAGCCTAAGAATTACTGATATAATAGCTTAGAAGATTCTCTACTACTACCAGATCCACCGCTCCCCCTAACCCCCCAAATTCTAGATCGTTAACGATCCCTTCTGACAACCCAGTCGCTACAAATACTCAAAACGAAAATGCAAACACTTCGTTCCAATCCAGTGCATCCCATACGGATACAAATTTCGAGGTAAGGTCAACTACCGCATTGGATACACTAATCATGACTATTGTCCAATGCGCCCTTGATCAGCAAGATCAAGGTATCGTCCAAAAATACCTAATTTCTTATGCCGATCTCTTTTCTGGCACAGACCAGTCGATCGATCCCGAACACCGCAACGATTTACAAGATCTGGATAAAATACCAAAAGTGGTCCGCTGTCTCCGCGGATTCTCAGGAGACCCAAGAGAATTTAGCTCCTGGAAAAAAAGCGTGGACCGTATATTTCAAATATATGACTCAATAAAAGGTACCCGAAAATATTATGGGATACTTAGCGTCATCAGGAGCAAGATCACCGGTAACGCGGATACAGCATTAGAGTCATACAACACCCCTTTCAATTGGGACGACATGTCCCGCTGTCTCGTCATGCATTATGGCGATAAAAGCGACCTTACCACATTAGAGTTCCAAATGACCTCACTTATGCAAGGGAATAACACCATTCCAGAGTTTTACCAAATCGTATATAGCCACCTATCCCTCATACTTAATAAAATAGCCTGTATGAATGTAGGACAAGAAGCCATAAAGCTCTTGACTGATACTTTCAGAGATAGAGCATTAGACACATTTATTCGGGGTCTCAAGGGAGACCTACCTCGTCTATTGGGAATACGCGAGCTGAAAAACCTTCCAGAAGCACTTCACCTGTGTTTAAAACTCGAAAATCAGAGCTATAGGAGTCAACAGGTACACTCAAACCACATGCCTAACAAACGTATTACAAATCCCGCTCCAGTATTTGCTGCACAAAAAAATGTCCCAATAACCCCCAAAGGTTCCAATGTAGGCCACAAATTCATAATTCTTCACCAGGCTATCCACCCTTGAACACTCCACGACGTACCCCGTTTATTAATCACTCTCACGTAAACCAAAGAAACCAGAATTTAAATAACTTTCAACAAAACCGTGGATCATCCCCTGCACCAAGACCCTTCATGCCGTCAAGGCCACAGATTTAACTAGAACCCACGTTCAAAAGAGAAAGTACCCAAACAAGAAACCCAACTCAAAGAAGTCACCAACCCAGTCCACAACAATTCCAATTCCGACCACAGCAACCGTCTTTTAGATCACAATAACCCACTTGAAGCAATTTCCAAAGAAATTTCCATATCGACACGAATGAAGCCGATCAGACCACCTATGGTCAGATAATAGAGTCCGAGAATTACGACTGTGACCTGCCATTGAATGAATATATAGAAACTCAAGAGCCGATTGACATGAATGCCAATGAAATCCCCGATTTTACCGATATAAATTTTTTAGGTTGACGAACTCTTCGCTGCCGTATTTTGAAGGCAAAGCGAAGAGTGGCGAAATTATCAATATACTAATCGACACAGGATCAAATAGAAATTACATTCAGCCATCCCTCGTTGACAACCCCTTACCCACTAACGAATGCTTTTATGCAACCTCAATAGCTGGTAGCACAAAAGTCACGCACTCTGTCGAGACCACCCTTTTCGGATTAAATGAATTTAAAATTTTATTTTTCCTCCTTTCTTCCCTCAAATCACTCCATGCCATACTGGGCAACGACGCACGCCTTAAAGGAACTCTCCGCAGTAATACACATTAAAGAAAATAACTTGGGATTAGTGAATGGGTATAAAATAAGAATAAAGCAGAAAGAGTCCCACTATGTAAATACAATAGATCTTCGAAGTAGTCACATGTCCCCACACCAATATAATTTCCTCAAAACGGCAATAAAGCAACACCCTTGGTTATTCACTGAAGCTGATAGAGCATTGTCTTATATTACTAATGTCAAAGGTGAAATCAGAACATCGACAGATACGCCTGCCGATTCGAAATATTACCCCTACCCTATGAATTTAAAGGATGAAGTTGAAAAGCAAGTACAACAACTACTTGAGGACGGCGTAATTCGAAAATCGAAATCTCCATACAATTCACCAGCACAAAAACGCTGCCTCAATATTCCAGCGAGCGATCGACGACATCCTTCGGGAACATATAGGGAAGTTCTGCTATGTATATATACATAGACGACATTGTAATATTTAGTAAGGACGAGGAAACGCACATGAAAAACATTATTCAAATCTTCCAAACACTAGAAGACGCAAATGTCAAGATTCAACTTGACAAGTGCGAATTCATTAAAAACGAAGTAGAGTTCCTTGGCTTTATCATCTCAGCCAACGGAATAAAAACGAATCCAAACAAAGTAAAAGCGATCCTAGACTTTCCCGAGCCAAGAACCCTAAAGGAACTCAGATCATTCCTCGGACTCTCTGGCTACTACAGGCGATTCGTGAAAGACTACGCCAAGCTGACTAAGCCACTAACCTCTCTACTAAGGGGAGAAGAAGGACGTATTTCTAAAAGCCTGTAGAGCAAAAAATCCATACACCTGAATTCGGAAGCTGTGGAAGCGTTCCAAAAGCTCAAACGAACACTCGCTTCAGGAGAAATAGTTCTCTCATACCCAGACTTTAATAAGGTTTTTCATCTGACCACCACTGATGCTTCCAACTATGCTATCGGCGCGGTTCTTGAACAAGATAACAGACCGATAACCTTCATCTCTAGAACACTCAGCAAGACAGAAGAGGCCTATGCAACCAACAAAAAAGAAATGTTGGCCATAGTTTGGGCCCTTGGCTCTCTTCGGAATTACCTATACGGTTCAGCCAAGGTAAAGATATTTACCGACTGCCCCTGACTTTCGCGCTCAGTAACAAGAACCACAACACTAAGATGAAAAGATGGAAAGCTTTCCTGGAAGAATATAATTATGAGTTGAGCTACAAATCAGGCAGGACTAACGTTGTTGCCGACGCACTGTCAAGAACTCCATGACTTCAACGCAACATGGCCACGATAGTTCAGCGCACAATCCCATCCCTACCGTTGAGGTCCCTATTAATGTTTTTAAAAACCAGATAATCCTCTACATAGGCGACGAAAATAGCTATAGATTCGAAAGGCCTTTCCTAAAATACTTCAAACACATCTTTATCCAACCCACATATAGCAAAGAAAACATCATTTCAATTTTCAAAAGATATTTAAGCCCACACATCCTTAACGCACTCATGACAACGGAGGAAGTTATGGGGAAAATATAGGAAGTCTACTCTTCGTTCTTTACCAGATACAAAATGCGTTACACACAGATCAAGGTCGAGGGCCTAACCAGCGAAACGGATCAGGACGAACAAATATTAAAAATTCACAAACGCGCGTACAGAAATGCGTGCGAAAACAAAATACAAATGTAAGAAAAAGACTACTTTCCGAAAATGGGTACAAGAATCAAAAATATAGTAAAGGAATGTGCGATATGCAAATTGCATAAATACGATAGACACCCAAATAAACCTGGACTACAGGCGACACCCATTAATCAATTCCCCGGCCAAATTTTGCACATCGATATCTATACAACAGAACGACATCTAGTGCTTAGAGCCTTAGATAAGTTCTCAAAATATGCCCAGGCCAAAATTCTCAAATCCCGAGCCATAGAAGACATCAAACTACCACTTAGGAAACTTCTTTTCACCTTCGGTTTACTTGAAATAATCGTAATTGATAATGAAAAATCTCTTAATTCCGATTCTATAAAATTCATGGTCCAGGACCAATTAGGCATCCGACTTTTCACAACCCCACCTTATGCTAGCACAGTTAATGGCCAAATCAAGCGTCTCCATTCCACCCTCACGGAGATAATGCGCTGCCTTAAATCGCACAGAAGGTACTTTCCTGGAACTTCTAGAACGCAGCATCTACGAATACAACCTCACAATACATTCCTCCACTGGTAAAAAACCAATCGAATTGTTCTTAGGTAGAACTGTTACCACCGACCCGTCACAATTCGACATCAGGCAGGAAAATATAGAAAAACTTAAACAAAAACAATTAGCTGATTTAAAAGTCCATAACAAAAATCGTTAACCCATAAAAACTTATTTCCCAGGAGAAGTAATTTATGTCAAAATCAATAAAAGAATAGGCTCGAAACTCACCCCTAAATACAAGGAGGAAATAGTCAAGGAAGATCTTAATACTACAGTACTAACCCAATCAAATAAAATCGCTTACAAGAGTAATATTAAAAGCTAAACCCATCCCAACAGATGCCTACTTACCATCAGCCACGGCTCAATCCAAATCCTTGATTACACCCAATCTCAATTAATCGTCGTCAAAACCGGAACAGCAAAGGTACAGACCGGCAACATTAGGCTAAAGCTAATACACGAAATACATAGACTTGGAATTATTCCAAAAATTAGTAGACGACATCGTACATGGTATTAAACAGAACATGAGCGCTACCCATCCTATCTATTCCTACCTCTTTCACGAAGCATCCCAACTCCAAGACGTCGTTTACAAATTAAAACTCCTGAAGAGGAAGAGATCTCTAAACTTTATAGGAAGCGCATGGAAGTGGATAGCGGGGAATCCCGACCATGACGACTTCGCAGTTATAAAGAAAAAAATAAACAATGTACTAAGAAATGAAAATAAACAGGTTATCATTAATAAACTCTCAATAGCAAAAATTAACGAACTAAATAACGTAACTAATAAAATATTAAATGAATTAAAAAACGGTAATTTTATCAAAAACAATATTGTATCAGATATCCAATATAGAATCAAACTTTATAAGGAAGAATTAGTAAATATAGAATACGCTATACTTCTAGCAAAAAAGGGTATTGTTAACTCATACATTTTATCAATGGTAGAAATAAACAAAGTTAAAAAAATTTTAGAAAAAGAACGAATACCATTTATTAACATAGAAATAGTATTAGAATTCGCTGAAGTGAAAATCGCTAGCAACTCAAGTACACTTATTTACTTATAAACTTACATAGCACAAGCACAGAATCCTGTACCAAACTATTATTGAAACCAGTTAAGAAAGAAAAAACGATCTATGAACTACCATATAAGGAAATACTTAAATGTCAAAATACGACATATGGAATCGAACAAAACTGTAGAACATACGATACGGTATCCATATGTCCTACATAGTAGGAATTATCTAGATATAAGCGGCACATCCCTTCCAATTGTACTCGTACAAACAACCAACACATCCCTCCAGTCGCGGAGATTTCCAGTGGCATACTACTCCTAAACCAGTATAATGGAACAATAACCGATAATAACCCAATAAACCTAACAGGAACATTTTTAATAAGATTCGAGAACTCCACTATAACCATAGGAAAAATATCATACACCACCAGCACAGCATCCAGATACAAACCCTTACCCCCTATGGCACACCCATCACCAATTCTCGGTAACCTCGAAGAGGTTCTTTTTCTCGAAATGCTAAAGGAAGTGCATATTAACAACATTGAGAACATTGAACTCCTGGACTCCAAACACCGAACCAATCAATTACTTAATCTAGCAATATCCATAGTAATCGTGACATTTATCCTGATCTCAATAGCAAAATTCCTCCGAAAGAAATACCTACAATTTTCCGGAGATATCACTGCCCCGAATGAGGACACCACCGTTGAGCCAGCAACAATCCGAATCCCGTACAAGCTGAAGGCCAGCACCCGCCAACAAGGCCATCACGGATCAGCCAGATACCTTACTTTTAAGATAAAGGTCAACGAGGACGTTTAATTTAAGAGGGGAAGAGTTAACACAATGCACCAAGATTTGCCGATGCCTTTGCTCACGTCCCCAACTGACACCAGAAACCCTTGATGCGCAGCCCAATTTGCATGCCCTGTTCACATGATAAATTAACATTGCCATTCCTACCCGACACCTTCTTCAAATATTCACATGAAACTCCCACACACAACACATTCCGGATGGTCCAGCTAAATGTCACACGAACATCGCAACTACACTGCGCATTCCATCAACACCACTGCCCAATAGAATCACCTTACACCCAACAACCCGCATTCCATCACGTTCCCATCGTTCATTCCCACAGCTGCATTAGAAGATAAGTACTTGTTGTTAGATTAAGTTTTCAGTCTTAGATTTGATGTAGTCCGAAGTGGACGTTTTTATGAAGAATAAAAAATATTTATTTTAAAAAATAATTAGTTGATTATTTTAATTTACAAGTTAACGGCAAAAACATTGTATCATGCAAAATATGCAAAACATGCATGATACAATTCCCCCGAACAACATCATCAAGCCCATACGTGATCAAAAGCCACGAATTCTCTTCCCACCGGACAACAGTGTCTCTTCCCTGAGACAACACCGGACGTTGAACGTCTGGAGCACCTATGGGACTTGGGATGCAATAGAACTATGTAAGTGAATTTTGTAAATTTAGTCTTTAAGTTGCGCTTAGTATGAGCAGTTGAAAATAAAAATATTTTTTTTTATAAATTTTAAGTAAAGAATAGTTTAATTTACACAAAGGTCAAGCAGTATTTATGTTATTTATTTTTTTATTTTATATAAAATTTAGGATAAGTTCAGATTTGTAAGATCTTGCGTAGTGGGGCAAATAAGTCTGAGTTTATCAGAGAGAGCATTTGTAACTCGTGTCGACTTATTTGTTAAACAATTCCTTTTGGCAATTTAAAATTATTGAAGTGAATCTTTTGAAGTGAAATTTTTTTGATAATACATGAGAATGAATGGACAAAAAATTTAAATTCCAGTCATTGGCGATGGTAATTGCTTATTTAGATGTTTGTCTTATTTTATTTTTCAACTCAAGAATGTCATCATATTATTAGATTAATAATAGTGAAATTCATTAAGGATCGTTGGGACAGTTTTAAGGAATGTATATGTGGAGAAGGAGTATACGAAACACAAATTTCAAATAATGTAGAGTTACGTCACAGACGACACTTCCGTTCTTAAAGCCTTAACCCTATCCCCTTCCATGATGATCATTGCATGCATTACTACCAATCACGCATAGCGTGCATGAACTACGTGACCATAGTCCATTCTAGCGACAAACAAAATATGACACCTCCGGTAAAGCGCATTCTTTCCCACCGGTAAATTCATGTTCACCGGAAAAGCTGCATCAACGGAAAGTAGAGAAGAAGCAACGCAAAAAGGTTCAACTCAGTTTTTCGCTTGGAGCATTTTAATCACTTGTACTCCAACTTTCAATAAATAAAGACACATTTTTTTTGGTCTTCCGCTCGACCATCAACAAGTGAATGAACTTTACGAATTCTACGACGATAAAGTAGATACACATGTATATTACAGACTCTACGATAAAGTACCACCATTTACATGTGCTAATTTGTGATAGTGGACAAACCTCACCAAACAAACGAAAGTGAAGTTACGTCACAGACGACACTTCCGTTCTTCACGCCTTAACCCTATCCCCTTCCAAGATGATCATTGCATGCATTACTACCAATCACGCATAGCATGCATGATCAACGTGACCATAGTCCATTCTTGCGACAAACAAAATATGACACCTTCGGTAAAGCGCATTCTTTTCCCACCGGTAAATTCATGTTCACCGGAAAAGCTGCATCAACGGAAAGTAGAGAAGAAGCAACGCAAAAAGGTTCAACTCAGTTTTTCGCTTGGAGCATTTTAATCACTTGTACTCCAACTTTCAATAAATAAAGATACATTTTTTTTTGGTCTTCCGCTCGACCATCAACTTAATTATAGATTATTATAACTGTTTACACGAAACAAGATTGGATTTCACACTTAGGGACACCCATGTTGAAATTCGGATATATATTCTTTAATGTAAAAGTCTAGCTTATCTTTTACAATGCTTTCAAAAAGCTTAGGAATGGCCGATAGCTTGCAGATACCTCTGTAGTTTTCAACATCATTTTTGGAGCCAGATTTAAAGATGGGGACCAGAAATGATGTTTTCCAACTATCAAGGAACACCCCAGATGCTAGCGAAAGATTAAATAACATTTGCAAAGGTTTGCAGATGGGCCTGCAACAGTTTTTTAATATTATTGAGGGAATTCCATCAGCACCAGGTTTAGGATTCAGTTTGAGGCGTCCTACAGCAGACTCAATATCCTGAATCTCAAGAACCAATTGTCCAAGGTCAATTTTTGGTACAGTGAATTGATCAGATAAAGAAGGTACTACTGACGGCGAAAAAAACCGATTCAAAAAACTGTGCAAACAGTTCAACAGAATTAAGGGCATCATTAGAAACAGAATTTTTATAAAACATTTGCTTAGGCAATCCATTTGAGCATCTTTTTTGATTAATGAATAACCAAAATGATTTGGTGTCACTTTTAAGCTTGTTTTCAACATTAAGAATGTAGTTATTGTACAGAAGTGTTGTACTTAAAATGGTAAAGTCTTTCCGGAGTGTACAGAAGATATCTTTATCCGCACTATTTCCTGTTCTTCTGAATCTTTTATATGCTTTATTTTTTAGGTTTATTTTGTATTTGCGGTGGCCTTTTTTTGTATTATAAGTAATAAAGCTAGCCAACAAATAGTAATCCTTTCTTTTGTTATCTTCATCTAAAACGCTGGATGAACGTATTTTCAATAACCATTTATCGGAATAACATATCTATGGAGGTCAAGTGGAAATAGCTGCTTTTTTACGTATTTTTCCTAATATAAGATCATACATCAAGATAATAGGCCACCTGTCGTACATGGAAATACTACATATAATTTTCACTTGAGATTGAAACTCAGTGGTATAGTTGATTCGGGACATTACGATATAATTCAATGTAATAACGAAAATTACAAAATAGAAAATATCGAAGATCTCAAAAATTCAGCACTTGATACAAAAAAAAAAAAAAAAAAAAAAAAAACGTTTTGATGCAGATAAAAAAAGCCAATATTACAAGAAATACATGAGAAAATATAGGATGAAATCAAATCAACAGAAACAAATTATTCAGTCAAATGTTAAAGCCAATATTATTAACAAAACTAGAATAACAAAAACAAAAATTCCATGTATCACAACACCAAGTAATAATTATCAAGAACAGCAAAATATTCCTGATATGAATATTAACAATAAGGAAACAGAAAATATAAATGATGTAAACCATCAACATTTGCAACCATTTGTTCAAGAATGTAACGAAAGAATGATTGATCCTGAAGAATTTAACACTTATAAAACACCAATACAGAGAAAAAGAATATACATACATGAGAGAATATATGAGAAAAAAATAAAGTTGTTTTGAAGTCAAAAAATTAAATATTATTGATGATACAGAAAAAAGATCTTGTGTTAATAGCAATTGTATTATCTATCATGCAATTTCTAATGATGAGAACCAAATTGGAGAACAGAATGAAAATGATCACATAGGAATAAATGACGAAAATATTCTTGAAAACGAAATTTTAATTTATACAAATAACAAATATAGTAACTATGTACAATGACCATACATCAGCTCATAAATATTTCCATAAAGAATTTATTACGAATTCGTTTGGTTATGCATGTTCAGTTTTTGATAGATTATGGTTTCAAAATGATTTGAAGAATATGCCAAAGTCAAGTGATGAGATTATGAAAACCATTATTTCAAACATTGACATTAATAACGTACGAGTGTGTTCTACATGTAAACAGATCATTTCAAAAGAAAAAGTTCCTTACTATGAGCACTTATAATGGGTTTAAATTTATAGAAAAAACAAGTAATCTTCCAGAACTTAACCCAATATCAGAAAGGCCTATATAACCTCGAATACCCTTTATGCAGATAAAAAGATTGAGGAATGGTCAAGGACAGTATGGAATACTAGGTCAAATTATAAATGTTCCAGTAGAGATTAACACAATGGTTAATTGTTTACCTAGAAATATTGATGATGATCATTGTATTAATGTCCATTTAAAGAAAAGACACATAAATAGAGTTATTTGATGGGATTTGTAAAGAAAAATTACATCAAACTATTGTTAGATTATTTGAAAAATACCCCATTATACATATACATTTTATGATATTAAAGTTGATGACGCATTTTTCAGTAAAGACAATATGTTAACAGACAATCCAAATCATGAGCCGATTGAAGAAAGTTTGTTAGCACAACAGAAAACTTTACAATGGGACGACGAGCAATATTTACGAATAGCACCAGGTGAAAATAATATTCCACATAGCCTACTATTTGATGAACATGCTGAAGAGCTGTCATTTCCACCAATTTATTTAGAACTTTTAGAGATGGCATCACGGTAACACCTTTTGTGGAAGAACGCCAAGAGTAGGGATGATGTACCACAAACAAACAGGTCTGCACCACCAACGCCATCTAATCGACAATGTTCTCTCAACCCTAGTTCTCGCCACAACCACAGTCGGCATCTCTCGCGTTCGTTCACCATTATTAAAGTTTCATTCCTTAGAAGTGAGCCAACGGGAGAAGGGCAAACTGCGGTGAGTATGAAAATAAAATATGTATATCAAAATGTGATTTCGTATCTTAGAAATAAAACACGCAAGAACATCACATCAGTGTTTTATTCGAGCCTCCCACCCCAAAGGAACAATTTGCGACACCTTTTATGATTGCTTCAAGTGGATAAGAAGACCAGATAGGCGTGCTGTTGAACCAAATCATTTATTATACATCGCAGTAAAATTATTAAGATTGCGGCTTCGTGATTCACTCAAAGTGGCTTTTAAAAACATTGGAAAAAAGAGTAAAATTACACGCCAACAAATTGAGTCCGAAGAATATGTCAATAACTGTCTTGAGAGAAATTTAGCCTTTTTACGTTGTATTCCAAACTCAGCCTGGTATTGGTCACAATGAAAAAAAGATTTTTTTGTAATGATAAGACAATTGGGAAAACCAACTGTCTTTCTTACCATAAGTGCAAACGAAATTGGATGGAGTGATTTACTCCAAACTTTATATAAATTAAAGAATGGTGAAGCATTTATTTCAGAAAAAATCTTGCAGATACATATGCATTTTATTAAAAAAACGACACTCATAAATGAAGATGCCGTTACTTGCGCTATCTACTTTAATAAACTTGTTAATATTCTTTTAAACATACTACAATCAAAAACCTTCAGCCCATTCGGAAAATACAGAGTTAAACTTTATTTTAAGCGGATTGAATTTGCACACTCATTGACAGTTTTCGAATAACATAAAAAGTTTCACTTCTGACGCTGTTAGTCTTTAACTGACGCATACATTTTTTTATACACCGCTCGGGACGTTTCCGTAATTCACGTGTGGATACTAATCTAATCTCTACAACGCCATCTGTTAACAGTTTATACACTAACCAGCCTGAAGTGCTTGAAGAACACCAGCGATGTCAACATTTTCTATGAAATTTGCCTAAATTCCTTTCACGCGAAGTGCATTGGCATCAAGGGGAAAGATGCTGATAAAATGATTGCCACCCCCGGGCTTTATTATTATTGCGATAAACACCGTAAAATATCAGCTGACCTTCTTCTTATCAAACTTCAAAAGGAATTTAAAAGCTTTAATGTAGTATTCTCGGAATTGCAAGAAATATTAGATTTCGATGCATTCAATAACATTCAACATATATCTAATGGTTCCAATAGCGTCGATAGACTTCTCCGAGATTATCCACATTCTGGTAGTTACCAATCACAACCAATGTAACAGATCCGCGAACAACTGCAGCGCCTGCATCAATCGCAGGAACTTCTTAAAGCACTAATCAACAACCTGATGCTCGTTGCTCAAAAATCTGAACATATTCAACAAGAACAGAAACTGGCATCTAAAAGTCGGCACCGGTCCAAGCTTAAATAACGAAAGCTACAAAGTAAAAAATTACCCCCACCTCTCCAACAACCATCCCATTCCATGGCTATATTAACCCAAGAGCCAAACATGGAAACAGACAAAATAGACCTTATCTTGGAAACCCTGCAGCAAAAGAGATTTTTGCGGTCTAGCTCGAACTCTATTTGGGATTTTCCCACTAATGATGTATCAAGTGATAAAGCTTCGAATGATACCTCATCTTCTCTAATTACCCCACCTATCCCCAACCAGGTTTCACTATCACATACTTCTACGCGTCAGGAATCTTTCCATCAATCATCCTCATCCGTCAATCTAGTGGTTGTAAAAAGGGCTCCCCGGAAAACAATCTTCATTTCAAGGCTTTCTCCAACTACCAGAGAATAAGGCTTTAGTATTATAGCAAAACAACATTTATGTGACATAATGCGAGAGAATGAAGGGAGAGACATTGACGCAAAGTTGGACTATGTTGAAAATTATTTGTTAAGTAAAGCTTAAAGAGAAAGACTTAATGATTTTAAGCGTAAAATACTTTAATGTATTGTAGTACTATAGTACTAAACTAAACTTCTAATTTATAGCATAAATATATATATAATGTATTATATATAATTACATTTAGTCGATTAACCTTACTGTAATCTAATAAATGGTCCCTTTCACCTGTGTGAAAAATAAATCACACACAACATGGGTGATTGAGAGAAGCTTGGCTCTGGTCCTTCATGGGCTGTAACGCCACTAAAGAAAGAATCTAATAATACCAAAGGAGATGCGATATGATTACTCGATTAGGCTGGCCGAACTGTGGGCGAAAAAGTAAAGTAAAGTGTGTGAAAACTGTTCAACCATACTGTTTTCAAGTGTCATGATCATATTTACATTATGATTTATATCATATCGTTGCGGTGATCATGTACTCAAATAAGGTACCGGGCCTGATCGAGTGATCTGCACGAAAAAGCTTTTCATTATCACACGAATGCATGTAAACGGTATGACAGACATACAATTGCCCGGCACAGATGTAATCAGTCAGTGAGAGAGTACCATACAATAAAGTCGCAGTGGCAAAAAAAAAAAAAGCATAAGCTTTTTTTATTCCTGACACCTCTTTATCCTACACAAAGGACATCAATGGATTTTCATTGTTGAAGAGCTACATATGTAGCCGCCGGGTGGAATTATTTCCACTAAAGTAAGGCACCGCTGAAAACTGTGCTATCATGCTTTTGAACGAGGTATTTCTGAAGTTTGGTGTTCCAAGAAGACTCCACAGGGATAACGGCACACAATTCATATCAGCGCTAATGCAGAAGCTTACCTTTCGTCTGGGGATCAAGCAATCTTTTACTCCTGTATATCACCCGAAGCCAACCCAGTGGAAATAAAGAATCGTGATTTAAAGACGCAGTGAATTTAAACGGACTCCCTGAATTTCAAGCGGATTCATTACTACTTCGATTGTCTCATTGGTGCTGAGATATTGAGAAACTAAGAAATGAAAACAGATTTAAAGAACTCCGTTTTGGAAAATGGAAAAGTAAGGCTTCCCCTGCAATACCTATAAGCCCAACATTATATGATATGATATCCGAAGGAAACTTATATTCCATAAAAGTTAGAAGCCGTGTTCCACCATCAAGTCCAATACCCTAACGTCCGCCACTACACCTAAGGGTAAATAAGCAACTCAAGTTCCTAGAATTTAGAAGTTCCTAGACAATCCAAAAGACGCTTGCATCAACATTATTTGCAGCACCCAGTAAAACCAACGAGCCAGAACACCCATAGGTTAACACGACACTCAGATTACTAGAATTGACTACCTGTGATAATTGCAAAAACTTAAATCCATAAGACGCTTGCGTCCGAATAATTTGCAGTACCGAGTAACCAGCCCAAGCGAAAGCTGCTCAATCAACAACACGTCGCGCCGATGGTCACGGATAAATAGTTGTAAATTAAATTTGAGCTCAGTTCTGATTAGCACAATAATGCGGACAACAGTCCGAAAAAAAAAAAAAAAAATTTTATCTCTCCGCACAAAAAACCTAACTAGCGCCCGAGCAACAAGTGAACCTGTCGCGAATAAGTAGTGACCCGAGCATAAGTAATCCTGTCACGTATAAATAGTGATCCAAGCTATAAGTGATCCTTTCGCGAATAAGTGGTGGACCCGAACAATAAGCGGTCCTGTCACGAATAGGTAGAGATACCTAGCAAAAAATGATCCCAAACCACAGTCCATTCACTTAAAAAGGAGAAGAACCCTTTTGTTGAAATATTCGCATATAAATGGGGCAACGATTTGACATATGCAAATTTTATTTTATTTTATTTTTTTTTTTTTTCAAAATGTCAATGTCTTTTTTTTTACTCTCTCTCCTGTAAGCCACCGACAATAACATACGTATTCTTTTAAATAAATGAAGTTTCGAATTAAAGTTCGCTGGCGTCCTTTTCTTTTCAGTTAAAGGTAATACAATTGAAACCAACACCATTCGCGATTAATTTCCCAAATAAACTCGCTTAAAATCCGAGGAAAAACCGCAGAATACACATGTGTGAAGTGTAAAAGGAAAACAAGTGCTACGACAAGCAACCCCGAGTAGCTGCTGAATAATAAGGCAGTGTGATCACTGCCAGCCGCTCCAGAGCATGATTCACCGAATCATTATTATGTGTGTAAGCATTTAAAACAATATCAAACAATTAATTAAAGCATTTTAAGTAAACTATTAGAAAGAGTGAAAACTTACTGTAACTTAATGTTAATAAACGGCGAACCCCAGTGGTTTGTTGAGGAGCGGCAACACTGATGATCCTTCATGCATGTTTTCTTGTTACACATAACGAAATTTCCTTATATTAATTAACATACAGTAAGTTAACTCAAATCGAATAAACAAATAAGGAATGCGCCGACGTAGCGTTTGTGAGCACCCACGCCAGCGAAGAGTGCATCGGTCACCTGAGTACCCACACCAGCGGGGAGTGCATCGGTCACCTGAGTACCCACACCAGCGAGGAATGCATCGGTCACCTGAGTACCCACGCCAGCGAGGACTGCATTGGTCACCTGAGTACCCACGCCAGCGAGGAATGCATCGGTCACCTGAGCACCCACGCCAGCACCTGCACTCGTAGTATTTAAGGTAGTTGTAAGTCAGATTTGTTATTCCAGTTGTTAAGGGGTGATGCTGCCCATTTTAAGATAAAAATAAAATACATATTTTTTTGATGTAAATAAAAAGGAATATTTATAATTGGCGCCCGAGCAGGGACCTTGTAGTGCTGCGTAAAAATTGTGTGTGCGCGTAGTATCCTAAAAAAAAAATGGGGCCAGTCGCCTTAAGTAGCCGCCGCGCCCTCAGGAGAACGCCGTAAGTAGCCGTCACGCTCCTGAGAACATTAAAAAAAAAATATAAATATTACGAAAACGCGTATGTACTGCCAGTCGCATCAAATAGCCGCCGCGCGTACAACTTATTCACACGGCAACGCACCTACTGGCTCCGGTAATCCTGGACAATCGCGGCATCAGAAAAAATAAATAATAGAGATAAGAGAATAATAGAAGAGTGCATCGGTCACCTGAGTACCCACACCAGCGGGGAGTGCATCGGTCACCTGAGTACCCACACCAGCGAGGAATGCATCGGTCACCTGAGTACCCACGCCAGCGAGGACTGCATTGGTCACCTGAGTACCCACGCCAGCGAGGAATGCATCGGTCACCTGAGCACCCACGCCAGCACCTGCACTCGTAGTATTTAAGGTAGTTGTAAGTCAGATTTGTTATTCCAGTTGTTAAGGGGTGATGCTGCCCATTTTAAGATAAAAATAAAATACATATTTTTTTGATGTAAATAAAAAGGAATATTTATAATTGGCGCCCGAGCAGGGACCTTGTAGTGCTGCGTAAAAATTGTGTGTGCGCGTAGTATCCTAAAAAAAAAAATGGGGCCAGTCGCCTTAAGTAGCCGCCGCGCCCTCAGGAGAACGCCGTAAGTAGCCGTCACGCTCCTGAGAACATTAAAAAAAAAATATAAATATTACGAAAACGCGTATGTACTGCCAGTCGCATCAAATAGCCGCCGCGCGTACAACTTATTCACACGGCAACGCACCTACTGGCTCCGGTAATCCTGGACAATCGCGGCATCAGAAAAAATAAATAATAGAGATAATAATAGAGATAAAACGTAGCAGTAAGAGAAAAATTGATAGAATCCCAGTGCATAAAGTGCAAGTGCAGTAGAAAAAATATAATATAAATAAAACGAAGCAGTAAGAAAGAATAAAAAGCGAAAGAATGCCAGTGCATCCTCTAGGGAGCGGTAGAGTTAAACAATGAAACCCCCTAGGGTGGCTAGAGGGTCCTAAGAACGCCTCTAGTCGATCATGTAAGTGTGTGTCCGAGGAGCCCGAGTCACCGGCACAGGACAATCTAAGGCGCCGACATGAAGATGTTACCGGTCGTAGCCTTGAAGTAAAAATTGTTTGTGAGTTAGTCTTAAGAAGTACGTCGTTCATTAAAGTTTGTTTTTTTTTTAAAACAAATTGAGTTAAAATAAATAAACTTATACGTCGAAGGTTCGTGAAATCAGAGAGAGTGATTCTGTGCCGCCAGATGATAAAATTGTTTTACAATTTTTTTTCGGAACGGAGTGTAAATCGAAAAAAAAGATGGGACGAGAAAATTCGAGTAAATAACTGTTTAATTAATTTTAAATTAGATACGGGTGCCGATGTGAATGCTACCTTACCGATATATTAAATACATGCACAATATCAAAATAAATGAAGGTGGCATACCACCACAAAGTTATGGCGGTTTGGATTTGGCATATAAAGGAACTGTTGAGTGTGTGGTTATGTGCCGAAATGAAATAGCTCTATTGAAGTTTGTAGTTATTGACACATCGTATGAACCGCTTCTAGGATTAGAAGCATGTCAATGTTTAAACTTAATAAAGCGAGTTTATTCTGTGGAGAGCTCATTAAAATCAGCGTTCATCAAACAAAATCTGGATATATTTGAAAGTTTGGGCTGTTTCGTAAATAATTTAGAAATAAAAGTTAGAGAAAGTTCCATTCCAGTAGGAAACCAGCAAGATGGATACCTTTGTCGTTACAAGACCGCGTAAAAAAATAACTTCAACGGATGGTTGACCGAGATGTCATCGAACGAGTTAATGGACCAGTGGAACGTGCTTCAAATTTGATTATCGTCGAGAAGAAGTCAGGTAATCTTCGCTTATGCATTGACCCACAGCATATTAACGCGGATATTTTAGTTGAAAACCACATGACTCCAACTTTTGAATCCATATCAGCGCCTCTTGCCCACAAGAAATATTTCACGGTGCTGGATCTTAAAGAGGGATTTTGGAAAATCGGTCTAGGTAAAAAAGCAAGTGAATTATGCACGTTTACAACGCCATTTGGTTGTTATCGCTTCACATGTTTACCCTTCGGCATAAAAATTGGCCCAGATGTTTTTCAAAAATATAACGAACGTAATTTTGAGGACATGGTATTGCATCCAAGGCACGCTTCGGAAGTCGTGATGATGGCAACATTCGTCTGACGTGACCAAACCATCGAAGCATAGCCCTTTCCGTTCGGAGAAGCAGCAGCTCAACATTGAGCTCCCCGCGCACTGCCGTGTTTCTCACCCTATACCGGCGAATAACTCCCACAACAGCACGAAGAAATCTCATTTCGGCAGCTTGTATTCGCGAACTTATTCTTTCGGCCAATACCCGAATTTCATGACCATAGATGAGAGTTGGAACAACTACTGATATAAAAAAGCCAAGCTTGGCTTTGACACCAAGCTCGGTCTTTCTGATTACAGATCTTCCAAGCTGTTTCAAAATTGACCCACCTTGGCCAATCCTGCAGGAAGGCTTAGTATTACTCCTCCTATCACTCGTGAAGAAGACCCCTAGATACTTAAACTTCTCCATCTGCTTCAATGGGACTCCACTAACATGTAGAGTGCATTGGACAGGTGTTCTGGAAATAACCATAACCTCGGATTTGTCCACGCTAACCCTCATTCCAGCATCAGCACATACGGCCACAAATCTATCTAGCGCGAATTATCGTATATGTTTATATATATATATATATATATATATATATGTCTATTCAAATCAAACGCGGACACTTTATTTTTTAGTTACATATATATTGTAACGAACACCTTTTTTTATTAATTCCTACTGCACTCACTGCTAACTTAAGACTAACTTAATTCTAACTACGCTACCTTATGCATACGCTACTTATCTCGATTGTTACCGCCCACCAGCACAAGCATCTAACCTTATATGGTCATATCGCCTGCCGTCGACCAGGCACTAGCATCTTACCATATATGGTTTGCCCTCAACCGTCGTTCGCTCTGCGCGGCAACGGGACAAGGGACAGCCGATTTTGGCTTGGCTTCTCTGCCGTGCCAAGCCAACCCGAGCCATTGGCACCGTACGATATTCCCTCGTACGGCCCCCGCAATATAGTACGGGGTGCAACCGCCTGGTCATTGCCACGCTGATGCGCACGGGTGCATGTGCACCTGTGCGGTTGTGAACATACAAGCAACGAAGTACAGCCTGTATGTAACTCGCGCGCTGAAGTTCCATCTGGGAGGATGTGAGGACAACTAAATCATCTGCAAAAAGAAGATGACTTATCCTCAACTCTCCGAATGTAAAACACTCCTCGCCTCGACTGCGCTGCAACATCCAGTCCATATATATTATGAAAAGGAGAGGTGACAAGACGCACCCTTGGTGAAGTCCAACGCCCACGGTGAAAGGTGTTGATTTACTACCGTTAACCCGAACGCAGCTGCTACAGTTTGTGTGTAGAGACCGAATGGCCCTTAACAGAGGACCATCAATCCCATACTCCTGCAGAACACTCCAGAGTTTACCTCGAGGAACTTGGTCATACGCCTTTTCCAAATCTACAAAGCAGCTGTAGAGTGAAAAGCTCTTCGGTTGTACTTCTGCCGTGACGAAACCCGCACTGTTCATCCCATATCCTGGATTCGACCATAGCTCTAGAACGCGCCTCCAACACCTTAGCGTAGAGTTTATCGGGAACACTTAAAAGAGATATGCCCCTATAGTTGGATCACTCTTTTTTATCCCCCTCTTTAAAAAGAGGAACAATCATCCCAGTTTGCCAATCGCTAGGTGTCTCACCCCATTCCCAGGCCACCTTAATGACACGAGAGGGCCATAATACTCCCTCTTTACCCATTGCCTTAAGCATTTCTGGCCGAACTTCATCCACACCGGCGGATTTGCCAACTTTTAGCGATTCAATCGCTAAAACGACTTCCTCCACCGTTGGACTATTCTTCGCCACACGCAAGACTATAGGTATGTCCCCCTCAGTGCCCTGTTCGGGATTTAGCAGCTCCGAAAAGTGCTCGCTCCATCTGCGTATGATGTCCATCTCATTGGAAAGCAACACACCATCTTTGGATCTAACTCCTTCGATGATGTTGAGTTTGCTTCCTCTGAGCCGGGGAATGGTTTGCCAGAACACCATTTTCGCAGATCTATGGTCGCCTTCCAACTTCTCGCCAAACTCCCTCCACGACGGCTTTTTCGCTGCTCGCACAGCAAATTTGCAAGTTCTTCGCGCCACAGTGTATCGGTCACGAGAAGCAGAGTCCCCCAAGAGAATCCAGTCTCTGTAGGCCTTCTTCTTCTCTCTGATGGCTTCTTGAACTCCGGGTGTTTTAAACTGTAGTGTACCCACAAACAAAACATTTCCCACGTACCAAAACAACATACCAAAACAAAACACTAATCACTTCCTACATACCCGAACAAAAACACTTAACATAATGCACACCACACAATAGCGTCACATGACGCCAAGAGTTACTCACGGGACGGCACTCGCCAAACACCGACACTGTATGAAGACAGGCAAAAGGGAACGTTAACATTACTACGTCCACTGCACTGTGATATTCAATACGATAATGAATGACCCGCAATGTGTCATCTGGTGAAGCGACCCTTTGTGGAGTCAAATGCACTAAAGTCGAATTATGACTCGTGACCTAATATTAGAATGCATAATGCATTGGAAATGCTATCGGGAATTAGTATATAAGGAACAAACATTTCATGAATAAATCAGAATTATTTTAGAAGCCAATCACTCGGCATAGGCTATTTTAATTCTCAAGGAGTGCCAGGAAACAGGCACCCTGACTGTCCAGTGGCGTTCCACGCCGGACACCCCGCTAGGTCGACCCCTCCTCTATTGGGAAGCATACTTCTCTGTCACACTCTTGCTAAATTCCACATTCTAGAAGCCTTGACACTAATGGCGACATTACTGTACTAGTCCACATCCGTGCGTACTAAAAGAAGAATTCAAAGGCTGATCCAGGAACACTACAAAACCACGCAGTTCTTTTCTCACCATCAGCCGCCACACCAAGCCGCTTCTCTCCACAAACATCACGTGCAGAGGCAATGACAACTGTTGAAAATAGTCGCCATTCTTCCACTACATGCGATGGAACAGTTGGAATTTGCTCAAACCTTTCGGATATGTGTCGTGCGAAGTGTTGCCGCGCCTCACTGCTCAGTAGTTTCTCCCACCGTATGCGTGTAACCACTCTTGCTTTCCGCCTTAGAAGACGAGGTACTCTATCAGTAAGATACAACTTGCACAACACCAGGTTATGACCAATTGACAGTCCAGCCTCTCTCAACACACGACCGTCACAAACCATCCGTTTCACATACGATGGTACCACATAGAAATCTATCAACGATTTCTGTCGAAGACTCCGACGATACCACGTATATTTATGAATGCCTTGGTGCGGAAAGAAGGTGTTCATAACGGACATGCCATTTGCACAGCAAAAATCCAACAACCTCTCTCCGTTCGGGTTTTGATAGGGATCACCGTTCCTCCCAACCACACTCTCCCGTGTCGTTACATCCACACCCACGTGGGCGTTGAAGTCACCCATTAGGATATAGGAATCCATCTCAACCACCCTATCAAGGGCCGCATCAATTTCATCCAGGAAAGTCGCATACTGAGACTCTAGAATCGGTGCATACACCTGCACCAGAGCAAAAAGTTGATCTTTCAAACTTGAGTTTTAAGATCGCGACTCTCCCTCCTAATGGTATCCACTCCAATACCCTGTCTGCCAGCCTGGGACTTATGAGTATCCCCACTCCTGCCTGTGCAGACATTTGAGGTGCAACTCCCGACAGGAAGAGTTTCCACCTGTCCGAAAGGTCCACAGTTTTATATACTCTTTGCTTTGTCGAAGAGATACCTACGATATCTAACCGATACCTGGCAGCTTCCTCAACCAGCTCGTGATACTTCCCTTTGAGCGATGAGACGTTCCACGTGCCCATCCTAAGTCGATGCCGTTGTCTGTTGCCCTTTACTCCCCACACGCACTGGTTAGTGCATGGCGGGAAAACCCCCCCGATTTCGTATTGGCTCACGAGGCCACTGCCGGGTTGCTCGTGACTTCTTCGGGCTAAACCTGACCGGCGGCCGAGCGGGACAGACCCGCTCCGGGTATAAAGCACTCTGGTTGCTGCAGATACTGTTTGCATTTCAACATATTTACTTAATGAATCGCTATTCCTCTTATTCGTTACTGTATTTGATATTGTATGTAAATACCCCTCTCTCTGAGCTATGTGCCCACATAGGAATCCAGCAACAGGATCTCTCCATACATAATGCATTGTATTTGCTTCTCGCTTGATGCTTCACGCCAGGCAACAACTAACGGTTTTATTTCGAGTTGCTTTCATAGTCGGAGTCTACACGAGGGCTTTATTTTTGCGCCTTTTTCTTTTGAACCTACGTTCCAATTTGAGTACGCGTCCACACGGAGCTTTTCGCGCGAGTAACGTTACGACATATATATACATATATTTATATACATATATTTATATACATATATTTCTATACATATATTTATATACAGTTAAGTATAAACGCACAAAGGAAATGCTGCACAAACAAAAAACGTATTTCATAAAAGTTATGTATTCAAAACCAAATCCATTGCAAACCACTTAACGCAGCATAAACAATCCCAATTTCAATATGAACTTGCATTGTATCAAACCGCTTAGCTAAAGATAACGATTGAAATATATTCAGGGCAACCCACGCCACTCATATTGTAAAACTAGTATATATAGGAAAACAAATGCGGAATCATTTGAGTAATATCTGTGCCATAGTCTTGTGAGTACATACGTTCGATAGTTTTTGGAGTAATCTTTGTGTCATATTTTAAGCAAGTTGTTCGCAAAATAAAGGAGTAGGCAAACTGCCTACAAAGAAGATTTTTTTTATAAAAAATAGTAAAAAAGTCTTTAACTGGCGCCCGAGCGAGCAGGGACCTGAAGTGAACAAGTGACAGTACATACATATACAGCGCGTAAAGCCATCGCATCAATAAGAGTGCGATCTGTAAAAGTTATCATCGCGATTCAAAAAAGTAAGTTTATATACACCGCGTAAAGCCATCGCACCAACAAGAGTGCGGTCTGTATGATTTACTCGCGATTGTCAAAAGTGAATGTGCAGTGCGAGCAAAAGTGCAGTGCACAATAACTTGTTCAAATAAGGTGAAGTGAGTGTAACCGACCCTTAGTAGGATCCAGCAATCTTAACGCTGGAATCCAAAGAGGATTAGCATTGGAGCATCCTCCACCATCAATTAATCGGTCCCTAACCCAAACAAAAAAAAAAAAAAAACTTCAGTCAGCCGACAAGTCACCTGAGAAAAACAAAAAAACCCACAGAGCAATCTGTCCTAGAAGTAAAAAGACGAACACCAGAAACGACACGATCATCCATCATCCCAGGAAGAAACATCGAACACCGAGAACACCATCCTACCCGAGTACTGGAAAACATGGCCAACTCCATCATCCCACTGTTGACTCCTCAAGTGGTATACGCCACTGTACAGATATATGACTATACAAACGCACCATTGGTAATAATGAAGTTAGGATCAGCAAAAATTATTGACGGAACTTTCCGAGTTATCCATGTTATTAACATGACAGACTATAAGGACATCCATTTGACTATGCCATTAGTAATTTCAAGAACTAACGACTCCTCCCCTCTCAAAAATCAGATAAATTATCTAAAGAACAAAATAGACACACAGCTGCACGAGGTTCAACCATACCGTTCTAAACGAGCAATCAATTGGTTAGGATCCGCCTGGAAATGGATAGCAGGATCTCCCGACGCACACGACCTAGATAGTCTATTACAAACCCAAAGCGACTTGATAGAGAGCAATAATAAACAAGAGACTTAACGAAGAAAACGGTCATTTAGACCAACTAATATTTAACAAGCTTTTACTAATAAAAGAAGAAATAGACCAAATAGTAAACTCTATACACTGGGCAAGAGAAGGCTTAATAAACTCGCACATCCTAAATAAGGATGAAATCTCACAAGTAATACTCCAGATGGAAACTCTCCCTTACAACAATATTGCTGAAGCCTTGAATTTTGCGACACCCTCAGTGGCAGTCAAAAACGAGATAATACTATATATAATCTCGATCCCACTAACTAGGCAGGAAAATTATAGTCACTTACTTATCGAATCCGTAACAGGTAATAACAAACAAATTAATTTAAATTTTAAGGAAATTCTAGAAAATGAAAATACAGTTTATGGAATAAAAGAAAAATGTAAAATTATACAGAACCTAATAATATGTAATGAAAATCAAATAGAGAAAATACCAAATGAAACATGTATACCCAAAATAATCAAAGGGCTAAACGCAAACTGCAGTTACATTGTAAATGTAAAAACTACCATTAAAAAAATAAATGATAACCATATTTTTGTAGATAACTTTAAGGGAAACATAATAAACGAATGTGAAAATGTAACTAAATATTTAAATGGAAGTTACATAATACAGATAAGTAATTGTTCTATCAATATTCAGTCAAAACAATTTATATCAAAATAAATAAAAAGATACCAATTAATACCATCAATTTTCCAAGCCAATCTAACAGAATCCGATGTAAAAATTAACCTAGACCAACTTCATTTAGAAAATATAAAACATATAGAAAAATTAGGGAAATTGAATAAATACTCTATTATACACATTGTGAACACGATTATACCATATTTAGTAATCTCAGCAATCATTTTTATCATTGTATTCCTAAAGTGCAAAACAAAACACATAAAAATTGTAAACAAATATCCGCAACCAATAGACATTACTGTACCCTCCATGTCAAAACCATCACCCGAAGACGAAATAAATGACAAAATGTTTGTAACCATATAAGAAAGACAAAGTCTTTTCGGGACGAAAAGTTTTGAGAAGGGGGAAGTTAAGTATAAACGCACAAAGGAAATGCTGCACAAACAAAAAACGTATTTCATAAAAGTTATGTATTCAAAACCAAATCCATTGCAAACCACTTAACGCAGCATAAACAATCCCAATTTCAATATGAACTTGCATTGTATCAAACCGCTTAGCTAAACATAACGATTGAAATATATTCAGGGCAACCCACGCCACTCATATTGTAAAACTAGTATATAAGTTAACACGCCAAACATTCATTCTCCTCCGAGATCTTCCAGTGCATCGTCAAGTTACACCTTGCACAAGTTCACACACAAATCATTCAGCCTCCACCGAGATCCTCAAGTGCATCGTCAAGTTACACCGTTGCACAAGTTCACACACAAATCATTCAGCCTCCACCGAGATCCTCAAGTGCATCGTCAAGTTACACCGTTGCACGCGCACATCTAGTGACATCGTTTCTAACTTGCTTCAAAGCGAATTGCCAAGTTAGCATCCAGACATCCGGATCACCCAACACCACGCCGCATTCCATCACGTATTGTTCGCCAGTGTCATCCGACCCTTTATCATCGCCGCTGCATTACGACACGCCGTTCATCTGCGACCAGGCAAATAGTATTTAAGGTAGAGTAAGATAAATTTAAGTTTGAGTTTGTAATCAGTTGTAAGGGGGCACGCTGCCCGAATAAAAAATATTTTTTAAGAAAATTAATTTTATAATTAATTAATTTATATAGGAAAACAAATGCGGAATCATTTGAGTAATATCTGTGCCATAGTCTTGTGAGTACATACGTTCGATAGTTTTTAGAGTAATCTTTGTGTCATATTCTAAGCAAGTTGTTCGCAAAATAAAGGAGTAGGCAAAGTGCCTACAAAGAAGATTTTTTTTATAAAAAATAGTAAAAAAGTCTTTAACTATACATATATTTATATACATATATTTATATCCATATATGTATATATATATATGATGCGTTACACTCGTGTTCATGTTATGTTCTCTAGTTGTTAAGCTACCAAATATGTAGGTGCATCAAACGGTATGTTTCGTTGGTAAATAGAAACGGGACATCATCGGACGATGGAGTCTTTTGTGTTACTAATAAAGTACAGTCAAGGGTTTTTCAGTTTTGGCTTGACCACTGAATGTATTAGACGTGTTTTTCTTTTCCGCTCCCTAACTAAATGAAACTTGCGTGCCTGTTTTTTGACATTTCGTTTCACATCTCATTTTCGTTTTTTCACGCTCGTTTGCAATCGGGTGAAATTTCGAACAGAAGAATGGAGTTAGAAGATGTGTTTTGTTTGCTAAAAAGTACGGAAACCATAATCGAGTGTATGGATACCGACAGCAGTTCGGAGGAGAAAATCGTGCTGGATATTTTAAGCATTTGTACAGATGCTGTGGAGAGAATAAAAAAGAAAAACCGAAGGATGTGGACGACACCATGGAGGAAGGATAGGATTACCCGGGGATCGTTCAGTTTTGTAGCCGCTGAGCTGAGGGTTAATGACAAGGCATCCTTGTTTAATTATTTGAGGATGGATGATGGCACTTTCAACCTGCTCTCGTCATTAATTGTAAGTGACATAACAAAACAAGACACAATGTCGAGAGACGCAATTCCACCAGCGGAAAAGTTGGCGGCAACTCTGCGGTTTCTAGCGACGGGTGAATCATTTAAGAGTCTGAATTACCAAACAAGATTGTCGCAATCTTTTCTGTGTCGTGCGATCCCCGAAGTTTGCGAAGCTATATGGAAAAATGTAAAAATCCATATTTAAAGTTTTGTATTTGTTTTTTTATTTTTATTTGTATACATATGTTTTTGCTTATTTACATATCTAGATTCTATTTACGTATCTACATTCTATTTATTCTATTTATTATTTACATATAATGTCCATATGGATATTTTAAGTAAAATCGTCTTCATCGAAGACTCCCTCCATTGATTGCTCCAACAAGTCTGGCGTGAATGGACTTCCAGTTGTTGTTGCGACCGATTGCGACGAAGGAGGCCTTATCTGGGCGTTGCTCAAGATTCGACAGCTTTCGACGTGGAGGGCACTGATTCGTCCGATTTCTGCGGCGTCGATCGCTGTAGAGCCAAATCGTCCTGGACGCGTTGGTTGAGGATTTGCTGTATTTCTATAATAGTCTGTTGCCTGATACTTTCGTTTTTTATAAAGTCTATCTGAAATACGACTTGTTTCCCCAGCCAAGCATAGGGCGATTTGTTTTGTATCTTTTCGTGGAGGTGTGTCGCGACTTTCCCGATCATCTGAACCGCGGGTGCTGTACTTGCTGATCTCTGAAATAAAAACAAAAAATTATTTACTTGTTAATAATATGTCGTATTTTTAGTTTCCAGATTCGAAATCGGAATGGAAAAAAATTGCTGATGACTTTGCCATTCGCTGGCAGTTTCCAAATTGTCTTGGTGCCCTGGATGGAAAGCATATAAGCTTCAGGAGTTCAAGAAGAGATGGTGCTTATTATTATAATTACAAAGGCACTAACAGCATCATTTTACTTGCTATGGCAGATGCAAACTGCAAGTTTATTTACGTTGATATTGGTTGCAATGGAAGGACGCTGGTGTATTGCAGCAAAGCTCGTTAAGGAGTATCATTGATGACGCACCTAATCATTTTCCATCCGACAAGGTTGTGAGAGAAGGAAGAGTGCTTCCTTATGTGATTGTTGGAGATTATGCTTTTCCTCTCTAAAAATACATAATGAAGCCTTATCCCTTTCAAACGAAATGCGCAACTAAAAGGACTTTCAATGTGCGATTGAGCAGAGCAAGACATGTGATTGAACATACCTTTGGAATTCTAACCAACAGGCTTAAGGTATTGCAATCATGCATAAATCTCAATGTCCAACACGTCGAACTCATCACAAAAACTTGTTGCGTCTTGCATAACTTTTTAAAATGCAACTCGAATGAAATCAACTTCCTTCCATCTACTTCGAATACACACAACCCGGAACAACAACAGAAAGTAGATAATCCCCGTAAAGGAGCAGCAGAAGTAATACGTCATACTTTTGCGGAATATTTTTGTAACAAAGGATGTGTCGATTGGCAAAATAAAACTATGTAAAAAGAGTTATTACACTTACTTTTCTTTTGGGGGTAAATTCAGGATCAAGATCATCCTGTGAACTGGTATCCTGCGCGGGACTTGATGGCTCATTTTGTCTTTTCTAAGAAAAAAACAAATGTTTGAATATATATTCGTATTTATAAAATTTGCAAACTTACTTTTCCAACGTTTGAATCCGAGCTTCTGATTTGGCAGAAAGTCTTCAAGAAGCCCAGATGCTCATAGCACCAAAGCTTAGGTTCGTAAACATCGTCCGCTCCAGCACCACTTTTTTTGGAATTTTCTATATCACGGAACCCTTTTATGAATTGGCTACGCAGCGTATGAATCTTCCATTTGATCGCGTCCACCGTAATCATGGGATTTAGCGGTTTCAACGCATCTAACACGCTTTCCAATGCATCGATCTTTTTCACGCGATCCTTGTAATCTGCATGCCGTGGATTGAATAAGATCGGGAGCGTTTCATAATTTGATATGTGTTCTAGAGTTAATTCTTTGGACCACCTAAACCCATTAGCCATCGTAAATACACATGTTATATATTACTTATGCACACCCTATACATATCAATTAAGTTAGTACTAATACCAACTATTAGTATACATACTGTACGCAGCCACGCTTGTGGTTTGGAGAAAACCACGGGCGTAACTGTCTTTCGCATAAAGCCACTCTCCTACTCTCGTCTTCTGAGAAGACGAAAGTGGAGAGTAGGATCTCTAAAATTGAATACAAAAGGACGCGACTCTTGTTTTGATTGTTGGAGGAAGCGGTTGAATTTTTAATAAATAAAATTAATGAATAAAGCCACCAATACGTTTCTTGTGTTTTATTTATTTATCCCCCCCGTTCCGCTATACAATTCACACAACACTGTTATCAAATAGAATTTCACTTCAACTGCACTTGCACAGCTTACACTTTGAATTATGAATGAAACAACCTTTCTTGTTAATTACTACAAGTTTTGTGTATTTGCTTAGATTTTTGCATTCGTATTTATAACAAAGATTAGTCTATTGGCAATATCATTTATGGTTCAAAATGTATGGATATATAAGTTAACATCATCCATGTAAGAAACGTAAGATGTTGTTATCAATGTATCTATTGCAAGAACACTTATCTGTTTAACGATTACAACACGCAACCTCCCATCAACGACAACATGAACAGCAACGACAACATGAACTGCAACGTCAGCGTTACGACCGGAACTCAATTAGAACTCGATAAATTGTATTTGCACTGGTGATCCACGAATATGCCTTATCAGCGCCTGGGCAATATCCGCTCGTTCGATCACCTTTGCAAGAGTAGGTTACGCATGAGTTGTGTTGTAGCTTAAGTTTTTAGTTTTTTAAGTTGACTTTGTGAAGAAGAGTAATAAAAATTATATTTTTTTGCGAACTCCGGGATTTTAATTGGTAATTGACGCAGTCGAGTAGTCCGGTTCGATGTAAAGAAACTTAGTGCGATTAACAATACGGCAGATTACCGAAAAGTGCATCGTGCGAAAAGTAACATTACAGTGAGTTTCCACTCTTTGCGGCCGGGAAAAGAACAAGAACAAAAGCTCGTAAATCTCGCGTGTTCGTGTAAAAAGTCAACCTCAAAACCATTCAACAATCTACCAGAAATACCATCGAGGGATCATCGAGGGAGCAACGCACCATCCTGAGAGGAAATCAAGAAAAAATGTGCTTGGTCAATTTATATCTATGTTTTCTGGGGTATGTTATGTAAGTCTATTTGAAATAATTACTTAATATCTAAATAGTGACTAAAATACAAGAGAAAATTGTATACACCTTGCTTATATTATGAAAACAAGTATATAGGAATATACATATATACATATGTAGACAAATCATAAAAATACAAAAATAAAGTGAAAAAAGAAAAAATTTAAATCACACCATACTTAAACAAAATATAGTAAATTAATATCATATAAGTTACAGAAGAAACGAAAAAGTGTTTGTGCATAACAAAATAAATAATAAATTGAATGCCTAATAATAGGAAACATCAGTTTGGAAACTAGTTCCACCCCTGAAACTAGTGAAAATAGTGATCATTCATTTTCCCTCAACAAATTGAATACTAACACTTCTTGTGACGAAATCTCTCCCAACCATGAACAAGCCCAGTCCTTTCAAAACCTTCCAAAACCTGTGCATAATCAACCAAATGCCAAAGAAATCTTTGAATCACTCCGAATTCCGGATGCAGTCAAAGATTTGCCGAGATTTGACGGAAATCCCAGGCTTCTTTAAGAATTCCTGAATAATGTGGAGGAAATTCTGCTATTTATTAGAGGCTTGGAGGGAACTCCTTTTTCGCAAATTATTCTAAGATCGATTAGGAACAAAATAGAAGGACAGGCTAATGAGGTGTTGAATATGTATGGACCTCCACTTATATGGTAGGAAATAAAACAAAATTTGATACTTCATTACCCTGACAAGCGTAATGAGACTTCACTCATTAGAGATCTCCATTCACTCAAGCAAAACAATAAAACTGTGGAAGAATTTTATAGCGATGTGGTAGAAATTCATGCTACCATAAACAATAACGTTCTTCTACATGAAACAGATCCAAAAGTTGTCAAAGCGAAAAAAGACCTCTATGCTCAAATGTGCCTGAACACCTTCCTATCTGGGTTAAGAGAACCTCTCGGATCCAGCATTAGAGCGATGAAATCGGAATCATTAGCGGTGGCACTAGCACATTGTATTCAAGAGCAAAATATGTTTTATATAAAGAACGACCCTAACAGAAGTCACATGTATAGAAAACCTAACCCATTCCATATTCCAATCAATCCAAAACCAATAATAATAATAAAACTAATACAAGCCCAGCATTACAAGTCAGGCAGAACAGATCAATCCCTTCCAACTTTTTCACACACAACACTTCTCAACCCAGGAACTCTCACCTTTCTCAGATAACAAATTATAACCCCAATACAAGATTCACGAATAATTTTAATCCCTTTACCACCCCCATAAGAAACATTAATACAAATACTAGATACCAAATCCCCACAACACATAATTGGAATCAAAGAAATCATGTAGTGAATACCTTCTCACCACAAAACAATTTTAATCATCAACCCCCACCAGAACCAATGGATACAAGTACCATTAGGACAAATTTAGGAAAACCAAACCCTACACCACCTACAATGAACTCAAGAATCACTCAAAGAACTAACCTATCAGTAATACCGACACAACAATACTACCAACCTAAATATATGGTAGAAGAACTACACAACGTTGACACCCGACATCCAGAGAGCAATTCCTACACGCCATACCTAGACAACTTTTATGAATATGAAACCTACAACGCCTATAATAATGAACCAATTCCCCAGCTCAACAAGTTTAAATTACGAAGACAATCACACGGACCATAACATAACCAATTTATTGCGAACATCCCATTTGAATCAAGAGGAAAGAAAACAACTCATACAATTAAGTAAAGCCTACGATGACATCTTCTTTAAAGAAGGTGAGAATTTGACTTTTACCAACAAAGTCAAGTATAAGATACACACTACAGATACCCTCCCAATAAACACAAAAACGTATAGGTACCCTAATTCTCATAAGGAAGAAGTCAAAAGACAAATTAACGACATGCTAAAACAAGGAATCATTCGCCATAGCTATTCTCATTGGAGCTCACAAGTTTGGGTGGTCCCAAAGAAGAAGGATGCTAGCGGCAAACAAAAATGAATATTAGTGATTGATTTCGGGAAACTGAATGAAAAAACTATCTCAGATCGCTATCCAATCCCGAATATAAATGAAATCCTTGACAAACTCGGAAAGTGTATGTACTTTTCAACACTTGATTTGGCAAGCGGGTTTTATCAAATCGAGATGGACCCCATGGATGTCGAAAAAACAGCACTTACCGTCGAAGGTGGACATTATGAGTACGTCCGGATGCCGTTTGGGCTCAAAAACGCTTCCTCAACCTTCCAGCGCGTAATGGACAATGTCTTAAAAGACCTAATAGGAACTGTGTGTCTCGTATATCTCGACGACATAATAATATACTCTACTTCGCTACAAGAACATACCGAGAACTTAAAAAAAGTATTCAATAGGCTTCGTGAACATAATCTCAAAGCATGGAATCCATTCATGCGCTGTCCAATTTGGGTTTGGCAGTAGAAGCGTGGGATTGTATCTCTCATCTACGTAATTTTCCACAAACTTCCACCACAAACACAACGAGATTGGGAGGATAAATTGGGGACATGTAAATTACTTCCGGAATATAAGGCATTCCTATCCTTTCTCGAAGGGCGATTTACATCCCTTGAAAATATCACTGAACTAAGTGGATTCTCTCGTCAAAGTACACCACCACCAACATCATGGCGAAAACAATCCACTAACGCATACCACATCGAAAATTACAACAAAAGACAGCGATATCTATGTCGACTGTGCAAATCGCAACATGGTATTCGGCACTGCAAACAGTTTCTCCAACTTGAACCTAAAGCACGAGCCGAAATAGTTAAAGGGAATGCCATATGCATGAATTGCTTGGGCTATGATCACCATGGATTAACTTGCAAAAGCAGCAATCGGTGTCAGCAATGTGGTTTAAAACATCACAATTTACTCCACATAGACACCAAATCAACCACCACAACCAACAATGACAGCAATCAGGGAACAACATCATCCCAAAAACAAAGGCCATTCAAATTCAATACACACCTCATCCAAAATCCCCATCACCACAGTCCCAGTATTACCAACAACAATCATATTGCAGTTAACACCACGCACGTGAGCCACGAGGAACCGGCATGATCCATATTTGCAATGTAAGCACAATGTACTTGTTCAGATGCAAATACGTTCCCACGGTAACTCATATACGCATTGGGTTACGGCGATGCACCGGATACAGGCGACGACCCCAACTCTTGACTCAGCGGTTTGATGGAAGAAGATAGCGATTGCATGCAAGGTGGGATGTTAGGATTAAGTCAGTTCATAGAGAACCTTCGAGATGGACAGTTTGTAAAGTATAAAGGGAAAATACATTGTAACCGTAGAATAAAGTAGTGCGTGCGTTTTATTTCTGCTAGTGAACCGTTGAGCCAACCTCTTGGTTGGCGTTCACGTTTATTTTTAATGTCCTCCTTAAGGACATCGTTAACTTTGCCATGTCCTCAGAAACAAGTCTGCCACAGCATTAGTAAAGGTACTAAACCCCAATGGATCCGCTCAAGTACTACCAGCGTTAATAGATCCGGGAGTTATGTCGCAGACTACCCTACCGTTCCCCTCCTCTCATCTATGATGACCATTGCCATGCATGCATTATCAACAACCACGCGCGGCATGCATGATCAACACTCCGGCAACAAACAAAACATGACACCTTAAGTAAAGCGCATTCTTTTCCCACCGGTAAACTCACCGGAAAAGCCGAGTCCACAAAATTGAGCAAGAAACCGCACTGAGGAGTTCAGTTCAGTTTTTCCACCTTGTCACTTCCAGTTCGTTAACATATGTGTAAAGACGCTCTTCTTGGTTTAATAAAAAAAAAAAAGGTTTTAAAGATACAAAACAAGTGTAGTTTTTTTTATGCCAAACGCTCGGGCAAATTCATAAAGTGGCGCAGTCGGTATACCCTGAGTACGTGTTTCGATAAAGAATCCGCGGTTAATATTAATTATTTAACTCAGGCGAACAATACCACGACAAAGTAGCGAACAATACTACGACAAAGTAGTGAAGTGAATAATATTACGAAAAAGTAAACGAAATAAACTTACACCCGTATTAACGAACAATACTACGACAAAGTAGCGAGTGAAGTGAATAACACTACCAAAAAGTAAACAAAATAAACTTATACCCGTTGTTTCGGGGCAAGTTGCGCCTCGAAAACGAAGTTGTTGTGTTCAGGGCGAGTTGTGCCTTGAACAATTAATTGTAATTTGGTTGGAGTTGTTAAGCACCGAATAATAATAAACTAGTTGTTTCACCACGTTATAAATTCCCACTACACTGGGTGATTGCTTTATTGAGATTGATTATTGGTGCCTCCGGTCATTTGGTATCGACCCTCGGCCAGCTGGTTTCCAGCTTCATTATGTAAGTTAAGAACTTATTTTACATCATAGTTCCAATCACGTCCCCAACACATGCTGCATCAGTAACTTGATCACTCCGGCGCATGTTGCATTCCATTCATCAGCATTGACCACGTCTCCGGCGCATGTTGCATTCCATTCATCAGCATTGACCACGTCTCCGGCGCATGTTGCATTCCATTTATCAGCATATCGCATTCATCAGCATTGACCACGTCTCCGGCGCATGTTGCATTCCATTTATCAGCATATCGCGCGGGTCACCTAACAACCAACGGTTACACGGTTGTTCGCTGAGGTTCACCTGACACCCACATTCCTAACAAACGTTTCCCTTCCTTTACACACCATTCAAATGTCTCGTTACCTGAGACATTTGTTTTTCTTTCCGATTTTCCCATTCCTACCTTAGGCTAAGTTAGATTTTATGTTGGCAGTCTTTAAGCAACTCTGAAGTAGAACGGATGTAAATTTTATACATTGAGAAATAAAAAATTATTTTTTTAAAATAATAAAATTTAAATTCTGTTAATCGGCGCCCGAGCAGGGAACAGTCGTGTGTGAGTTTTTAAAAAAGCGAGTATTACGCGAACAATTCGTTAAGGCCAGCCGCCTCAAGCAGTCGCCGCGCCCTCAGAATAATAAAAAGCCAGTCGCCTCAAGCAGCCGCCGTGCTCTCGCGAATCGCACCATACGTACTGGTCCCGATAACCCCGGACAAATACTTGAACAAGCTGTGCATGTGAGAAATAAAACAGTGCAAAAGCAGTGAAAAAATAGTGGAAAAAAAAATACAAAAAGTGAAAAAAAAACAGCCTTCAGCAACCGTACCAGCGGAGGAAGCGGGAACCACTAGTCACACCAGCACGTTCATGTCAGCCAGGACCTTCAAATGGATCCCTTGCAGCTGATATTATTGTAAGAATAAACTTAAGATATACGTTTAATATTATTTTTGAAGTGGCACTAACACATATAATAAAACAAGAAAAATAAAAGGCGTTCTAATCCATTTTAAACAATTTAAAAGAAAAAATCTAGACACAATTTTTAAGCACATAATAAAATACTCGTATATCAATTATATTTGTAGAAGAACAAATTAAAACTAACAAAACAATTTAAAAAATACACAACTTACACATTTAAAAACAAAAATTTATAGATAAAAATGTTAGATTAAGTAAGTGAACGAATATTGCGATAAATTGAATCATGCCATTGCTACGATCCGGAAATGACCATACGGTCCATAATATTGTTGAAGAAGACCCCATCTCTCATAATGTTCCAGCTCCCACTGTTGACAGTGCTAACCTGTCTTTTCAATCCAGTTCCTCTAACACTAATCCTCAGAGAGAGACAAGCCCATCCTCTCGTTCCAATATAACAAATGTGCAAGCAACTCCAGAGTTCAATTCGCTTGTTTCATCTATTGTGTGTCAAACATTGCGAGACCAAGGACATGATCTGATTCGGGGGATGTTAAATCCCTCCTCAACTCGATTCGCTGGTGTTGACCAAACAATCGCACCAGAACATCGCGATCGATTGGGGGACCTGGACAGCATACCGGATATAGTCCGGTGTTTAAGGAATTTTTCCGGGGACCCAGCAGAGTTTAGCTCATGGAAGAAGAGTGTGGATAGAATTCTACAACTCTATGAACCCATGAAAGGATAGAATACTTTGGTATTCTGAGTACTATAAGAAACAAGATCATTGGCAATGCCGATATTGCCCTCGAATCTTACAATACACCACTGGATTGGTCATGTATATCGCAGTGTCTTATCATGCATTATCCCCCACCTGATTATCTACCTTGGCGTGGTGTGGGGGCTTTTCACCAAAGGATAATCGCCCCCGTCATCCCCTTTTCACCAATGCAAATCCCATCCCACTCCACTTATCCTATCACACTCCTATCCTGAATATCCAATCCCCATCCCCTGGGCTGGACATAAGGTGTTAATCGAACCGTGCCGAGATGTCGACCAGGCTGAGAGCCCAGACCAAAAATAGCTCAGTCGCAAACGGTGTATCCGGATACCTGGCGCCCTCCGGATCAGCTAGCCTTACCTGGGTATTGCGGATCTCTGCCCAGGTGGACATATATTTCTCCGCAACTCGTGGGTACCAAATGTACAATAACAAAAATAAAAACAATAATGAGTCCGGATCTCATAAAAAACCGGAAGGGGAGGAAATCCCCTCTACATCAAATGCGGTTAATACTCCGATCGGAGAATCGACAAACCGCTCCGTTAAGTTGTCGGCAAGTAAAGCTGACAACAGAAAAATAAACCCATCGTCCAAGGCCTATAAAGACCAAAAGGCGGCCTTGAGAATCTTAAAACGATGGGGCCATAACACCGACCTAACGGAAAAAGAAAAAGAGTCGGTAGCCTGGGCTACAGGAATCCTGGCCCAGGGAAAAGCAAAGGCCAAGAGGCCCAGATCGTCCCCCGAGGAACCAAAGCGGGAGGCTAAGAAGGTCAGGCTGGGAACACTGGCCAAGCCATCAAAGCCTTTCGGTGAGGTTGCGAGGGAGTGCCTGACGGTAGCTATCATTGATGACAGCGATCCGGACGGAAAAATGACGACCGAAAAATGGAAGGATGTCGACCATGCACTATCGGCAAACTTCCTCAAAATCATGAGAAAGAACCCTGGACCACCGCCCATCTGTGATGACGCCGGATGGTATCAAGGCAGGGTTAAACTGATAAGCTGTGCCGATGAAAGATCGGTTGATCTTTTAAAGGCCACAGTTATCGAAATGGGGGAAATATGGGAGGGAGCCAGGCTCAAGGTCGTCACCAAGGACCAGATCCCGAAACGACCGAGAGCTAGATGCTGGATCCCGCTGGCACCAGACAACCCCCTCGAAATTCTTGAGACCATAAACCTCTGTAATCCCAATCTCCCAACAAGAGATTGGAGGGTCGCGAAGCTGGAGGAACCAAAGGACCGATCTAGACAGGCAGTTCTTGTGCTGAATAGTGAAGCCCTGGAACCTCTGGCCCAATGTGACCATTACATCAGGTTTGGTTTCAAGAAGATCAAACTTAATATTTACAAAAAGGATGAGGAAATGCCACCATCCGGCAACGAAACCACGGCCAACACCGAGGTCAATGTAGACAGCTCAATGGAGCAGGAATCCCCCATCCCCTCGGGGAGCAAGGGCCCCGCGCCGATTGAAGCTGAAATTACAGCAACATTCCTGGTCAACAAGGACCAAGAATCGCTGCTCGACTCCGGAAGCGAAGACTATTCTACCAGCTCGCCGATGGAAGACGATCTTCTAGACCTAAATCTAGAAGATCTCGACACCACCGTGGTGGAGGTCAATCGAATTGATAACAGCCATGATGCTGAGATTAATTCAGATTAACCTCCATCACTCGAAAGCGGCTACCGCTAACCTTCTCCTCAGGCTGGCCAAAGGGGAAGAGGACATAGCCTTAATCCAGGAACCTTGGGTTCATGAACACAAGGTTCGTGGATTGAGAAATCCAGCCTACAACATTTTTACATCACAAAAAGAAGGTAAGCCCCGGACTTGCATACTTGCAAAGAAATCCATAAACGCTTACCTTCTTCCTAATTACAGCTCCCCAGACACCACGGTGATTGCCGTAGAATCACCCGGGAACAAGCTATGGATAGCCTCTGCATACATGGCGCAAGACGAATCCATCCCATCGGACGAGATAAAAAGGCTGGTGAGAGACTCGCCAAACCACCAAGCTGGACTCCTCATTGGGGCTGACGCGAATGCGCATCACACCCTGTGGGGTAGCAGCGACATAAATGAAAGAGGTGAGTGGCTTATTGAATTCATTCTTACCTCTGATCTTAATATATGCAACAAGGGTCATGTACCCACTTTTGTTACAAAAAATCGAAGGGAGGTACTAGACATAACTCTAGCATCTCCCTCTCTCATTGACAAAATAAGAGAATGGAAAGTTTCTGAGGAACACTCCTTCTCAGACCACCGCTACTTGGTTTTCAACCTAGCCTTCATGGTCCCAACCCCAATCGACTCTTCATGTAACCCAAGAGGAATCGATTGGGAGCGCTATAGAGCCCTTGTTGGCAACTCTGTAGTAAGCAGGACCCCCGATCACCCGCGGTCCACGGTAGACATAGATAATATGGTTGACATTTTAACAACTACCTTGGGCAACGCACGGGTCAACAGCTGCGCAAGCCACAAATCGAGGAAAAACTCTTATCCCTCGTGGTGGAACGCAAACCTAAGCAAGCTCCGTAAAAACTGTCGAAAACTCTTTAACAAAGCAAAGAGTACTAGGAACGATAGTGACTGGAGCCTATATAAAGCTTCACTCAGAACTTACAAAAAAACTCTGAGGAAAGAGCAAAGGCTATCCTGGAAACTTTTCTGTAACAATATGGAAAAAATTTCAGACGCCTACAGATTGAGGAAAATACTCTCGAAAGATCCACAATTCCCAAGCTACCTTACAGCGAACGGAGTCTGGACAGCATCTGAAGAAGAAACTCTAAACCTTCTTCTCAATACGCACTTCCCAGGATGCCATGAATCGCAGGTTTCACCGCAGCCGCAAGGAACCCACTTTTCATCCGCATTAATGGGAAATTTCGAACACATCATCTCCAGAGAGAAAATAATATGGGCGCTAAAAAGCTTCAAGCCCTATAAATCGCCAGGTCCGGATGGAATTTACCCGGTCGAACTTACACAAACCATGGAATGGACTATACCATGGCTAGAGATAATCTTCAAAGGATGCCTAGCTTGGAGTCACATTCCAGACAAGTGGAAGTGCGCAAAGGTGCTTTTCATTCCTAAGGCCGGCAGAAACTCTCACACTACCCCCAAGGATCTAAGGCCTATATGTCTATCATCCTTTGCACTAAAAACCTTGGAAAGGATGGTAGACCTATATATACGCCATAACTTGGATCCGCCCCTAATTTCTAGGGCACAGCATGCCTACGTTAAGGGTAGATCTATCGAAACAGCCTTGCACACCCTAGTGAGGAAAATCGAAAGATCAATCCATCTTAAAGAATACACTTTAACAGCCTTCCTAGATATAGAGGGCGCCTTTAACAACGTCATTCCGGAAGCAATAACGGAAGGGTTGGAAAAGCTAAAGGTGGAGAAGACTCTCGTAGAGTGGATCAGCGAACTACTATCAACACGCAAGATTCACTCGAAATGGGGTAACCAGGCAATCACCAGAGTGGTTACCAGGGGAACCCCGCAAGGAGGGGTTCTCTCACCTCTCCTCTGGAATGTAGTTATAAATGAGCTACTAATTAAACTGGAGGAAGAAGGCCTGGACGTTACTGCCTACGCGGATGACGTTGCCATTTCAATCTCAGGTAAATACCTATCGACACTGAATGACCGTATGCAAACGGCATTCTCAATTCTTTGCAAATGGGCGCATAGCAAAGGGCTCAGGGTTAATCCCCAGAAAACGGAGCTCGTGCTATTCACCAAAAAGCATAAAATTCCGGAGCACTGCCCTATCACTTTGCTTGATACCAGATTAAACTACTCCTCCAGTGCCAAATTCCTTGGCATCATACTGGACAGGAAATTAACCTGGAAAATCAACACAATCGAAAGAGCCAAAAAAGCAACAATAGCTCTCTATTCATGCAAGAAAGCCATAGGGAAAAAATGGGGGTTCAATCCCAAGATTACTCTATGGCTCTATACCACGGTCGTTAGACCCACATTAATGTATGGAGCGACTGTCTGGTGGACAGCACTGGACAAGACAACATACCTCAAACAATTCGAGAAGGTACAAAGGCTGGCGTGTTTATGCATTACCGGGGCCCTCAGGTCCACCCCGACGGCTGCACTTAACATGATACTCGACCTTACACCACTCGATATTTTCGGCAAGCAAATTGCCACACAAACGGCCATTAGACTTAAAGCCAACTCGAACTGGAAGAGCTACGTCTTTGGCCACTCCTCGATCCTGATTAACAGGTCAACCATCGCAGAAAACCTAGACCTCACAAAGCCCACCACAGTCTTGGATAAAAACTTCATAACGTTATACCCGGACAGACAGAACTGGACTCGTCAGACTCAACCTCGTAAAGGCTGCATAGATTTCTATACTGACGGGTCTAAAACCAAGGACGGGGTGGGCAGTGGGGTATTCTGCAAACAACTTAAGCTAAACAAAGCGATAAAACTACCTAATCACTGCAGCGTTTTCCAGGCGGAACTGTTGGCAATAAAAGAGGCTCTGTCCTGGCTGAAGTGGAACGTGATATCCACCACGGACATCCGTATTCTCACGGATAGCCAAGCGGCCTTAAAGTCGCTGGAGTCCTATGTGTACACATCAAAAACCAGCCTCGACTGTCGCCTATCTCTTAATGAGATGGCTGAACAGTTCAACATACAACTTATATGGGTACCGGGACACAGCGACATCACCGGAAATGAAAGAGCCGACAGACTCGCCAAAAAAGGAACGACGCTACAAACAACTGTGGTCTGCGAGGGTATACCCTTCGCAACCATCAAATACAATCTCAATACCCTCGCCAGGGCCGAGACGAACCGGAGATGGACTCAGGGACACACCTGCCTCATCACCAGGCAAATCTGGCCCCGGCTCGATAGTCAACGGACTAGGAGTATTATCTCCCTAAATAGAACTGACATCTATAAAGTCATAGGTGTCATCACAGGACACTGCCTTATTGGCAGTCACGCGCAAAAACTAGGTATCACTCCGAATGACTTTTGTAGGAGCTGTTTAGACGAGGAGGAGGTCGAATCCATTCATCACCTTCTCTGCGCCTGCCCAGCATTCTGCACAGTCAGGAAACGATACCTAGGATCATACCTCCTCAACGATCTGACCGAAGTTCAGCAAGTGGGGATATCTAATCTTCTTAAATTCTTAAGAAGCACAAAATGGTTCCACGAATAGGGGGCTAAGCCCCCTCGTAGCTGCACAACGGGCCTCCTTGGCCTATGTGTGTTCTTCCCATCTCTGGGAAGGCTACGGTCTTACCTACCTACCTACCTATCATGCATTATGCTGATAAGCGCGATGTAACTACGCTGGAGTACCAAATGCATTCAATGGTCCAAGGTCAAGACACCATTCAAGGGTTTTACCAAAAGGTATACTCGCACCTGTCCTTGATCTTAAATAAACTTTCATGCATGAACGTAAGTGCCGAATCCATGAGTTTGCTAACGCAAACCTATAGAGATAAGGCACTTGACACGTTCATTAGAGGCCTCAGAGGTGATCTACCTCGACTTCTAGCCATCAGGGAACCCCTTGATTTGCCGCAGGCATTACACCTATGCCTTAAGTTAGAAAATCAGAACTTCCGTGCTAGCTATGCACACAGTTCTTATCAGGCACTCCAAAGGCCTCTCAGAAGTGCAGCTCCACCAATTCAGTCGAGACCGAATAACTATCGACCAGTGTATCAACCGAACCATTTTGCACCAGGCCAAATGAGACCCTCATATAATTATAGGCCATCTCAAAGTATGCGAACTCAACATCCGAATAACTTTAATAGAAATTTCAATCCTGGCCAATATCCTCAAGGGGCACAAATTAAAACAGAACCTGTGACCCAGGTACCATTTACTCAGCTGGGGCAGATACCCCAGCAATTCAACCCCAATCCTAATACTCTTAGAACGCATTCTCAAAACCCAAATACTCCCCAAAGAAATGTTCATGTTGAAGCCACAATGAACCTTCCCACTAAGGAAACCAGTGAAGAGTCAGATCAAGTAGAACTTGAAGATTATAACAAAATAATAAGATCCGAAGACAACATCTACCCAGAAACATTAAATGAATATACCCAACATTTTCCCGATACCCATAACTCCGAATGTATTGATTTTGTAGATGTTAATTTTTTAGATTAACGAGCTCTTCGTTGCCATTTTTTGAATGTCGTACGAAGAGCGGAAGGGTGCTCAGATTCCTAATCGACACGGGCTCCAACAAAAATTATATTCAGCCATCGCTAGTAGATAAACCAATTGGAAACGTATAGTGCTTCTATGCCAATTCTGTTGCAGGAAGCGTCAAAATAACACACCATACTTTTCTCACTCTTTTCGGTCTTAACGACACTAAAATTAAGTTCTTCCTTTTACCTACCCTAAAATCGTTTAACGGAATTCTCGGACACGATAGCTTGAAAGCGCTCTCGGTGGTAATTAATACCGGCCAGGATTACATGACAGTCAATAACACTAACATCCGTATCAAATACCAGAAATCACAAGACGTTAACACCATCAACATTAGGACAGACCACATGACTATGGAACAGAGAGAAGCTGTAGAATCCTTAGTGGCTGAATATCCATTACTTTTTGATGAACCAAACGAAAGACTCACTTTTACGACTACCGTGAAAGGGGAAATTCGTACAACAACAGAAGACCCCGTATACACTAGATGTTATCCTTACCCCATGTCTTTGAAAGACGAGGTGGAGAAACAAATTGGAAGTTTGCTTCACGATGGGGTAATAAGACCATCACGTTCACCGTACAATTTTCCCGTTTGGATCGTCCCAAAAGAACTGGACGCATCCGGAGAGAAGAAATATCGTTTAGTTATCGATTACCGAAAACTTAATTCGGTAACGATACCCGATAGATACCCCATACCGGAGATCAATGAGGTTCTGTCGCAGCTGGGAGAGAATAACTGGTTCACGGTTTTGGATTTGAGAAGTGGTTTCCACCAGATACCTTTACGAGATACAGATATCGAGAAGACCGCCTTCTCGGTAAATAATGGTAAATACGAGTTTACCAGACTTCCGTTTGGGCTGAAGAACGCCCCCGCAATTTTCCAGAGGGCACTTGACGACATCCTCCGACAACATATCGGCAAGATATGTTACGTCTATATAGACGATATAATAATATTCAGTCGGGATCAAGAAACCCATATGGAAAATATTAGGAAGATCTTCGAAACCCTGTAAAAGGCGAACATGAAAGTCCAATTGGACAAATGTGAGTTTTTTAAGCAGGAAGTCGAATTCCTCGGGTTCATCGTATCCTCGGAAGGCGTTAAAACAAATCCAAGTAAGGTGGAGGCAATTCTTAACTTTCCAAGTCCCCGTACTCTAAAAGATCTTCGATCCTTTCTGGGATTAGCCGGCTATTACCGCCGCTTTATAAGGGACTATGCGAAAATCGCCAAACCACTGACGAGCCTCTTGAGGGGGGAGAAAGGAAGAATTTCCAAGAACGTTTCAAGCAAACACCCGATAACATTGAACGAGGAAGCCAAGGAAGCGCTTGAAAAGATAAAACACGAACTGATATCTTAAAAAATTATTCTTACTTATCCCAATTTTAACAAAGAGTTCCAACTAACAACTGATGCGTCGAACTACGCTATTGGCGCAGTTCTAGCACAGGATAATAGACCAATCACCTATATTTCAAGGACGTTGAACAAATCGGAGGAACACTACGCCGCCAACGAGAAAGAGATGCTGGCAATAGTGTGGGCTCTGAAGTCACTGCGGAATTATCTCTATAGAAAAGCCAAGGTCAAGATCTTTACAGATCATCAACCCCTGACCTATGCATTAAGAAACAAAAATAATAACGCAAAGATAAAACGTTGGAAGGCAATATTGGAGGAATATAACTATGAACTCCGATATAAACCTGGAAAAACTAACGTTGTTGCTGATGCGCTATCGCGACCACCACACGACACTTTTGTGAATTCTGCGACTCCCACGAGCAACACCGACGAATGTTCTTCGCATAGCCTTATTCCGATTGTCAATGTACCCATTAACGTTTTTAAAAATCAGATCTTTCTTAAGCTGGGGGAAATATCAAGCCAAGAATTCGAAATTATATTTCCAAGATACCACCGGCATATATTGACCGAATTAGATTACAACGAAAATAACCTCCCAGAAATCTTGAAAAAAAATTTAAATCCATCCGTCATAAATTGTATAAAAACTGACGAACGAATCATGGGGATAATACAAAAGTTATTCCCATTGTATTTCAAGTCATATAAAATCCGGTTTACACAATTGCAAGTACAGGATGTTTTGAATCCAACTGATCAGGAAACAATTATTATAGAGACGCATAATCGCGCTCACAGGAATTCTCAGGAAAACCGCCTCCAAATCCTGGAAAGGTATTACTTTCCAGCAATGATGAAAAAAATAAAGAAAGTAACTAAGGCATGCTCGATCTGTAAGCGCAGCAAATATGAAAGGCATCCAAATCAACCGAAGCTTGGCGAAACACCTCTTCCAACGTATCCTGGTCACACAATCCATTTTGATATTCTGTTAACTGAAAAAAAAGTGATTTTAACCTGCCTGGACAAGTTTACCAAATACGCGCAAGCTAGAATTGTAAAAAGCAGATCGACCGACGACATTAGGCGACCCTTACGAGAGCTCATATTCCTTTTCGGGGTACCAAATTCGGTTGTTATTGACAATGAACCATCGCTTAATTCAGCTTCCATATTATTTATGATGAAAGATGAATTAGGCGTAAATGTCTTTACAACACCGCCTTACAAGAGCGAAATCAACGGACAGGTTGAGCGCTTCCATTCTACCTTGATGGAAATAATGAGGTGCCTCAAGGAAGACGGTACAGAACGCGACTTTGACGAACTACTCGAACGAGCCGTTAATGAATATAACCATAGTATTCGTTCTACTACGAACAAACGACCAGTGGACCTTTTCTTTGGACGCAACATTGCATTTACGCCAGATGACTATGAGAAAACTAGGAGAACAAATTATGAAAGATTACTGCAAAAACAAACAAAGGACTTAAACTATCACAATAAAAGAAAACAAGAAATCAAACGGTATTTGCCAGGACAGCTGATTTATGTTAAAATAAATAAACGGTTAGGGACAAAACTCTCCAATAGGTTTAAGGAGGAAATGGTTAAGGAAGACAGAGGCTCTACTGTTCAAACCGAAAATGGACGAATCATTCACAAGAGCCACATTAGAAACTGAAAAATCTTCATCATTTTCTCCCTTCTTTTTCACAGTTTTATCATTATCCAAGTAGGCTGCAAAGCTGAAGTCCAAATTCTAGATTATTCACGGAGCGAAAGTATTGCATTAGATACGGGTACGGCGAGAATTCAGACAGGGAATTTTAAATTGATTCACGTTATAGATCTGGAGCCATGCGAGCACATGATAGACAATATCGAAACAACAATCCACAAAGATATAAGCAAAACCCATCCAACCTATTCACTCCTTTCCTATGAACTCTCCCAGATAAAAAGTATTCTTAATAGATTGAAACCTATGGCTAAGAAGAAACGATCACTTAACTTTATCGGTAGCGCGTGGAAGTGGGTTGCGGGTAGTCCGGACCATGATGACTTCCGTATAATTAGAAACAAAATTAATAATGTTTTAATAAATAACAATAAACAGGTATTAATAAATAAAGATATTATTGTTCAAATAAATAAACTAACAAATATTACAAATAAAATAATAGAAGAAAAAACTAAACCAAACGATATGTCATTAATTCAATATAAAATTAGATTACTCAAAGAAGAATTGATAAACGTTGAATACGCCATTCATTGGGCTAAGCAAGGAATGATAAATTCCTACATATTAAGAAATGTAGAAATAGATTTAATTAAAAATTTGTTAAAAAATGAAGATTTAGTTTTCGATAATTTAGACGAAATACTTAATTTTGCAGAAATCAAAGTAGCCACAAATCTAAGCTCAATTATCTATATAGTAAATGTGCCAAAAATACTTCCGAATAATTGTAACAAAATTCTTATAAAATCTGTTAAAAGAGAAAGTTACATAAATATACTTGAATATGAAAACATCTTAAAATGTCAAAAAATAATATACGGTATTAAGATTGATTGTAAGTCATATAATAGATTAGTAATATGCCCTAGCAGTAATATAATAGACATAAGCACTACTCCCTGTATCCCTAAACTACTCCAAAGCCTTAAAGCCCACTGTCCCAAGATAAGCAATCAGTATATCCCAACTGTCGATGAACTCTCTCCCGGACTCATTCTGCTCAACCAATTTAATGGAAGCATTTCACTGGATAACAATCGAACAACAGAATTGGCGGGTACATTTGTTATAAAGTTCCTGAATTCAACGATAAAAGTGGAAAATAGAACCTATACTTCTGACATTGTAGTGTCAACAATGAAACTACTACCTGCAATAGCCCAGATTAGCACGTTTGAAGACATAGAGGAATCACTCTCACTAAAGACGCTGGAGGAGCTTCATATCAGTAACACCCAAAAAATCAAATTATTGGAAACTAAGCATCATGTCATTACGATGCTAAACATAGGAACAGCGGGAACAATATTCATCTGTGCATTGACCTTTATAACCTTTCTTGTTCGAAAGAAACGCTCAGCACAAATCCATGTTCTTGGAGCAAAGAGAAAGGAAGCGACGGACGAAGCATCAACATCAGCTGAAGTGATGGTCCATGAAACAATAAATAAGGGCCAAAAAGAAGTAAGATCCTCAAAGCCCGGTAGAATTAATCAAATTCCATTATTCTGATAATTTTCAAACGAGGTCGTTCAAATTTAAGCGGGGAGGAGTTAAGAACTTATTTTACATCATAGTTCCAATCACGTCCCCAACACATGCTGCATCAGTAACTTGATCACTCCGGCGCATGTTGCATTCCATTCATCAGCATTGACCACGTCTCCGGCGCATGTTGCATTCCATTCATCAGCATTGACCACGTCTCCGGCGCATGTTGCATTCCATTTATCAGCATATCGCATTCATCAGCATTGACCACGTCTCCGGCGCATGTTGCATTCCATTTATCAGCATATCGCGCGGGTCACCTAACATCCAACGGTTACACGGTTGTTCGCTGAGGTTCACCTGACACCCACATTCCTAACAAACGTTTCCCTTCCTTTACACACCATTCAAATGTCTCGTTACCTGAGACATTTGTTTTTCTTCCCGATTTTCCCATTCCTACCTTAGGCTAAGTTAGATTTTATGTTGGCAGTCTTTTAAGCAACTCTGAAGTAGAAAGGATGTAAATTTTATACATTGAGAAGTAAAAAATTATTTTTTTAAAATAATAAAATTTAAATTCTGTTAATTTGTACATAGGTGTTGATAAGCAAATACATAGATATGTGGATAAGGCTGATGGCCTATATCCCTAGTGATTCTACACAATGCAAATGTTGCTGCAACCTTGTTGAACGACTGATTGCAGATTGTTGTTACTGCTTCTGTTGTTGCTGCTGCGTGCCATCTCCCTTGTACGTGTGTCGTGTTGTCTCCCTTGCGTGTAGGTGATGTCGTCTCCCTTGCGCGGTTGACATTTGCTGGTTTGTTTTGCTCGGAGTGTTGTAATGTGCTTGTGAATTTATTTATGACGGTTGTGCATTTTGTTGATTTGTGATAAGTGTGAATTTGTGTCGTTGGAGTTGGTGTGAACTGTGTGTATCGAGGTGGGCATGTGCGTTTCCTCGTTTGAGGAGATATATCGCAGCTGTGCCGCCACGATCCATCCATTTTACGACTCCCTCCATCCGTTTATTTGTTGTTGTGCAGCAACATGCTCCGGGCCCCAGAGGTGGATTGTGCGATTGTGTTTTTTTTTGTTTGGGAAGAAAAGATGTAAAATAATTGTTTGTTAATACATATATGTTTAAATTTGACATGGAACACGTACATATGTGACAAATCACTGGACATCACATTCATTTCGGGTAAGATTTGTTTGTGGGGTTATGTGGGGTACGCGTCGACGGTCGGAATTGGCAAAGGGGAGATTTTCGCGATGGGACGTTTAAGTGTTGACGTTGCTGTCCGTATGGTCACCACGCGCGTAAGACCATCCGAGCCCGGGTGTAATTCTTGCACTCGAGCGAGAATCCATGATGTTGGTTGTACGTTGTCTTCTTTAACTAAGACGATATCTCCGATGTTGATGTTTTCCCTTCTCTGCAGCCATTTCGGACGATGTTGAAGTTGATGGATGTATGTTGTACTCCATGGTTTCCAGAACTCTTGGGTAAGACGTTGGATGTATCTCCACTTATCTAACTGATTGATGTTCTTTTCCAACAGATTTCTGACAGGTGGTGTTCGCAGTGCTGCTCCAATCAAAAAATGACCTGGAGTTAGAACTGCCAAATCATTGGGATCGTGGGACATGGGACATATTGGCCTGGAGTTGAGACAGGCTTCAATTTGGGTGAGCAGGGTGTTGTATTCTTCATATGTTAGCTTGGCACTGCCGATGGTCCTCTTAAGATGGTGTTTAATGGACTTCACCCCAGCTTCCCACAGTCCTCCAAAGTGTGGTGATGACGGAGGGTTGAAATGCCACGAGGTTTTCATTTGGGCGAGCTCCTTGGCAATCTCTGATGAGATGAACTTGCTGTCCCTTATGAGTTCATTGTATGCTCCCTTGAAGTTGGTGCCGCAGTCGCTAAACAAGTTGGTGCAAATGCCTCGTCTCGCTACAAATCTTCTGTAGGCTGCTATGAATGCTGCCGCAGTAAGATCACTCACCACTTCGATGTGGATTGCCTTGGTTGAAAAGCAGACGAAGATGGCAATGTAAGTTATGGATCAGCATTCAAGCATTTAGCTCAAAAAGCTTCTAAGCGACAATTAACATAAAGCTCCGCCGAAAAAGCTTATAAGCGACAACTAAAATAAAGCTCCGCCGAAAAAGCTTCTAAGCGACAAGTAACACCAAGTAACATAAAGCTCCGCCGGAAAAGCTTCCAAGCGACGACTGAGCGACTGATCTCTCTCATGTTTTGGAAGCCGGCCAGTTAAGATCAAATTTTATACAATTCCTCATAGGAGGAAAAAGAATTGTAAATTGTATTTATAATTATAAATTTATTAAATAAAAAACATAAAGAAAAGTATTTGCTAAATTCAAGAAGTGTATTTGTTAAGTGGCGCCCAACTAGCAGTGCGTGAATAATTAACCACAGAGTTAAAAGAACAATCCGCGTGCGACGAATCCACATTCTAACTTTAATTAGTGCAAAACCACGTTTTTTTGGTAGTGTGTATCAAAACATTTATCAACGTTGAAATAAAGACTTCTCAATTATAATCAGTTTGGAATTAATTTAATAAATGAATTGCGTACGTACATATATTACGCAAGTGAACATTACTAATAAACCAAACCATATGAAAGTAACTTAATTAAGTACAGTTATAAAACAGCTATTAAGTAAACAGTTATTAAGAAAATTAAAATATAAAAGTGCTTAAATTACAATCACAGTGTATAAAACGAAAAACCAATAGAAATATTATTAAACTAAAAAAATCAACTATAAATCGGACTCAGCGAGAAGCCTAAGCCACGTGGGATTACCATAAGCATATGTACATACATATCTGCAGGCACATTTTAGTTAAGTATTTGTTTTGATTTTCTATAATATTGTACTTTTACACGTGATTTATCTTTAGAATATATTGAATCATTTCCTCTATTTTTGAAGTACTTAATTATGCTTAAAGCTAATATTATATAAGACACATAGATTATACGCATACATATATGTACGACATTAAGCTAAGATAACGGTAGTTTAATAGTTTTACAGTTAAAATTTGATTACATCTTTGAATTCAATTCTTTGTTTGGAAAAATTTTTTTTTACCTCATACTATTCACACAACTGTTTAATTTAACAACCTAAAATGGACGCGAACCAACTAAGTGCCATAGTGACAGCAGCAGTTCAAGCTGCGACCCAACAGACTAGAAAAGAAATTGAAGATAGGATTGATGAATTGACTGCTCGACTTAAGGTATTAGAAACCCCTATTGCTGTGGAAGAGTATAGCCCTGTTACTGTAGAAGCCGGTGTTATCTGTGATGAGTCTCTTGATTTAGTTAAGACACTGCCTGAATTTAATGGCGAACAAGTACGATACATATCCTGGCGTCAAGCGGTCCACGCCGCCTATAAATTGTTCGAAAACCACGAGGGGAGCTCAAAGCATTATCAAGCAGTCGCAATAATAAGAAATAAATTTATAGGTTCCGCAGATCAAATTTTGTCATCGTTCAATACCGTTCTTAACTTTAAGGCGATAATAGCCAGGCTAGATTTCACCTACTCCGATAAGACCCCCATTTATATCATTGAACAACAAATGTCCACACTACGCCAAGGTAAGCTGTCGATTGTTGAGTTTTATGAATGGTTGAAAGGAAGTTGACCTTGTTAATAAATAAAACAATAATGTTGCATGATGGCAATAAAAGTCTTATCGAATCCCATTCACAAATGTATAGGCAAGATGCATTGCGTATTTTTATTTCTGGCTTGCGGAAACCCATGTGCGATATCTTGTTTTCTTCTAGGCCAACAGATATGCCAGGAGCGCTCGCACTTGCTCAGGAACTTGAAGCCAACGAAGCACGTTACAATTTCGCTAATTCTTTCCTATTAAAAACCGAACATCCTTCTAATCTTCAATGTAGAAGTACCTTTAATCAAAATCAGTTTAACCCATACCATTCACCTCACTATAAACCAAATCCATATAATCAAGTACGACAAAGGCCAGTTCCAATGGAAGTAGATCCATCAGTTTCACGGTTCAGAACGAATTTTGAAAAACCTGTACAAAACCCGAATCAGCTTAGTATGCCTACAGCTTCAGTTTCTAGAAATGTTCAGCCCTTGTCGCAATATCCTATTCAATATCAAGGATTTATGCAAAAGCCAGATAACATTCAATCGCATTCAAACAATATCCAGCTTAAGCGCAATCGCGAGTCTGACAGACAAGCACAAACTCTTCCTAAGGCGCAAAGAATTACTCACTTGAATCAGGAATCTTTATTGAAAAATAGAATTTTAGACAACCAACACTATCCATATGAATATTACGATGCAGACTTAGTTCACACAAATACAGAGGAAATCGGGAAAGACAACGAGTATAATTATACAGAATCCGAAACCTTAGATGAAATTAATTTTTTAGGGGAAAGTCCCTCCTGCCCTACGTCAGTCGGACCTTGGCAGGAAGGGAATTAAAACTTTTGGTCGATACAGGCGCTGCCAAAAATTATATTAAAAATTTTGATGTTCTTAAGGGTGTTAAACCGATTAGCAAACCATTTCTTGTAAAGTCCTTACACGGAACAAATATTATCACATCAAAATGCATTATAAATCTATTTAAAAGAAACACCCCCTTTTTCCTGCTTCCAACCCTAGATACCTTTGACGGAATCATTGGTTTCATTTTTTAAAGGAATTAGGTGCAAAATTAAATCTAGCGAAAGGAATCATATCATACAATGGTAGTGAAGAAAAATTATTTTATTTTTATTGCAAGGATGTTAATAGCATTTCACTTGTAAACAACATAATTTCTCCAAATCTAGATGAACAATTCTCCATGTTAATAGCACGACATAAAAAAAGTATTCGCTGACCCAAACGAATACCTTCCTTATAACACAAATGTTGTGGCAACCATTAGAACAACTGACAATGACCCGGTTTACTCCAAACCCTATCCATACCCTATATCTGCAGCTGATTTTGTTAATAAAGAGATTAATAGTTTGCTTCAAAATAAAATAATTAGACAATCCCGATCTCCTTATAATAATCCCATATGGATTGTTGATAAAAAAGGGTTGGATGAGATGGGGAAACGAAAAATGCGTCTTGTTATAGTTTTTAGGAAATTGAATAGTAAAACTATCAGCGACAAATATCCTATACCAGACACTTCAATCTTACTTTCGAATCTAGGACAATCTTCTTTCTTCACGACATTGGATCTTAAATCCGGATTTCATCAAATCAACTTAGCCGAATCGGACAGAGAAAAAACATCATTCTCCATAAATAATGGAAAATTTGAATTTTGTCGACTCCCCTTTGGCTTCAAAAATGCACCAAGTATATTTCAGCGTGCAATAGATGACATTCTAAGGTCAGAGATAGGTAAATGCTGCTACGTGTATATTGACGATGTCATTATTTTTTCAAAAACAAAGGAGAAGCATCTCGAGGATGTGGATAGAGTATTGCGGCTACTTTTTGATGCTAACATGCGCGTAGAATTAGCAAAATCTAAATTTTTTAGAGAGGAGCTAGGGTTTTTGGGCTTTGTAGTGTCCAGAAAGGGAATCAAGACATGTCCGGATAAAATAAGGGATATTGTGGATTATTTAGTTCCACGCAGTTTGCGATCTTTTCTTGGGCTGTCCGGATATTACAGACGCTTCATTAGAGACATCTAAAAACATCAAAATTGATTTGGATGAGGAGGCAATAGAGGCATTTAATAAAATAAAAAGAATTTTAGCGTCTGAAGATGTACTGCTTCTTTACCCGGACTGCAAAAAACCATACGATCTAACAACCGATGCTTCTTCCCATGCTCTTGGTGCTGTGCTCTCGCAGGAAGGCCGACCGATTACAATGATTTCACGTACGTTGTCCTCTACAGAGGAAAATTACGCCACCAATGAGCGTGAGTTATTGGCAATAGTGTGGGCATTGCAAAAGCTGAGACATTATCTATATGGGGCAGCACGAATAAATATCTATACAGACCATCAGCCACTAACCTTTGCTATTTCAGATAAAAACCCTAATGCGAAAATGAAAAGATGGCGAGGAGTACTCACCAACCTTTTACTATAAGCCAGGCAAAGAAAACTTGGTAGTAGACGCTTTATCACGGCAGCACATAAACACTCTGAATCAATGTGAAAGTTCCGATTCCATAACTGTTCACAGTGAGGCATCGCTAACTAAGACCATACGTACCGTACAAAACCCACTGAACTGTTTCAGAAATCAACTTATTCTTGAACAGGGCCCAGTATTTCGAAAGAAAACAAAATTAACTTTCCAGACGCAGATGAGACACTCTCTTACTTTCGATGATGTTAACAACCTTTTCCCAGTTTTTAAAGAAGTTACAAAACCTAATGTTGTAAATGCAATTTACTGTGAATTACCTGTTCTAGCTCAAATTCAGGATAAATTAAACACCTTGTTTCGTTCAGTAAAGTTCTATCATACGGAAAAACTGGTAACAGATATTTTTAACCCAAGCGATCAACAAGAGATACTTGCTACTGAACATAACCGAGCTCATCGATCGGTTCGAGAGAATGTAAAACAGGTCCTAAATGACTACTATTTCCCTAAGATGAAACAAAAACTAAAACAGATAATCTCAACCTGTAAGATTTGTCAAGAAGCTAAGTATAAAAGACATCCACTTAAGCATGAAATTGGAAAAACACCTATACCAGGTTATTCAGGAGAAATACTCCATGTGGACATTTATTCGACGGCTGGTTCTTATTTCTTAACGTGCGTGGATAAATTTTCCAAATTTGCAATTGTTAAGCCTATTAAATCACGTGCGATAGTTGATATTAAAGAACCTCTTTTAGAAATAATGAATTTTTTTAAAAACACCAGAACAGTTGTCTGTGATAATGAGAAGTCCTTTACCTCAGAAAGTATTAGATCCTTACTACGAGACCATTTCAATATAACAATCTTCTATACCCCTTCCTTTCATAGTGTAACAAATGGGCAAGTGGAAAGATTCCACAGCACCTAATCTGAAATAGCAAGATGCATAAAACTCGAAAAAGATATTTGCAATATTGCTGAACTCCTTTTACTTGCTACATGCAAGTATAACAGGACGATTCATTCAGTCACCAACCACAGACCAATCGATGTTATCCATTCCATTCCACCTGCGTTAGGGGATGAAATCAAGAAAAAAATTTATTACAACCAAAAAGCATTCCTAGAATACCATAATAAGAAAAGGAAAACTAGGGTATTTGCGCCTGGTGAGAAAGTTTTCGTGAAAACAAATAAACGAATCGGAAATAAATTTAGGAAGCTCTATACTGAAAAAGTTGTTCAAAAAGATCTAGGAACAACAGTTCTCATTGATAATAGAAAAATACATAAAGACAATATTAGATAAACTTACTGACTGCTAAAATGAACTGCTTCTGTTGTGCGAAATTGGTTACGTTTTTTTAATCAACTACATACATTCATTACTTTAACTACTTAATCAAGATAATCAAATTTTTGTTCGAAATTATACATATCTATAACATTATTTCCTAGGCGTACTGTAAGTAAGTATCATGTTATTATACTATGTGCATTAAAATATTCTACCTATATCATGAAACCAACATTAAGCAATAAATGAAATATTTTTAGTTCTAATTGCAAATAAAACTTATAGATATTGTCATACTTACCTATGGTAACAAGATGTTTTGTGAAATATTCTTATTTTAGATTAAGATAAATTGTAATATGAATTGATAAATTGTTGAAATGGATTATTATTACATTATCATGAAAACTAAATAAAAATGAAGCCGTGGACGTCTTCAATCAAAAAGGGGGATAGTTATGTATCAGCCTTCAAGCATTTAGCTCAAAAAGCTTCTAAGCGACAATTAACATAAAGCTCCGCCGAAAAAGCTTCTAAGCGACAACTAAAATAAAGCTCCGCCGAAAAAGCTTCTAAGCGACAAGTAACACCAAGCAACATAAAGCTCCGCCGGAAAAGCTTCTAAGCGACGACTGAGCGACTGATCTCTCTCATGTTTTGGAAGCCGGCCAGTTAAGATCAAATTTTATACAATTCCTCATAGGAGGAAAAAGAATTGTAAATTTGTAATAAAAGAAGAGTTATCTTTGGATTCTTTTCCGAAAATAAAAGACAACCAAATGATTTCCGGACTTTTCCTAGAGTATCTCGCAACTCCGAGTATCTCTTGACTTCGTCACTTTATTATTTTTTCTTTTAACGCAAAATATATATATATATATATGTATATAAAAAACAGGGCCGAGGGACCAACAAAATTGTTCACCTCGTCCACTGAACACCCTAACACAGTCAAAATTAAAATCGGTATGAGATGGCTCCAAACAAACGCTGTATGCTCACTCATATGACTTCATTCAACAGACTGCGAATTCGTCCAACTCACATCGCCCGTTTATACCCGAATTGTAACGGTTAAAACATTTTTTCCCTTATTCTTTATTTTCCTGCATTCGTTTTCCGAGAATTTTGAACGACGGTGTGAGAGGACGGACTCAGGGTGGGTGTAGCACATATAAGCAGTTAAGGAGAGTGTGTGAGGCACATACAAATAAATAATATATAATGAATTGTATAATGAATTGTATAATGAATTGTATTATACGAAAATAGAGGATGGCCGCTACAATCTCCCCCTCTGCCTCAGAGATCGTCCCGATGATGTGGCAGGAACAGGTGATGTCATCCTTCTTGTCGCTTTCTGTGAAACCTTGGACTGCGAGACGTTCTTCCCCTCTTCTTGATAGAAATTACTGGGCTAGGTAGCCCCTCAGAAGTACCCGTGTAAGTTGTCAGCATCGATGCGTGATATGTCGCCAAAGGAGTCGTTGGGTTGTCTTCACTGGCTATTACAAAACTTGTCGAACCCTTTTTCGCTAGTATAGTATAAGGACCGTCCCTCCTTGGAGCGAATTTGGCTGTGAAACCTTTAGCGGCTCGGCTGATTGGATGCGTTTGAACAAGAACCTTATCACCAACTTCCAATTTGCTATGTGGTTTTCTTTTGCGGTCTGCATACACTTTGTTCTTGTCTTGCTTCCTCTCCGACACTTGTCGAGCTTCTGATAGGGTATTTGCCATCTTTAGCAAATGTGACGTTATTTGGGGCACAAAGTTTTCAGACTGAATAATGCCTCTTAAATCATGATTAACTTCATCTGGGGTTCTTAGTTCGCGTCCAAAGGTGAGGTAAGCTGCCGAGAATCCCGTACTCTCACATTTGGCTGTGTTCATTGCGAATCGTATGGCGGGAAGTTTGAGATTCCATGAAGCATGATCACTTCCAACCATTATGGATAACTGCGTCCTTAAATCTCGGAATTTTTGAATCGCCCAGACTACAGCAAGGGCTTCCCTTTCCGTCGTTGAGTAATTCCGTTCTGCAGGTAATAGGAGACGGCTTGCATACTCGATAGGATGCTCCATCTCTCCCTCCCCCTGGAGTAATACTGCACCGATAGCGTAACTGCTGGCATCGGTTTTCAATACAAATGGGATTCCTTCTTTTGCCTGCTGCAAAACTGGGGCTTTTTTGTTCTTCGACTTCCCATTTCCAAATGGCATTCTTCTTAGTGAGATTCGAAAGTGGTTTTGAAATACTGGCAAAATTTGGTATGAATCTTCTGTACCATGAACATGTCTGTAAAAACGACAGTACTTGTTTCGGGTTTTTAGGTTTCGCTCGTTTTACTATGGCATCGGTCTTGCCAGGATCTATCTTGAATCCACAATGTGTAAGTACATGACCCAAATATTTCACTTCAGAGCAACAAAATCTACATTTATTACGATTTAGTCGGAACCCAAATTCTTTAAGGCGAGTTAATACTCTTCGCAGATCATCGGAGTGCTTCTGAAAGCTTTCGGAGCAAATAATCAGATCATCGATATATGCCAACAACAAAATGTCTGGTAGACTTCGTTTGAATTTGTCAATTATGCGTTGGAACGTTGCTGGTGCATTTCGCAAACCAAACGGCATACGTTTAAAGATGTACGTGCCGAATGCTGTAATAAAAGCGGTTTTCATTTGGTCTTCTTCTGCAACCATTATCTGCCAGTATCCTGAGCGTAAGTCTAATGTTGACATATAGGGTGTGCTCTTAGCTTCATGAAGTAGGTCATCAATTCGTGGTAGTGGGTAGCGATCTGGAAGTGTAACCGCGTTGAGTGCCCTGTAGTCGACACAGAGTCGTATGCTCCCGTCACCTTTTGGGACTAGAACAACGGGGAACGCCCATGGAGATGCCTTTCCTTCAATTATGCCTTTCTTTAGCATATTCTCTATTTCCGCCTTTAACTGTATTTTCCTGGCTGGTGAGATTCTATATGGCGCAACGGCAATAGGGGTGGCCGTTCCAGTTATAATTTTATGTTCAACGTTTGGTATAGGTGTCTCTATTTCACCAAATACTTCAACCTGTTCGTCTAATAATTTTTCCAGTTTTTCCTTCTGCCTTAAATCCAAGTGTTTTCCTTCTTCTGGACGTAATCTGATGTCAAGGCTGTTAAGCTCAAACCATGTGTCAGGATCTGAAGGTTCTATTCTTCGTGGCTCATTAAATAACTGACTGGATCTTTCTGGGGTTCGCATATCAATTGGTAATGAGTCGGCGAAAATGGCTTGTACACTATGAGGTGAGTAATCGTTTGATCTCTTTCGTTTTGGTGTGGTCCCTATTGGACTGATTGTGTGTAGATTTTCTACCCAAGTAAGATATGCAGATACTTCTTCCATAACGTCCTTTTTAGGTATTTTGGGTTCTTGCTTCGCTTCAGGTGATCGGTGATTGTAATTGTCTTGATACTCGGTTGATTTCAATACGCAGCTATCGGCCGATTTGAAATCAAATGTTGTTGTTGGATCGTCCACAAAGTGGAATGATCTTTGTGCAATATTTAACACAATTCCACATTGTTCCATGCAGTCAATTCCGAGTAGCGTTCGATTTCCTTTCGCTTTTGGCAGCGCGATTAACCGAATTTTCCGATATCTCTTCCCAATGATGATGTCGACCACTGTAGCATGAACGACATCTTTTCTAGGTACACCGTCAGTAAAAGTCAACTCCGCATTAACTGGCTTGAACACACAACCTTTTTTCAGGAGTTGTTGATATAAACGTGCTCCCGCTACACTAGTTCTAGCCGCCGTGTCTAAATATGCCTCTCCGCGAAGTCCATTAATATTAATGTCCACTGTAGGAACATTTCTTCCGATCACAAGAGAATCTACCAAATTAAAGTCTAGAGAATTCGGACTATTTGCATTTTTATTACTGCAGTTAGGACAATTCGTTCGATAATAGCCAGAAGCTCCGCAACCATAACAGTTTAATGCTGGTTTCTTATTTTTGTCCTCAGTAACCATAGCCATTTTCCCATGCTCCGTGCTTTTTCTTTTTTTAAAACAAGTGTCGGCTAGATGTCCTTTCTTTCTACAGAAAGTGCAACGTGTCTTCTCTCTGTTCTCTGCAGGGTTTACCGATTGTTTGTTCTCATTATTGAACATTTCCACCTCTCTTGTTTGCTCTAATAGGTCCTGAAACGTTTTAATTGAGTTTCTTGGGACCTTCTCTCTTATTTTTGGCAGAATTTGCCCATAAACCATATTGAGCATAGTGGGTTCAGATATCTCATCTGTTAATTGTGCTAACAGGGCTCTTTTTCTGCACACAAATTGATCCATCGTTTCTGTCACTCGTTGTTTATCTTCGAACAACTCAGTATATATTTGCCATGATGGTTTAGCTGGTGCAAATGCTGCTCGAAACAGTCTTACTGCGTCGTCAAAACTCTTGGCTTCCTTTTTGATGCCTTGCCACCAGGTTGAAGCGAAACCTTCCAGCAAGAGCGGAATACCAATGAGTGCGTTAGCCTCCGTGATGTTTTCGGACTCTTTATACACCGTAATTGTTGCGATAAAGTCGTCAATTTTGGACACATTTCTGGTCCCATCGAAACGGGCGGTACATCTACTGAACGTCCCATGATTTTCTTTGGCATGGATAGCCATTACTAATCGCCGTAATTGCTCTTCTGAAAGTGCCGTCAATGCTGCTGCGCTCGTAGAAGCGGCAGAACTTGCAGTCGATGACATATTGTCAGGCATTTCACTTTCTCGTGCAGGATCGTTTCTCGAGGTTTTTGCAGGCGTTTTTGATGCCTTACGTTCACTCTTTCTTATCATCCAGAGGCGTATTCCTCTTTCGATCCTTCAATGATCTACCTTTAGGGGCTCTACGGTGATTTTCAACTTGTTCCGTTGCAGAACACGTGGCCGCAATGCTGGGCGCCAATGTAATAAAAGAAGAGTTATCTTTGGATTCTTTTCCGAAAATAAAAGACAACCAAATGATTTCCGGACTTTTCCTAGAGTATCTCGCAACTCCGAGTATCTCTTGACTTCGTCACTTTATTATTTTTTCTTTTAACGCAAAAAATATATATATATATATGTATATAAAAAAACAGGGCCGAGGGACCAACAAAATTGTTCACCTCGTCGACTGAACACCCTAACACAGTCAAAATTGAAATCGGTACGAGATGGCTCCAAACAAACGCTGTATGCTCACTCATATGACTTCATTCAACAGACTGCGAATTCGTCCAACTCACATCGCCCTTTTATACCCGAATTGTAACGGTTAAAAAATTTTTTCCCTTATTCTTTATTTTCCTGCATTCGTTTTCCGAGAATTTTGAACGACGGTGTGAGAGGACGGACTCAGGGTGGGTGTAGCACATATAAGCAGTTAAGGAGAGTGTGTGAGGCACATACAAATAAATAATATATAATGAATTGTATAATGAATTGTATAATGAGTTGTATAATGAATTGTATTATACGAAAATAGAGGATGGCCGCTACAAATTGTATTTATAATTATAATTTTATTAAATAAAAAACATAAAGAAAAGTATTTGCTAAATTCAAGAAGTGTATTTGTTAAGTTGTATCCTTTAGTTGATTTCGTGCATCGGCCCTTCCAGAGTTTTATGTCAATGGGACCCGCGTAGTCTACCCCTGTGTTTGTGAATGGTCTTGTGATTGTTACTCGTTCTGCAGGCAAGTTTCCCATGAGTTGGCCTTGCATTTTCGCGTTGTATCGGTGACATCGCACGCATCGGTGTATTGTTGATTTGACGATGCGTTTGAGATTAGTTACCCAAAACGTATTTCGGATCTCTGCCATCATCAGTTGTTGTCCCCCATGGTAAGTGCTAAGATGTATATCACTGACGAGCAATTTGGTGAAGTGATGAGCTTCCTTGAGGATGATTGGATGTCGTTGGTCAAAGGTAAGTGTTGAATTCGCTAATCTTCCACCTACACGAAGTATATTCCTTTCATCTAGGAACGGATTCGAGCTTCGAATTGTGCTTTCTTTCGGAAGTTGCCCTTGTGTTGAAAGTGCTCTGATTTCTTTTTGGAACAATTCGGATTGGACTGGTTTAATGAGCTGATGTTGTGATGCTGCTAATTCTTCTGCTGTGAGTGGATGATCTTTTAATGGTAACTTCTTTTTATGTTGTAAGATGTTAAAATATCTTCTTCAGATCGCCACACTACGGATGAGAACCTTAAGGGATGAAAAGTGTTGAAAAAATGTATTCTTAATGACCATACAATGACAAACTACATGGGTGAGATTTGTACGTATATTTATTAAGTGGTTGGTATAAAAAGTTGACTGCTTTTCTTTCCTCTCCCCTTTTGTTTCCAGGTCGGTTTGAATTGGTATTTCTGCAGGACGATGTTTAAGTGAGAAACCCTGCAGAAACGTAGGCCCCTGCCACCATAAGTCGTTGTCGAGTTGCTCTTCTGGAGATAGACCTCGTGATGCTAGGTCAGCTGGATTTTCCTTTGTTCCAACATGTCTCCAGATGCTCTTGTTTGTGAGATTTTGGATGTCTGTTACCCGATTTGCAACGAACGTGGTGCGAGTTGATGGACACCCGCGGATCCACGCTAGACAGATGGTCGAGTCAGACCAAGCATAAGTCTCTATGTTGTTGAACTGCATGGCGGTTGAAATTTTATGCAGCAGCTTCGCCAAGAGATGTGCACCGCATAGTTCTAGACGAGGTAAGCATATTCGTTTTATTGGTGCAACCTTAGTTTTGGATGCGATGATTGATATTTTCTCCTGGGTGTTATTCACTATGCGCGCATAAATTACCGCTGAGTAGGCTTTCTCGGATGCGTCGCTGGATCCATGTAGCTGCACAAGTGCTGAGTTTTGGTATCCAATCCACCGGTGAATTTCAATGCCATGCAATCTTTCGAGACCTCTGCGGTATTGTATCCATACCCTTTCAATGTCTGGTGGAAGAGGTGAGTCCCATGTTGCTTCGTTTCGCCATAATTGTTGAAGGAGCAGTTTCGCCTTGAGGACAATTGGAGAAATCCATCCTAGTGGGTCGAATATTCGTGCAATGTCTCCTAACATTGATCGTTTGGTGTGCGCTCTGATGTCAGGTAAACTTATTTCGAATTTGAAAACGTCGCTCGCTGGATGACATTGGATACCTAACGTTTTGATGGCATCCGGTGACTCAAATCTCAGTGGCAGATTTATTTCTCGTTCCTTTTCAGTTACTTGCTCTAGAATTCTTGTGGAATTGCTTGCCCACTTGCGGAGGGGAAATTCTGCCGACCTCAAGACTGCGAGAACATCCCTTTGAATTTCCATGGCATCTTCCTCGTTATCGGCTCCATATATGAGGTCATCGACATAAAATCCTTCGGTGAGTACGCGTGTTACGTGAGGATGTGTTTGCATGATGTCTGTTGCTAGTTGATGCAGCGTTCTTACAGCCAAGTAGGGAGCTGATGCTGTTCCAAATGTCACCGTTTGTAGGGCATACGTTTTCAAGGGTTCTGTCGGTGTTGTTCTCCAGACAAGTAGTTGATATGGAGAGTCTTCTGGGGCTATCCAAACTTGTCTGTACATCATACTGATATCCGCCGAAAAGGCGACGTTGTATTTTCTCCATCTTGCAACCAGATCGATGATGTCATTTTGAAGTCGTGGGCCTATTAGTAATTTGTCGTTCAGTGATTGTCCGTTCGATGTTTTACGTGAAGCATCGAACACGATGCGGAGCTTTGTGGTGGTGCTGGATTCCTTGAATACAGCGTGATGCGGGAGGAAATAATGCTTTCCAGGTGTCAGATGCTTCTCGGCAATCTCCTTCATGTGACCCAAGTTGATGTATTCATTCATGCACTCTGTATATGCCTCCCTTAGTTTGCTGTTTATGTTAAGTCGCCTTTCAATTTGATAAAACCTTGCCAACGCTGCTCGCTTAGAATCCCCAAGGATTGGTTGAGTGCCATTCTTGAATGGAAGTCGTACTTCATACTTGCCATCACTTCGGCGTTTGAACGTCCTTTCGTAGTGTTGTTGACACTGCTATTCCTCAGCCGTAAGTCCTCTTTTGTCGAGATTCTCCTCTATCTCCCAGAACTGCCTAAGTTGAGTTTCGAGGGAGTTGTGATGACTTTGTAATGTTACTATGTTGGATTTTGGAGTGGAATATGTGCTTCCTGTCAAAATCCATCCTAGTTCGGTGCGTTGAGCTACAGGGGATCCTCCTTGACTTTTTATAAGTCCCTGAAGGATAATGGATGAATATGCCTCAGCGCCTAACAGAAGATCTATCTTCCCGGGGATATGGTAAGACGGATCGGCTAAAGGTAGGGTAGACAGATGGCTCCAACTACTTTTGTGAAGGAGCTGAGATGGCAACAGAGAGGTAAGATTGGAAAAAACAAAGGCTGATATGTTGAGGGAAAAGGTCGGGTTTGTTGTCGAATATATTGTAAATTGTGTTTGATGACGTGCCATTCCGGTTGTTGTTTGTCCTGTCACGTTGGCAGTTGTTTTGTGTCTCTTTAATCTTAGAAGTTGTGTTGCGTTTTCTGTGATAAATGTGGCTTCAGACCCTGGGTCCACTAAGGCTCGAAGTACGTGGATGACTCCACTGGTATCCTTGACCTTCACCAAGGCCGTTGCCAGTAGTACCTTGGACCTGAGCTGATTGAAGTTGGTGGTGACAGTTGACGTTGACGTTGTTGGACCGTGGTTGGTTTTTGTTGCGTTGTTGGATTCTATGTGCAGCAATGTGTGATGTTTAAGACCACACTTGAGACATCGGTTTGTACTGCTGCATGTTGAGGCATGGTGGTCGTACCCGAGACAGTTGGATCACATTGAATTTTTCCTTATTGTGTCCGAGCGAGTTCTGATGTTCATGTTTGAGAATTTTTTGCACGACCTTATGCCATGGGAGCCCTTACATAATCGACAGAGATATTGTTTGCCTGTTGGGTTGGTGTAAAATGCGTTAGTTTTCCGACAAGGAGCTAGCGACCCTGATTGTTTAGAGGAATTTGTTAATTGTTGTATGTTTTCCAGAGAACTAAACCGACATTCAATAAAAGATAGGAATGTTTTCCAATCAGGAAGGGATTTGGAACTTCCTAATTTGTCCTCCCAGTCTCTCTGAGTTTGAGGGGGTAGTTTGTGGAAAATGATATATACCAGAATGCAATCCCAGGTGTCGACTGCAATTCCTAAATTAGAGAGAGCGTGGATGCACTCGGTGCTGGTATCGTGCAAGGATTTTAAGGCTGCGGCGGATTCGTGGGTTAGTTTAGTTTGTTCCATTAAATTTCGAAGGTGTGTGTTGACTAATTTCCGCTTATTCTGAAACCTGTCTTTTAGAATTTCCCAAGCGGACGAATAGTTCTTCCCGTCTATCGGAAGATGTTGAATTAACCGCGCAGCTTCGCCGGTGACAAAGCTTTTGAGAAACTGAAGTTTTTGTACATCGGACAGATCCACGTTCTGGTCAATCATGCTTTGGAATAAGTTGTGAAACTCACACCAATCTTCATAATTGCCAGAGAATGATTTAATTTGGATCCGTGGAAGACGGATGTCAGATACCCCGGACCGCGATTGTGATTGATTCAAGCGAAAGATTTCTAGTTGTTGCATATTAAGATCGTTAAATTTGTCTAACTCCTCTTGCAATAGACCCATGAAGGTAAAGTATTTTCTTTTTATTTGTGCGTACGTTTCATCAGTTAAAAACTTTTCCTTCAAGGGATCAGAAGCACTGTTCACGATGGTTGTGTGTTCCTTTTTCGCGCGCTTGAACATCTCTTCGACGTCGGTCAAACACGCGTTTATGTACCCCCTTTTACCGTTGTGCCGCGGAGTCCCTTTGGAACTCTTCCAAATAGGACACTAGTTCCTTGAGTATTGTGTCTTGGGCCTCGATCGATTTAGCCGTTTTTGACATTTTGTTGATTCTATTTTAGGGGGGGGTGGAACGAGAGAGAAAAAAAACCAAGAGAAAAAGTCAAAAGAAAAAAAAACCAAAGGGTGAAATGGTTTAGGCCTGTTAATTTAAAACACACGCACTCATACACGCACAGATTAAATTAAAAGGGTGGGTTTAACACACACGCATTCATTCACGCAAAAAAATACGATGAAAATATAATTTTTTATTTCCTTCTTTATAGATGAGTATTTGTCTGTGACCGTCACCGTTTCGAACGGGTTTCCGGAAAACTTTGTCGCAGTTAACTTGCAGGCCTTTTTCCCGTTGTTTCTTGAAACTCAGTTAAAAAAAAACTTTTCAACACCCACACGCACACACACACCAGAAATTCTGTTATAGGGGGGTCTCAATAGCACTCAAAACAATTGTATAAGTTAATAGAACGTCTTTTCAGTTCTCAATTCGGTCTATGACTGGCGCCCAATTTTCAATATAAGGTAGAGCCGAAGTTAACCTAAAAAATTAATTTCATCATTGTATTCACTTCCGCTGTATTCACTATTGCCGTTGTTAGTTTCGTTTAGGTTTTGTGCTTGCATGTGGTTTATGCGCTGCACTTTCGCCATAGTTGCTCTGTCAGAGTCCCGTTGACGCTTAAACACTTTTTTTGTATCGTAGGACTGAGATGGTTGAAGTTCTCCAGATCCTTGGTTAGTGGTTTGTCGATATGTTTGTTGACGATTCCTAACTGAATTATAATGAATTTTGGATGAAGGGTCTATACTCATTCTATCGAATTCTGGTTGAGGTGGAGCAATGCGCTTTGATTGGAAATGGAATTTCGATGAAGTGGCATTTCCTTCACGTAACTGGTTGGGTACAGTTTTGAAAGGATGTTCGTCTGTGGATGATACATGGCGAACTCTTTTGTAGTGGGGACTGCTGTGGTGGTATGTATCCCCAATTTTACCATACCGATTATCGAAAGCCCTAGCAAATTCATATCGATGTTGATTCGACTCAAGTTCTTGTGCCTTAGCTAGTGCTGATGGCAAATCCTGGCAACCCGCGGAAAAAAGGACATTGCACAGTGGCTTGTTGAGGCCTGAAATAAAAATACGCAAGGCGTCCGCGCGGTATTTGTTACCCAGGGAAGTAACTTACTTACTTACTTACTTATCAGGCCTGCGATCCATGGAGGATCTGAGCCTGAGCTATAGCTGCCTTCCATCCTTGACGGTCCCGGGCACGCTGCTTCCAGTTGTCAAGACCAAGATGTCTTACATCCGCGATTACTTGGTCTTTATACCGGAGGTTCGGTCTTCCTCTTCTTCTCGAACCAGGAGGCTCGGAGTCGAAGACCCTCTTAGCTGGAGCGTTGATGTCCATGCGCTCGATGTGGCCGAGCCAGTGTAGTCGACGGGTCCTTGCTTTCCGGACTACATCCACATCTTGGTACAGCTCGTAGAGTTCGCGGTTGTGTCTTCTTCTCCATTCACCTTCCTCACAGACAGGACCAAATATCCGGCGCAGAATTTTTCTTTCGAAAGAACCCAAAATCAGCTCCGCTGTCCTGCTTATCGTCCAGCTTTCGGCTCCGTACAGCAAGACTGGCAGAATGAGCGTTTTGTAAAGCATGACTTTGGTCTTTCGAGTGAGGAGTTTTGACCCCAGTTGTTTGGACAAGCCGAAGTAGCAGCGGTTGCCAAGGGCGATTCTACGCCGGATCTCCACTGTGGTGTCATTTGTGGAATTTACGTTTGCCCCGAGGTAGACAAACTCCTTAACTACCTCGAAATTGTAGCTGTCAATTGTTATGTTTTGTCCCAGGTGGTGAGCGACGGATTGGTTTTTGCTTGACAGCATGTATTTCGTTTTGTCCTCATTGATCTTAAGGCCAATTCGTTTCGCCTGTTCTTCAATCGCCGTGAATGCTTCCACAATGCCACGGCGAGAACACGCGATGATGTCGATATCATCCGCGTATCCTAGCAGCTGGATGGACTTGTAAAAGATAGTGCCTTCCCTGTTGACGCCTGCCCGTCGCACTATCTGCTCCAGCACCAGGTTGAAGAAGTCACATCACAGCGCATCTCCTTGCCGAAATCCGGTGCATGTTTCGAATGGTTCCGAGGTCCTAGAACCGAGTTGCACGGTGCATCGCGTGTTTTTTAGCGTGGCGCGACACAACTGGATCAGTTTTACCGGGATCCCGAATTCGGCCATCGCCCCAAACAGTGCTTCACGATGAATGCTGTCGTATGCGGCTTTGAAATCGATGAAAAGATGGTGTGTATCGATTTGAAACTCGTTGGTCTTTTCCAGGATTTGTCGAAGTGTGAAAATTTGGTCTATAGTTGATTTGCCGGGCCGGAAGCCGCACTGGTAGCTGCCGATTAGTGCGGTGCAAAATGGTTTTAGACGTTCACACAATACGCTGGACAGGATCTTGTATGCGACATTGAGCAGGGATATACCTCTATAGTTCTTACAAGAGGTAGGATCGCCTTTTTTGTGGATGGGGCATATAGAGCTGGTATTCCAGTCGTCGGGCATGCTCTCATCTTCCCAAATTCTGCAGATGATCTGGTGCATGCTCCCTACCAGAACATCGCCGCCAGCCTTGAAGAGCTCTGATGGCAAGCCATCTGAGCCTGCGGCCTTGTTGTTCTTCAGCTTCTGAATAGCTGTGCCGACTTCTTCTATGCTGGGTGGGAGGACTACTTCAGCGGCTGGAGTTGGGATTTCCTCAGTCCCTACCACTCTCTCTTGGTCATGCTCGTTAAGCAGCTGCTGGAAGTGCTGCTTAAATACATCCACTATTCCCTGCGGGTCGGTGACAAGATTACCCTCGCAGTTTCGAAGAGCCAGGGTGCCCTTTTTGAAGCCTCCTGCAAGGCCTTTGGCTTTCTTGTAAAAGGCTCGTATTTTATGTCTATCCCTAGACTCCTCGATATCCTTGAGCTGGGAGGCTGCGAAGATTCTTTTCTTTTGTCGCAGTAGTTTCTTCTCCTCCCTTCTTCTGGCTCGGTACTCTTCTCGCGCTGCCCTGGTTTTCCTCTGCAGCGCCTTTTGGTACGCCTCGTCGGTTGCTGCCTTTTTCTGCTCACACTCGCCATCATACCACGGGTTTTTTGTCGGGGGTGGTAGGTATCCTAGGGTGGTTTCGGCTACTTCCTGAATGGCTGAGCGGCAATGCAGCCACATATTATTGGCATTTGTGTTCGACGTAGGCATACCGTAGAGTCTTTCGCTCAGCTGCTCCCTGTAGACTCTGGCAACCTCCGGTGTGCTCAGGCGCCCAATGTCGAACCTCCTCCTGATGGGCTGGTGCAGCTTTCTGACATTGGACAGTCGAGCTCTGAATCTTGCTGCTACGAGGAAGTGGTCAGAGTCGACATTTGCCCCTCTGAATGTTCGCACATCCAGGATGTTTGACGCGTGCCTTGCGTCAATGAGCACATGGTCGATTTGGTTGGCGGTTCGACCGTCCGGAGATCGCCAGGTTGCTGTGTGGATTCGCTTGCGAGGGAATCTTGTGCTACTTATCACCGCATTACGAGCTGTCGCAAAGTCAGCGAGTCGGAAGCCGTTATCTGTTGTTGTATCGTGGAGGCTGTGCTTTCCGATCACTCCGCCAAGGGTGTTTTCCTTTCCGATTTTGGCGTTGAAGTCCCCGAGCACGATTTTTACATCGTACTCCGGACAAGCTCCGTAGGCGTTGTCCAGGAGGTCATAGAAGTCCTCCTTGATAGGGTCTTCAGCCTCGTCGGTAGGGGCGTGTGCACATATAAGGCTGATGTTATAAAATCTGCCTCTGATGCGGATCACAGCCAGGCGATCACTTATAGGTTTAAAGTCGATGACCTTCGACCTTAACCGCTTTCCCACGACGAATCCGCATCCCAGTAAGTGCAACCTTTTGTGACAGCTGTAATAAATGTCGCAATTTTTCTTCCTAATCATACCGTTTCCTATCCAGCGTATTTCCTGGACCGCAGTAATATCCGCCTTGTACTGCGTGAGGATTCCTTCTAGTTTATGAGCAGCTCCGGGAGTGTACAGGGTTCTGACATTCCAGGAGCATACTCGCAAATCGTGTTCCTTTTTCGTGCGTTGTCGTCGTCGAGTATCCGTCCGTATATCCGAGGCATCTTGCTCATTCATAACTTGGGTTTTTTTACGTGGGCGGATTGTTAGCCCGCCGCACAACCGCCATTCTGGTCGGGGTTTTCTTCGCTGCATACGTTTGTTCACCTCCCAACGGTTGTTGAAGAGGCTATCCAGAGGGCGCCGCCAGGAGGCCGTATGTCAACTTGACCCGGGCATTTAAACAGGGATCGTTGCTGGCATCTCGCCAGGTTGAGAGCAATCAACAACTTTACCCTGTATGTCCGAGCCCATGCCCTCCACCCAGGGAAGTAATCACATCGTTATTTCCGGAATATTCCATTGTGATTTTACTTATGATAAGGGTCAACTTTTTTTCAATCAGATCGTAAAAATCTGAAATCGTCGTTCGCCCCTGGCATAAAACGCTCATTTGGTTTTCCAATACGTGCAAGGGCCTTTTGTCGCAATACGTGTGGTCGAGCCTAGCTATTATAGCCTCGAAATTTAACACGGTGTTAAATGAGGAAATAACTAAATCTGCGGAACCCGTTATCTTATTGCGAATAATCGCTACTGCTTGGTAATATTTGTCAGTACCTTCATAAGATTTGAACAAATTAATGGCAGTATGGGCCGCTTGCCGCCAAGATAAATAACGCGTTTGTTCACCAGTGAACTCTGGTAGTGTTTTCACAAGGTCTAACGTGATCGGACAGTTTGAGTTAGAGGAAACAGAAATAGGCTGATAAGTCACAATTGTTTCGCTCGGAAGTTCTAATTTTATTAACTTTTTCGGTCAGTATGTGAATTTGTTGCATTAAAGATTTTTGTTGGTCTGAATTACCGGCAGATAATTCCGTCATTCGCTTGAGAACATTTTCACATGCAGATTCGACTGCCACCTCTACAGCAGTCGAAAGAACACTAGTTGTGACCATCTGTGGTGTTGCCATGATTATTAGCGAAACAACTAGATAAACTTTACACGCTACACTTAACAAAACAAAAAAAAAAATCACTAAACGCGAGATGACAGTTTATCGGTAGCCACACTTTAAAATATTTTTGATACACTGTTTTTTTCCGGTTTTTTTGTTTTTTTGTACAAATCTGCTTAATATTAGTATATTCTTAACTTACAACATAAAAAGAATGAACATCCCTGCGTCTTGTCTTCCTTCTTTTCCTGGATGAGGAGCTGTGAGGGGTTTCCAACGATGAGGAACTAATGGATTTGCTTGGGGGTTTCGGATATGTTTTTTCTTCTTTAACACATTTATTATTGGAAAAGAAGCACTCTATTATTCTTTATAGAATTTTCGGAGTGAACCACTAAGTTGGGCGCCAGTTAATAGAACGTCTTTTCAGTTCTCAATTCAGTCTATGACTGGCGTTTATTTATTTCTCGTACTTAAAATTACTTTAACAAATTATACATAGCTTATCTAGATGTAGGTGTCGGGTGAAGAATGTAAGATGAGTAAAAGAGTGGAAGTAAGGAACGTGGGAAATATGATGGATGCTGAATGAATATGAAAACCGAGAAATGGAATGTGTGGGAAATGCTTTGTAAGCTTGAAGTAAAGTGAGTTGATAGTATTGTTGGTGCGGGAGTCAGGTTCAACTTCCGCTGTTGGTCTGGATGGCGTGTGTTGTTAGCTTATATGTATGTATGTGATTAAAAATGTATCGAATATATATGTATGTTGAAAAAAAAATGAAAATTAGATTTTTCGTATGTATGTATGTAAATGCTGTAAATTTTATATATGTAAATGATCGAAATGTGTATTTGCCAAACAAAAAAAAAAAACAAAAAAAAAAGGATACTCCCTTTGTTCTTGTTGTTTGTTCGTTAAAGTTTGTTCTTTGTTTGTTGAAGCTCTTTGTTCTTGTTGTTTATCCGTTGAAGTTTGTTCTTTGTTTGTTGAAGCTCTTGTTGTTTGTTCGTTGAAGTTCTTTGTTCGTTGAAGTTCTTTGTTCGTTGAAGTTCTTTGTTTGTTGAAGCTCTTGTTGTTTGTTCGTTGAAGTTCTTTGTCCGTTGAAGTTCTTTGTTCGTTGAAGTTCTTTGTTCGTTGAAGTTCTTTGTTCGCTGAAGTTCTTTGTTCGTTGAAGTTCTTTGTTCGTTGAAGTTCTTTGTTCGTTGAAGTTCTTTGTTCGTTGAAGTTCTTTGTTCGTTGAAGTTCTTTGTTCGTTGAAGTTCTTTGTTCGTTGAAGTTCTTTTTTCGTTGAAGTTCTTTGTTCGTCGAAGTTCTTTGTTCGTTGAAGTTCTTTGTTCTTGTTGTGTACGATTGCTGTTGTTTTTCGTTGATCTTTGTTCTCTGTGGTTTTTGTGATGTTCTTTGTTCTTTGTCGAATTTGTTGTTTGATTTTTGTCTGTACGGCCGCTGGTTTGTTGGCTCGAAGGACCAATGTTTCGGGGCAAGTTGCGCCTCGAAAACGAAGTTGTTGTGTTCAGGGCAAGTTGCGCCTTGAACAATTAATTGTAATTTGGTTGGAGTTGTTAAGCACCGAATAATAATAAACTAGTTGTTTCACCACGTTATAAATTCCCACTACACTGGGTCATTGCTTTATTGAGATTGATTATTGGTGCCTCCGGTCATTTGGTATCGACCCTCGGCCAGCTGGTTTCCAGCTTCATTATGTACATAGGTGTTGATAAGCAAATACATAGATATGTGGATAAGGCTGATGGCCTATATCCCTAGTGATTCTACACAATGCAAATGTTGCTGCAACCTTGTTGAATGACTGGTTGCAGATTGTTGTTACTGCTTCTGTTGTTGCTGCTGCGTGCCGTCTCCCTTGTACGTGTGTCGTGTTGTCTCCCTTGCGTGTAGGTGATGTCGTCTCCCTTGCGCGGTTGACATTTGCTGGTTTGTTTTGCTCGGAGTGTTGTAATGTGCTTGTGAATTTATTTATGACGGTTGTGCATTTTGTTGATTTATGATAAGCGTGAATTTGTGTCGTTGGAGTTGGTGTGAACTGTGTGTATCGAGGTGGGCATGTGCGTTTCCTCGTTTGAGGAGATATATCGCAGCTGTGCCGCCACGATCCATCCATTTTACGACTCCCTCCATCCGTTTATTTGTTGTTGTGCAGCAACACCCGTATTAACGAACAATAGTGAAGTGAATAACACTACCAAAAAGTAAACAAAATAAACTTATACTCGTATCAACGAACAACACTACTACGAAGCAGAGAAACGTGAGAGCAACACCGGACAACCTGGACCAACGGAAAATACGCAGGACCCAAGAAGTCGACAAGAAACGAAACTTAACACATCCCAAGATGACATCAGAACAGACCGGAACAACAGCAGCAGTAAGTCAACTTACACTTAGTATAGACCCCCTTAAGTATCTAAATAACCTTCCCAATTATGACGGGAATAATGAAAATTTGCATGATTTTATCGATTTGGTTGATAGGATATACCCAACCCTAGGCAGGTATGATGCTGTAGGACAGTTATTTTTTTTCGATGTTATAAAAAATAAATTGGTAGGCAAGGCTAGGGAGGCTATTGAAATTAATAATAATGTGAAGAATTGGGAGGAGGTGAAAAGGCTTTTCTTTCAGTACTTCGGTGATAAAAAGACCGCCGAACAACTGTACGATGACCTTAGAAGTCTTCCTTTCAAGAATCACTGCCAAGACTACTACAACAACATAAAAATAATTTTGAGACGAATCAACAACAAAACTAGACTAGACAATACCCGTAACAGCAGTGAAATAGAGCTGAACTGCAAAGCAGCTCTTCGAATTTTCATTAGCAAACTTCCAGAGCCAATGAAGGGTCTTCTACACTGTAGAAATCCTTCAAACTTGGAGGAAGCTGTACAAATCCTGCACGAAACAGGATACGCTTACAAAAAGAATAATAATAATAACTACTCGGAAATACAGAGAACCTCTCAAAACCAACCCCATAACAATCCCTTCAAACCCAGACCAAATCATTATACCGCAAATACTTTTAACAATAATAGATCAGGGAACTTTAGAAATAATAATAGACCCAATACATATGAGACAGTAATTCAGGGAACTCCAGAATCAGCCGTAATCAAAGCAATAACCAAACTGAACCTATGGACGCATTGTCCGCTTCTTTTCAAAGAGAAGTTAATACCCTAGGAAGTAACTCGGATTTTCGCGAAAAAGGCCATCCGGCAGACTTCCCTATATAGTTATAAAAACCAAGAATGACAAATACAGGCTAAGAATACTGATCGATACAGGTTCAGAAACGAGTATTCTTAACCCAGGGGTCTGCCATCCGAAATGGCAAACAAAGTTACAAAAACCACTCAAAATTATAACAACTAGCACACCCGTATACATAGACAGGAAAGTTAAAATCCCATTGTTCAAAGAATTCGGCAAACCAAGTAAAACAGCAGAGTTCTTAGAATTTAAGTTCCATGAAAGCTTCGACGGGCTAATAGGAAACAATATCCTATTGCCAATAGAAGCAATTCTCGATTTCAAAAGAACTCTTGTGGTGGGAGAAAATGAAATTCCACTCTTCTTTAATAAAGACGATGAAAAAATATCGTACGAAGAGTACCAAAAGCATGTCCCCACATTGGAAGTTTACCATTCGGAAACGAGCATAGAACCAATTTTAAAACAAATACGAACACAACACTTAAATAAAGAAGAAAAAGATGCCGTCTTAAAATTAATTACACAATTTTCGACAATTTTTTTCCAAGAGGGCACTGATCTTTCATTTACAAGAGCGATTAAGCACGAGATAAAAACGAAGAACGAAATTCCGATTTATACACGTAACTATAGGTATCCGGAAATTCATCAGAAAGAGGTAGAGTCTCAGATAAATGAGATGTTAAAGCAGGGAATAATCCGCCCAAGTGACTCACCCTATTCAACCCCAATCTGGGTCGTCCCGAAAAAGGCAGACGCTTCAGGCCAAAAAAAGTGGAGAATTGTCATCGACTATAGAAAACTTAATGAGGTTTCTATCGATGATAAATTTCCAATCCCTAACATCGATGACATATTCGATAAACTAGGGAAGGCCCAATATTTTACGACACTTGACTTGGCCAAAGGATTTCACCAAATCGAAATAGCCAGCAAGGACGTAAAAAAGACCGCCTTCTCAACCAGTAACGGACATTACGAATTCCTCAGAATGCCGTTCGGGCTAAAGAACGCCCCGGCGACATTTCAGAGGATGATGAACTCTGTGCTGGCTGAGTATATCGGCAAAATCTGTTTAGTGTATATGGATGATGTTATAGTCTTTTCAACTAGCCTACAAGAACATATCCTTTCGATCAAGAAAGTGTTCCAAAGGCTCAAAGATGTTAACCTGAAGGTGCAGCTCGACAAGAGCGAATTCTTAAAAAAAGAAACAGAATTTTTAGGGCATGTCATCACGACAGAGGGAATTAAACCTAATCCTCAGAAAATCGAAGCCATCGTAAACTATAAACTCCCCAAATCCCAAAACAAATAAAGGCTTTCCTCGGAATAACGGGCTACTACCGAACATTTATAAAAGACTACTCCAAAGTAGCAAAGCCCATGACCCTCTGTTTAAAGAAAGGAGCCAAAATTGACACGAATGACCCCGATTATAATCAAAGCTTTGAAAACTTGAAAGCGTTGATTACATCGGAACCAATACTTAAACACCCAGACTTCTCTAAGAAATTTACACTCACGACGGACGCTTCAAATTACGCAATCGGCGCCGTCTTGTCCCAAGATGGTCACCCGACTTGCTATGCCAGTCGCACCCTGAACGACCACGAGATCAATTAATCAATGGTCGAAAAAGAACTACTTGCCATGGTATGGGCAACTAAATATTTTCGGCCCTACTTATATGGAAGGAAGTTCACAATCAGGACAGACCATCGTCCATTAGTTTGGTTGAGTTCATTAAAGGAACCTAACGCCAAACTACAAAGGTGGAAGATAAGACTTGAAGAGTTCAACTTCGAAGTGGAGTATGTTAAGGGCAAAGATAACCAGGTAGCAGATGGGCTTTCTAGGATGCAAATTTACTTCAACGAAGACACAAACCTACAGGAAAACGGAAACGTAGAAAACATGGAAACCCAATCGGTAGTCGCAACCATCCATAGCGCCAACGAAGACAGTAACGATCACATTCCAATAATAGATTCACCTGTAAACATATATAAAACCCAGATAATCTTGAATAAAACAGATAAGTTAAATAATAATAAAATATATAGCACGTTCAATAAAAGGAGTATTGTAATAGAATTGAGGGACTTTAAGGAAGATTTTGTTGTCGACATAATGAAAAAATTTTTACCACATAAAGGCATAGTTGCCATTTACTCCAACCACGACCATACATTCGCGAAATTCCAAGACGTATATCTAAAATACTTCAGTAAGAATAAACTTTTAAGAATAATAAAATGTAGCAAATTTTTAGGCGATTTAGATGATGAAGAGAAACTAGCACATGTCATAATTGAGACCCATAGGCTACTTAACCATAGAGGTATTAACGAAACCTATGAGGAAATCAAAGATATCTACTATGCACCCAAGCTCAAAGAAAGTATTCGAAAATTCATAAACAATTGCGAAATCTGTAATAAGTCAAAATATGATAGGCAGCCATATAAACTCCCATTAAAATACCTGACGGGCGTGATGGACCACGACGACGAACAAGAAATACTACAAAATATCGAAACGAATAAGAAAAACAACCAAAACGTGATCGACGGATTAAATGACCAAATACACATAAACCACCATTTTGACGAAACCATAAATAACATAACAAGACACATAAACAAACAACAACTAGATATAAAAAGACAACTGCAAAACTTAGGTAACGCAATAAATTAAGAATATTCAGAAATCGCTCATATGCAGCAAGTTTTCCAAATTCAATACGACATACAACTACTAAAAGAACAGGTTAGAAAAGTTAAGGACAATTTATTGGCAAGCCAACTCGGAATCCTAGGGAGGGATATTCTGTCACCCAAAGAGATAGAAACATTTAATATAACAATTGAAGACTTATCAAATATCCAAAGCTCTGTAATAAGTTATAATGAACAAATAATGTTTGTACTTATGCTACCAAACTACTCAAATGTTAAATATTTTAAGATTTTAATTGAACCGATACCAAATAAAAATAACTTAGAGTTAGTCACTCCTTATAGAGAATTTGTCAGTGATGGGAAGCATAACTATAGAAATATAAATGGAACAATTAAAATTAAAGATTTAGAATTAATTAAAGATACATGCATTTCTAATATTTTCAATAAAAATCCCATATGTAACTACGTAAATAATACGAAGATTGAAATTAAGCAACTGACCAACAATATTGTCATTACCAAAAATGTTCCTTATACTCAAATAGTTCATAATTGTCATAATTACAGTGCAAACTTAATAGGAAATAACTTAATAAAATTCGAAAACTGTAAAATAAATATTAACGACATGAAATACGAAAACTTTATAGTATATGATAACCTTATTATACCAAACTCTAACAATGTGACAATGGGAAAGATTGAGGTGAACTTTTCAGCGGAAGAAATTAAGACGAAACACTTAGAAAATCGGAGATTGATAGAAGAAATTAAATTTAGAAATAACGTACAAGTTAACGAATAATAATATCAAAGCAGACAGGAAACAAGTGCAAGTGAACCCAACACGCGCAGGCGACCTTAATACGCGCCACCAGGTAAAACGCCATGTCAGCAACGTTCCCACGATCCATAGCAATACGCGTCGCCGGGTGGATCGTCATGTCAGCAGCGTTCCCATGATCGACGTCCAAAATGCAGTAGCAGCAATAATTAGGTATTTAAGGTAGCGTTAAGTACTCATTGTATGTTCAGTTTAGTGCAGTTAACTTGGAAGGCAGAAGCTCTGCTAAAATAAATAAAGTTTTTTTTTGAAAATAAATATAGAAAAAATATAATTGGCGCCCGAGCAGGGACCACAGGATTCGCGCGGTAATAAAGCCCTAAAGTAGTGCAAGGTCATAAAGCCCTAAAGTAGTGCAAGTTAACAAAACCCTAAAGTAGGGCAGGTTAATAAGACCTAAAGTTGTGCGAACTCACATAGCCCTAAAGTAGTGCAGTGAGCTAAAAGGGAATAAAGAAACGCCCTCAAGTAGTGCAAAGAAATTTATTTCCCGCATAACATCCGCCGCGTCCGAACTATCCTGTGGTCCTCGGTGAAACGCGAACTGTGAACTCTATTGAACTGTGAGGTGTTTGTGAAAAATTAAGGGCCCTCGAGTAGCAAGGCAAAAGGGAAGCGATTTGCTAGCCGCACCGACACATCATCAGCTCAACACAGGATGCGCTTCATCATTTTATTGTAAGGATAGACTTAAGATTAGAAAATAGATCTACATTTAACCTTCCTAAAGACATTATATAAATTGTGCTTTTTACATACTCTATATATATATTATAAATTCTGTAACTTACGAAATTTTACAAATCTAAAAACTGAATTATTTGGAAACATTTAAAAATGCCTAACGAAAACATATTAAGACCATCCATTCTTGAACAAGCTGCACAAGCAGCATCAAACTCCCAAGCAATTCCTAATACTTCTGGAAGAACTAACGATAATCCCGTTATAAATCCCCCATTACAAACCCTTATTGGCTCTATGATACGCGAAGTGCTGAGTACTGAGGGCCGAACCCTCATTCACTCTATTTTAAATCCACACGCGGATCAATTCACGGGAATTGATCAAACCATTGCTCCCGATCAAAACACTAGTGAACTCGACAAAGTTTCCCGACGTTGTACGTAGCCTACGCGAATTCTCTGGAAATCCAGGAAAATTTAGTTCGTAGCAAAAAAGCGTAGAACGAATACTAAAAATTTACGATCCGATTAAGGGATCAGCAAAATATTTCGGAATTTTGAACACTATCAGAAATAAAATAATTGGGAACGCAGACCACGTGCTTGAGTCATATAATACTCCATTAGACTGGAACTGCATCTCCAGATGCTTAACCCTGCATTACGCGGACAAACGTGATTTGGGCACACTCGAGTACCAAATGACGACGTTGGTGCAGGGAAATGCATCCATACAAGAATTTTATCAAGCCGTATACTCACATCTTTCACTTATATTAAATAAAATCTCATGCATGGATGTTGGCACCGAATCCCTGAATTTGCTGATGCAAACCTATAGAGATAAGGTGCTTGACACCTTTATCCGGGGTCTTAAAGGCGACCATCCAGACTTTTGGGAATGCGTGAACCGGTAGATCTGCCGCAAGCACTGCATCTGTGTTTGAGGCTAGAGAACCAGAACTATCGCTCACAATATGCAATCGCGAACAGCCAGAACAGGAGGATAAACCACCCAGAACCTCCACCAATTCCACCAAAACGAGGAAACATTAATCCCGTTTCGACTCGTCCATCGTTCTATCCCGAGTTGGCTTATTTGACCCAACCACCTAGACAACAAATGCCTTTCCAATACAACGCTCGACCTATTCCACCCTCAAGGCCTCAGAAGCAGTTTGTACCACAACAATACCAACAACATCGTCCACAATATGTAGCCACTCCTAGGCAGCCACCACCAGAGCCCATGGATGCACAAACCATACGGACAAATAGGGTCAACTATATGAACCGGCCTCAAATGAAAAACTGGCCTCCAGCCCAGAAGAGACCACTGGTACCCCAATCACAACAAATACATCCTAATAAGATGCAGAGAAAATTCCATACCAATATCGCCGAACCAGAAGAAATCGACAAATATATGGACATGCAGACCAATATGAACAACTCAACCGAGTTCGATGAAACCCTCCAAGAATACACTGTTTCAGTGTACCGGAAAATACCTACTCTGAAAACGTCATGGAACTAAGTGATATTCATTTTTTAGATTGAGCGACTCTTCGCTGCCATACTTTGAATGCGCAACGAAGAGTGGGGAAATCCTAAAAATATTGATCGACACTGGTTCGAATAAAAACTATATACAGTCCTCGTTAGTAAATAACCCCCTACCAAATGAAAAACCCTTTTGTTGTAACTCAATTGGAGGTAACGTACAAGTTACTCACCATACCTTCATTAGTCTTTTTGGTCTACAAAATGTCAAAATTAAGTTTTTCCTCATGCCTAACCTAAAATCTTTCCATGCAATTCTAGGAAACGATAGCTTAAAGAATCTTTCAGCAATCATTCATACAAAAGACAACTACATGGTTATCAATAACCAAATAAAAGTTCGTATCAAACAAATGGCTTCGCAATCTGTTAATGCTATCAACATCCGAACCAATCACATGTCTCCAACACAAAAATTGGCCATTAACAAAATTATACACGACTTCCCTAAACTATTTGACGAACCTAATAAAAAATTAACGTATTCCACTGTAGTAAAAGGCGAGATTAGAACAACGTCTGATTCACCCGTATATACAAAATTTTATCCCTATCCTATATCCCTTAAAGGCGAGATTGATAAACAAATAAAACAGCTTCTTAATGATGAAATGATTAGACCCTCACGCTCCCCATACAATTCCCCTGTATGGGTAGTACCGAAAAAAGCAGATGCTTCGGGAGAGAAGAAGTATAGGCTTGTAATAGATTACAGGAAGCTGAACAGCATAACCGTTCCGGATCGATACCCGATCCCGCAAATTAACGAAGTTCTTGCACAACTCGGCCAGAATAAGTGGTTTTCCGTAATAGATTTAAAAAGCGGGTTTCATCAGATCCCCTTAAAAGCATCCGATATTGAAAAAACGGCCTTTTCGGTCAATAACGGGAAATATGAATTCACAAGGCTCCCGTTCGGCCTCAAGAATGCTCCCTCAATATTCCAGAGGACACTCGATGACATCCTTCGTGAACATATTGGTGTAATTTACTATGTTTACATCGATGACATAGTCATCTTCAGCAAGGATGAAGCCACACACGAGGTAAATATTCGAAAAGTGTTTCAAACACTTCATGCGGCAAATATGAAAGTACAACTGGATAAATGCGAATTTTACAAGCAAGAAGTAGAATTCCTAGGTTTTGTTATTTCGCCTGACGGCATTAAGACCAATCCAGAAAAAATAAGAGCAATTCAAGATTTTCCATATCCAAATACCCTGAAGGAACTTCGCTCTTTTCTCGGCCTGTCAGGGTATTACCGCCGCTTTATTAGGGACTATGCCAAGCTGGCGAAACCCCTAACAGCCCTCTTAAGGGGGGAGGATGGACGACTGTCCAGAAACCTCTCAAGCAAGAAGATCATTCACCTCGACAAATCTGCAAAGGAAGCCTTCCAGAAAATCAAGAACACCTTAACATCAGAAGAAGTTATCCTCGCATATCCCGATTTTACAAAACCTTTTGAATTAGTAACCGATGCCTCCAATTATGCCCTAGGCGCTGTATTATCACAAGGAGAAAAGCCCATTATGTTCATATCTAGAACTTTAAATCAAACCGAAGAAAGCTACGCAGCTAATGAAAAAGAGATGCTAGCTATAATCTGGGCACTTAACAACTTCAGAAACTATCTCTACGGGACAGCAAAGGTTATTATTCATACTGATCACCAACCACTTACCTATTCCCTAAGTAATAAAAATAACAACTCCAAATTAAAAAGATGGAAAGCCATCCTGGAAGAATACAACTACGAAATTAAGTATAAACCAGGAAGATCAAACGTAGTTGCAGATGCACTCTCCAGGCCTCCTATCCAATCCCAAATAAATTCCCTCACTCCAACAATTCATAGCGACGAAAGCTCGTCACATGGTCTCATATTCAATGTTGAAACACCAATAAATGCTTTTAAGAATCAAATTCTCCTTAATGTCGGTAACACAAGTAGTCAAGAATTTAAAATCATCTTCCCAACATATCATAGACACCTTATAATCGAACAATCCTATACACCAAATAGCTTAATCGAAATTCTTAAAACTAGACTAAACCCCACAGTAATTAATGGTATAAAAACAGAGGAACGAATACAAGGAATGATTCAAGAAATCTATAGGGATCATTTTGCTAACTACCGTATTCGATTTTGCCAGGTCATAGTTGAAGACGTTACTGACGAATCGAGGCAAGAAGAGATTATTATTAACACCCATCAACGTGCTCATAGGAATGATCGCTAAAACAAATTGCAGATTCCGGAAAGATATTATTTCCCTAGTATGTCACGCAAAATAAGAAGAATAATAAAACTATGCGCTATCTGTAAGGAGATGATGATGATGATATGATAGACATCCGGACAAGGTAGAAATTCAACCAACTCCAATACCAACGTATCCCGGACAAATCATCCATGTCGATATCTTCTCAACTGAAGGTAATCTGGTACTGACATCGCTAGACAAGTTCTCTAAGTACGCTCAAGTCAAGAGGTTACAATCCAAAGCCATTGAAGATGTTAGGCAACCCCTTAGAGAGATTATATTTGCCTATGGAATTCCGAAGACTATAGTATTCGATAATGAGAAGTCTTTCAACTCTTCCCCAATCACATTCATGCTTAAAAATGAATTTGGCATTGAAGTATTTACAACGCCTCCGTACACAAGTACCTCGAACGGCCAAGTCGAAAGATTCCACTCGACTCTCGCTGAACTTATGCGTTGCATCAAGAAAGAACAGGTGCATAAATCCTTCACGGAACTTCTAGAATCAGCCGTAAATGCCTATAATTTCACTATACATTCAGTAACAAACAAGAAACCAGTAGATTTGTTCTTCAGCAGAAACATAGACCCTTCCCAAATTGATAAAATTCGATCCAAAATTCAAACCAAATTAAAAGACAAGCAAGAACAAGATTTGAACTACCATAATAAGGGCAAGCCACCAATAAAGGAATATTCAGTAGGAGAAACTATTTATGTCACGAAAAACAAAAGAGTAGGGTCAAAACTCTCACCCCGATATTCAAAAGAAGTCATTAAAGAAAATAGGAAAACAACAGTTCTCACACAATCCGGCAAAGTTGTCCACAAATCACACATAAAAACATGATTCCAAAATCTCTCTTTTTAGATACCTACTGACCGACTGCTTATGTGACGTACAAATACTGGACTATACGAACTCACGACTAGTGACTATTAACACAGGGATATCTAGAATACAAACAGGCACTTACAAAATAATCCACGAAATAGACTTATCGGCCTACTCACAAGCTGTAAGCAACATAGAGTCATCCATGATAAAACATATACCATCCTCTCATCCCAGCTATCAACTCTTATCTCAAGAACTATCCTCCATAAGATCCCACCTTAACCGTTTAATCCCTAACAAAGTTAAAAGATCAATCGACTTCTTAGGAAGCGCTTGGAAATTTATCACCGGTAATCCAGACAAACATGACCTGCAGATAATTCAGGAAAAGATTAATAATGTACTAGAAAACAATAATAGACAAATTTTAATAAATAAACTAATTATTGATAAAATAAATGATGTAAGAGAAATAACTAATAGTATAAGTAAATTTGTAAAAGAAAATAAAAACTCAATAGAAGAAATTGTATTCCATATAAAGTATAAACTAGATTATCTTAAGGAAGAAATAACAAACGTAGAATACGCCTTGCATTGGGCAAGAGCCAACGTCATAAATTCTTATATTCTGTCAAATAGTGAAGTAAATGTAATAGAAAAAATTATAAATAATAAAGAAATTCCCTTTAAAGATATAGAAGAAGCATTAGAATTTTGTGAAATTAAAATAGCATCCAATAACTCTATTATTTTATATATAGTAAGCCTACCAATTGTAACTGAAGAAATTTGTAATAGTTTAAGCATAAAAGCCGTCAAAGAAGGCAATAAAATAATTAAGATTGATTTTGACAAAATTGTGAAATGCAAGGAAGAAACATACGGAATAGATCTAGACTGTAAAACAGTAAATAAATTATCCATATGTCCTAAAAATAATATTGTAAATTTAAGTAACGCAAATTGTATACCGAATTTATTAAATAGTAAGCCAGCAAACTGCACTGCAATCAACAGTCAACACGTCCCAGCATACGAGGAAATATCACCCGACATCATCTTCTTGAACCAGTACAATGGGCAAGTTACCATCAATAAAAACGAAGTTGCCCTCAACGGTACGTTCTTGATCAGATACCACAACACCAGCATCCAAATTGGGAAAAGCATATTTAGATCTCTCGAGCTGACGCACCTCAACCCCCTTCCGACAATTTTACAACCAACAACAATCAACCACGAAGTAGAAGAAATATTATCGCTGGAAATGATAAAGGAGCTAAACGTCAACAACACCCAGTACATTCAACTCCTCAAGACCAAGGTGAAAAACAGCATAGCAATAAACATTGGAGCCTGTCTATTACTCCTCATCCTATTATCAATAATTCTCCGAAAAATCGTAACGAGTAATAAGTCACCAGAGGACATTACCACCAGGTCAGATTCATCCGACAAAAATTCAGTGGCAGAGAAGGTCACACCATTACCTTCCCCAATACCAAGGGCGACAACCTCGCGACTTAACCAGATACCATTTTTCTAAGTGAACGCGGACGTTCACACTTAGGGGCGGAGGAGTTAACGAATAATAATATCAAAGCAGACAGGAAACAAGTGCAAGTGAACCCAACACGCGCAGGCGACCTTAATACGCGCCACCAGGTAAAACGCCATGTCAGCAACGTTCCCACGATCCATAGCAATACGCGTCGCCGGGTGGATCGTCATGTCAGCAGCGTTCCCACGATCGACGTCCAAAATGCAGTAGCAGCAATAATTAGGTATTTAAGGTAGCGTTAAGTACTCATTGTATGTTCAGTTTAGTGCAGTTAACTTGGAAGGCAGAAGCTCTGCTAAAATAAATAAAGTTTTTTTTTGAAAATAAATATAGAAAAAATATAATTTACATGAACGAGTAAATTTGGGAATAACATTTATAGTAATTATTTGCCTAAGTACTATCGCATTCACATTCTGCCAAAAGCACAAACTCGGTAAAACAAAGGTCAAAGTCGAAATTATGAATGTAGATTCTCCGGAGCAGAATCTTAAGGGGGGAAGAGTTATGTCGCAGACTACCCTACCGTTCCCCTCCCCTCATCTATGATGACCATTGCCATGCATGCATTATCAACAACCACGCGCGGCATGCATGATCAACACTCCGGCAACAAACAAAACATGACACCTTAAGTAAAGCGCATTCTTTTCCCACCGGTAAACTCACCGGAAAAGCCGAGTCAACAAAATTGAGGAAGAAACCGCACTGAGGAGTTCAGTTCAGTTTTTCCACCTTGTCACTTCCAGTTCGTTAACATATGTGTAAAGACGCTCTTCTTGGTTTAATAAAAAAAAAGGTTTTAAAGATACAAAACAGGTGTAGTTTTTTTTATGCCAAACGCTCGGGCAAATTCATTAAGTCGGGCTCAGAGGCCACATTCATCACTGAAAATGCAGTGCAGTTGCTGAAACTGAAAAGACACAAAACCACAGCTGCAATCACAGGCCTAGGACAAAGAGTAACAGGGACATCGAAACACCAAGTTGACCTTACACACCTTTCGTTGGTCAACAGAAACTTTAAACTAGAGGTTAGAGCCTTTGTATTTTCGCATTTAACGACAATGCTACCAGCCCAACAGTTTCAAATGGACAAGTGGAAACACTTGTCCAAAATTCAGTTAGCAGATCCATCATTCAACATTCTTGGAAAGATTGATCTGCTTATAGGCGCAGATGTTTATGCGTCCAACATCCTGGAAGGGGTAACAAGGGGAACAAAGGGTTCTCCACCAGCACAAGCAACAGAATTGGGGTGAATCCTTACCGGTACAACAAACACCAACAAGAAGGGTCACTCCACCATCATCCGTAATCACTTTCACTCCCAAGACGCACAACTTAAGCGATTTTGGGAGATAGAAGAAGATTTGGATGAAAGAAAGTTAACTGAGGAAGAAGAAAGATGTCAACAACATTACAAAGTGGCAGTTAAAAGGAAAACTGATGGAAGATTCGAAGTACAACTGCCATTCTAAAACGGGATACGCCCACAACTCGCGAAATTAAAAAAAGGCTGCGATGGCACGATTCTTTCCAATCGAAAAAAAATTACTGGCAGATGCTATCTTCGAGGAAGCATATACATCTTGTATGCATGAGTACTTGAAGCTGGGCCATATGACGGTAGTAATAAATACCGACAGCTTCGGGAGTGCAAGCCATCCAGACCAACAGCGGAAGTTGAACCTGACTCCCGCAGCAATAAAACTATCAACTCACTTCACTTCAAGCTTACAAAGCACTTCACACACATTCCGTCTCTCGGTTTCATATTCATTCAGCATCCATCATATTTCCAACGTTCCTTACTTCCACTCTTTTACTCATCTTACAGCACATTCTTCACCCGACACCGACATCTAGATAAGCTATGTATTATAATTTGTTAAGGTAACGGCAGTCATGGACTGAATTTAGAACTGAACAGACGTTCTATTAACTGATAATCCTGCGGACATGGCCTCAAGAGGTATTTCACTACAAACACTAAAATCATCTGATCTTTGGTGGAAGGGTCCTTTGTGGCTCAGTCAATCACAAGATACTTGGCCAATACAACAGTCTAACACGCACTACCAGACAAACAACGAAGAAAGAAAGAATCTCATTCAAGCTTTCACATCATCATCAAATTCAGTCTGGGATGCACATGCTCTCTGTAGAGACCTGCCGATTCCAGCAAATGAGCATGCAAACACATGCCCTTGTAGAAACCAGCCGATTCCAGCCAAACGAGCATGCAAACACATGCTTAGCAGCGGGTGTATTTGGCTTTGTAGTCAGTCGATCGCGAACAGCGCAGGCGATACCATCGTGACATGATATTATTGTGTTTTGTGCATCAGAGTTCGGACTGTTTGTTATACAATATTGAAGTATTGAAGAATAGTTAAGTTTGTTTATATAAATATTGAACTGTTTTATTTAAGTGCACCGGTCACTACACCCAGTAATCTGACAATTCGAGCGTGACATAAGGAAGGTCTCAAAGTGGTAAAAAAACGTCACCTCGAAATACTCGAGCGCTATACATTTTTATTTTTTTTATTTTGAAGGGAATTATATCAGGATAACGAGAAACGTATGTATAATCTGACGGTTTTCATGGGGCGATATAGCTAAGACTGTTACGTCAGAGACTTCACTCCCCTTCGTCACATCCAGTTCCTCCATCCCCTTACTGGGTACATCAACGCTTACTAACATAACTGTCCCCTTATCACTATGCGCAACCCACATGTACAGCAACATCCTCCTTTTTCTGCAATAGTAAACATTTTTGCGCTGCACGAGCAGACATAGTCCCAAACGCCCGCAGACTGGTGGCTTGGTGCAGCGTCATCAAGATCATGCTATATAGGATACCCGCAGAATAGTTCAGTGGTTGGTTCTCTTCTTCATTGTCACTGAGTCAGTTCAGTTATGTATATTAAGTGTTATGATTTTCAATAAAAGATTTTTTTTTTTATTACCACCGCTCGGGAACTACGTGATTGGCGCAGTCGGTGAAGCAAATTAGGAAATAGTGAAATAGTGAAAACCTGTACAATTTCATAGATTTAGTATATATAATATTCCAACATTAGGAAAATATTACGAGACAAGCCAGCTAAAATTTTTCGACATCATTAGAAGTAAGCTAATAGGAAGGGCCCGCGAGGCAATTGAAATAAATAATTCAATCATAAATTTGGGTGCGGTAAAAAAATTATTCTTTTAATATTTCGGTGACAGAAAAACTATAAAACAACTCTACGACGATCTTAGAGCTCTCCCTTACAGAACAAATTGCCAGGATTACTACAATGACATCAAAGTGACATTTAGGCGACTGAATAATAAAGTTAGAATAACTAACGCAAACGATTCAATATCGGAATTTGATTCATTATGATAAGAGATAATACAATCGACGTTATAATCAACTACAAAAAGATCCTACATATCGTAAATTTAACACAATACTAGGAAAACTTAGTGCAATTATCAGATAACATTGAAAGACTAACATATAAAACACAATAACCAACTCTCTTTCTCTTTCATATAACATAAACATAAAAAAGGTTGTAATGAGTTATTCTGTGGAGGATTTGCATATAAAACATGTCCAAAATAGGAAAGGAATTGATGAGATTAAGGCGAGAAATGCATTACAAGAGCACACTCACATTGGAGCTTACGTATATCCTATTAATCATTATATTGATTACACTATTGATCGGTTACCTTTTAAGGAAAAATAAGAAAAATAGAGCCGAATTTAAATTGAGATTAAGAATACAGATTCTTCGCAGCAGAATCTTAAGGGGGGAGGTGTTACGTCAGGGAATTCAATCCCCTTCACCAAATCCTGCCCCCCATTGCCCTTTACTGAGTGCATCAACGCTTAATAACATAACTGTCCCCTTATCACTATGCACAACCCACATTTGGTGCAGCGTCATCAAGATCATGCTATATTGTTAGGAAGGTGCAATGCTGACAAAAAAAAAAAAATGCAACATGAAAAAAAATACTGCGATATGACACTGCACTGAGGTGTTTCGCATATTGCATTACACAGGCGACGAAATACCTGAAAAAAAAAAACAAAAACGTAAAGTGCATTGTCGGCATAAGCTAGGTTACGGTAGCTAACAAGTATTCATAAGTAGGAATACTTGTTGAGTTTGATTCAAAAGCTTGACCAGACAATGAACTAATTTCTATTAAAATAATAAAACCAAAGTTGTGTTTTATTTGATTTTCGTGAATCTCTTTTGCGCGCTGCGGTGTATTTGAGGATTTCCTTTCGTTTCTAAAATACACAACGGAAATACTGGAGGCTAATTCCCAGCCGTATATCCAGCCCGCGTGTGAGTTATTTTTTTATTTATTTTGTGAAAGCGCCTCAGGCGTAGCAATATAGGATTCGTTGGAGACTATGACGTCCCCAAGATGCAAACGAAACCAATTCAGCGAACACACCCAAGGATTTTATGCCAATGCCCTTCAGGCCTACTGTCACTTGGACAGCTTGTCAAGAGGTATATATTTATAGATTTGGTAAGATAAAGAAAAAAAATATTATAGCATTTCTGGAAGCGGTTGTATTTTGGTTAGTTATCATTTAACATTACAGTTTATTCCTTTGTCCGCGATTAGTTTATTGAAATCAACGTTCACCTTTTGAGTTCTGAGTCGAACAGATTCTTACAAAATAATTCAGTGGGTTCTCTTCTTCATTGTCACTGACTCAACTCAGTTATCTTAACTGTTGTGATTTTTATTAAAAGATTTTGTAACACCAAGCATTTATGTCACTCTACATTTTTCTTTTTCTTTATTTGCAAATTAAATGTTACTTGTAAGCAACACTGTAGCCATCCCAAAATGTATATGTATACAAATATAGTCATACTAAATGTACGCGGAAGGTATAGTGATACCAATAATGTAAAGTATATGTATAAAATTATATAGTAATAGCAGCCATGTAAGCCGGGGGAAAAAACTCTGGAATGATGAGTATAAAATCTGGAATAATGCTCACTTCTGGTTGTGATCGCTTCGCCGCCAATTCGACGGTACACTACTGCCTTTTGGTGGCTGAAGCTTTTACAGTTAGAGGACCGAGCCGGGCTCACTTCTTTTGAGATCGCTTCGCAACAATTTCGACGGTATACTACTGCCTTTTGGTATTGAAGCCCTTTCAACGAGAAGTCCGAGTTTTCTGAAGAGTTCCCATTGATGGAGGTATACTACCGCCTCTTTGGTTAGAACCTATTAGCATACATAATCCTTGGTTGAGTTGTTGCCTATTCAGCGGGGTACTGCGTCTTTTCGCATATCCTGCGGTAGAGGATAAACCAATCTATTGCCTCAAATTGCGATAACCCTTGCCGTAGTCGTAAGGAAATAAATCAAATATACATATAATCAAAAGATTAACACAATTCCTCTGCGTTTTACTGTCCCTGCGAAGGGATCAACTGAAGAGATTGGTGAGCCCTACCCCCCTACCGAGCACTCTTTCTCCAATGATCGGAGAGCGAGAAAAGATTTCGTTACATTGGCGCCCAACGTGGGGCTAAACAAGGAAGATCTCGTTACATTGGCGCCCAACGTAGGGCTAAACAAGAAAGATATCGTTACATTGGCGCCCAACGTGGGGCTAAACAAGAAAGATCTCGTTACAGTTTTTTTTATTCCCACCGCTCGGGGACTACGTGATTGAACCATCCATAAAGCATGAGCGTGCAGATGTTGAGAGCTGTGTATTCCCCACTCCACGCCTCTCGTTCCATCTCACTATTTCTCAATCTCTCACATTCACATTTTTTTAAATTATCAGACTACCAATACCCCGTTACATAATTGTCAGATTTATCATCTACGGTGAGTCTGACATCGAGTTGAATCCACAGTAGAAAAATCTGACGCGCTCGAGTGTATTAAGGTAACAATTTTTTTTAACATTTTCAAAAATCAGTCATGATTGTAGGTCAACGTCCAAATCGAACACTGTTCTGAGTTCACTGAACGTTCCCTTCCAATGTCTGACACGCTCGAATAACTTTTTTGTTTTTTTGCCGCTAATAGTCAGGGCTGGAACCAGCTAAGGTGATAGGTGATAGTCACCTAATATATTATCACAAAAAAAGTTTAGAAAAGGAGCAACACTTGCTTTTTCGGAGTTGATGACAGATAAGAAAGCTGTCAAATTATCAAAAAAAAAAATTCAAAACAGGGCCGTTGCCACCGATTCTTTGAACAAATACGCGGGAAATGTAAGTAAATTACATATTAGAAATGCAATAATATACAACTCATTTAATTTTGGTCGCAAGAAAACAGAGTCCAATTGAGTATTTTAATCCAATACATGGAAAGAAATCCCAATTTGGCGAGATAATTTTCGCCAACAGTTCATCACTGTCTCATTTACCTCTTCATCTTCGCTTAAAAATAGCTCCAAGCACGAAAACATACTTATTATCTTATAAAATACATAAAAGCACAAAACAAAATCACATCAAACGCACAAAACATATGTATGTTTATGTATATGTATGAAAGTGATAGCTAAATAGCTGAAAGACGAAGCAAGCATACTTAATTAATATCTGACGCGCTCGAGTATTTCCACGTGACTGTTTTTTTTTTACATTTTTAAAAATTTTTACACGCTCCTTCCCCCACTAAAATGGAAAACTTAACATAAACTTTTTTTCGTTTTAGAATCTAATCTTCACAATCCAAAAGGTCCCCATGACGCTCTAGTGACTGCATATTTACCATCCCAGGCTCCCCTGCTATCAAGAGGAATATGGAAATAAGGAACGTGCGGTTTAATCGGAAACGAACGGGGTCAAGGAAGTATCGTGAGGGTGACGTAATTTACACAGCCATAAAACGTATTAAAGGCAAAAGCAAACCTTTGTATAAGAAAGAAATTGTCGCAAAGGACAATCGTGTAACTGTAACTACAATAAGTGGGCGGAGTATTCACAAAGCCCCTTATAAAGAATACTATAACTAACAAGTAAACATACATAGATGTGTATAAATACACAAAAAATAAAACCAAGAGAGACGATGGTGCCTCCTTCGATATATGATCTTCTTGTGAACACTTTTTTCTTGTGATTGTCGATGCAAGGACAAAGTGGTTGGAGGTGTTTCCAATGAAGAAAATAACTAGTTTTTTTACAATACGGGCGTTGGGGGAAGTTTTTGCCAGGTTCGGTATTCCGAATACACTAGTATCTGACAATGGCTCAAATTTCACCTCAAAAGGGTTTCGTGATTTCTTAAATTCAAACGGTATTAATCATAAACTTTCTTCTCCAGCACATCCAGCCACGAACGGACAGGCAGAGCGTTTAGTGGGAATTCTCAAAAATGGGGTACGATCATTGGTAAATGACGCTGGTGGTTTTCACACGAAGTTGCACCGTTTACTTATCCAATACCGAAAGACCCAATCTTCATCAACGGGAAGGAGCCCAGCCGAATTAATGTTCAAATTTAATTTTCGAACCAGGCTTGACTTACTTAAGTCTATACATGCGGGAGAGAGTGAGAAGAATCGTGAGTGCAAGCGGAGTTTTGCCGTTGGGGAATTAGTTAAAATCTGCTACTATCAAAACAAGGATTGCAAATGGAAATTGGGCAAAGTTATCCAACGAGTGGGGCATCTGCATTACTTAGATTATGTAGAAGGAACTTGTTATCGTAGGCACATTGACCAGATGCGTTTAACACTTGTTGATGAAAAATTGCCTAAACAATTTGTATAAGTTCGGTTAGAAGAACAACCAGCTGGGGACAGCGAGGTGGTGACAACAACCGCAGGCTTGGGAGTTGGAAAGAAGCTGGGCGATACTGCAAAGAAAATACGCATGCTGCGTCTACTCGCACTACATCAGGTATACAGGGAAGAAACTGCAGTGTAAAACAAACATGCCGGTGAGATGCTCGTTGATGATCCTGAGATCATTAAAAGCACGAAGGGACAGGAACAGATACCTGATGTTAGAAGATCGAAAAGAGTACGACGTCCAGTTATTCGTTATCAGACCAAATTTAAGTGGGGAAGACTGTTATATACTATGTATGAATTATAATTGCGAATTATGTATAAGATGAATAAAATGAAATGATGAATTGTAATTGACTAATTGTGAATGGAGCTAATATCATAGTTCACACAGAAATAAGCGTCATTCTTCTGTTCGACAGTGAACCGCGTGGTTGTTCTTCGCTCTTTTTTTTTTTTTTTTTGAGTTTAGGCAGATATACATCAGACGGGATCGAATCCCGACACAGCCATGTCATCGAACGTGTTTTTCACGGTGTTTCTCCTCAGCGGGGTTCTGACAAAACCCCCTGTAGTAAAATTGTTATATATATACAATAAACTGTAGGGAAATTAAATCACACACAACATGTGTGATTGCCAAACATGGTGATGTGGCAATAATGTACCCAACACTCGAGGGAGCCTACTAAACCTGCATAATATTGAGTATAAACTCAAGTTACTCGCCACGGATAGACCGTCGTTTCCTAAAAGCGACTCCTATCTGGATCTAATGTTGCATGACTCACGTCTGAGACTGGCAGACACTAACGAATGGTCTACTAACTGTTTACGTACCGTTAAGTATGACAGTGACCATTGCGGACTTAGTGCCGTAAATAAAATACCGGACGAATTCGCAGAAATGGCAGAGTATGTCCACACGTACCCCTACAATTATAGTAGGGCTCGCTGGCCACGCTTTGCCAATTGCCTGACGAGAGCAAATAAGGATAATAATTATCCTCACCGAATAATAGGAACCTACCTATCAAATGACGAAATTGATAGGCACCTAAAACTAATGGAAGAAATAATCAAACAAACGATGGATAGAACAATACCATGCCAACGGCATTACGATACCACGGACGTGTACCGAAACGCGACCACAGACGCACTTCACAGACAGAAAAGTAGACTCCTGTCAAGACTCAAACTCTTGTACAGGCGGTTTACCGACAGAGAAAACTTGGAGGTCAGGACCCTGAAGTCACTGATTAAAAATCTCCGACAGTTAATTAAAGAAAACTATAAAATACCCATAAGTCTGCACTGGAGCTGTAAAATCCAACAGCGCGAATATGTACCCGCAGATAAATAAAATATTTCGGAGAAAAGATCAGAATGACATTCAGGATCTAAAGTTCCCGAGAACGTCGGACAACGAACGTTTATTACGAACAGTCAACTTCAATCCAGAGAGCGCCGTCCTAGATGACGACTTTTTTGTGATTGAGGATCTTCAGGTGAATGAAAACATTCACCCGAACCACGACCTGGAGAATAGAGCCCTGCTTCACAACTTCTACCTTCGAAATGACATCGAACATTGGCGAATCGAGAACCATGGTTTTACCAGGTTCAATGACGACTATACGGCAAACAACGCCATCGCCAATAAAGGTGCTGATACACAGTTAATTTCGACGGAGGATCTCCAGCTGATCTTCATGTCATTAAAAAATAAAAAATCCGCGGGTACTGATGGTATATCCAATGTTGTGCTCAGGCACCTCCCACTAGTAGCTATAGAGAGGTACACCATCCTGTCCAACAATGCACTGAATAATGCGTATTGTCCGGTGCATTGGAAAGCGGCGGTGGTCCAACCAATACCTAAGAGGGCAAAGACTCCTCTAATCCGGCAAATCTCTGGTCGATAAGTCTCCTTCCGAGTATCAGCAAGGTCTTCGAGAAGGTAATCCATAGAGCCCTGTCCAAATGGGCTGAGGACAAAAATATCATCCCGGATAACAAATTCGGTTTCAGGGCGGGGCATGATACTATACATGCCGCGTCGAAACTTGTCTCGGATATCCAATGGAATAATTACAAGAACCAATGCACGGGTGCCTGCCTGGTTGACTTGGAGAACGCCTTCGACACCGTATGGTTAGAAGGACTCTACTACAAGCTCAAACGGTTGAGCATAAGTAAACCATTGCTATATATAATTCACGATATGTTAACGAGTAGAAAGTTCGTTGCGAAAATTGCCAACGTAACTTCTGCTCAAACATTTGAAATCAAAAACGGATTGCAACAGGGTACGGTAAATTCGCCGATCCTTTTCAGCATTTATATCAATGATCTGATAGTTTCTCTTCACCAGTCAATAGCGTATGCAGATGACTTGGTTGCGTACAGATCAGGTCCAACGATCGAGGTCATTGGCATTTTCTTGCAACGTGACTTCGATAAAATTCAGCAGTTCTGTGATGACTGGAAGCTGAAAGTCAACTTCCAGAAATCGGAGACTATTTTATTCAGAACGCCTCTGTCTAGGGCAGTGGTTCCCAAAGTGGTCCCTACGGACCCCTAGGGGTCCATGGGATCATTCAGGGGGTCCTTGGAAAATTTAAATCGATTTGGGGGTCCCTGAACAACGTCGAGGGGGTCCGTGCAAGGTTTAATATATAATAAAAAAATTGTGACATTTTTGTTTTTTAATATAGAAGTTAAAATAAATAACAACGAATAAATGATTTTATATCCTAAGTAAAATATAAATATAGACAAGTGCATAAAATACAAGTAATAATAGGCATGGCGGTAATTCAGGCAGATTTCTACAAGTGCATGCAAAAAATGTTCCTAGTCTTGGAGAAAACAGATATGCAGATAGCGTACTTTCGTTACGTTCATAAGTATATTTGAATAAAATTGGTATCTCTTTAATTTAAATTTGTTTAAGCAAAGTTATACTCTTGTTTAAGTTGACTAAAAAAATATATGATATATCACAGTTATCAGTACAGTAACATTCAAGGATTTTTTTTTTTTTTTATTAAAACTTAACCCGGTACCGGTCTTATGGCGGTACACAGGCCGCTTTCTAGGATTTCTTGAATTTTCAGGAATTCGAGTCGACGACGGCAGGCTGCTCAGTATTCCAAGAAAACTATATTAGCTGGCACGTGCCGGATATTTGGATTTATCATTACTCATCACTTTCCTTCCATCAGTCAGTTAATGTTTTCCAAAGATATTGTTTTTTTTTTTTCGGCACTCCGTATCGACCGCGACTAGTAATGTGAGTCTTTGATATTGACCTTTTTCTTTATATTTTCTTGTAACATTTATTTTCTTAATAGTCAAATTAGTTATTATTTATCAAGATTTAACTTTGCAGATGAATTAAATGACTTTCGAGGCAAAAATTGTATTTATATGTTTTATTGTGGCTTTATATAGTTTGTACAAATTATGCATTCTTTTGTAGGGAAAAAAGGTATTTTCCTAATAAGGTCAAGAAGGGATTGTAAGATTTTCTACCACAGGTGGGTTTCTAAAGAATGTATTAGGATTCTCTAAAAGAAGTCAGACATATTGGGCTTAATAATTCAATATAATGCACCAATAATGGATTCCAAACAATCCGTTTTTAATTAGAAGACAGGTATCTCAGAAGTTCTTTTGTTTTACTGTGCGCGGGTATTGGAAATCTACTATAAAGGGAGTATAACACCATTGAGATTCCAATTGTAAACATTTGCGGACGGGCGTAAAGCAAAAAGTTAACGGTGTAGTCAAGAACAAAAAATTTAACTTTTAAAGGACTTCATTGCTTGGATGGTAGATGGTAGGTAATGCATTGTACATATGAGGGAATTTCAATTTCTTTCCAAATGTATACATAACCTGGGTGGCCGTGGTGCAGTGGTTAACATCATCGACCGCCGATCGAAAGGTCTATAGTTCAAATTCGCTTCATAGCCAAGTAAAAGTAATTCCTAAACGGATGATAAAAAAGTATGCAACGCAGTTGTGAATGGAAAGTAACCAGACGTACTGCCTGCAGCCGAAATTCATCCTCTGCGAATGCAATACTAAAGTGCTTGAATGAATTACTACGGACTATAACCAACGCGGAATTGGGTCGGCTCTCGTCCTATCTAGGCCTAGGACAACCACCCCTGAGAGTAGTGAACGAACATCAACGACCCCAACCCCTGCACTCCGTTCAGGTTGTGTGTGTCAACACATCAAAAGAGAATATGAAAAAAAACTCTTGAACCTGCGCGAGTCTCTAAAAAAAAACAAAAAACCTAATTTTCAGATAAATTATGGTTACAAAAACAGATCCCAATTTGATATCAAGCATTATGGGTTTTTGTACGGAAGCTGTTGATTGCTTTTCCGTCTTCTTATTTGGTAGAACGTGGGTTATGCGCCTCGTCACCAAAAAAGGAACGGATTAGAAATTAGTACTCGTGGGGATTTGCGGGATTTGCTACTCACAAACATTGAGCCAGGCGTAAATACAGTCAAAACATCCCATCAGGTTCATCCAAGTCATTAATTTCTTATGTATTTCAAAACAAAAGTTATAATTTTAATAAATACTTCTTTAACAAAATGTTTTTTTTTATATTTTATTTTTACTTCACCATTTAACATTCAAGATGTTAAAGTTTAAAAATTTAATTTCTATTATGCAAGTATATATCACCCAGGGTCCGTGGGAAAGTTTTGACGATGAAAGGGGGTCCGTGGGTCAAAAGAGTTTGGGAACCACTGGTCTAGGGCCTCTATGGACACTAGAAAACATTGGCGAAAATTCGCTTTAGATCACTGGGAATCACTAATGCAAATCAGGTTTAGTTTTAAGAAAAAGAAAATGTAACAATCAATAATAAAGTGAACATACAGACCCTCACAAAAGTATTCGGAATTATGTTTTCTTTCATAATTTCAGCAATTAAAAGTGAAAAAATGTAATTTGTTCACAAAAAGTTAATACCAAATCATTATTTATTCTTTATTCATAAACAATTTAACAAAACATAACATAACTCTTCGATATAACAGTAAAAACAAACAACGCAAACAAAACAACAGCAAATTCTATATCACAAAAATATTCGGAAATTAGTTGAATCGTTCATAAAACATGACAATAATAAATTCAAATTAAAAATTAGTAGCGTGTAGCAAACCCTTTTTGTTTAATAACTTCTTTAAGCCTATTTGGCATCGACTTCACAAGTTTTTTTGTTGTTTCAGGACCTATTTTGTTCCATTCTCGTGAAATAGCCTCCTTCAGCGATGATTTGCTTGTTATCGGATGCTTGCGAATTTTTTTCTCTATGATCGCCCATAAATGCTCTATGGGGTTAAGGTCTGGAGACTGGGGTGGAGTTTTCAACTGACTTGGAGTATTATACAAGACCCATAGCTTGGTATTGTGTGCCGTATGCTTTGGATCGTTATCATGTTGGAATATATAACGATCCGAAAGCAACATTTTTTCAGCACTGGCATTTAAATTCGTTTTTAATATATCAATATATTGATGATGGTTCATCGTACTTTCGATAAATTGCATACATCCAACTCCATTCGCACTCATACAACCCCAAAGCATGACATTGCCACCTCCGTGTTTTACAGTGGGTATAGTGTTGCTAGGGTGCATTTCTTGTCCCACCTTTCTCCAGACCTTATGTCCTCCATCTGGTCCAAAAATATTTATTTTGGTTTCGTCACTAAAAATAACTCTATTCCAAAACTCTTCAGAACAGTTTAAGTGCTCTTTAGCAAAGTTTAATCGCTTCTTGCGGTTCACTTCACTTATCAGTGGTTTGCACCGTGGAGTACGACCATTGTAGCCAGCACTTCTGAGTACTCTGCGCACAGTTTCATCACTTACGTGAACGTTGCTGTATTCAGCCATGTCTCGATTTATTTCTGGGGCGGATTTTTTAGGGTCTTGTTTTATTTTCCGAATTATAGCTGCCTTTTCCCGCAAATTTAATTTCGTAGGGCGTCCAGATCGCTGTTGTAATTTAATTATATTTCGTTTTAGAATGCTGTGGATTGTTGAAATGCTTCTGTTTAAATCAGAGGCTATTTCTTTTAACTTTTTCCCTTCATTGTGCATTCGAAAAATTATTTTCCTTTCTTCTTCGGTAGTTTCTTTCGATTTCCTTCCCATTTTATTAAAAGTTTACGATTATAATAAAATAAAGAACAATGTGTACAAAACCTCGCTTTTTGTACCTCCAAATGCTGACTCTCTTCTAAATACAGAAGTGAACAGTTTATTTCAAGAATAAATTAAAACTTCAACAAGTATTTACGGTTATCTTCAGATATTCCGAATACTTATGTGACATGGGATTCACCAACTTCAAATGAATTTTAGTTGTTTTTACTGTTACATACAGAAAATGTGTGATATTTATTTTAATTATTTATGAATAAAGAATAAATAATGATTTAGTATTAACTTTTTGTGAACAAATTACATTTTTTCACTTTTAATTGCTGAAATTATGAAAGAAAACATAATTCCGAATACTTTTGTGAGGGTCTGTACATAAAGTTGAATAGATGTTTTTTTTTTAAGTCTCCCGCGAGGCAACGTACATAATTCGCGCGGTCACGAGTCACAAGCGCAAAAATTCAGAAAGAACAACGGGAAAAACGGAAAAGCAAAAAATAAATAAATACCGTAGTGCAGTGTAGTGCGGGCAAAAAAAAAAAATAAAACAAAAAAATCGAGAAATCGTGAAAGTGTCGCAACTGAACACCTGGTCGGCAGCAGCGCTGGGCCGTACTCCTTCCTGTCCCTCTTCCCCTCTCGTGACAGTGTTCGCACTCATCACACACACTGATTGAGTGTTAACGCAACTGACGCGTAGCGGGTCGCGTGTGTTGTTCTTTATTGGTGGAGCAAATCTTACTGTCGTAAGGGCATAACACCTACGGTAGTTTGTTTTTGCAAATCCGGCGATAGAACTTCACTTACGCGTCTCTGCTTTAACGGTTTTGTATCTATACATGTTTTGTAGTTTGCATTGATGAGGGATTTTTGTGTGCAGTTCTGCAATATTCGTGAGTTACGGAAGAATTTCTTTGCCACGTACAGTTTGTCAAGAAATTGTTTTGACAAAGGAAAAAAATGGTAACTGAGACAGTTTCTTTGTAAAAAAAAGGCTTCTTTGATGGTTTACTTCTTTTTTTTTAATTCACGCTTATTTATTAATATACCTACTAACGAACAATAACAAAACAAAATTCATTTTACATACAATGACCAAAATTAACAAGAAAAAACAAAAAATACACAGAAATGAGTCTGTCAAGAAATTGTTTTTACAAGGAATTGCGCTCGGCCTGTTGAACGCATTTACCGTGAATTTCATGTTTCTCTTCACACGTGTGCGTTTTTGTCTCAAATTAACCGAAATACCGTTTGTCCTGCGGTCGTAAAATACAACAGTTGTGCTTAATTTGTGCTACATATAAGATGCCTGGCAATAGATCATCGTATGAAGTGGCTCAGCTGGTGTATTACAATCACAGCATCGGGAAAAGCTTTCAAGAGTTGTCGCAGATGTTTTCATTAACCAGACAAACTATCTATAACATCTTAAATCGTGCTAAAAAAGAAAATAGACTGGAATTGAGATCTTCAAACGGCCGCCCACGCATATTATCGGCACGTTCAGAACGCATTTTGCTAAGGAGAGTGGTGGAAAATCCACAAATTTCGACAAGAACCCTTGCGAGTGAACTTAAAGAAGAACATGGTGTTGCTGTTTCCCACGAAACAATAAGGCAAGTTCTGAAAAACAACAAATACCAATCTAGAGTTGCTCGCAAAAAGCCACTGCTTTCAAAACAACATGTTGAAAGGCGATTATCTTTTGCTACGGAGTACATTGCCAAAGCTGATGACTACTGGGAAAACGTCATATTTTGCGATGAAACTAAAATTATGCTCTATTACAACGATGGGCCCAACAGAGTTTGGCGGCAGCCGTTAAAAGCTTTAGAGAATCGAAACATTATACCGACTGTCAAATTCGGTAAGTTATCAGTAATGGTGTGGGGGTGTATTTCTAGCAAAGGAGTGGGAGATCTGGTTTTTATAGACAACATCATGGATGCCCAACAATATTTGACCATACTAAGGAGTCATTTGGCTAACAGCGCAGCTAAATTTGGTTTCTATTACGACAATAAATTGCAATTTAAATTTTACCAAGACAATGATCCCAAGCATAAGGCGCATATGGTAAGGATGTGGCTTTTGTTCAACTGCAGCAAAGTATTGGATACACCTGCTCAGAGCCCAGACCTGAACCCGATTGAGAATTTGTGGGCCCATTTGAAAAAAAAAGTTGCCAGGAGACACCCTAAAAGCAGAGCAGAACTGAAAACTGCCATACAAGAGGAATGGAATAAAATTCCAGCCGATTACGACATACAAAATTTAATCTATTCAATGAAAAGGAGACTACAAGCCGTTATAAACGCAAAAGGTGGCCATACGAAATATTAATTAATATAAGTGCTTTATTTTCTTTCATTTTTAATTAAAACATATCTATGTAAAAACAATTTCTTGACAGGGTAATTTTTGTGTATTTTGTTGTTTTTCTTGTTAATTTTTGTTATTGCTTGTAAAATGAATTATGTTTTGTTATTGTTCGTTAGTAGGTATATTAATAAATAAGCGTGAATTAAAAAAAAAAGAAGTAAACCATCAAAGAAGCCTTTTTTTTACAAAGAAACTGTCTCAGTTACCATTTTTTTCCTTTGTCAAAACAATTTCTTGACAAACTGTATATCCATCTCTCTCGCCACAAATCGGCTGTTTTGGCACTTTGTGAAACACAGGTCGATGAAAAATCTGATCCTTCGGATTTCAGTCTTCCTGGATATAGCTTAGTGCCATTATTCGTTTCTCGCCGTGGTCTCGCCATCTATGTCCGTAGTGATACTGCTTACCAGTTACTTCCACAGTATAGCCAAACATCCACCCCGGAATTTAATTTTAATCATATGGCTTAAATTCATATTCCGTAAGCACTCCATCCACTACTGTTTTCTTTATAGAAGCCCCAATCTAGACAGGAATGTAACATTTTATGCATTCGACGCACTGTCTGATTCCATCCAAAGAATTGTTTCCCTGTTCCCTCGCACTGAAAAACTACGCCATCGGAGCCGTGTTGTCACAAGATGACAAACCAATCATGTTTATTTCCAGAACATTAAGTAAAGCTGAGGAAAATTACGCAGTGAACGAGAAAGAAATGCTCGTCACAATTTGGGCTCTGAATACATTCAGGAATTACCTATATGGAAGAGCAACGAAATGCTGGTATAGGTCGGTTTCAATTACGTGGACAAGTTTGAGATTACCGTTTTGGATTTTCGCTTCGCCATCTGATACGGCTACTATTTGGGAGTCGGTGAATTCGAGTATTTTAACGTCTGCGTTGACGATGACGATGACAATGAAAAGTCTGCAAAGAAGATAGTTAATTACGAATGTTGCTTTTATGGACAACCTTTTTTCGAATTGTTCTGGGGTAACGTTAATATTTCTTCCAAAGAATATGTCTATGGGTCTACGTCCGGTAGTGGAAGGAACTGAACAGTTATATTCGTACACAGATCTTGTGAGCAGGTCTTCGAAGGACCTATGAGAACGATTGGTCTTTAGACATCTCATTATCTCAGTCAGTGTTGAGTGGAAACGTTCCACCTGACCATTGACAGTGCTCGTGTATGGTGGTGTTTTGAAGTCAATATATTCACAGACCATCAACCTCTCACTTATGCGCTCAGCAACAAGAATACCAATTCAAAGATGAAACGCTGGAAAGCCATCCTGGAAGAGTACAACTATGAACTCCAGTACAAACCAGGCAGGGCTAATGTCGTGGCTGATGCACTTTCTAGACCACCGCAAAATTCTTCTATTAATTCCATGACTGCCTCTATCCGCAGTGACGAAAGTTCGTCGCATAACCTCATTCCATCCGTCGAAATCCCAATAAATGTCTATAAAAACCAAATCGTCTTACTTCGAGGAAACGAAACCCCCTATCAACTTGAACATCCTTTCCCCTCCTTTCGCAGAGTCATCATAACACAACTACATTATACTAGGGAAAACCTTATTTCCATATTCAAACGATTTCTTATACCATCGGTAATAAACGGACTATTAGCTGATGAAGAAACCATGGGTGAAATACAAAATATATACGCCTCATATTTTACTGCCTACAAAATACTACATACACAGACTAGGGTACAAGACTTAACAAATGAAACAGAACAAGAAGAGCAAATACTAAGAACACATCTGAGAGCACACCGAAGCCCTCGAGAAAATAAAGCTCAGTTGCTACTAACATACTACTTCCCTCAAATGAACGCCAAGATCAATAAAATTGTTAAACAATGTCGTGTTTGTAAAGAAAACAAGTACGAAAGACTCCCGAATAAACCACAACTTAAAGCAACCCCTATCCCCAGATATCCCGGACATATCGTCCATCTCGATATATATTCAACAGAAAAACAACTTGTACTAACTGCCCTTGATAAATTCTCCAAATATGCCCAAGTAAAAATCCTTAAATCCCGCTCCATAGAAGATATAAATGACCCTCTTAGAGAATTGCTATTTTCATTTGGAGTCCCAGAGGTTATAGTAATAGATAATGAAAAATCACTAAACTCCGCCTCTATTACCTTCATGGTAGAAGATCAATTGGGTAGCAAAATATTCAAAACACCACCATACACGAGCACTGTCAATGGTCAGATGGAACGTTTCCACTCAACACTGACTGAGATAATGAGATGTCTAAAGACCAATCGTTCTCATAGGTCCTTCGAAGACCTGCTCACAAGATCTGTGTACGAATATAACTGTTCAGTTCCTTCCACTACCGGACGTAGACATATTCTTTGGAAGAAATATTAACGTTACCCCAGAACAATTCGAAAAAACCAGACAGGAGAACATAAGTAAGCTTAGAAAAAAACAAGAACTAGACCTTAGAAACCATAACAAAAATAAGCAACCTATCAAAGATTATCAACCAGGAGACCCCATTTATGTAAAGATTAACAAGAGAATAGGTTCGAAACTTTCCCCTAGGTACAAAACAGAAGTAGTTAGAGAAGATAAAACAACTACAGTAGTAACCGAGACTGGAAAGGTTGTCCATAAAAGCAACATTCGTTATCGTATCGTCTTTGCAGACTTTTCATTGTCACGTCATCGTCAACGCAGACGTTAAAAGACTCGAATTCACCGACTCCCAAATAGTAGCCATATCAGATGGCGAAGCGAAAATCCAAAACGGTAATCTCAAACTTGTCCACGTAATTGAAACCGACTTATACCAGCATTTCGTTTCTGAGACATCCTCCCTAATCCAATCCAGTATCCCGAAATCAAATCCACTTCATGAACTACTAAATCACGAGGTAAAACAAACACAAACAATGATAAACAACATAAAAATAAAACATGCATCTAAAAGATCACTCAATTTTATTGGTTCAGCATGGAAATGGCTCGCTGGCAGCCCTGATCATGAAGACCTTACACTTATAGAAAACAAAATGAATGGTATGATAGAAAATAATAACAATCAATACATAGTTAATAAAGATTACATGAAGCGAATTAACGAAATTACAAATGCAACGAATGTAATAATGAACTATATAAAGAAAGATAAAATCTTCGAAAGAGAACTTTCTCTATGTCTTCAATATAAGATAAAACTCATAAAAGAAGAATTAGTAAATGTTATACAATCTAGAATTAGCTAGAAATAATGTAACAAACTCAAATATCCTGTCAAAAGCAGAAATTACCCTAGTTCAAGTCATCTATGAAAAACTTGTTGTTAAATCACTAAGAAGAAAAGACAATCTAATAAATAACATTACATACGGAAATATATAAAGAAAAAATAAACAATACTTCGGAATACTAAAAAAATGTAGAAAGATTGATCAATTAACACTTTGTAAACAAACCGATGTTAAAGATATAACTAGCGATAAGTGTGTAACTTAACTATTAGAAAGTAAGAATGCGACTTGCACGGTAATCAACGACCACCATATACCACGATTGAAAGAAATTACACCAGGAGTCATCTTCTTGAACAATTTCAAAGGCCACATAAATAATACCAAGCATGATCTCAATAGCACATTCCTAGTTAAATTCGAGAACTGTCCAATAACCATTGATGACCAAACATTCATATCCCAAGAAATAGTCAATCAACATGTTTTCCTTCGCATACCCACAGAAGATGCAGGAATAGAGGAAGTACTGCCACTCGAATGGATGAAGGAGTTCCATATTAATAACACTAGACAGATAGACCTCATCCGAATGGAGAAACTAGCTCATCAAACTATAAATTACATCCTATTCGGCGCAACGTTTTTCGCTACCATAATCACCATCAAAATTTTTGACTACGTTAAAAGACGAAAAATACGCAGCATCGACACAAAGCCTACGCTTATTAGCATAGAAGCAGGAAGTATCTCTATCTCCAATAAAACAGCCACACTTCCCATGCAAGCATCAATGACAGCCAGCTCCCAAAACATCTACAACATCCCATACTTCTAACAACACCTTATGTGCGGACACACAAGTCTAAGGGGGGAAGAGTTAACACAACACAGCAATAATCAACAACAACGAACTCTGATGACCCAATTAATCAACATAACACAGCAATCAAGTCAATGCACGCAGAAGCACAACGCAGCAAATATCGACTGACTGCAAATTACCCAATTCTGCTCCAACCCAATTCTACCTCAGCGCATCAAGTTTCACCTGTGCAATTACCTGCCTCTACTGCTGACAACGCGATTAGCAGTTACATCCGCCACACCCAAGTACATTAGACCCAACATTATTTAGCTCCTCACCCTACTAACCGTTGCGACACACCTAGGCGACCCCAAAAAAAGCGACAATCAAAGCTGACATTGTTGCAAACACAAACCGAACTACATTGTTTCAAACATAAAATGAACTACAAAGATAAACAACTAGAAACAAACTATTACGACATATCACCAACCAGAACAATGCTCGCCTAAAGCTGACATAAACAAACAGAGCAATAAACTCCACCAAAACAAACGCCAAACATACTGACCCACTTGAACAACGACACTTGACGCACAAAACAACGAAACAACCACGCCAGCATAAAATATTGAATATGGGCCAACGTCCGCTCGTCCGCTGTCCCACATAAGACATCCAAACCAATAACTGACCTCACACCACGCGAACGATACTGTCGCAGTGTATAAAAACGCAGCCGCGGAACCCCAAATGTGTGTTGTGCTCCCGAGTCCCGATCTGCTCTGACGCTTTTTTTATTTTAAATTAATAAATAAGTTGTTTCATTACTCAGACATATTAAATTGTGTTCCATTATTGGCGCAGTCGGTAGGATTCGAAGTGAATTCGAAGTTTTAAAATAGCATTCGAAGTTTTTAAAACTCAAAATTTTAAAAGCGTGATTCGAAGTAAATCCAAAGTTTTTGAATCTGGGACCTAAAGTGAACCTAAAAGTTCATAAAAAACGTGAAAAAAAAACTCTCTTTCTCTCGTGAAAAAACGAAACCGCGCAGTGATTCGAATTTGATCTGCGAAAAAGATCAAAAGAAACAAGTGCGAAAAGTGACCACGAAAGAAGACCCAAGGGTGCATTCACACATGCTGCCAGAAGAAGCAAACCTTCTGAAAGGAACAGAAGCACCACAGGAGCAAGCCCACGGACCCGATAACGAAGACGACTCTAAGACGTGGATCGACGAGGACGCCACTGCTGACTTTCAGGACCACTTCAGGCTGCTGCAGCAGAGAATAAGAAGGCGAAAACAGAGAGAAGTTCCGGCACCATCGAACTTGGAGCACAGGTCAACGTAGATGACAACACCAACCATCGAATAAAACACGTATGTAATTAGATGTAAGAAACAGATCTTTGTATAGGGTATGTATATCAAAAAAGAGAAAAAAATTTTTTTTTTTTTCGATGAAAATCCATCAAACAAAACAAACCTTGTAAAATTATTTGATTCCTGCGTATGTATTGATACTTGTACTGATGATAGGCGAATTGGAATCTGGTTTAGAAACTCTAAGAAATCAATCGAGAACTATAAGTGAAATCGTTAGTGGTTTAGCGTCTGAACACGAGAATAGAAACACAATGCAAAACGCACAAGCTTTATCCCTTAACATAGACCCTCTTAAGTATTTAGGGCAGCTACCCGAATTTAACGGTGACTACAAGGAGCTGCAAAATTTTATCAACCTGGTCAACAAAATACACCCATTGTTGATCAAGTACGACCCATTAGCACAAAGCATTTTTTCTGACATAACAAAAGCCAAATTAAGAGGCCGCGCTAGGGAAGTTATCGAAATAAATAACCATGTAACCACATGGGCAGATATGAGGAACGTTCTGATCAACAACTTCGGCGACCGAATGAGCTTGGAGGAGCTATTCGACGAATTAAGGGGAACTAGTTTCAAATCAAATAGTGTAGATTTTTATAATACTATAAAAACAATCCTAAGAAGGCTTAACAACAAAACAGGGCAATAATTTGAAACGGACGCCCAAAAACTTAAAGCTAACATCCTCACGAACATGCAGTCTGCACTCCGTATATTTAAATCAAAATCTCCAGAACCCATAAAATCGATCCTTTACTGTCGAGACCCGTCCTCCCTGGAAGAAGTTATGAATATTCTGCACGAAGCAGGATATGCCTTCCAGAACTTTAACTCTCCCACTAACCAAAATAAACCCAAGCCGTACCATACGAATAGGTACCCCAATCACAAACGGAACTGCAACCAGAATTCAAGAGACGAAACATTCGACAAATCCCCTCGGTACCAGAGTCGCGAAACCAATGACTCACGGAACACCGAATATACAAACTATAGAACCCAAAAACCCTTTGACACCCACTTTAGAAACCCACATAACTATAACAATCAGAGCCATGGGAATTCCCATATATAACGTATCTTTCAAAACAAGTACAGAACCTGTCGAACCCATGGATTGCAACAATCAGACACAGACAGACGTAGGAAATTTTCGGGAACAGAGCCCAACAAAATCCCCTACATAACTATTGCAAACTTTAAATTCCTAATTGAAAGTCATACAATAAAACTCGAAAAACCAATCTACCTCAAATCGCTAAACAAACTAACCAAGATAGAAGAAAAAATCTTGGTTAACAGCCCCCAAGAATTCGAACCATTGAACCAAAAACTAGAATTTTATCTATTCAAATTCCACGACAAATTTGATGGACTATTAGGTAACGACTTCCTCATGAAAAATGCAAGCGTCATCGACTACAAATCAAAAACAATTTCCATTAACAACAAAGAAATAAAATTACACTTTAGCCATGAAATAGAAAACACCATCTACCGAATAGATCCAGGGGAACATTCCTACAGAATCCCAGTTAACAAGAGAACAGGCTGTGGACTAATAGAAGCCACAAAAATAAACGACTCCATAGCAATCGTAGAAGGAGTATATTACATCGAAAACTTTAAAGCAAAAGCAAGAATCCTGAATACGGACCCAACTCCGCACATAGTCAACTTCAATAAGCCTTTCAAGATAACAGAAACTGAATTAATTTGCCAGTTCAACAATAGCGAGCAACATGAAAGGAAAGAAACAACAGGCAAAGTCAATATACTCGATAAGATTAGAACGGATCACCTTAACGAGGAAGAAAGATCCAAGCTGGAGCAAATCCTGCTAGAGATTAACTTTCACGAATGCAATCAAGCATTCTATCAAGACCACCGACAACATACCCATAAGGAGCAAAATATACAGAAACCCATACATCCATAAACCTGAGATACAAAGGCAAATCCAGGAAATGCTGGGTAATGAAATTATTCAGCCTAGCAACAGCCCTTACAACAGTCCAGTATGGGTTGTACCCAAAAACTCGACTCGTCCGGAAAACCCAAGTGGAGATTGGTTATAGACTACCGGCGTTTAAACGAGAAAAAAGTTGACGATCGCTACCCTATCCCCAACATCGAAGACATACTCGACAGACTGGGGAAGAGTAACTACTATTCGACAATCGACCTAAGAAACGGATTCCATCAAATCGAAATGGAAAAGTCAGATATAGAAAAAACTGCGTTTTCCGTGGATAACGGACATTACGAGTTTCATCGAATGCCATTCGGGCTAAAAAACGCACCGAGCACTTTCCAACGACTGATGGATCAAGTGTTGAAAGATTATATTGGCAAACAATGTTTGGTCTATATGGACGACATTATAGTATTTTCTAACGGATTAGATGAACACATCAAAAACCTAAGGATGATCCTTGATAAACTAAAATAAGTCAGACTTAAAGTCCAATTGGACAAGTGCGAATTCCTAAGAAAGGAAGTTGAGTTCTTAGGGCACGTAGTCAACGAAAAGTCAATAGGGCAAGAACTTTTTACGAGTACGATTCATGGTGCCGACGAAAACCTTAACGATGGCATCCCATTGTCCGAAAAACCCCTAAATGAATTCATTTTGCAAATAATTCTCGAAAAGAATTCCAGTGGATCCCCTATGACAGTAGAAACCATCTTCAAAAATAAACAGAAGGGTCATACGACGAGAAAAGTTCAGCGAGGAAATCATGTCAGACATTTTTAAGAAATATTTTTCCCCCAATAGACAGACAGCCATTTATACCAACGATGATATCTTTTCAATCGTACAGTCGACATATTCTAAATACTTCTCTCAGAGCAAAATATTTCGGTTGATCAGGTGTACGGAAATACTCGAAGATATAAGGAACGAAGATGATCAGGAAAAGCTAATCCGGGACCACCATGAGCGCTTGAACCATAGGGGAATCAGCGAAACACTTATGCATCTTTAAAGAGATTTCTATTTTCCAAATATGTTGAACAAAATAACTAAAACAATTAACAATTGCGACAAATGCCAAATTTATAAATACGACAGAAACCCCCCCAAACTACAATTCCAAAAACCCGAAACACCTTCAAAACCGCTAGAAATTATCCACATTGATATATACAGCATAAATAATAATCAAATTTTAACACTTATAGACAAATTTTCTAAATTCGCCTGTGTTACACTCTTCATTGTCGAAGTAGTATAACAGTACTTAAATCTTTGAACCAGTATATTAGCCTATACGGCATCCCAAAAAAGATCGTCTTCGATCAAGGCTCAGAATTTGTGGCCAATATCTTCCGAGACTTCTGTAAGCAGTTTGAAATCAACCTGCACTACACATCCTTTCAACAGACTAGTAGCACGCACCTGTTGAGAGGGTACACTCTACGCACACCGAAATATACAGAATCATTCTTTCCAAAAGAAAAGAAAGTAAACTCTCAACCGATCACGACAAAATACTTTACGAAACATTTATAACTTACAATAACGCAATACATTCCTCAACTAAACATACGCCCTACGAACTATTCTTTGGAAGACCCTATAAGTTCACAAAAACGCTTACCTTTTCCACTGAACATGATTACCTTTCCAAACTGAATTCCTTCCTCAATGAACTGTACCCCAATATCCAAGAAAAGGTTCAACGCGTGACAGAGGCCAGGATTGAAAAGACTAATGCACCGCGAGAGGTTTCTGAGGATGTCAGCGAAAACCAGGTTGTTTTCAGAAAGGAAGCCAGGCGCAACAAACTTGCGCCCAGATTCTCCAAACATATAGCGAGCAAAGATAATAAACTCACTATACTAACTAGAGAAAACAAAAAAACAAAAAAAAAAAACAGCAAACTAAGGCATAAGAAAAAAGAAAAATAAATTAACTTAGAACATTCATGGCATATGAGTGTTAACATGGTAGTAGAATCACTGCATATGATTCAGAGGCTTCCCACTAGCTAGTTTAAGGAAACCTTAGTTGTAGTAACGAATACCATTATTTTAGTCAGTAAGATATATTAAGAAAATCTTAGCTATAATTTTAGTAAAGTAAGGTCTTAGATATAACTAGCAATGTAAGTAACAAACAGATCATGGCATATGATCAAGAAAATATCATCAGATCAGGCCATGGCAAATGGAAGATCGATGAACAGAACACGCCTCAGCGACATATTCATCTCTCCCTTAATAACTTTTCCTTTTCAGTCCCCAAAACCTCTCTTCCCAGTTAATTGAAATGTTCAACCTCCCTAGAGACCGTGGTATTCTTTCCTTACGACTGGGTACTTTCCGCACTATATGTAACTATGATAGTCTGATACACATAGTTAACCTTGACGATTACAGTGCCAGCATTCAAGCAATTAATAACACACTCGATCTCTTTGAAAAGCGGGCGGAATCTACTAATTCAATCCGCGTAACAAAACTCAAACTCATCGAGCTCGAAACTATACACTCTATACCCGTCTGGTAGAAGCAAACGAGGTCTTTTTAACGGGTTTGGATCAGCTATAAAATTGATCACCGGCAACATGGATCAAGGGACGCACATGACATTAACACTCAAATAGAACACATCAAATCTATCATAATATATTCACAAACACTGTATTAACACAACACGCAATTAACTACCAAACCATTCAACGATTTAAAAATATTACATCCCACATAAATAAAGAACAGACGAAAATAGAAGCATTTTTAGAAAAAACATATAACGTCGTAAAGAAAGAGCACCACATACTCAGCGAAACCCAGTACCTTAACCAGATGAATATTAATATTGACCTACTAACCAACCATATCACGAATATCGCAGAGGCTGTGATACTGAGTAAACTTAACATAATACCTAAACTCTTGCTGAATGCAGAGGAATTGGAAAATATTAAAAACAAATTAAGTTTGCAAAACATAAACATAAAATCTCATGAACAAATATATGAGTTCTTGGGTTTGCAAGCATATTACAACAACAGTAATATCATATTTAACATTCATATACCCGTCCTGTCCTCTCAAAACTACTCCCATTTTCATATTATCCCACTTCCTATCAACGACACTAAGCTCATAATAACACACCCATACATAAGCATTAATAACAACGATATACAGTACTTTAACGCACCTTGCCCCAAGATAGAAGGTTCTTACTACTGCTCGACTCCAATACATCAAGAAGAAACCAACAAATCCGATTGCATTGGGAAGCTAATAAACAACGAAGCGGCCAATTGTCCACTCAGTGACGCGGGGAGAATAGAGACAATCCTACAACCAGAGCCTTATTTCCTTTTGTTCATAAATTTTCCTAAAATACTAATAAATTCTACTTGTAGTACCAAAATCCCAACCATAGAGGGCACAGCACTTCTCCATTATCAAAGCTGCAGCGTGGAAGTCAACGGCTTAGTCTACCAACACAACCCTGATACATTCTGGGACGATATCCACATCTTACCACTACCAAGCAGCGTTATTACATCAAACTTCACCCAAGAAATACTAAACTTGGAGAAACTGAAAGCATACAAGTTCCAGACAGAGGCCAAACCAAACAACCTGGGCATCAAAACTGAGGTTCTGCACTACATCACTACGTCTACAACCGCAACATTCACCATCAGCATAATCATCATCATGATCATCATTACCATCATCAGCAGAAGGAAGTCCTACACCACCTCAACTCAAACACTACAATCCTTCGCTCCAGCCCCAATGACGTCCTTGTGGCCTTCGCTCTACATTAAGGGGGGAGGAATTACGACGTCCCCCAGTCACCCCGTCGCCCCCTGAATCACCCAACCAACACACACGACTTCACGACATCAGATAGCCACGAGCTTCCCCGCAACACCCCATCATAACGATGACCACCACTACCACCCCATAGCAACCAGCAAACATCCGGTCAGCACACCCATCGGCTCATCGAACACCGTAGGACACATATCGACCGATCAGCGCTTTTCTTTGTAATTGCGCAAGTGAAACAATGATCTTGCAATGTCAACGTCTGTTCGGCTTCCGACCCAAAATCAATAATGCAAGCTCATCGAATCACTTGCGCAAAACCGAACTTTCATTCCGTTAAATAAATGAATATTGTGACAGTCTACTTTGTGGGATTGAGCCTTCAACGAATAAAGCATTATAACGAAAGTAAATATGTTTTTTTCATTAAACGACGAATCGGAAAAGTTAAGTCGCGCAAAGAGATCAGTAGTATCTCAATTAGCTTTCAATACTCTCCTTATTCCATTATATTCTTAAAAATTCAATAATATTACACAATATAACTGTAAAATCAGTTGTATCTAGCGTAGCGAAATTAGATATGTGTATCCCGGTTTGAATAAAAAAAAAAAAAAACAATCAATGAGTCAATAGGTAATACCTTTTTCTTTATTTTGCCACAGGCTTGTGGTAGTGTGTGTGTGTATGTCCCGTGTATATCCGGTCGGGGCTATCTGAACATATTTACGAGGAAAAGATAGCTGCGGAATTAGGGCCAAGCCTTAATCCCAGGTGGGCAGGCCTCGGTGTTCCACACCATCCGAACATTGTTCTATATAGATTCATTTATTCACCCTTTGCCTCTTCTGCCTTCATCCACATTTTAACCCCCCAATCCCAATTCATGGCACGAGGAAAATTGTACCCTCCCCCCCTCCCCCATTATCAAAAAGCTGGCATGAAATTATTGTAGGTAAGACTCAAGGCAGCAAGACCCCACCCCACCGACGAGCTAATGCCGCGCAAATTCGGTAGCATGCCAGAAGCTGCCTTCACCATCGTACTTTCCCTCATCTGGTGAAAAAGGCTACCTGTACGTATGTAAAAGATAGCAAACCTCACACATTAAAAACCCTATAACGTATTTGTACAAACTATCGGATGATTGATAGCCGAAAATCGACAGAAAAAAGAGATAAGGAAGAGAACGATTACGACCACACAACGGCTACGACGTATCACGAGGACTCGTCATTTTTGTGTTTAAAATATGTTTCTTTTTCAAGTTCCCTTAACTTAAAATATTATACATTTTAAGCGGCGCTGCTCTCCCACATTTGTGTCACACGTCGCATTAAAAGAGTTTGAACTTAATTAAGCAATGAAAACAAAAGCGACGCATTTATGTCACAGGTCGCACTAATGCAAATTAAGTTAGAAACACATACAGGCTTGCGCGAGTTACGTTTCGCAACATGTTGCCTTATGTTTTGTATGCCGTAACTTTGCATCTATGCACTTAGTTTTCCTTGATACTTATTTGTTTATTTGCCTACGATCATGCGATTTATTTTTACTACTCTACCTATTCACTTACGCGTCTCTTTTCCCAATTTCTTTCCCACCTATTTGTTTACGATATGTTAACCACACCAACTACCTAGTTACGCGTCCCTTTTTCCAATTTCGCTTCCACCCACATATTTGTTTACGTGTCGATGATCGTGCGATTGGTTAACTCGCTACCTATCCACTTACGCGTCCCTTTTTCCCAATTTCTTTTCCACCTATTTGTTTACGATATGTTAGCCACACTAACTATCTACTTACGCGTCCCTTTTTCCAATTTCGCTTCCACCCACATATTTGTTTACGTGTCGATGATTGTGCGATTTGATAACTCGCTACCAACCACTTACGCGTCCCTTTTTCCAATTTGTTTACGTGAACTGTGCAGCTTTCGTGTTTTGGCTAAGAAGGTGCATAGATGCCGGCAGATACGATGACTCGATAAAAGACCACCGACCGGGCAAGTCGTAAAAACCAAAACTTGTAAATCTAAAATTTTAAGACCACCGACCGGGCAAGTCGTAAAAACCAAAACTTGTAAATCTGAAATTTTGATAAATAAAATTTAAAGTGAAAAAAAATATTAAGTGTTTTTTTTTCTAAACCCATAATTGGCGCAGTCGGTAGGATAAGTTACATGTTGTAACACCCCTACACCCTACTTTCTCCACACTTGGTGTTTTGTTTGTTCAGCAAAGCATCAAACGTATTGTTGATCTTTGCTACGGTTTCTCTCTCCAGCTCTATCTTTCAAAGAAGATAAAGCTGGAGCGAATTACCAAGTAGAAAAGTCAGTCAATGTTTAGTCGTCTTAAGTGCGTGTTGTTTAGGTCGTAGTATGTATTGTGGTGTTCTAATAAATATATAAGACTATGTTTCTTGTGTTTTATTGTATGACCGATGTCATACGTATTCATAACACGCGCGAGTTACGAAAGGTCATCATGCTGATGCAGCACCTGCAAACTCACCGCGTTTAAGTGGATACAGCACATAGCTGAACCATTGCGGTCAACGTTCTACACTTCAATTTCTTTTTCATTCTTAATTCTTAGAATTACTTTTGCAATGTTAAATTGGCACTTTGTCAGTTAAGTATTTATTAATTGTTTTCATTATCGATTTGGAAAAGCGCATAATGTCAATTTAGCACCTTGTTCATATTCTCTGAATAACTCTTCAACCCAAATGTAAGCATTTTGTCAATTAAGCATTTCCATTGATTGTATTCACTTTATTATTGAACGAAAAATGTATAAAAGTAATTAGAAAATGGAATAAATTGTTCAGTTCAGTTGTATGTATGTATATTGGCGTTAGAGTCCATGAAGAACCTGAGCCGAGGTTGTGTGTGATTTTATTTTCCCATAGGTGAAAGGGACCTACAGTTTATTGCCGGTATTACTACAGGGGGTTTTGTCAGAACACCGCTGAAGAGAAACACCGTGAAAACACGTTCGATGACATGGCTGTGCCGGGATTTGATCCCGTGTCATCGGCGTCAGAGGCCAACACACTACCCACTGCGCCACGGTGCTCTCAGTTCAGTTCAGTTAGTCAACCAGAAATTTGACCCTGTTTTTTTATTGTTCGCGAGTCTCAAATTCGTTATTCGCGCGCCGACTTTTGACAGGCTTTGTCCGACTTACGATATAATGTGTCAGACGCACGCAACCACAATTCGCAACACACAATCTGGCTTCAGATCAGCTGCACGTAGAGAGCTTAGTTTCACAATTTCTGACAAAACAATGAAATGCATCTGTCAAACGCACGTCCGAGTAGAGAGTAGCTCTACTCCGGCGCTTTGCTCGACTTTACGATATTTACGATATGAGGTCGAGCAAAAGTTGAGGTAACATTATGTGTTACTTCATAGGATATCGTTGGTCCTACTCATGCTGTCAAAGTCGGTGCGCGAGTTACGTCCGAACTCTACCCTCGTCCCACACCTCCTGCCACTCCCCCGCAACCTTAACAACCCCATCCACACATAATATTACATACAAATGTATGTACATACCCATATAACATATTGTTATCAATAAACACACATACACATATTGTTATCAAATTGTATCAAACGACACGAATGTAATTGCTCAGGTGAACTCTTCGAATATTGCACGACATCCGGTCAACCGAACAATATCGGTTGATATCGAAGAGTTCACTTTCGCAAATCCATAATAAAAGACAGTACAGAACAATTTTGTGATTGGGAGTGAAAAGACCTATTCAATAAAGTTCATATCTTTTTTCAAAGTTTTGTTTTTTTTAATTAACCCCGGGAGATTTATCTTAATTCGCGCGAGTTACATCCTAAGATCTGCACGACACCAAGCAACAACAACAACACGCAGTCTATTCAAGTCATCAAACGACCACATCCGCTCCCACCATCCATAGGATCCGATGACCCACACAACAACAACCAACAAAAACAACCCACAACCTATCTGGATCACCATACGATCACATCCGTTCCCACAGTTAGCAAAATTCTCATAAACATATTCCTGTAATTGCACAGGTGGAATGAAAAGCGCCTAATCAGCGTCTGCTGCCCATCCGGCAAGAACTTCACCTGTGCAAAAATATAAAAAAGCATGTAACCAAAAATTGATGCTCAATTGTATTTTCGACCGTTGAAAAATAGTCCCAAAAAGTCTTAAACTTCCGAGATGAAAGCGAACGCCTCATTACAATCCGCATTAAAGCTAACATGGAAACATTAGCTTAATATGCGCTCTTCCCCAACGGAAGAAAAGGACGATCGACTCAAAGAAAAATGTTTTTTTTTTTTTTTTTAACGCTACTTCGAGTTATAGCATGTATGTGTTTCTAACTATAATACTACATGCAGCAGAGCTTCTCGCCTAACACAGATTTCAAGATTCCAAGTGGCGAACATCGATGTTCGCTTAACCACAATAAATGTATGTATGTAAGTTAAGAACTTATTTTACATCATAGTTCCAATCACGTCCCCAATACATGCTGCATCAGTAACTTGATCACTCCGGCGCATGTTGCATTCCATTCATCAGCATTGACCACGTCTCCGGCGCATGTTGCATTCCATTCATCAGCATTGACCACGTCTCCGGCGCATGTTGCATTCCATTTATCAGCATATCGCATTCATCAGCATTGACCACGTCTCCGGCGCATGTTGCATTCCATTTATCAGCATATCGCGCGGGTCACCTAACATCCAACGGTTACACGGTTGTTCGCTGAGGTTCACCTGACACCCACATTCCTAACAAACGTTTCCCTTCCTTTACACACCATTCAAATGTCTCGTTACCTGAGACATTTGTTTTTCTTCCCGATTTTCCCATTCCCACCTTAGGCTAAGTTAGATTTTATGTTGGCAGTCTTTAAGCAACTCTGAAGTAGAACGGATGTAAATTTTATACATTGAGAAATAAAAAATTATTTTTTTAAAATAATAAAATTTAAATTCTGTTAATTTGTATGTTGGCGTTACAGTCCATGAAGGACCTGAGCCGAGCTTATCTCAATCACCCATGTTGTGTGTGATTCAATTTTCCCATAGGTGAAAGGGACCTACAGTTAGTTTATTGCCGGTTCCGAACGGCGAATTTCGAGAAGCTTTTCATGACAAGTTCACTACAGGGGGTTTTGTCAGAATCCGCTGAGGAGAAACACCGTGAAAACACGTTCGATGACATGGCTGTGTCGGGATTCGATCCCGTGTCATCGGCGTCAGAAGCCAACACACTACCCACTGCGCCACGGTGCTCTCACACCACAATAAAGTCTAAGATTATTTTAAACTCGTGTTTTCTTGTTTTTTTTGGGACTTATAATTTCATCTTACAATGTAAATGCATGCATATTTGTATATTGGATAAGAAAACAAAGCGAATCCTTTCAGACCACACGCAGGTATATGTAATGAGTTGATGGATTGACAGGCAACACATACGCACACATACAGGAAATTGTATAAATGTATTTAATGTTAAAAAGACACATTTTTTTTTTTTTAATATGACTAAAGCATTTCAGAACACACGCTATTATGTCAAACGACAAAATAGAAACACACACAATTAAATTATTTGTTTAAATTAAAATAATTTTAAAATTGTTCATTATCTTTTACTTCCTTTGTCCTTGATTTGTTCGGTGTTTGTTGAATTTTTCTTTTTTTGTTGACTTTGTCTGGTGTGATGATCGTTGGAAGCGCATCCGGATCGAACAACCAATTATGTATGTGGCGTTTGAGTCACAATTTTAATTGTTCCAAAAGAAAAACTGACGGTTAAACTCATTACAACACGTCCGATCTCGTGGACTATTTTATTGATAATAATGTTATGATACCTTGGCTTCTTGATAAGAACCCTCGGTTAGTTGATTTCCAGCTTGTTTTATACATAAAGTTGCTATGGAATACAACAGGTTACATACCCTACAAAGTTCGCAACGCGCCATTCTATCTTTTCCATATAATACATGAGTGCAATCACCTGTATTATTTTCGCGTTCTTTCTATTCTTCATTTTCTTCCCATTTTCCGGAGCAGTGCATAGCACGCACCGGACGTCTTAAGTTATAGCTACACGCGCAACCGGAAAAGCTGAGCAAACACAGCCCGAGGTCAAACGATGACCTGGTAAGCTGAGAGTGGTCGATAGATATATAGATAAGAGAATGGATGAATTCCACCCGAGTTAGTTATTAATTAAGCTGAAGTGTAAACAGTTTCTCGTCTTGAAAAATAAAGTTGTTCTTTTTTTTTGAGCCGATTCGGAAGGTTTCGTTTAAGTTACATATCTACATTATTCAATTGGAATGGGCTGACGACCTATATCCCTAATGACTCACACTCGCCATAATGAAGGAGAACCAAAGGAAATCGGGGTTCGCTCTTATAATTGCATCTCAACTGGTCACATGTCCAATGATGGTCGTACACCTTGTACAGCTTGTCATGTGTGTGGAACTAGGACAAGGCCAAGAACATGCGCCTGAGTGTCAAAAGAGGAAGGCCAGCTGAGTTCATCACATCGATAACGCCGAGGATAAAGATAAGAAATTTATATTTCACATTTTGTAACGATGACTTTAATTTTAAAACTTGGTTAGGAGCACTTATAGATACTGGCAGTTTAATTATCGTAGTGAGAAAGAAGTTTGTACCACAGGTGAGCTTAAATGTAAATGTAAAATATAAATAGAACGTTGCTGCAACTTGCTTGCTGACAACATTGCAGATTGTTGAGAGAATTTCCCTTTGCGTGGCCATGCTGTTATGGAGAGGAATTGACATCAAGGATCATAGTTGACATCTGACTGACATGCCGTTTTGATATGTCGGTGCGTGTTTGCTTAGTTGGTTATTTAATTATTTAGTTATTGTACAAGTTAACATCATCGGCCGTCCACCTGCCGAAGAAATTGGAGCACACGTCGCCGTGTGCATGGGAAAATACAGAATGCATGCTTGCAGTTCACACACGCGTATCCGGTGGACTTTGTGATTGCGATGGGTCTGCGTGGGAACTGCAATTCAGCAGTTTAGGCTTAAGATATGGAATTTATTGTTAAAAGAGGGACAGTCGATATTGTGACTTAAAGCGATGCAGTCGCCCGAATAAATTTACTTATATTGTAACCTCAATTCCTGTGTTCCCTTTGTGAAGAGCCTGTGGTCGGCTCTTAGATATTTTTTTTGAAATAAGGATATAAAGAGGTTTTAACTTACATGATGTGGTGATTTGTTTATAATAGTGCTTTAAATTGTTCGTGTAAATTGCATGGGTAAAAACGCGGATGTGCGTTATATCGCTTCGATGGGATTATACCATTTACTAACTTATACCAATTAGTGTATGAACTACATATTATTATTATAACGTATAAGACCAAACAAGTCGGATGGAGTTTTCATTTAATTATTCACGAAAGCGGGCAAGTAAAAGTAGAATTAACATTTTGGTCCTTCGAACCTATTACGAACAAATAGCGAAATTGTGCATTGTGCGTTTTTTTTACATTAAATAAAAGTTAACAATCATATTCAACACAATCCAATATTCCGGTGAATGCAAGAAACATTAGTACTTAGATAAAAAAAAAAAATAATAATAATTAAATTAAATAGAAACGCACGCTAAAGACAAGTGAGGTTTTTGTTACAAAGTACGCAAAAGTTTATTCACGCGCCGTGTGAAAATTAATTTAATATTCGTTTAAAAGCAAAAACAAAAAAAAGGTTCACAGCCATACCTTAATACACATACATATAGGTATATAAATGCTACTGTTCATTACGACAAGGAGAAGCGGACCACACAACACTTTAACGTGAATAAGTTCCTTTTGTCTCTTTTTGTTTTTCGTCGACTAGCCAATTCACAATCATTAGCAAATGTCCAAAGATATAACGAATTATGGTAAGCGACCAGAAAACAAGCGGACAAAAAACTATAGCAACGTACGCCTCGAAATATTGGAACGACATTTTAAATCGAGTACGGAGTACAATGCGGAAGCAATTTCATCGGCCGAAGCAGAAAAAGTGGAAGAAATTGAAAAAAACCTACGATAATATAAAGGAAATGTACATGGAACACAGGACAGATTTGCTTGATGGGCTGGAGCAGGTAACAGGAACAGGAGTTCAAGTAAGTCAGATAAATAATCATAAGGAACTAAGGTTACCCAAAATAACAATACCGACCTTTTCGGTTAACTATGAGGAATGGAGGTCATACCACGACTTTTTCACATCATTGGTACATAACACCGCCTCCTTATCGGACATAGAAAGGCTGCATTACCTAAAATCGAGTATTGCGGATGAAGCAAAGCGGCTTCTACAACACCTGAAGATTGATTAGGATAACTATAAACAGGCGTGGGAGTTACTTACGTCTCGTTACGACCACAAACGCATTCTGGTCAACACCCAAATCAAATTATTCTTCGGGCAACAGGTCCTTAGTCAAGAAACCGCAAAAGTTATTAAGTCTCTGCTTGACACTTCAACAGAATATCGACATTCCTTGTCGAATCTAGAACTTCCGGTTCAACACTGGGATGCAATCCTTGTTTTCTGTATGTTGCAGAAACTTCCACCTACTACTCAGCAGTTGTGGAAAGAAAGGTTGGGTATACGTAAGGAGATACCAACCTATAAGGAATTCTCGGAGTTTTTGGAAGCGAGATTTCGATCTTTGGAAGTTGTAGATCAAAGGTCTGCATCAACCTCCAGTAACAAGAAGTTCACTAATTCTTCCTACAAGTGCAAGGTCTGCAACAAAGCCTCCCATTCACTGAGAACTTGTAAACAATTTTTAAAAATGGATACAGAAGTCCGAAAACGTACTGTTAATAGAATAGGAGTTTGCGAGAATTGTTTGGCATACAGCCATTCAAGGCAACAATGCCCTAGCAACTGCCGCTGTTACTTCTGTCTGTAGCCACACCATTCTTTATTACATTTCAACAGTCCTTCACAACTTTCACAAGGATTTTGTTATAACCCGGAGAGTCACTTAAATACACAACGACAACCTATTTCTACCAGTGAAAACAAGACACTGCACCGCACTCGCCCCACATACAATCCGACTACGTCTAACACACAACACACATACAACCCAACACATTCCTGTCAGGTTACGACAGTCAACCCTGAAGCACCTGTCTTTCACCCAACAACTAACCAAGCTGATGATTTAACAACTAGCTCAAATACATTTTTCACTTATCAAAATAGTGACGACCTAATTCTTTTGGCAACGGCTATAATCAAGGTTCGTGCAGCCACAGGGGAATACTTGAATCTGAGGGCGCTGATCGACCCGGGATCGGAAGCCTCCTTTATATCGACCACAACCACTCAACTTTTAAAACTCAAAACTCGACGTACGTTTGTTGAAAATTTCTGGCTGGGGAAGGTCAGCAGTGGAGTATCGCACAGCTATGTTGACCTGTGTTTCGATTCCATGAACTCACAATTTCAATGGCGTACCAACGCGTTAGTATTCAAGTCCCTAACTGGCCTTTTACCAGCCCAAAGGGTATGTTTCAATAAACGGCGACATATCGACGGGTTAAGGCTTGCTGATCCAACTTTGTATACCCCAGGCAAGGTGGACATTCTCCTAGGAAGTGAGGTATTCTCGGAAATTATCCTTCCAGACATTCGAAGAGATGCTCATTCGACAACACCAGTGGCTCAAAACACAAAACTGGGCTGGTTCTTAATCGGTAAAGCCTTAGTAGACCACTTAACTTCAGTTAGGAGTTTCTTTCAAGCCTGTGAAAATTTGGGAAATTGAGGAACTCCCATTCAAAAGGTATAAGGCACCGGAGGATAAAGTATGTAAAGAACAATTTCAGCTGACAACCAAAAGGCGCTAGGATGGGCGCTACGAAGTAATGCTTCCATATAAAAAAGGAAGGAAACCCGCGATGGGTACCTCGAAGTCAGGAGCCCTTCGTAGGTTCCTTCAGCTGGAGAGACGTTTTCAGCTAAACCCAACACTTAAAAAAGAATACAGTAAGTGCATTAATGAATATTTACTGCTCGGTCACATGACAGAGATCGATACGGACTCAGATATCACTGTGAGAACTCCCTATCACTACTATCTTCCTCACCATGCTGTGCTTAAGGATTCCAACTCGACAACCAAACTTCGGGTGGTATTCGACGCCGCTGCAAAAACGAGTAATGGAACATCCCTAAATGGACATTTGCTGGCTGGTCCCAAATTACAAAGGGACATCACGAAAATACTGCTCAGATGGAGAGGACATAAAATCACCCTCACGGCGGATATTGAGAAAACGTATAGGCAGATACGCATGAACCAAGAGGATGCATATTATCAGCTGATACATTGGCGTGATGAACCTTCAGACCCAATCAAGACATATCGCTTAGACACTGTCACTTTTGGAACTTCAAGTGCACCATACCTTGCTATCAAAACTCTGCACAAGCTCGCATCTGATGAGAAGAAGACGTACCCACTCGGTGCAAAGCTGGTAGTAAAAGAAATGTATGTGGATGACTTGATCACTGGAGCTGACTCTATAGAAATGGCACTGTTGTATAGGGATGAAGTTACAAAGCTCTTGTCGACTGCAGGATTTCATATACGTAAGTGGGCCAGTAATTGTCCGGAGGTCTTAACTAACATTCCAGAAGGGCAACGGGAGTTGGATTTCGCGATTCCATCTGATGTTTCAGGACTTATTAAATCACTCGGCATCAAATGGTTTCCTGTAAATGATGTATTTTCTTTTCAAAATATCCCCACTCACTCTCAGGACAAAACAAAGCGTACCGTCTTATAAACAATTGCTAGGTTATTCGATCCTTTAGGCTGGATATCTCCTTGTATCGTGAAGGCGAAGATACTTATGCAGCAGTTGTGGCGAGATGGGACATAATGGGACGATCGAATTCCTGATGACTTCAGAGGGCGTTGGTATAAGTTTAGAAATGAAATAAAACTGCTTCAAACCTTTAAAATACCTCGTTGGATTCATACTCATAACACCCAGAAGAAGCTTGAACTACACGGTTTTAGTGATGCCTCCCAGGAAGCTTACGGCGCTGCGATCTATCTGAGGGTACTCGATTCAAATGACATCACACACATGCACCTCTTGATGTCTAAGTCGATAGTTGCTCCGTTAAAATCGATCACTCTTCCACGTTTGGAATTATGCGGAGCTGTTAGCTTAGCAATCCTTCTCGACTACATATCACAAGTTTTGGAACTACAAAGAATAAAAAAATATGCCTGGACCGACTCAGAGATTGCACTAGCGTGGATTGCTGCTCAACCTTCTAAATGGAAAAGTTTCGTTAGTAATAGAGTAGCCGAGATCCAACGATTGACCAATGAAGTGATATGGAGTCACGTACCTACAAAATCAAATCCAGCAGATCATCTGTCACGGGGAGTTTTACCCTCAGCTCTTAAGCAGAACAGCTTATGGTGGAGTGGACCAGCTTTTCTCCAAGACAGATGGGAGTTCGTCTTCCCCTCCCAACCTAAGGATACTAATACGAATGAAGAAGAGCGACCCATTAAAACCCATTGTGTCAAAGTGGAGTCCAATCCGGTAAGCTTAGTAATACAAAAACAATCTAAGTTGTTAAGAGTTCTTAGAGTTCTGGCTTACTGCATAAGATTTATTAGTAATGCAAGGAGAGCACCTGCGGAACGGAATCTCACGTGCTTGTCACCTCTTGAAATCGAGTCAGCTCGTCTAATAGCGTTGCGTGTAATACAACATGATGTATTCGGGGAAGAAATCGACGCACTCAAGAAAGGACGGCAACCAAAGAGGATTAGCACACTTAACCCATTTGTGGAACCCAACGGCATCTTGCGTGTAGGGGGAAGGTTGCAAGCTTCCACCTTATCCTACAATCAGCAACACCCAATAATCTTGAATTCCAACCATCATTTTGTGAAGCTATTAATACTAGATGCACATCACAAAACATTCCACGGTGGAACACAACAAATGGCATCTCTCTTGCGAGAAAATTATTGGATTAACAGGATGAAAACCAGCATAAAACAATGCATCCATAATTGCACCATTTGCCTTCGTTTCAGGGCAAAACCAGCGGAACAATTGATGGGCAATCTACCAGCTCCAAGTGTACGGATATCTCATACAGGCGTGGACTACGCGAGTCCCATTGATGTTAAGGCCTGGAAGGGCAGGGGGTCAAAGATGTTCAAGGCTTACTTCGCTATATTTACATGCTTAGCTACAAAGGCCATACATATTGAGCTAGTAAGTGATATGACCACACAAGCATTCATAGCTGCACTCTGGAGATTCACAGTTATAGTAGACAATATACATATACCACAAGATATATTAAAGGGTACACATGTACTGCAACCAAACATAATCTAATGAGCCAGCACATATTTTCCCACGGTCACTAGAGTGCACCGACACCTGAGACGGTATTCCTGGAAATCAAATTGTCGCCGACACCTGCTGCACCTTCGCGGAATACAACATGTCACAACATACACGAATTGGCATGAATGTTGTGTCAGCTTGTACATACATATCATTATAAATACGGTTGATCGGATTGTGGTATCATCATTAGCAGATCAGTTCAGTCAAGTTCAAGTTCAAGTCATTGTTCGAGTTTATTTACACTTCCTCTCTTGTTACTCGCGGGTTCGGTTGGTTTTGCCTTTGCTTTTACCTTACGTCGCATTGTATTGTGTTGTTTGACTTTTCCATAGTGTTTCTAGATCTTTCGATAAATAAAAGATATATTTATTAATCAAAGAAAATTGTTTCTTTTATTTTACTTCGGTATCGGAAATAAAATTGGCGCAGTCGGTAGGATTGTCAGACTTTAAGATTAGTGACGATCCGCGAACCGTAATAACGCGAACGAGAGAATCGTCGTGAGTGTAAAATAGAAAAATCGAAACAAGTGAAAGTCAAGTTAATCAGGACCCACTTTCGTGAACGTCAGTGCAACAACCGAAACCATTTCGCGCACGAGAGAACCGTCGCGAGCGAGAGCAATAGGTAACGTGTGGAACAGAACTAAAAATAAAAAAAAAAATTTATCACACGAGAAGGAGTTAACCCACTAGTGCATCAAGAAAAGACAAACCAGCAAGGCGGAAGACTACTACGAAACCAACCTATAAAAGAAGAAGAAAGAAAACCAGAGGAACAAAGGTCAGCAGGAATTTATTACTACACATTTTTTTTTTCCTCTCCTTCTATCTCTTTTCCTTCTCTATAAGTAAAGTACATATATGTACAAATATACATTCTTTTATTGTAAATTTATATCTTTAAGATTCGGTATCGGCTTGAATCCTTATGTCTGAGTTAGAAAGCGGTATAGAAACTGTTCGCGAACAATCAAGACAAATTACAAATCTCGTAAGGGAACTGAATTCTAATAATAATTCCTTAACCATGCTTAGTTTAAATATCGACCCACTTAAATATATCTCCGATATCCCAGACTTCTCAGAAGATTTCAGAGAACTTCAAAATTTTATAGATTTGCTTGACAAAATCCACCCACTCCTGATAAAATACGATGCTCTATCCCAAGGCGTATTCTCAGACAAAACTAAATCAAAACTAAAAGGAAAGGCCAGAGAGGTGATTGAAATAAACAATCATATTACATCATGGCCCCAAAAAAAGCAAACTTTATATGACAACTTTGGCGACCGTTACACAGCCGAAGAACTCTTCGACGAACTAAGGTCCGTCAATTTTAAAACCAACCCCGTTGATTTCTATAACGAAATCAAAACCATACTAAGAAGGTTAAACGTTTAAGTTAAACAGCTGATTGGAGACAACGAAGCGGATATCAAAATCTCTGTTGACCAAAATAAAAACTCTGCTCTAGTAATATTTCGTAATAAACTCCCTGAACCAATGCGTTCATTACTGCATTGCAGAAATCCTAATAATTTAGAGGATGCTATGAATATCCTGTACGAATCAGGATATGCATACTATAACCCGTATCCTACTCCCGCAAGACCCACACATAAAAGTGATAGCTTCTCAAACAAACATTACAATCATAGAAAAGAGGGCGATCGTTTTAACAACAGCAACCAACAGCCAAACGATGAAAAGCCAAACCGAAGGACCCAGGAGTTCAACACTAACAGACCACAACCCATTCTACCCTAACTCTTCTAGTAATCATGCTCACAATTCGAATACAAATAATTCACAACAAAACGGAATGTTTGCAAGACGGCCGTATGAGCAATCCACTTATTATACCCCAACTACCTCTAATCAAACCCAAAGGCTACCAACCCCCGAACCAATGGATGTAAACACGGTAAAATTTCAACCAGAAAAACAACCCGTCAAACCAAAAAATTTTCATTTTCAAGCCTCTCACGGCAACTACCATATATCCTAGTTAAGGGAAATCAAAGACCCTTAAAATTTATAATCGATTCCGGTGCGACACATACAATAATTAACCCAAACATGTGCGCACCAAAATATATAGTGATATGAAGCAGTCCGACTCAGAGTGCACGGTTAGCATTTCTTGGTGGTCCCGCATCCCGTGATGACTTTGTGCCGATGGATCTCTTTCGCGATGCGATAAGATGCAATTGCGTGGGTGCACATCAATCCGCATCAATCCGTTGTCCGAGGCGATAAGATGCAATTGCGTGGGTGCACATCAATCCGCATCAATCCGTTGTCCGAGGCGATAAGATGCAATTGCGTGGGTGCACATGTATCCGTTGTCCGAGTGGCGATGAGATGCAGTTGCGTGGGTGCTTGTCTTTGGGATGGCGATCCGTGGGAGTCGGCTGTGGACTTCATCTCACTGGAACCGAAAAACAGAGTTCAGTTCCAGTCCAAGAGCGCAACCGTACGGAGGACGATCAGTGCCATATTTTTAGTTAGTAAGATAAACTCAATAAGTGTGAAATAAATAACGGCATTCTCATTTTAAATAAAACTCAATAAAAATTCAATAAGAGTGAAATAAATAACGGTATTCTCATTTTAAATGAAACTGGCGCAGTCGGAAAACTCGGAAATTGGCGACAAGTGAAAAAAAAGAGCAAAACAGATACCCTTTGTATAAATTGCACTTAAAACTGGTGTTTATACCACAAGTGCTAAACTCGAAATTCATTTCAAGTGAATAATTCATGGTTAAAATTCTTTATTACCTTGTTGCTCTATTAATCAATGAAAATGGAAAATGTTTAACTTTGCTTCATGAAAAACTTAATACAAGAATTACTATTTACATATACGTAAAAGTAAAAATTGTGAAGAGTAAAGACTCGAACTTATTAGAAATTATGAAACCGTTCTTTTTGATCAAAGGGTTAATAGGTATATATTGCGAGGATGACGGTGTATTTCTGAAATTTCAGGAATACTATGTAAGGTATTTTTCTAGCAACAAAAATCTAAAAGTTCTCAAATCTAACATTAGACAAAGAAAAAATGCTGTCCATAATAAAAGAAGAGCATAAGAGCAAAAACCATCGCGGAATAAATGAAGTATTCTGCGAATTAAAAACAAAATACTACTACCCGAATATGATGAAACTTATAACAAAATTTATTAACAACTGCGAAGTTTGCCAGATAGCAAAACATGACAGACAACCGATCAAATTACCATTCGAAATAAGCGAAAATGCATCAAGGTTCAATGATAAAGCACATATGGATGTCTGGTTCCCATACAGAGGACAAATGTATTTGACAACCATAGATAAATTCTCCAAATACGCCACAATACACGAGTTACAAGACAGAACATGGATTTCAATTTTAAAAGCACTTAAAGACAGAATTCGTTTTATGGAAAAAATGGATAAGTTAATTTTTGACAACGAAAGGTGCATGTTGCATAATGCAGTAACACTATTCTTAAAAGAAAACAAAATAGATACACACATAACGACAGCCTACAATAAAACAGGCAACTCTGACATAGAACGATTACATGGTACTTTAAACGAACATTTACGCATATTAGAAGTCGAAAAATCGGACGAATATCACAACCTTAACGATAAAATACACAAAATAATTACGACTTATAACGAAACAATTCACAGTACAACAAAATTACGACCTATAGACTTCATTAGAAAAAACTTTGATAGAGCAGACATCAAATCTCTATCTGAAAACTTTAGAAGAGAAAAAATTGCACGTACAAACTCATTGAATGCCCATAGAAACGCAAATCTTGAATTATATAAAAATATCGTCTCCAATCGAAACATAGGGGAAAATAAACCGAAACACAAAAAGCTAACTAACTTTAAAATTTACGATAATTACACTATAGACACTAGTAATAACAGACATATTAAGTATTGCCCCAAACAGAGAAAAAGATTGTATAAATACCAAGTCGAATAAATTTCTATTATTTTAGGAAAGCTACGTTAATGATACTGACAGTCATTACGACGGTATCCACACAGAAATTAGAAATTACCCCAATAACGACGGATCATGGATACACTCTCATGAGAATGGAGCAAAAACGAATTATTGACAACTATACGAAAATTCTTCACATTGTCAATCTGACACTGTGCACTGAAACAATCAATAAATTGTACTACAATATTAATTCTGTGGATCTAGATATAACGTAACGGCACCGAATATCGGCCGGCTACCTAAATCCGGCCATTTGCTTATTTGATTGATATCTATGGCAAAACTAAATATAAATTCTTTTTTATTATTACAATTTATAAAGTACTTATTATACTTGCAATTAGTTGAAAAAAAAAAGAAGTAAAATTATTTGTTATTGAGCAAAAAAAAATATTAATATAGTCGAAAGTTAGATTTTACTTAAATAGATCGATAAAATCCTAAGAATCGATACTTTAAAAATAAAGGATTTTCTGTACAATCTTATTAATTTATTATAATGCTAGTAATAATCTTAGATCACATATTCTTTAGTAATACTATAATCTCATAGATAATTGCAAACATCACTTTTTGGGTCAGAAAAATTTAAAAATTTTATGGCCGGAATTAGGTACAGTTAAATTTACAATGGGTCATAATATCGGCCGGCGGTCGGTATTGGGATAATCGTATATGATCCAAATTCCGGCCAGGCAGACGGATAAACATAGACTGAGACGTTACATAGATTAGTTTTATTACTTAATTTTTGCTCCCAATCTTTTTTGTACACAAACTAAGGGACTTCCTCTGTGCGTTAATCCTTCCTGTATAGCATATACATAATAATTTTATTATGTTAAACAATCGAAATGCATATTCATATCCCTACTTTTTCAAAGTAAAACTAAGAATTGTTTTCTTGGTAGGTACAACAAGAAAAAAAGTGTGATCATTCTGTTCTAATCCTTAGAGTGATTTGGAAGAATTTTGTGAATTATTAGAAGTGAGACTGCCTGTTTTTTTACTAATTTACCAATAATTGCGAGCTTAACGAATATAGTGGATTTCCTGCTGCGTGGTTAAATAGTGAAACGTAAACGTGTAAACTTTGAACTTTTAATTAAGCCGTTAACGAGTGGTTTACTTTTTGTGATTCTATAGTTGAGAGACGAGAAAATGAGTGCTAAAAAAACGCCTGTCTTATACAGGTGCGTCATTACACAATGCTCTGAAATCAATTAATGATGTATTTATGTCTATTAGAAAGGCAAGTTAAGCTTATAATATCCCAAAGAGCATGTTGACTGATAAGCTTAAAAATAAATATTCAAATAATATCGGGGCACCAACGATTCTGACGGCTTCAGAAGAAAACTTATTGGTCCAATGGATTATAGAAATGGGTGAGAGGCTTCCCTGTAACGAAAGACCAACTGATCGTGTCAGTTGCTAAATTGGCACAAAAATTAGACCGGCCAAATCCATTTAAAAGTGGCGTACCCGGAAGAAAATGGATCCAATCATTTTTAAAACGACATTCAAGCATAAGTTGTAGAATTGCACAGCCTTTAACAATGTCGAGAGCCGATGTGAGTGAGGGGAGTATTCGGAATTGGTTTAACCGTGTTCGTACTTATCTCATGGATCATGAACTACTCAATGTTATGGAAGACCCGAGGCGTGTTTTCAACAGTGATGAAAGTGGATTTTATTTAACTCCAAAAGATAAATTTGTGCTAGCTCGGAAAGGATCGCGAAAGGTTTACTCACGTGTTTATAACGACGAGAAAGAATGTTTAACTACATTAATAACAGTGAGTGCAGATGGGATTGTACAGCCTCCAATGGTATTGTATCCATATAAATAAAGGATACCAAGCAATATTCACTCGAGGTACCCAAAAGACTGGGGTATCGGTAGATCTGAATCCGGATGGATGACAAGTGAGGTTTTTTACGAATATGTAGCAAACGTTTTTTACCCTTGGATTATAAATAATAATGTTCCACTGTCAATAATATATTTTGTAGATGGACATGCATCGCATTTAAATATTCATGTCTTAGAATTTTGCAAAGAAAAGGGCATAATCTTAACGGCATTTCATCCTAACGCTACTCATATTTTCAAGCCCCTTGATGTTGGTGTATTTCATCCACTTAAAAATACATGGAAAAATCAAGTACGAAGTTGGCGAATGGAAAATCGTGGCCAAAAAATGAAAAGGGAAGATTTTGCACCAATTTTAAAATCATCCATTGACAAATCAATAACATCAGAACTCATTAAAAAGGCATTCCATACTTGTGGGTTATTTCCTTTTAATGAGAATAACATTAATTACGAGAAATGTTTAAAACAACTCGATGTGCATAATGAAAAATCAGGAAATGAAGATGGCAACCAAGAATACGCTAATATGAATGTCCGAACGCACAGGGGAATAAGTGATGTTGAGTTTTTATCAGAGTTGGAAAACAAAATGGATCCATCGTTAGTGATACAATTTAAAGAAACTGAAAATTAATGGGAAGGCAATTCATGTCACCTTAGCCTCTTTCAGTTATGGAAAGGATTGGCGTATAATGCAATAAATAATGAAACTTTATCAAATGATGCAGAGCTCGATGAAATAGTCAACGCCATTGTTGAATCTTCTGTGGATCGAATACAAAAAACACCAGAAAATATTGTGAGACATGGACATTATTATACATCACCATTTAAAGAAGCACTATGTTGGCCCGAAGCGACTATGAAAAAAGGAAAATTCAATCTACAGGACGAACAGTCAAAAAGGAGAAAAATTACTCCTTTGGTTGCTGTAAACGCAGAATTTATTCAACATCAGCGAAAAATACAAAAAGAAAAAGATGAGAAAGAAAGAAGAAAAACAGAACGATTAAACAAAAAAACACTTGCAGTGGATACACCAGCTATGAATAGAGTGACTGAAGAAATCGTAAATATTAATGTGGGAAATATCAATTACTCGCAGGGAGATTATGTAATTGTGCAATATGAAGGTGAATTTTATCCAGGTGTGGTAGTACAAAGTAATGAACACATCGTGAAAGTGAAGACCATGACAATGAGCCGTAATAATTGAAGGTGGCCCGAAAAAGAAGATGTATATGATTATATAGTAGAGGATGTTATTTGCAAAATACCTGTCCCCGAATTAATAAATAGTAGAGGCATATACAGTATTCCTACAATTAATGATGTAAGAAATAAGAAAAAACCTATTGGCAATTGACATAAATATGTAAATTAAAAAAAAAGAATTATGTCTGTTCGTTTTTTACTTTTTTTTTTTTAATATTATTATGTTTTAATAAATATTATTGGATAAAAGTTGTATTAACGTTTATAAAATGTATGTTTTCATATTTTGTTTTGCTATGTTCCTACTAAATTAAGCGTATTTCGATGAAAAACTGATCGGCTGATATTAGGAGTACAAGTGGCCGGTATTAGGAACAGTGCGAAATAGTGGACGGAATTATGGTCACTTGCCAAAAATGGCAAGTGTTTTATTAAAAAATAATTTTAGATATTCTAACGATAAAATAAGCGAACGGGAATAATTTATAAATAATACTCAGGAGACTACCGAGAACTACGAAACTTTATAGATTCAATCGATAGAGCACACCCGGTCTTGGCTAAATACGATAAACTCGGTCAGAGCATCTTCTCAGAACTTATTAAATCGAGATGCAAAGGCAAGGCCAGGGAAAATCTAGAGATAAACAACCATGTTACAACATGGAACGAGATGAAAGCAATCAATCTTAACGAGCAATTTTGGCGGCAGACTCAGCGTTGATAATCTGTTCGATGAGATACGAAGCCTCCCGGTACGCACAACCTGTGTCGAGTATTAGAACTCGATCAAAAACATTCTTAGGCGTCTCAACAATAATTCAAACCCATAATCCCACAGATGGAGAGTTAAAACCAAAACTTGAACTAAATAAAGGATCCGCGCTACAGATTTTCAAGACGAAATGTCCCGAACCAATGAGACCGATGTTATACTGTAGGAACCCTGACTCTCTGGAAGAAGCCCTGGACATTCTCCACGAAACAGGGTACGCTTACCACAATATACGCCCAAATATAAAATTAAAACCAAATAACGAATCCAACAAACCCAAAAACTCGTCTCATATATACGAATCATCAAGCACTTACCCAAACTCTCGAAGTTTCAACAGAAACGCAAGACCCGAACGCCCGAATTCTTATAACCAAGACAAACCCGAAAACCAAACCCCAACTACCACCAGCGAAATTCCTCTCCAGCCAATAAAAACAACCAATACCCCATCCCGAACCTTAACACAGGAAATACAAACTACTCCCGTAATTACCCCAATTATAATAACACCCAGCCACCAATCCACAATGTCTTCACCAACCCATCTCCTCGCTACAGAAACCAAACTGTAGAACCAATGGAGGTAAGTAATCAAAACACTGTCACTCAGTACTCACACAACTTAACATCGAGCCACATTATGAAGATATTGAACAAATACGCATTTTGGCAGATGAACGCATCAAAGAAAATGCTTCTAGGATGAAATCTTATTTTGATAAGGGAAAATGTACTCCGACTAGATTAGAGATCGGGTCAAAGGTTGTTAACAAGAGCCCTCAAATTCGTATATCGAAGTTAGAAGTCCATTTTCGTGGACCATACGAGATCGTAGGAATACTTAAAATGACCGATATAAGCTGAAAAGGGGGTAGAGCCGTTATAGTAGCTGCCAGAGAGCAGATTCGTCTTGTTACTGAAGAGAATGACCTTGCGCCAGAGGAAGGTTAGTATCCATTGTAAATAAAATAAGAATTGGTTCATAAACAAGCTGAAGATTGCCTCTGAGTTATGAAGTTTGGAAAGCTTTAGTGCAATTTGTTGTAAAAATTGGTTCATAAACAAGCTGAAGATTGCCTCTGGGTTATGAAGTTTGAGAAGCTTTAGTGTAATTTGTTGTAAGATTTGTTTCATAAACAAGCTGAAGATTGCCCCTGCGTTATGAAGTTTGAGAAGCTTTAGTGTAATTTGTTGTAAAAATTGGTTCATAAACAAGCTGCAGATTGCCTCTGAGTTATGAAGTTTGAGAAACTGTAGTGTAATTTTTTGTAAAAATTGGTTCATAAACAAGCTGAAAATTGCCTCTGCGTTATGAAGTTTGAGAAGCTTTAGTGTAATTTGTTGTAAGAATTGGTTCATAAACAAGCTGAAGATTGCCTCTGAGTTATGAAGTTTGAGAAGCTTTAGTATTTGTTGTAAGAATTGGTTCATAAACAAGCTGAAGATTGCCCCTGAGTTATGAAGTTTGAGAAGCTTTAGTGTAATTTGTTATAAGAATTGGTTCATAAACAAGCTGAAGATTGCCTCTGAGTTATGAAGTTTGAGAAGCTTGAGTGTAGTTTGTTGTAAGAATTGGTTCATAAACAAGCTGAAGATTGCCTCTGAGTTATGAAGTTTGAGAAGTTTTAGTATAATCTGCTATAAATATTGGTTCAATAGACAAGCTTGACTAAGCCTCTGAGTTGTGCCCTTTCATTCTCCCAGTTCAAGCAGACAAGCATAAAGTTGCCTCTGAGCTGTGATTTTCTGTGGGCGTGATTAGGGGTTCGAACAAGCTAGTTCGGCCTCTGAGCTGTTGGTAACTTTATTCTGGGACCTCTGAGCTTCCTTTAAAAGAGATTATTCCGAGGAGTGTAGACAAGTTGATGGTTATCTCTGAGCTATATAGTCCTGGAAATAATCGGTTAGAGGGGACAAATACGATGATGTTGTTGATGTTTAATGAATGTTTTGATGAGTTAAAATTGATCAGGTCTGTGGTTGATGGTTGCCGAGCAAGTTTCTGATCCTGACGGGGGAAAATCGAGATAAAGAACATGAAGATAAAGGATATTGATGTTAGAAGACTTTTGTTAAATACTTTGCTTCCATAATCAAACTGACTATGTTGTTTCGACACTTACTGAATAAATAAATTGTTATGGATTAAAGCGGATGTTATGTTTCAATTCATCGAGAGCGATGAATGAGCAGGAAGGGCGTGTTAGAGTATATCATAGCTTTGTAGTTCATTTCGAACTTCATGTGAGATGCTTCCTTCATTTTTGGTGAAGTGGCGTACGCTGCAGTTTTTAAGGTGAAATTGCGTTACATGCGAAAAAGCAGTATGTGCTTCCGTCACTTCTGGTGAAGTGGCGGACGTGACTATTTTTCGGATGAAATTGTGCTATAGTCAAAGGAAGGGAGTATGTGCTTCCGTCATTTCTCTCTATTATCTATGTACTAATGACAATATGTCTATGTACCAGACAATATATATACTCAAGGCTGGAAGTGATCAGTTGTGTATAAGCTTGGCTCTAGTTTTTTTTCTTTAAATTGTGACATAATAACCATTTACATAAAGGCAAACAGTGCGATATAGTGAGTGTTTGGACAGAGGAGTACATTCTAAGTGCATTTTGCGTTTTTTTCTTTTTTTTTGTTTGTTTAAAGAAACACTTAAAAGTTGCAAACAATACCAAAGAATTGACCGATTTCCGTCTGAGGCAAGCTTGGAACCGTAACTCTCCTAGTTCTTCTCTTATACGATATCAAATTGGTCTTACTTGCTCCTTCCTTAAGTTAATAACATATACATACAAAAAAAAAACAGGTATGGCTTTGTGTAGTGAGTGCTCTACCAGCCTCCCCGCTGAGGGGGATTTTGTGACGTGCTATAGGTGCGATCGTCATATGCACTTTGGTTGTACGTCAATATCGGAGCGATCCTATAGGAAGATGACCCTATCCAAAAAGGAGGAATGGCGTTGCGGGTCTTGCAGAAGGGAAATCCAAATCGTAAATGCAACATCACCAACTCAGCCTGCGTCGAAAAGAACAAGAAGTCCTTGTTCTCCAAATGGAAACATACATACAACAACTTTGGTAAACAACGCAAGCACAACTATGCTAAATGAGTTAAAGGCACTCCACAAAGAGATGGCTGACATTAAATCAAGTTGCGAATTTGTTGCACAAAAATACGAGCAAATTAACCAGCATATGACAATCAATAACGATATCTTAAAAAAGCTCTCAAATGAGATTCAAGAACTAAAAGATAACAACGCACGAAAAGACCAGCAAATCGTACGCATGGAATCGAAAATTAACATGCTAGAACAACAACTATTAAAGAACAACATTGAAGTGAAGAACATTCCACCGACTTCAGACGAAAATTTACTTGAAGTTGTTCAAGCTTTAGGTAAAGCCATTAACTGCGAGGTAGGCCCGACCGATGTAGCCGACATATATAGAACAAACAAAAGAAACCCACAAAAGTCCTCAATTGTTGTTTCATTCGCGAATTATTCAAGAAAGACAGCATTTATAAGAAATGCGAAATTGCAAAAAAGAGTCCAACTGTCAAAAGTTAGAGAAAATGCACAAAAAATCGATGTAAACAGAGAGACACAGGAAGATGCACTTGTCTTTGTGAATAGCCACCTTACACCATCAAACAAGCACTTGCTCTGGCTAGCAAAGAACAAGGCTAGAGAGTGCAATTGGAGATATGTGTGGGAATCAGCTGGAAAAATATATGCGAGAAAAAATGAGAGTTCAGACTCAATTAATATTAGTTCAGCCAGCGATATTAGTAAAATACTCATTTAATCTCTTGCATAATGACTCAAATTGAAACACAAAGCAAAATAATATGATAATGGAGAAAACAAATAGTGAAGCTGATGTCGATTTTAAGGTAATCAGCAGTGGTTTTTCCGGCATCGACAAAAAAATGGTTAAAGATAAAAGCTTTTGCTGTGTGTGTTTTAATATTCGATCTATGAGGAAAAATTGGAACATCTTTCTTGCAGAAATCGAGCACATTTTATGTTTTATAGATCTAATTGTATTAAATGAAATTAATTTAAAACAAGAGGAAAATGAATTTTATTACATTGATAACTTCAATGCAGAATTTTTTAATAGAAAGGATTCTAGAGGAGGAGGATTAGCTGTATTTCTTAATAAAAAAATTAAATATGAAAGAGTTGTTACAAATACGGTATACTATGAAAGTATAGACATAGTTATCAAAGGAACCAAGGCAAACACTTACATCCATGCGATATATAGACCCCCGGAGCGAAATATCGTAGAATTCATCATAGAGCTTGAGGGAAATATTAAAGCTAGAAAAGAGCTAATAGTTATGGGAGACATGAACTTGAACTTACACAATACCGATGATTCACATGTAATGGCCTACTTGGAAATGATGGCAACAAAGGGATTAACAAATATTATGGAAAGTAGTACACGTGTAATTCCTGGCACAAACACCGCCACACTAATAGATCACTTATTTATTAGCATAATAAAGAGAGAAATAATGTCCGCAGTCATCGAAACGGATATATCAGATCACTTTGCGATGATGTATGCTACTTTTCAGGATTCCGCGAATGAGGATGTACACGAAGAGCATGGACAAATCGACCAACAAAAAGTAAACCGTCTTATTGAACAGACTGACTGGCATCAGCTCTCTAATGAAAGTAACCTTGAGTGCCTCTACAGCAAATTTTCGGACAAATTTAATGACATTTATACACAATCCACAAATTCATTTCGAAATAAAAAGAAGCGTAAAAACAAACCTTGGATCACTCCCGATATGGTCCAAATGTGCAAAAGAAGAGACGAATTATATAGAAGATGGAAAAACAATCCACGGAACCAAGATCTCCTACTCGAATACAAGCATTTTCGCAACTTTGTAAGTAAAAGTATAGTAACAAAAAAATCAATCTATTACAAGATGAAATTTGAAGATGCAAGGAAAGATCCCCGGAAAACCTGGAATGTTCTAAATGAAATCCTTGGGAGGAAAAAAATGTCGATAGATAGTACAATTATCAATAACTTTGCGGATAAAAAGGAGCTTGTGACAATTGTACAGGAGTTTGCTGATCATTTCTCAACACAAGTACCCAACATCTTGCACATTTGTAACGTAATAACATCAAGACATCAAACCCAGAATATAGCGTCCTCTATGTTCCTACAAGAAACAAGTGAAGAAGAAGTGTTCAAAATGTTGTGTTGTCTAAAAACAAATAGAGGTCCTGGAGCGGACAACATCAGGCCAATTGACCTAAAGTGCTATGCCCGAAATCTAACGCCGATTGTGAAGACAATCATTAATCAAAGCTTTGATCAGGGTGTTATACCAAAGGTTCTTAAATCATCAATCCTCCGGCCAATATACAAGGGTGGAGTAAAAACAGAAATAGGAAACTACAGGCCAATCTCGATTTTATCTGTTGTAGAAAAATGTATGGAGGAAATTTTTGTGGATCGTCTAATGAAGTTTGTAAATAAACACAAAATTTTGCAAACCAACCAATATGCGTTTCAGAGGGGAAAGAGTACTGGAAAACTACTGGGCGAAATGTCGAACATTATCAACACCGGCTTGAACAAAAACCACCATGTGCTGGTTATGTACGTGGATTTCAGTAAAGCCTTCGATACGCTAGTCCACAAGAAGCTGCTTGAATGCCTTTCCCAAATTGGAGTTAGAGGGAAGGCGGAAACGTGGCTAAAAAATTACTTTGCGGAAAGAACCTTCAGGGTGAAGATTTTAAAAACAGTAAGTGAGGAAAAGAAGAGCGTATATGGTGTTCCACAAGGCTCCAAACTCGGCCCAATACTATTCGTTCTGTTCACTAACGAGCTTTTACGTGTTTTTGAGCAGTCGGCCGTATTTGCATACGCAGATGACATTGCTATAGTGGTTAAACACCAAAAACTCGAAACAGCGATAGCAATATTGCAGAAAGAATTCGATAAATTATCTAAATGGTGCCACGATCATAGCTTGATAATAAATACGAAAAAAACAAAAATGATGCACATACGAACACCCAATCAAACAACAACAACTATAGAAATCTTCCATCAAAACGAAAGCTGTCCACACACACAAAGAAGCGATGCGATTGAGGTTGTCAAATCCTTTAAGTACTTGGGAATAACCATCGACGAGCATTTCACTTGGCGCGAACACATACATCGTCTGCGGTTGCACCTAAAAAGTACCGTCTTTGCCATGGTCTATGTGAAGAAATACACTACAATAGATGTCCAGAAGCAGGTGTACTATTCACTTGCAGAATCAAGAATTCGTTACGGCATTTTGGCATGGGGAAATGCATCTAAGACGCACCTGGACAAAATATATAATATTCAGCGTCGTCTGGTAAAAATGATACATAATAACAGTAACCGATTTCGTTCTCTAGGTGTCAAGGGCATATTCAAATTGACGGCAGTGTTAGAGTACTACAATGACTCCCGTTTTAAACAACCTATACGTCATAATCAGAATACTAGAAGAAGAGTACAACAACTTCTCGAAATACCTGCAGTATTCAACAATTATGGACGAAGACAACTAGCCTACAGTATCCCAACCTTAATGAACACCTTGCCCGCCAACCTAAAAAATATAGTTAACTTTAAAAAACGGAAAAAATATCTAAAAGCTTATTTCCTTGAACTCGATTGCCTTCTGTAATTAAAAGTAAACCTTTATATTAATGTTAGACAAAATTGAATTACTTCCCAATACTAAATGTATGCATCACAATCACCTGCAGATAAGCCTTAAGCTTCGCAGGTAATATATCCATTTGTGACGTTAGATATATGAAAATAAATAAATAAATAAATAAATAAAATATGCGTCATGAGATCTATCAAATAAAAAAAAAAAAAAAAAATTAACTTAAGAAAATGAACCTAACATGCCCAATACATAAAATTCACTTGCACAGCACCTGTACATTAACGACAATCGATCCACATAAAAACCGAGGACACTCGCATAAACAAAACTCAGCATTAACACTGAAGTGGGTCATACACTAAAGTGGGTCATAAAATGCACTGCGGAACGATAACCGCGTGTGAACCCTTCGAATCGATTGGATTACGAAGTTTGGTTTCAGGAAAAGAAACTTAAGAATGCCAGTCTTAAGATAGATACATACCTAGAAGAAAAATAATGAATTAAATATAAAATAAATGAATAAAATACAGAAACAGATCTGTCTTTTTGTTTCTTCGCTCCTTAAAATTATACATCTTTATACATACATATTTGGAAACAACAATTAATCCTTGAGGAATAAGGTGCAGAATGCAGAGCCTACATAATATTTTTATAAGTCTGGTTAAAAGACTTATTAGGGTGACGTGCATGAAGTAGTGTTTTATTAAAACCGGACATTTACTTTTGGCCAAGTCACCACAGATTTTTGATTAGTGTGCAAATATAAATGTTTGAGAGGTTTTTGTCTACGCTGAATGAGAAATAAAGATGTCAGAACAAGCGTCTTATTGCAGTGAATTCACTAACTTATTAGCCTTTGAATATTTACATAGAAGATGTTTGTTGCAAATGAAACAGTTCCCATCGTTTAATGAAGAGATTCTAACGAAATTTCCCATTGAAGTAGGCGGCCATATTGTCCGAGGCAATTTCTTACTCACTCTCGATTTTCAACAGCAATGCTTCGAACGTCTTCTCGTCATCTATTGAAGGATTTATATATATATGTATATTATATTAGAAATACAAATACATAGTTAAAGTGAATGAATCCACGTGTTTCATTAAACGTCAAAGAAGTTTCATCCGTCATCTGAGACACGAACAATGTTGACTTGTTTACCAGATCAAAACCTGTTATAGGGAACAATATCCTTAAAAAAATGCAAGGTAACCAACCCAATTTCACATACGAGCACCAAGTGTTTTAATTTTGAACGTTCCCTTGTTGAAGAATGGCTGGATAAGCGTCTAACCGAGTTTTATAACATATTCAATGACCTATCATCATGGCCAAAATCACCAGGCCAAAAATTTACCAAGGAAATTACTCGTAACTGCTTGATAAGCATTTGACTAACGAAGAATTAAAGAATAGCCTGTATCACAATAGTTAACCTCTCAGTTATCAAATCACTGACTCTCTTCCACAAAGATATTTTTTTCATTGTTGTCAAAATAAAATTAATCACAGGACAATTCTCTAAATGCTTCATACAACCAAATCAAAGGTTGATTGTTGTTGTATAAATGTAAAGTTTTGACAATTTATAAAACTACTCTAGTGGACAAAAACATGTTCATGATGATTTATAAAATTATTAAATTGATTCGAATTCGGTGTTCAACTAAGGTGATAAGAATATTTACAACCACAGACGTATTATTTTTTTTTTTTTTTATTTGCTACCGCCATTCACGCTACACATGCATTTACGTCAGCATGGACAGTTATAACTCCGTTTTTCAAGCAGAGATATTTGCTATAGAACTCTGCCTCAGAGAAAATATAAACAGAAATATACTTAACAAAAACATTTATATTCTCTCTGACAGCAAAGCTGCACTTCAAGCCCTAAAGAGCTTTGAAATAACCTCCAAGCTGGTATGGGACTGCCTACAGCTACTTCATCAGCTGGCCAGTACAAACAGAGTTCATCTCATTTGGATCTCATCCATCTCATCTCATCTCATTTGGATGGACACAGCGGCCATACAGGCAACGAAAAGGCGGACCTACTAGCAAGGAAAGGCTCTGCATCACCATTTATGATGCCACGGCCTTTCTGCGGCATACCTACTAGCACCACCAAATGCTGCATCAAAAATTGGTTAAGGAACACGACGGATGACTACTGGTCACAAACGAAAGGTAGCAGACAAGCCAAGCTGTTCCTCCCAACTACATCCCTCAAAAGAACGAAACAACTTCTCATGCTTTCGAGGAGTCAGATTCGTTTAATCACAGGTTTCCTTACTGGACACTGCCCAGTTAATAAACACCTCAAAACAATGGGCATCATACAAGATGACACTTGCCGTATGTGTAATGAAGACGAAGAAACAGCAGAGCACATACTATGCCACTGTAACTGCCTGGTCAGTACACGTCTTCGTCACCTAGGCAAGCATTATCTTGAAGCAGAAGAAATTGCTGCCAGTTCACTCAAAAGCATACTAAGCTTTATTACGAACTCAGGTTTTCTGAGTGAACTGTAAGTGGGGGACATCACAATAGGCCCAATCGTGGCCGCAGTGATCAGGCGACTCTGTCCCACCCCCCAAGCCCTATCTATCTATCCATTCACGCTATATTTGTTATAAAAGAATACGCGCCGGCTACATCAACCGCAAAGCAGCAACATTTAACCGTAGGACATTCACCCAAAATCCCGCTCAATTGGTCAACCAAACTTATTCAATTTCATTTCTATTCTATGTATCTCTGAATGACCTAGAAGTCATTCACCCTAAGGACCAAGTAATTTGTCAACATATGTAGCTTTATGACGCACCTTGTTGGTTAATCTAAAATTGGTGTAATGCAATATTGCAATTGGGCAAATTTGATAAACCTTTGCAAAGAAGCAACGAATTTCCAATCGAATATTGCAAGGGATTTCTAGGACACTGGAATGAAAACTCAAAATGCATTTCCTTCAGGTAAACTCGATAAAATGCGGACAAAAAAATTAAAAATTGTTGTTTTTTTTTTTAAATCCCCTCGGACGTTAAAATGACGACTAAACATTATTGTGGCACAACCATTATCATTATCATCTTTTGAAATTAGAACGTAGAAACGACTAGTAAGCTACTTTACACCATAAATGTGGGTACGAATCTTCCCTAGTAGGCACCGTTTCCATCAGTGTCTTCCTTTGCTATCCAACAAAAAGACGAGAAGATATGGACTATCCGGGTTTATCATGTCATATGTGAAACTATGTATATAACTATTACTATAACTATAACTATTTTAAAAATATATTAACAATATCAAATAAAATTAAAAATACTAGGAGGGAGAGAAAAATCATGTCAAAACAATGGAGAATGTCTATCTCCATGGAAGCAGCATACATATGTATATCATACTATAAACCAGAATTGTTGATTTTCCATCATTTTTTTTACATTTTTTGCTCTCAACGCTTTAATTATTATTTATTTTACAAGAAGGACCACACTACGCGGAAAAATGTGTGCAGTGGTGCTAAAAACATTCCTGATTTTTGTCCTAAAAACATGGTCTGTTTTATTTTAAAAATATGACTATCAATGTTGCTAAACTTTTTACTAATTCAGAACATTCATGACAAAATTTAATAATATCTATAAGAAAGTAATGCTTAAATTGCAATAAAAACAAAATAGTAACAACTTTCTTAAGTTACTTCTTAACACCCTGTGCAAAACTAACTGAATTTTTTTTTTGCGATTTTGACGTTAACAGCTCAGGAAACAGTTTTTCGTGCAATGTCCGTTGTTAATTTGGTTTAGCAAGCAGAAGGCTAAACGAATTAAGGTTTTATTTAAAAATATGGCTAGGACTTCGTTACAAAATAATACTAAGCTTCAAGCTCGTAAAAAACACATTGAAATCGCAAAAATGTTAAAAAATCCAGCGTCATCCGCGAATTTTTTTTTTTTTAAAAACTCGCGTAGGTTCAAGAGTTTTTATATTCTCTTATGATGTGTTTTTAGATACACAAGCTGAACGGAGTGCAGTGGTTTGGGCCGCGAGCCGACCAATTCCGGGTTGGTTATAGTCCGTAATAATTCGTTCGAGCACTTTGGTATTGCATACGCAGAAGATGAATTTCAGTTAACCATATACTGCGAGTGTTATGCCTGCAGTAGTACGTACGGTCGCTTTCCATTCACAACTGCGTTGCATACTTTCTTTGTCCGTATAGGAATTACTTTTCCTTGGCTACGAAGCGAATTTAAACTATAGACCTTCCGCTCGGTGGTCGATGATGTTAACCACTGCACCACAGCCACCTCTATTATTACATTATTCAAAACATTCGAAGTGGAAAACCTGTGGAAGCAGACCATTTTGGTGGACGCCCTTGCAAAACATCATCCAACAGTAATAGCCGCATCAAGAATTTTTTGATAAAACATCCGTTTGCGACTTCAAGAACAATTTGCAACGAGCTTAAGCTTTCCAAAGCCCCGAGTACCGATTAAAAACGGTTACGAGACTTTGATTTCTGAGCGTTTCGCCGAGCAGAAAAGCCAGTTCTTACTGCAAAGCATCGAAGGAAAATATTTATAAAGATTAACATAAATTTATAAAACCATGTTTCGGAAGACTATTGATTTCTCCTTAACATCGCATATAAGATCTTCTCTGCCGTATTGTGTGAACGCCTGAAGCCGTTTGTGGATAACCTGATCGGTTCTAATCAGTGTGGTTTCAGGCCAGGTAAATCGACAATAGACCAAATATTTACGCTACGGCTGATCTTGGAGAAGACCCAGGAATACCAAATCGATACTCACCATCTCTTCGTCGATTTCAAGGCTGCATATGACAGCGTGTATAGAGATGAGCTATACAAAGCCATGTCTAGTTTTAACATCCCTGCCAAACTCGTGCAGGATGACAATGGATAATTTTCGCTGCTCCATTGACCAAACCGAGACCTTTGATGTTAAAAGAGGATTTTGGGCAAGGTGACGCGCTGTCATGCAACTTTTTCAATATAGTGCTTGAAAAGATCGTGCAAGAGTTACTGGCCAACACAAGAGGTACGATTTATTTCAAGTCTACGCAATTGCTTGCGTGCCCTGACGATATTGACGTAATTGGACGGACACAGCGAGACGTCAATGTGGCATTTGTAAGCATTGAGGTAGAAGCGGCCAAGACGGGTATCAAGGTTAATGAGGGTAAGACCAAATATCTGCTTTCATCTAAAAGGGACGGACAACACCGACGTACTGGCCAGAACGTCACCATGGGCGGATATAATTTTGAAGTGGCCAAGGAATTCGTTTACCATGGCTCACTGATGACCAGCGAAAACAACACCAGCGCTAAGATAAAACGCAGAATCACTCTTGCCAACCGCTGTTTCTTTGGGCTCAAGAGGCAATTGAGAAGCAGAGCCCTCTCTCGGAAAACCAAGGTGACACTATATAAGACCTTAATCATCCCAGTCCTCCTTTACGGCGCAGAGGCGTGGACCTTAACAAAAGCGGATGAAGATGCCCTTGGTCGCTTCGAGAGGAAAATTTTGCGCACTATCTACAGTCCCGTTGGTTCAAACGGTGTATGGAGGAAACGATATAATGAAGAACTGTACGGGTTGTACAGCGACATCGGCCTGGTACGACGTCTACGGATACAGCGTCTAAGGTGGCTAGGCCATGTAGAGCGCATGGAAAATACAGCTCCGACCCGAAGAGTCTTCGAGTTCCCCACGGAAGGAAGGCGCGGCAGAGGACGGCCGCATTAACGATGGCGCACGCAGGTGGAAGGGAACCTTAACCAACTGGGCGTGCGGCGCTGGAAACAGCTGGCCAAAGACCGTGCCAGCTGGAGACGCTTGTTGGTTGAGGCCCAGGTTCACTACGGACTGTAGCACCACCTAAGTAAGTAATCTCATCGATAAAGTAGTATTAAACAATAAAGGTTATTGAACAAAACACTAATAATTAAGACATTGAAGAAAAAAATCCGGTTTTGCACAGACAAAGTTTTGAAATTGAGTTTAAATAATTCTGATATAAAATAAAGTTTGCCTGTTACAAAAAAGTCTAATTTTTTTTATCAGTTCACTCAATATGAATGGTCTAAGAAATCCGGAATGATTTCAGCAGCACTGTATATATGTACATATGTACATACATATACTGTATTTTTCGGACTATAAGATGTACCGGACGATAACGTTCGCGATATTTTCGTCTAAGCCAGTGGTTCCCAATCTTTTTCAACCCGCGGCGCACTTACAAGTTTAGTATTTCGTCACGGCGCCCTACCTTAGCTATTTGAAAAAGATACTTTTCTTTACTTAACGGGCGCCACCGTTCGGGGTGGACCTCGGCCTCAACCAACATGCCTCTGCGGCTTATACCTCTTTGTTCAACAAACGCTTTCTTAAGCACAGAAATTGAGATTTGAAAACAAAAAACGCATTGTGCAGGTCGCAGGATGGACATTTTTTTATTTACCTCGTTTTCGCTGGACTGATGTGTCAAAAGTGAGGTATGTTTAAAAACTCAGTTTACAAGCAGCGCGAAGCTTATTTTATCTTTACTATAATTATTATCTTTTAATCTACCTAACTCACGGCGCGGCGGCCTTCTATACTTTCTAAGGCGCACACTTTGGGAACCCCTGGTCTAACCTATTGTTATTACTCCGGACTATAAGACGAACATACCTCAAATTTACAGACGATTTATTGAAAAAAAATATTTTAATGTTAGGTACCTTCGATTCACAAAACGCGCCCAACATTTGAGATGCGTCTTATAGTCCGGAGTAATATAGCATATGGATACATATACACATTTTGCAGATTTGGCTTTGTTAATAAGGCGAATAGAAATGATGTTAAACTTTATGAAGTACTTCTAAGGAAGTACACCAATAGGACCTCATCTACGTAAATTCATATTGGAACTTTTTAGAATATCTCTTTTCCAGTAACTATTAAAAATAATTGAATTGTAAAATTGTGTGTATGCTCCTAGTCTTACCACGTTTAAAATTATGTGTTTTGAACGTATGATCTCTGTAAACACTGTTTTTGTTTTTTCTCCTCATTTTCGTACCAATAACAACCACCTGTTAACATTTGTCTGACCAGATTGTGCACATCAAAATGTTTTCGATAACTAAGATGCATGCCACATTACACATACCGGTAAGTATTAATACTCTTACATCTATTATATAATAAATTAACTAAATTAACAATAATAAGAGGTACCATTTGTTTAATTATTACTGAATACATATGTATGTATATACTCGTTCACCGCAGTCACTGGTTTCCAATTCATCGGGAATACTCCTAAACTTCTCAGACACTCGATGCCGATATTAGTCAGCCAAATAGAGAAAATAAACTTCATCATGAAGATCGTGAGCACAATTACAAAAATCACTAGTAAATTATATGTTGATTTTCATATCTCACTTCGTCGTGAAGACTCACTTTAAAACACTGTGCAATATTTTCGGTTGATATCACAACAAATAACATTTAGTTAAAGCACATGACATGGTGGCCGAATGAACATTTTACTTTCGAGGTCTTGTTGCTTTCCGTTGTGCCTTTTTTGTTTTATTTTTATCCGCATTCATAGGTAAGATCGTACGAAATTAAATGTGATACCAAACAAACATCTGGTCAACCCATTGGCAAAGTAAACACTTTACACGTTAATTGTCTGAATACATTCTGATTCGAAACGACTTAACAAATATATGTACGTCACTGAAATACAGATAAAACATGCCGGCACCAAGCCGTACATATGTATATATATGTTTCAAACAAATTCCTAAACATGTCGTTATGTTTGGATTAATTATACATAGTTCTCGACAGCGTTCTCCAATGCAAGATTATTGCAGACAATTTATACACTCGCGCTCTATAGCACTCAATGCAAACACAATTGCAGCCAACGACTAATCGGAAGCGAATGTCAAAGTGCGGTATTGCCGGCAAATGAATTCCACCACAGTTGACGTGACCAGTGGTGCCGTGGGCTTGGACTTAAAATAGTACAATTAAGAGTACGATGGCGTGTTACTACGATTTGATATCGTTTTTTCCAAAGTTCATTGATGCCTGTTTCACAATGAATATGGATTTGACAGCTACGGCGTTTGTAGTTGCGCTGTCGCCGCGCCGTTCTTTTAGTTTACTTTGAAAATAAATGAAGACTGACTACAGAAATGGTCCTGTGAAGTATAGCCGGCCTGGGGCCGAGCTTAAGCTACCAGGGGGGTCAGCACGGTGGCGGATAGCTGAACGACCTATAGATATGTAGGTTACCTGCGAATAACCAATAAGCAGTCCCCGACCAAAAGCGACAAAAAACGGATGGCGTGATGGTAAAAACACAAAAGCCCGGTGAAATTTTTTGTGACAGGGCGAGTAGATGCCGCCCGTTAATAAGCATCCTGTCCCCAAGGCAAGGCGTTATGCGGCCCGTACCGAGGCCTGAATGGTGCTGGGGACAAAAAACCCATACAGCATCGCTAACGGAGCCCTCCAGATACCTGGCGCCCTCTGGTTGTAACGTAGCCTTACCACATTACAGGGGTCTCTGATGTGGCGGACTTTCCTTTCCCCCATACTCGTGGGATTAAAACATGATTCAAACAAAAATAAAAATAAATACAAATAAAACAGAACAAAAAAGGATACAAAACTCAGGAACCGAAAGTAGTACTGAGGAAAATCCTTTCAGGAGAAGCTCTATGCTGATGCGATCTCCTCCATTAAAACAAATGGAGGGTACGATGGTTAAAGAAAGCAAGGACGTGGGGATGTCGTCTGTACCAATAACTCAACAACAGACATCCCCACAAATGCAATCTGACCTCCACCTCGCAGAAGCTCCAACGGCTAGTCTGACGCCTGATATCAATACGAATGGAAGGCCAAGAGAAACCAGCGAAGAAAGAGAAAATCGTGAAGCAATGCAATCGCTAGGAAGGAATATAAATGCACTGATGGAATTCATCAAAGGGAAAACCAACGTCCATCATGACTGTAGGCTTGAAAAAGGACATCATGGTAAGGAACAGAACGTCTAAAGCGACCCAAATCATTCAGCCATCGGAAATGGGAGTACCAGCCCCTTCTCCTTCACCGTGGAAACAATTGCCGGAGCCCAAGCGAAAAAGGACTAGATCTCCAAGCAAAGAAAAACCCTCGACACTGACATACGCTGAGGCCGTCACGAAGAAAAAACCTGCGTAGATGCAACAAAGTGACCAGAAGCGCCCTGGGGAGAAAAACGACAAAGACCTCCAGAAAGTTCTTGCAAAAACGCCAAAATCGCGAAACAAAGATGCAAGAAAAAAAAGCGCAAATCAAGACCACAACAAGGCCGAGGAGAAAAAAGTGGTGAAAAAAGGCCGAGGCAAGCTGTACGCCAAGCCGGACGCATTGGTGATTAAAAAAACCGGAGAAACATCCTACTGCGATATACTTCGGAAAGTGAAGACCAATCCTGAGCTAAATGGTCTGGGGTCCGATGTTACCCACATAAGGAAGACGGCCAAAGGTGAGTTACTGCTTGAACTCAGGAAATCGGCAGACGGAAAAACCTTCGAGTACCAGAGCAAAGTAGGACCTCATCCATTAAATCCATGAGGAAAGCCTATGCGGGAACACAAACTGCAGTCATTAGCCTCCCGATAGACGCCGCCAAAAAAATCATTGAGATTGCGAGGATAACAATCGGTTGGACGGTATGCAGGTTACGGGAAAAAGTTGTACCGCTACGATGCTTTAGGTGTCTTAACTTCGGACACCTAGCAAAAGCGTGTCAAAGTCTGCTTGATAGGAGCGAGGATTGCACCAAGTGTGGACAGAAAGGCCACGTGTACAAAAACTGTACAAATGAAGCAAAATGCGTCCTTTGTGAGGAAAAGGGGAGAAATAACATCATGCATGTGGCAGGAAGCGCAATATGTCCTGTATATCAAGAAGCTAAAAAAGCCACAAAAAGAATATGAAAGTGCTACAATTAAATTTAAATCACTGCGATGCGGCACAGGATCTCCTAACACAAGCCATCCGAGAATCCAAAATAGACACTGCCATTCTATGCGAACAGTACAAGAATCTCGACGATAAAGTTTGGATAGCTGACAACTCAAAAAGAGCGGCTATTTGGACCTGCGGAAAACTCGCCTTTGAAGAAAAAATGACGACAGGACAATCCGGCTTCGTTCGAGCAAAGATAAAAGGTGTACACGTCTACAACTGTTATGCACCTCCATCCAGCACTTTAGAGGAATTTCGGGGTATGCTGGATAGGCTCGTGGATGATGCTAGAGGCCGTACTCCAAAAATCATAGCTGGAGATTTCAACGCATGGGCCACTGATTGGGGCAGTACGCGAACCAATCCAAGAGGCGAAGCTCTACTAGAGGCTATGTCATCACTAGACGTAATACAGCTCAATACAGGATGCGAGCACACCTTTAGCAGAAACGGTATAGGTTCCATAGTTGACATCACATTTGTATCGAGTTCTCTAACGAGAGGCGCAAATTGGAGAGTAAGTAATCAGTACACCCACAGTGACCACCTGGCTATCCTTTTTGAAATACAGCCTAGGAGAGCCAACCAGGGTGTCTCGCTAAAGAAGGCACAACAAAAGGGTTGGAAAATAGAAACACTGGATGAAGACTCTTTTATCCTCACCTTTAGAGAGTCTACAATAAGGTCAGGGACAGCAAATGCTATGGCCACTGATATTACTAAGCAAGTAATGAGGGCTTGCGATGCATCCATGGTCCGGAAAACGTCATCGAATCGCCGGCCACCAGTATACTGGTGGAACCAGGAGATAGCAGAGCTACGCAGCAAGTGTCATAGGGCGAGAAGACTGTCCCAGCGATCCAGAGGTTTGCCCTCTCATCAGAACCTACAGGCGCAATACAGAGATAGACGTAGGGATCTGAAACTGGCCATTAGGAGAAGCAAAAATAACAAATTTAAGGAGCTCTGCGAGCAAGCAGATGTAAATCCTTGGGGTACCGCTTACAGGACTGTCATGGCAAAACTCAAAGGCACCATCAGGGCCCCCTCGCCTTCATGCCCTCTCCTAATGAAAAAAATAGTGTCGGGACTATTTCCACCGCAAAGAACGAAAGAGCGTATAGAAGCACCCCATGATGAACAGGAAGTGACAACTATTACGGAAAACGAACTTCTAAAGGTGTGCAAACATTTCGAGGACAATAAGTCACCTGGGCTGGATGGCATCCCAAATAAGGCCCTCAAACTAGCCATTAAAGCAAACACGGGACCATTCCTAGAAATGTACAATAGGTGCCTAATCGAAGGGGTCTTTCCAGACCAATGGAAGAAACAACGCTTGGTGCTGCTGCCTAAAGGGAAAAAACAACCAGATGAGCCGTCGTCATACCGGCCGATTTGCCTATTAGATACAATGGGCAAGATTATGGAGAAAATGATAGCCAACAGACTCGAGGTGGCAATAAATGAAGCCGGGGGGCTTTCAGACGAACAGTACGGATTCAGGCAAGCCAGTTCTACAATCGATGCTATACGGAGGGTAACCACAGTTCTGGAAGAAGCTATTCAGGGCAAGAGATGGGCAGGAGGCGCAAAGAAATACGGTGCCGTAATAACACTGGACGTCAAAAATGCGTTCAACTCTGCAAATTGGGGAAAATTGTACGCTCACTTAGAGAAAAGATGGTGCCAGGATTTCTCAGTAAAATAATTGGAAGCTATTTCGAGGAACGGTATCTTTTCTACGATACCGACGACGGGGTAGTGCAGTACCACATACCTGACGGAGTACCACAAGGATCGGTGCTAGGTCCTATTCTGTGGAACCTTATGTATGACGGAGTTCTGAGGCTAGAAATTCCCAATGAGGCAAAAATCATAGGCTTCGCTGATGATATTGCAATCGTAGTAGCAGCGAAACACCTGGAAGAAATAGAGGACATAGGGAACGAATGTATCAGGAAAGTGAGACGCTGGATGTCAACAGTCGGGTTAGAGCTCGCCGATCACAAAACAGAAGCAGTACTAGTAAGCAGCCGCAAGAAAAGGGAAACAATCACCATCAGGGTAGGCGATCAAAATATAACGTCGAAACCATTTATAAGATACTTAGGTGTGATGATTGACGCTAGGCTCAGCTACAAGGAACACCTTGAAATAAAGTGCAATAAAGCAGCTCAGGTATGTGCTGCCTTAGCCAGAATAATGACAAATATCGGAGGACCCAGGCAGCAAATAAGACTAGTATTGTCAAGAGTGGCGCAGTCAATTATTATGTACGCAGCACCAATATGGGCAAAGGCGATGAAAATTAAGTCCCACGCAAGAAGAGTAAATTCCACCAACCGACTATCCGCACTAAGAGTGTGCAGCGCTTTTCGGACGGTATCGGATGATGCTATATCTGTAATTGCTGGGATGCTACCAGCCGACATCTTGGCCATCGAGTTGAAAAGGTCCTACGACGCCAAAATTCAGGAACCCCTTGCCTCAGGCAGAGATATTAAACTGAAAGAAAGACGGCGTAGCATTGAAATATGTCAGGAGAGATGGAATCAGTCAACAAAGGGAAGATGGACCCATCGACTTATACCGGATATACAAAGTTGGATAAACCGGCATCACGGAGAAGTAGATTTTTATCTCACCCAGTTCCTAACCGGACATGGCTGCTTCCGAGCCTATCTTTACAGGTTTGGCCTTGATGAATCGCCTATCTGTGCAAACTGTGGAGAGGCTAGAGAAGATGCAGAACACGTATTTTTTCAATGCTCACATTTCGAGGCAGAAAATAAATATCTTGAAGATAAAATTGGAGAAACGCCGACTCCCGAGAACATCATAAAGCATATGCTGTCATCGAGAGAAATATGGGACGCTGTGAAAGAAACCGCAGCGAAGATCATGAAGGAACTCCGGCGTCTGGAGAGAAACAGAGAGAGCAACCAAAATCAAACGGCAGCTCCCTTGGAACAGGAAACTCCAATTAGAGAAAGAAGGGCATAAAGTGCAAACCAGCCCCGCGAAGTAATACCTAACGGCAGTCCCGCGGGGAGAGTGGTTGAAGGGTGCAGGGTGTGGTTTAGTACGTAGGCGTATTCCTGGCATCGAATATTCAGGCTTGCGAATCGTACATGCCAGTAGTCCGGGCTACTGGTATCTTTTGAAGATTCCACATCCGTTTGGCGCAACCAAAAAAAAAAAAAATGTCGCCGCGCCGTGTAGTAGCATTGTGAAACAGGCATGATTTGGTGACTGCTTATCTACGTGCTTGCGTTCAGTGGTGCTTACATAAATAGCACATCTTTTTATAGACGTTGTGAAAGAGTTGCACGTAAACATTTTTAGCACTAACTCATATAATTAAAACTATTTTAATAACTTGTAAACACAACAGTTTTTTAGGTCAGCTAAATAAATAGTTAGAAAATCTACTACTAGTGAGCTTAGATTCTATCAGTGATGACGCATGATTTTATAACACTACGATGATTAACAATATGTTTTTTTACAGAGATGGACAAAAGTTTTCACACACAGCCCTTTGTTGGATAAAACCAGTATTAAAATAAAATCCAAGGAAAATATTGGTTGTATTCTTTTGGGAAAAGAATTACTCAGCCTTAAGCTATTAAATATCATAATAATAAAATTAATAAAATAACACCCTATTCTGGAAGACAACAAAATATCTAAAATTACGCTTTTTTGTCCGGACAAAAGTTTTCACACAGTTTATAATATTGTGTTAAATACAATTAATTTTTTAAAATTAATATTTCTTTCAGCGTCCTTTCTGGTTGATGACCCTTTTTTGATCTCATAGGCATCGACTGCCTCATAACTATCCGCATCAAGGCCAGTCTCGGCATTATAAGCTTATTATGTGTCCGCGCCCCACAGAGGAGAAAGATGACCGACATAAAGACGACTTCTATGATCTCATAGGCAGAACGTATGCGCAATGTCCCAGCTATGACAACAAAATCGTCATTGGAAAGCACAGCCTACACAACACCACGTCAGAAAACGGACTAAGGCTAGAGGACTTTATGGCGGGACATAATCTGGTAGTAGCAAGTACATGATTCCCACACCTCAACATTCATAAGGGGACCTGGCGGTCTTTCGATCAATCGACAACCAACCAAATTGATCATATTGCAATCCAGCATCCTAGATGTCCGAACCTTTCGAGGAGCCAACATCGACTCGGATCATTACCTTGTTGCAGCCAAGATACGGATGCGAATTTGTCGGAATCAACGGAGTCGAGTAAGAACACCAAAATTTAACGTCAGAAAGCTGCAATCGCAGGAGACCGCCAGGACCTTCGCCGATCAAGTCTCCCTCAAGCTCTCTCAAGTCCCGATGCAACCTGCAGAAACCATAGAACAGCAATGGAGTCGTTGTCAGAACGCCATTAGAGAGGCCGCCTCAGATGTACTCGATTTCGAGCCACCACCGTCGAGAAACCCCTGGTTTGATGATGAGAGCAGACAGGCCCATGTAGAGAAACAGAATGCATACATGGCCACATTGCATCGACGGACGAGAGCTGCCCGCGACCTCTAGGGAGGGGGAGGGAGGAGCATGCACTTCTAAGAAGGAAAAAGAAGGAACATGTGAAGCGCGAGATCGGGGAGATGGAGAGATGTTACTGCAGGAACAACTGGCTATAAAGCCAGAGCAGAAGCCTGCAGGGATGAGCACGGGCAACTAGTAGTGGAGTCACAGTCGATGCTGAGATTGTGGAAGGACCACTTCTGCAGACTATATAACGGTGTCAAAATGCCGCCGTCAGGCAGAGCGAACCATTCACAATGGACGAAGACGAAGGAGAATTCCGTCCACCCGACCTAGACGATGTTAAGATAGCGATATCGAAACTTAAGTCTTATAAAGCTGCTGGAGCAGACTGACTCCCGGCGGAACTGCTTAAGGCAGCTGGCGATGAGCTGGACAGGAACATGCACCAACTCATCTGCAAGATATTGTCGGAAGAACGCATGCCCGATGAATGGAATCTCAGTATCGTTTGCCCGGTCCATTAGAAAGGAGGCCCCTATGACTGTGCCAATTACAGAGGGATAAGCCTCCTGAACATCGCGTACAAGATCCTCTCTGCCGTACTGTGTAAGTGCCTGAAACCGTTCGTGGACCATCTGATAGGTTCCTACCTGTGTGGTTTCAGGCTAGGAAAATCCACGAAAGACCAAATATTTACACTACGACAGATCTTGGAGAAGACCCATGAATTCCAGGTCGACACGCACCATCTTTTGTCGACTTTAAAGCCGCATATGACAGTGTTTATAGAGACGAGCTATACAGAGCCATGCCATGATTTAACATTCCTGCCAAACTCGTCAGACTGTGCGGGATGACTAAGGAGAATTCCCGCTGCTCCATTAAGGTCGGAGGTGAACTTACCGAGGCCTTCGAAGTTAAAAAAGATTTTAGACAGGGTGACGCATTGTCATGTGATTTCTTTAACATCATACTTGAAAATATCGTGCGGGACTCTGCGGCCAAGACAAGAGGTACGATCTAATTCAAGTCCACACAATTGCTTGCCTACGCAGATGACATTGAAGTTATTGGACGGACAAAGCGAGACGTCAATGAGGCGTTCGGAAGCATTGAAGCAGAGGCGGCTAAAGACCAAATACATGCAGTCATCCAAGAAAGACGCGCAACACCGACGTCTTGGTCAGAACGTCACGGCAGCTATATTGTTAAAGTAGTCAAGGACTTTGTCTACCTTGGCTCGATAGTGACAAGCAGCAACGACACCAGCGCTGAAATAAAACGCAGAATAACTCGTGCCAACCCCTGCTTCTTCGGGCTCAAGAGGCAATTGAGTAGCAGAGCCCTCTCTTGAAAAACTAAGGCATCCCTCTACAAAACCTTAATTATCCCGGTCCTCCTCTACGGCGCTGAGGCTTGGACGTTATCAAAAGCGGATGAAGAGGCTCATGGGCGTTTCGAGAGGAAAATTCTGCGTGCAATCTTTGGTCCCGTTTGTGTAAACGGAGAGTGGAGGAGGAGATTCAACCAAGAACTGTACGGGCTGTACAGCGACATCGGCCTAGTTAGACGCCTTCGGATCCTGCTTCTAAGATGGCTAGGCCATGTAGAGCGAATGAACATCAGCGCTCCGGCCCGAAGAGTCTTCGACTCCAACCACGAGGGACGACCGCATTTAAGGTGACGCGCACAGATGGAAAAGGACCTAAACCAACTGGGCGTGCGGCACTGGAAGCGGCTGGCCAAAGATCGGGCACGCTGGAGAGGCATGTTGGTTGAGGCCCTGGTTCACCCCAAACTCAAGCGCCATTAAAGTAAGTAAGTAAGGCATCGACCGCACCAGTTTTTTTGTATATTCCGCCTTAATTTTTGCCAATCTAATTGCGGGGCTTCCTTTAAATGTGTCTTGTTTGAAATTGTATGTTTCCGCTGGCGCCGTTCGTTGCTGGAAATAAAATTGATCATTCAAACCCAAATTTCGGGCACTCCTTTTCAACTTTCCTTCTGAATATTTAATTAAAGCTTGTGATCCATATTTTGCTCAATGAAGACAAGCTCGCCAACACCTGAAGCAGCTATACAGCCCCAAATCATAACTCCCCCACCGCCATGTTTAACTGTGCTTGCAATATTTTCTGCGTTTAACTCTATGTCGGGTGTTCCTCATACCACGATTCTACCGTCAGATGAAAATATATTATATTTACTTTCGTCAGGGAATAATATGTTACACCAAATGTTTTGAGGCTTATTTATAAAGTCTTTGGCGGATTGCAACCTCTCTTTTCTATTAATTTTACTAATGAGAGGTTTTCGTCTAGAAATTCGTGCAATATGTCCGTTGCGATGAAGGACTCTGCGTATGGTTTTCGGGTGAACATCTTTATTAAAATCGACTTTAACTTGAGCTGCTACCTCCGATGATGTTGTCATGGGTTTTTTCTCAAATACAGTGTTTTCAGCTAAGCTGCGCTTCCTCCCTTGTAGTTAGTTTTCGTGGGCGTCCATTTCGCCGTGAATTTTCAAATTCTTTGTTGTTTTTATTGTTGTAAAGCGACTTCTGCCCACTATATGTACTTCCAATTTCTGCGTAAGATTTATTTTGTTTAAATAAGTTCAAAATTATTTTGCGTTCTTCTTGAGTAGTTTCCTTCCTCCTGGGAGCCATTATGACCACTTTAAGCACCTAACAAATAAACCATAAACGCAAATACGTCAAGTCCTGTCAAGTGTTTTATAGGACCTCTCCATTATATTATCAAAATCAGTCTTATAACTTACTTGTCGTAGGAGGTCTCTTAAAACCTAATGTGTGAAAACTTTTGTCCAGGCAAAAAGTGTAATTTTAGATATTTTGTTGTTTTCCAGAATAGGGTGTTATTTTATTAATTTTATTATTGTGATATTTAATAGCTTAAGGATGAGTAATTCTTTTTCCAAAAGAATACAACCAATATTTTCTTTGGATTTTGTTTTAATACTGATTTTATTCAACAAAGGGCTGTGTGTGTAAACTTTTGGCCATCACGGTATTTCCCGCGATATTAAGAAGGGGTCTCCGCAACTAATCCCCCGTTTTCGCCCTCTGTTTTTAAAACAGGTTTTAGGTCCATTTTATGCAAGGTTTAGGATCTTTTCGACATGAGAATATTATTATTTACTTGCTTACTTTTTAGACCAGCAATCCACGGAGGATCTGAGCCTGAGCTATAGCTGCCTTCCATCCTTGACCGTCGTGGGTACGCTACTTCCAGTCATCAAGACCAAGTTGTCTTACACCAGCGATTACTTGGTCTTTATACCGGAGGTTCGGCCTTCATCTTCTTTTCGAACCCGGAGGCTCGGAGTCGAAGACCCTCTTAACTGGCGCGTTGGTGTTTATGATGGACTATATCCACATTTTTGTACAGCTCGTAGAGTTCGTGGTTATGTCTTCTTCTCCACTCACCATCCGACGCAGAATTTTTCTTTCGAAAAAAACCGAAAATAAAAATAGCAGCAGAAAATAGCAGCCGTTGCCAAGGGCGGTTCTATACCGGATCCCCACTGTGGAGTTGTTTGTGGAGTTTAAGTATTCACCGAGGTAGACAAACTCCTTAACCACCTCGAAATTACAGCTGTCAATCGTTATATTTTGCCCAAGGTGGTGAGCGAGGGATTGTTTTGTGCTTCATAGCAAAGATCAATCCATCTTAAAGAATATACCTTAACAGCCTTCCTAGACATATAGGGCGCCTTCAACGACGTCACTTCGAAAGCAATAATAAAAGGGCTAGGAAAGCTAAAGGTGGAGAAGACTCTCATAGAGCTAATTAGCGAGTTACTATTAACATGCGAAATCCACTCCAAATGGGGAAGCCAAGCAACCACCAGAATGTTTACCAGGGGGAGCCCACAAGGGGCGTCCTCTCACCTCTTCTCTCAGACTGGAGAAAGAAGGCCTGGACGTTATTGCCTCAGCGTAGACGTTGCCATTTTAATCTCATTTAAATACCTATCCACACCGAATGACCGTATGCATTCTCTATCCTTTGCAAATAGGCGCATAGCAATGGGCTTAGGCCCATAAGACGAAGCTCGTGCTATTCACCAAAAAGCACAAAATTCGGGAATACTGCCCAGTCACTTTGCTTGGTACCAGGTTAACCTATTCCTCCAGTGCCAAATACCTTGGCATTATACAAGATAGGAAATTAACATGGAAGAACAACACAACCGAGAGAGCAAAAAAAGCAACTATATCTCTCTACACATACAAGAAAGCCCTAGGGAAAAAAATTAGGATTTAGCCCCAAAATCACCTTATGGCTCTACATTACGGTCGTTAGACCCATACTAATGTATGCAGTGATAGTCTGGTGGACTGCATTGGACAACAGAACATACCACAAAAAACTGGAGAAGGTACAAAGGCTGGCATGAATGTGCATTACCGGGGCCCTCAGGTCCACCCCAACGGTTGCGCCTAACATGATACTCCACTTTACACCACTCGATATTTTCGGCAAGCAAATTGCCACACACACGGCTATAAGACTAAAAGCCAACTCAAAATGGACGAGCTATGTCACTGGCCACTCTTCCATCCTGAATAACAGGATAACTATGACAGAAAACAGAACCCACCACTGTCTTGGAGAAGAATTTTACGACGATCTACCCGGGCAGCCAAAACTTGACCCGCCAAACGCAACCCCGCAGGAACTGTGTGGAATCCTACACTGACGGATCAAAAACCAAAGACGGGGTGGGTAGTGGAGTATTCTGCAAACAACACAAGCTGAATAAAGCTTTAAATTACCAGATCACTGCAGCGCCTTCCAGGCGGAGCTGTTGGCCCTTGCGGTCTTCGTCGATTAGATATTGATCATTCTGCCTGACAGTCTGCAGAAGTGGGTTTTCAATATTCTCAGCATCGACTGCGATTCTACTACTAGGTGTCAGTTCTCATCCCTTCACTCTTCCGTTCTGGCTTTATAACCTTGGCATGTTCGCTTTATCTGTTGATAAAGCTTTCGAACGTCACGCCTGTAGTCCCACCTCTCCAAATCCTCAATCGCGCGCTTCTCGTGTGATTGTGAAAGCAGCATGTGAGCTGCTTCCCAGAGCGTATGATTTGTGGTTGTTGTCGCAGTTAGTTTGGTAAAGTACTTTCTCCAGCTGTCATTTATATGTTCGTTGAGAGCAATCTTTAGTTCCTTACATACTTTTGAGATGCAGCAATTTTTCGTCGAATGAGATTCGGCGCACTTGACATATCGTGGCTCAATCTTGCAGTAAGCCTGTGTACGATCGAATCCTGGACAGCGTTTACATTGGGGAACTAGCGCTGTTGTTGTACGCTGCGATTCTATTTTGACAACGATATTGAGTGCCGTCTTAGTTTGGTGCATTTTTTCACGTCCTCGATTTTGTCGTATGTTAACAGAAACAATGGGAGACCAGGCTTTACGGTTGTCTATTCGCGCCGATTTGTCCGTGATTTTGAATTCCTTATTTTTGGGTCCAGCAATAACTTTTCTCTTTGGACAAGGCGCGTGCACATCTCTAGTTACCACGCGTGAGTTTTCGTAAGTGTACAACTGGCTATATTTTTAATGGCTTAATTTAGTGACACTAGACCAAAGCTTTCGGCATACGACATATGTAGGGTCACTTTACGGCGATTTTATTTTATAAGCGCTTTGCGGTAAAAATTCCACGAGTTCGTTTATTCGACTGAATTCTTCTATTACGAAGGTATTAATTCGTGGCGGTAGGTGTTGCTTCGTGAGATAAATACTTAACCTTTTTTCATAACCAAGAAAAAATTAAGCGTTCGTGGAGGGTGATAAAGAAAGCTGACAGACTTTGTCGTGAAAGGAACATAGAAAGAAATCTTCATTGCTACCTTATTACAGACATTGAAGGGTAAGACGGTTTTTTTTTTAAATAAATATACATATTATCTGAACACCTACTTCTTTACGATGAATTGGATTAAAAACACTGTGAATCAAGGCGATGCTTGTGCACAGGATTTTGATCGTTAAGGCTATATGAGAAGAAGAAAAATGGTGTAGCTAGTCCTTAAAAGCCTTATCAGGTGGACATTCAAGAAGGCTACACACTTGGTAGTTGTTTTGTGCAGTAGTCTACTTTAATTAAAGTACGTCGAGTTACAAATCGTATAAGGCGTTCTTAGTTTTGAAGCCATGTATGAGAGTGTTCGACAGGATGTACGCCGATATTAATTTAGCTGGGAACTATGGCATACAAAATGGTATTATATGCATCAGAAACATTGCAAGCCTCGACAAATTTTTCCACTTTCCCACAGTGGCGCCGATTCCACGCTGCTCATAATTTTTTTATCCAAATAGCTAGGATTTTTTTTTTGTGGCCGCAATGGTTCAATTTTAGTCTCTGTACATTATGATGCTTTTCCAGAAAATATCGCTCTAGTGCTCTAGTCGTCGTACAGTACAGTCGCATGTCTAAGTAAAGACAACATTTTTCTGCAAACGCGATGCAGTTGACCGTATTAGCAAGCAAAGTGCGTGAAAATATAAATCTAGTCCGTTTTCTCTTCTCGGTGCGTTACCCGTGCGATTATTTTATTTTAACAAGAAGAAAACCTAAATCCGTGAACGGATTTTAGCCGCCGCCGTTTTGCTCGCACATACTCGTACATCACATCTGAACAAACCACCGATCTCTCTTGTGACCCCACAGAAGCATAGAAGCCATGTCCAAGAAGGCAAGCAAAGATCTCAGTGTTCAGGCTGACGAGCTTCGGAGCACGATCAATAACATCAACAATCGAAGAGCTCCACACATTTCAACTGCAGATCGATGCTCTTGAGAGGAAAATTATTGCTGCTGATGCTGTGTTACTTGGTGTCGCCAGTGCAAAACCCCAGTTCTCCGGAGTATTTTTCGTGCACGCCACAACAATAATACCACGGCCTCCTCTCCAATTATCATAAAGTTTAACAGTACACAGGAGATGAACTCTGTACTTCGGTCAGCTGCTCTTCACTGCAAACAACACAAACAACTTTTTCTACGTGATGTGGGTGTTGATTCCAATACCAGCGTCCACCTACATGAGAGCTTAACACAGCGTAATCGTTCCCTCCTACAGCAAGCCGTTCCTATCAAGAGAAAGAAACAGCTGGTCAATGTTTACACAAAATCAGGATCAGTTTATGTTAAGTTCTCAGCTGATCGAGAAAGCCGTTTAATCGAACGACCCGATAGCCTCTCGCTACCAAACGTTGCCGCTGCCGCGACGAATGCAGATGATCGTAAAGGGACTGTTCCTGCGTAAGAAATGTTGCCGTGGAACCCAAACTGTTATTGTTACTATCTATTGGTATTATTATTTCTAGTTCACAACTTTTTCTTCTCCTTTTTTATTTTGTTTTCTCCTATTTTGACGTGACAACGTCTATTAAATCGGTTAGCGCTGAAATATGGGATGCCGAAACGCAAAAAACCCAGAAAAATGTAGACTAACCGTGTGAGTAGGCGTGGCCTAGCGAATGTGTATTAGTGAGCTCGCGCGAAAATGATCAACATATCAGATAAAAAAAAATTCGGCGTCGTTTAGTGGAATTAAATCAAATAAAATCATATCATAGACCTATTGTTGATAGAATATTAGAAATAAAGAACACTTAAACGTTTGAGTATAAAATTGTCTTATTCAATTAAATACATGTATAATACTGTAATATGAAAATAAAACATTGAAATCAATAAAAAAATTATATGTAATTGTTGAATATATAATATTTATACCTCATTCATAAAATCGTATCGTTGTCACGAAATAATGGATTTGGCTAGTAACAGCCAATCTAATAACAGTTTTTTAATTTTCTTTTATTTTGCTTCTTCCCCTTTCAATATTGTACATGAGAAATGACCATTTTAACTTTATTTTATTCAATCTCCTGTCTTACCTTTTTGCTTCTTCTCACGTTGCCTTTATTCCTTTTGTGAATATGTCACGCATTTTTCTACCTGATGGTGGTGAGGGTTTCGACGGTGATGGAAGGAATGGAAATTTGTATGACATGATTCGTGTCATCAGTACACAGCACACTGATCTACACATTGTTCACATAAATGCGCAAAGCCTGAAGGGTAAGATCGATGAGTTCCGCTACTTGTTCGTTAGCTCCGGTGTCGATGTTATCTGTGTATCGGAAACCTGGTTTAGCCCTGATTTGTCTGACAGATTCCTCTTTGTTAATGGTTTCAGACTTTATCGCTCTGATAGAACTGGTAGGATAGGTGGTGCCGTTGCTGTATATGTAAGGAACCAACTCTGCCGCAAACTAATTTTTAAATCTCAAAAAGGATCCCCGATGTAGTTTGTATTCATCAATATTCTTTGTGGTAGAGAAAACTTCCTACTGTGTACAATATATAGGCCTCACAATCTCATTGATATGTCACCCTTCTTGGAAACAATTGAATTGAATGGTCATGTTACACTACAAATATCATCATTTGTGGAGATTTTAATTGTAACCTACTCGATTCTTCGCGGTCTCGGCTCTTTGTTTGGTAATATGGCTGCATTAAACCTTCAAGCCGTAAACTCAACCCACCCAACACATTCTTCTAACGAAACTAGTACTCTACTGACCTGTTTTTCATTAGCAGTATTGACAAAGTACTCCTCTATGATCAGCTTTTGGCTCCAGGTTTCTAAAAACATGAGTTGATTTACCTTACCTTGCTTTCGAGACTAATTTGGGTACAGAAACTTTCCAGTACAGAGACTTTAACAATTTTGATCGTACAGAGTTGTTAAATGACTTGCAGAACACCAACTGGAACAGAATATTTTACATGACTTGCGTCAACGAGCAAGTTGCTTTCTTTAGGGAAAAAATTAACTTACTCTTTGATAAGCACATCCAATTAAGAACTAAAACCGTAAACTATAGTTCTCCAAGCTGGATAAATAACAACATTAAAAAGCTAACGAAGGACAGAGACTTAGCGTATCCCCGTTGGAAGAGGTATAGGGTGGACAATTTGCGTCTGAAATACCGAGAACTCAGAATAAAGTGACCCTTGAGATACGAAAGGCAAAGAAAACGTTCTACGCAAACCGTCTCGACCCCACTCTCTCCGAAGAGAAACTATGGAAAAACTTACGCCAAATAGGCGTGGTTAGGTCTCAGTCCATGCCTATGGACGACCTTAACTGTGACACTCTTAATTCCTTATTTAACTCAGCCTCCTCCCCTAAGGTCTTAAATCAAGTGTTATTAGAAGAAGAGCAAATACCTGTTCCAGCAAGCCCGAGGCAACTCAATCTGCATCTCTTAACCGAAGTTGAAGTTGCAAATGCAGTTCTTTTGATTAAGTCAAACGCGATTGGTTTAGATGAGGTTAACCCTAAATTTTTAAAAATAACACTTCCTGTTACATTGCCTTTCATTACCTGTATTTTTAACCGCATCATCACTACCTGTATTTTTCCTAGTGAATGGAAGCAGGCTAAAGTAGTTCCCCTACCTAAGAAACCGAACTGTAACCTCACCGATTATCGGCCGATAGCGATCGTTCCCTATCTATCTAAAGTTTTTGAAAAGCAATCTTACCCAAATATTTAGACATCTCTCCGCTGAAAGTCTACTGCTCGATAGCCAATCAGGTTTCCGCCCTCAGCACAGCCGTAAAACTGCTCTGTTGTTTATCACTGATGAGATCGGAAAAGGTTTAGATAAAAAAGAGTTGTCCATCCTTACGTTACTTGACTTCTCCAAGGCCTTCGACAAAGTGAACCACACTATCTTGTGTAACAAGCTACTGAAAAATTTTAAATTTTCAAGGCATATCGCAAGGCTCTTCCAGTCCTACTTGGTTGGCAGACAACAGAAAGTAGTAGTTGGCGATGAAATGTCGGACCTTCTTTCCATGCATGCCGATGTGCCACAAGGTTCTATACTAGGTCCGGTTTTATTCCTGCTGTATGTATACATGTACGCAAATGACGTGCTGTTACAAATATCCTTTCCATTGCACTCCGCAGTAGCATTCGTTGTCAAAATGAATGAAGACAACCAAGGTATCCTTGACTGGGTCCAAGCCAAGTAAATGGAAGTCACTGGTTATATACCGAAACCTTGTGGACACCTCTACCCTCCCTTTTTTTTTTTTTTAGGGACTCGCGCAGGTTCAAGAGTTTTTACATTCTCTTATGATGTGTTTACACACACAACCTGAACGGAGTGCAGTGGTTGGGGTCGTTGATGTTCGTTCACTACTCTCAGGGGTGGTTGTCCTAGACCTAGATAGGACGAGAGCCGACCAAATTCCGCGTTGGTTATAGTCCGTAGTAATTCGTTCGAGCACTTTAGTATTGCATACGCAGTGGATGAATTTGGGTTGACCATAACTGTGAGTGTTATGCCTGCAGCAGTACGTCTGGACACTTTCCATTCACAATTGCGTTGCATACTTTTTCTCCGTATAGGAATTACTTTTTCTTGGCTACGAAGCGAATTTGAACCGTCGAGCGGAAGGTCTATAGTTCAATTTCGTTCATAGCCAAGAAAAAGTACAGTAATTCCTATACGGACAAAAAGTATGCAACGCAGAGGTGAATGGAAAGTGACCAGACGTACTGCTGCAGGCATAACACTCACAGTATATGGTCAACTGAAAATTCATCCTCTGCGTATGCAATACTAAAGTATGTATGTATGTTGGCGTTACAGTCCATGTAGAACCTGAGCCGAGCTTCTCTCAATCACCCATGTTGTGTGTGATTTCATTTTCACATAGGTGAAAGGGACCTACAGTTTTATTGCCGGTTCCGAACGGCGAATTTCGAGAAGCTTTTCATAACAATTTTACTACAGGGGGTTTTATCAGAACCCCGCTGAGGAGAAACACCGTGAAAAACACGTTCGATGACATGGCTGTGTCGGGATTCGATCCCGAGTCATCGGCGTCAGAGGCCAACACACTACCCACTGCGCCACGGTGCTCTCTTTGCAATCTAAAGTGCTCGAACGAATTACTACTGACTATAACCAACGCGGAGGGCGTTAAGCGCAGTGGTGAGGGCGCCGTGGCGCAGTGGTTAGTGTGTTGGACTCTGGCGCACGATGAGCGAGTTCGGATCCCGATAACACCAACGCCATCGAATGTTTATTTCGCGACATTCCTCCTCTGCGGGGTACTGGCAAAACCCCCGTAGTAAACTTGCCATGAAAGAGCTTCTCAACTCACCCTGTTCGGAATGGGCATAAACTGTAGGTCCCTTTCATCTGTGTGAAAAATAAGTCACCCACAACACGGGTGATTGAGAGAAGCTTGGCTCTGGGCTGTAACGCCACCAAAGAAGGAGATAATGAATGCGGAATTTGGTCGGCTCTCGTCCTATCTAGGACAACCACCCCTGAGAGTAGTGAACGAACATCAACGACCCAAACTACTGCACTCCGTTCAGGTTGTGTGTCTATCACATCATAAAAGAATATAAACTCTAAAAAAAAAAATTTAATTTGAAAAATTTGGCCAATGATCATGATCTATTCTCCACCTTTTAACAAACTTATCCATGTACACTATTTTGTACATGTATTCTTTAATCTTACACAAATATATAAGATAGTCATCTTAATGTGTGAGACTATTATTTTCGAAATAAATCTCAATCTAAGAACGTATCCCAGAATCCTAATATATGAATGCAATGGGCAAACAAATTTTCAAATTCTATTGCATTAGTACACAAGTTATAAGTGTAATTCCCCTCTAGGTAATTGGTCTTAATTCCTTCTCGCCGAACTGATGATGCCTTCGACGGTGTTCAATAGATTTTTTCATTAATGAAGAAAGGAAACGAAGAAGTAGAATAACACAATACTCACTGTCAAAATAACTAATTTCTTATTTAATTACCTATGTTTTATATCTTACCTTACCTTACCTATTAATTAAGACCGTTCCGTTCGTTTAATTAAAGCACATTATTTTTTTTTATACATACATATTTATTGTCGAGTAAATTAATATAAACAGAAAAATAATTACTTAGAACTACAATATTAACAAAACTATAAACTTTAGGACTCAATAAGAAAATTATAATTAAATACATACATACACATGTAAATGGGAATATTGTTTAATATGTATACTTATATTTATACACACAACTTTGATTACATGTTTGTGGCAATTAGTCTTAAGTTGAAGGCTTTTACGAGCACAAATTTATTTACAAATTATGGCTTCACTAGAAAATATATTATTGCATTACATTAAGTTCTGCTATTTTTAATTTTTTGTTATACAAATATCAAGAAATGATAACAAATAATTGTATCTTAATTAACATTTTTCAAAAACAAGTAAAAAAACAACTAAACAATATATACAAAAATTGTACAAGTTTGGTAAATATTTGATTGGATAATCAAGAATTTTGGTTACAAGTAATACACTAATTAATTAAAATGTTTTATTCATATTTTGGTCAAAACAATATGCAATCAAATCGTAGTTGAATTGATACGAGCAGAAAGATAAAACGACACAATTTTACTATATTAAATCTTGTCAAAAATGTTATTGTATAATAAGCAGCAATAAAGATTTTGAAATTTAAGTGTGGTCCAATCAGTCATGTAATTACTTACAGAGAAACCTAAAACAGAGTGCAGCAGAATGACATCCGAGATCTGATAATCTTTCGTTATGCTGCATTAGCAACTCTAAGGGTAGTATAGTATTAAATTACTTCATATTAATAATTTAGAAGCAGTTTAGGGGACGATTGTTTAAAATAAAAAATAAGAAAACAAATGGGAGTTATTTAAATTAATACTAAACTTTTTTGGTACTTACATTAGATTCCACAACCTTCTTTAAAACTCACTACGGTCGCCAAAAAAAATAATAGCGGAGACATTTAAATGGCAAAGTAAACCCCACCGATATTTTGTCGCGAAGCTGTATCAATTACAGCCTAGGCGATTGAATTTCGTCTACTGGACAAATCCTGTTCAAAATCCAGGAAAATTGCCCTTAGAGATAGATGACAACCAATGCCATATTTCCTTTGTGTAAAATATAGAACTATGCTAAAGAATATTTAAAACATACACAGAATCTGTTAGATATCATAAACATATATGACTTTTATGGGACAGTACGTATTTGTCGACAGGATTTAGAAGTGATTGGCGAAGAATTTTGTATTGCTTACTCCAGGGAACTGGATTCCGTTTAGCATAACACCGTGTGCATTATAAAACGTATTTCTTTGTCAATAAAATTTAAACGAGCCGTAAAGTCTTACACTCGCTTATTGACGAATCCAACGGAACTCACATGGACTCAATGAACACCTTACAAAAAATAGCATGCTGAAATGTAAGAACCACATTTCCGGTATGAAAGAAAAATGCAAAAGTGGTAACAACCCACAGGTTTTTTAGTAAAACCAATATATTAGGACTAAACGCGTAAGATAGCTTCGTACCATATCTGTTAAAAAGCCAATAACACAATTTTAACCGTGCTACCATTCCTCGTGTCCTATCCATCGAAAAACTACTCGATGGCCTACTTTTCTAAAATCCATTCATAGGATATGTGGCATTAAATGGTCAGTAAAGTACCCTCTTAAGTACCTTGCTCATCAATTTTTCCAACGAAACCATTACCGTAAATAATAACATCTAACAAATTAACATAAATGTACAGACTTCTACCTGTCATTCTACAACGAAATTCAGCACATGGTAGCTACGAAGAAATACCTGCGCTTGATATGATTAAAGAACATCATCTCAACAAAATTACGAGAGTAAAAATGTCATTCTCTGCCTGCTACTGCTCATTTGGTCTCAGTAGCCATTGTTTGCGAAAGCAAACATCGAGGGGGCAAAGATAAAAAGCCACACGATCGCATCTCATCTTCCGAAAAAGCGTCCATCTAGGCCAATCCGTTAAACCAAGCGGATGTTTATAGAACAATAATTCAAATTGCGAAGAAATACAAAATAAGAAACAAGGGATTAATTTAGAAAACGAAAGATTGTTTAAAAGTGAAAGCGTTTCGTGTTTTATTAACCGTAGTTCGTATTTCGTAGTAAAGAATTATTTCTGGCGCAGTCGGGAAGAAAAACGAACACAAAAAGTCCAGAGACTTCGAAGTAAAGATAACCACATGGTTTTCTATTCGATCTTAAGATATAAATTCTCTCGGGAAAAAAGAAAGAAAAACGAGAACAATTTATCTGTAAAGAATAAATCCATCAAGAAACGTTACAACAGTCAACATGCATCGGGAAAATCTTGAGGAATAAACCTGCTAACTGCTCAACAGAAGACGTCAGCGAAATAAAATCTATTACTCAGCCGGAATACAACCACATACTCCTAATAGATGCCCGACGGCCCCTTATTAACACCATATGTAACTTTGAGCAAATCATTGAGGGCTCATCCACATACTCCTTATAGGGGCCCCCTTATTAACACCATATGTAACTTTGACCAAATCATCGGGGGCTCATCCACAAACTCCTAATAGACGCCCCACGCCCCCTTATTAACACCATATGTAACTTTGAGCAAATCATTGAGGGCTCATCCACATTCTCCTAATAGACGCCCCACACCCCCTTATTAACACCATATGTAACTTTGAGCAAATTATTGAGGGCTCACCCACATACTCCTAATAGATGCCCCACGCCCCCTTATTAACACAAAATGTAACTTTGAGCAAACCATCGAGGGCTCAGCCTTACTCATCTACAAGAACTGTGAAGTGTATATTGTTATATAATACATTTTACGCCCCCTATCATCCAATAGGCGCATCATCACACTTGGCTCGTTTGGTTCGGCAAACATACCAAGTGTGTATTTCTGCCATGGCGAATTAAAATTCGCTTGCTCTACTTCGCCTTCACGGAAGACGAAGCAGAGCACAGCTTCCTTTATCAGCTCTCTTCTGATTTTGACCACGCAAGAGTTAGGACGTGTAAGCTAGCTACGGTGGGTTAATTCCACTGGAAAGTATCGTGATTATTGATTTAATAAACGAAAAAAACTATTTTAATACGTTGTTTAAATCAGAGCTAAGCAGCTCTGAAAACTATATCAACAACATAGTCTACAAAGACACATCTTACACCCATTGGGACAAAATCCACATCTATCCTACGAACTATAATATCATCCCCTTTTATTTAACTATAGAAATATAATGAAATTTAACGATTTTAAATTCCATCAGCAGGAAAATCTCGAAGTTCTAACATGGGACAATACATTGCGAGACATTTATGTACTTATTTTCAATTTTAGTAATTTCAACAATTATAATTATATCAATATTTCTATGCAATATACAGTTCACGGCTAAGCTCGACAATTCGCTCCTGTAGCAACGCAGTCAACGGACAGCAGCAACATTCAGCACATAAAATAGCTTCTAAATGCAATATGAAACGTCTTAATTGCACAGGTAATTTCGGGCGAATGCTTATACAAGTTAACGCAAAATAAATTCGTTGATCCAATTTAATTGCATTGACACTAGAACCAACGCAGCACTAATCGACGCGATTAACCGACATCATGCAACTCAGCACTAATCGACGCAATAAGCAAATATCGAACAACACCTGCGATTGCGACAGCGGCTGAATCATAAATATTTATAATATAAATGCATGGGGAGTAAATCATTTAATTCAGTCTTTATTTTTGTACCAAATATCATTTATCGATAAAGGTTAGACAAACTGCCTAAAAAAAATATTTTTTTAAGTAATCGCGTGTTTCCTTTTAACTGGCGCCCGAGCAAGTAGGGACCGTGTTAGCATAAGTAACCAAGTTCAGTTTAAATACAAGTACGTGTCGTGCCCACAACACCATAAGCAACAATACAGTGCAGTGCGGTAAACAGGTACTTACAGTAGTACAAGTAGTACAAGTGTAGTGCGATAACCAAGCACAATAACTAGTGTAGCGAAAGGAAAAAATTTGGCCCCTTAGTAGCCCTAAACCAAAAGGGAGTTCCCAAAGGGAACAGCCGCCCTATCCAACAACACCGTCCCAACCCAACAACATTTTAAATCGAAACAACAAGAGCAACGATTACATTGTAAGTCAAAAAAAATATTTAGAATTATAAAATTAAATAGAGACTCAAATATACTATTTTTATCAAATTCTCTTAAATTGTTACCCAAATCCAATAAAATCCAAAATGTCTAAAATAAATAATCTGATTCGACCGGCTAGATTAGAAGTTAATGCCCCTGTTCCCCCGGTCGCACCCTCCACTTCTACCCAAAACTCTGTTAACAACAATATGATAGAACTGATCACCAGACTAGTGACAGACATCCTACGTATTCAAGGACGACAAATATTACATTCAATAATGAGCCCCACGTCCGAAATAAATAACGACACTGATCAACTTACTAACCTCTCAGACAACAGAGATTTATGCGACATGGACAGGATACCAGATGTGGTAAAAAGCCTTCGGAAATTTACAGGTGTGCCACAAGAATTTAATTCTTGGAAAAAGAGCGTTGAACGTATCTTAAATATTTACGAACATCTAAAAGGTATACCAAAGTACTACGGCATCCTGTCTGTTATTAGAAACAAAATTACCGGACAAGCAGACATTGTGTTAGAATCTTACAATACCCCTCTACAGTGGGAAAAATATTTAAATGTTTGCCACTATATTACGCGGACAAGAGGGATCTAGGCACAGGGCAACAGAACAATAGCAGAGTTCTACCAAGCAGTGTACCATCACTTATCCATAATATTGAACAAACTGGGATCTATGAAAATGAGCCACGAATCCTTGAATAATGTGACACAATGTTATAGGGACAAGGCTCTGGATACCTTTGTTAGAGGATTAAGAGGGTGATCTACCTAGACTCCTAAGTATAAGGGAACCTGCAGATGTACCTCAGGCCTTGCACCTTGGCTTAAAGCTTCAAAATATTGACTTCCGAACATAGTATGCGAACAACACCCAAACCAATGCTCGCAAATCTTTCCAAACACCACCAGTCCCTCCTAGAAGAAATATTCTATTTAATCCAACGCCAATTTCTGCTCCAAGACATGAATTCTATCCCTAATTACTCCACAATCCTCACCACCCACAGCCGCCCCAGCACCAAAGACCCCTTTATCAACAAATGCCACCTCCAAATCAGCATCCGCTCCCGCCTAAGCCGATGGACATTGATTACTCAATAAAGTCAGCGACGGTTAACTACCAAAACAGATACTAGTAAACTATACTTGCAATGTCAAAACTACATCCATAGAATGTACAGGGCTTAGCCATTTTCAAAACTGCACAGTCGAAGTAAACGGGGTTTCCTATGAAGACGACCACAACACCCACTGGGACGAAATACACATCCCACCGCCACCAAACAGCATCATCGAACCAACCTCAACCAAAGAAGTTCTTAGTCTAAAGAAGCTGAAGGTGTACAATTTCCAGACGGATGTCAAGCTTACTAACCTAAGCACCAAACTGAAGTCCTACACTTTATCACCGCATCAACCACCACCACATTCTCCACAAACTCCACGTCACTTCAACTTTAACCCCAACACTTCAACCCAGCCCCACTGAAGTCTATGTGGCCTTCGCTTTATTCTAAGGGGGGAGGCCCCCACTCGGAGGTTTACCGAAAAATAAATTAGTTAACGCGGTTTGGTAAAAGTCAGTGAGTTTCACCTCTCAGTGACCGGTATCGAACATTGTTCAACGAAATATTGAACAAAAAGCAAAAAAAAATGGTTCGAAAGCACATCGGACAATTCCACGACTCAAAAACAAAAAAAAGCAATCAACAACTCAAATAAAAGTATCGACCAACAACTCAACTCAAGAATCAACCCATATCTCAACTAACTCCAGAGGATCAACCAATGATTCAACTAACTTCAAAGTAGGGAACACTAGGATATCGAGAAATGAAGATAATCTCCCAATAGCATAAGATTACACTTTTCAATTGTCATATTATATATTTGAGTTCCGCTATTACATGCCATCTGATAAGCTCCCATCCAAGATGAATCCCCCCCAACAATATCCCAAATTCACAAAATTCTTCAGAAGTCTTTCCTTCATTCCGGAAACAGTAACTGAACTAAGTGTCAAATAATTTTAAGGGTTAACCGAAATAAAATAGAAGGACAAGCCAGCGAACTTCTGGACATGTATGGAACTTTTTTATCATGGGATGAAACAAAAAATAACAAATGGAACGAGACATCTCTCATCAGAGATCTCCATCTTTTAAGACAAAATTTCAAAACAATAGAGCGATTTCATAGCGAGATGGTAGAAATATGTATGTACAAGCCGCACTCAACAATAACCTTCTCACTCATGAATACGACTTAAATGTGACTAAGCCAACAAAAGAATTTATTTTCGGAAATGTGCCTTAACACCTTTCTCTGGGCTCAAGCAACTACTTGGTTTCAATATACAGGCAATGAAACCGATAACATTAGCAACAGCGCTAGAATATCCATTTAAATTCGCAAAAATGCACACCTATTAACATATCCACCACAGAGGCATGCCACAGGGGGGTGTTCTATCACCTCTCCTATGGCTCCTCGCAGTCGAAGAATTGCTAAAGCTCCTGGAGACACAGGGTTTCAATGTCACGGCCTATGCCGAAGACATTACCATCCTGGTACCTGGGAATTTTCCTCAGGTCTTCAGTAAAAGACTAAGTTATGTGCTGCTATTGGTGAATAACTGGGTCAAGGAACGGGGCCTAGAGGTGAATCCAACTAAAACTGAGATAGTCCTCTTCACAAGAAAAAGATAAATATCAAGGTATACATATCCACGTATAAATGGTATCGACCTGATCCCGAAGAAATCCGCTAGGTATCTTGGCATAATCATAGATTACAAGCTTAGCTGGAAGGACAACATAAATGAAAGAACCAAGAAAGCTTGCGTGGCACTATATTCGTGCAGAGTAGCTTTCGGAAAGACATGGGGCTTTAAACCAAAGGTGGTATACTGGCTGTACACCGCGGTGGTAAGACCTATTTTAGTCTATGGATCAATTGTCTGGTGGAAAGCACTTGAGAAAAAATGCAACTTTCAAAGTCTTACAAGGATTCAGAGGGCTGGCTGTCCGGTGGTGACCGGATCTATGAAATCTACACCAACGGCGGCCCTTGAAGTGATGCTGAACTTTCCACCACCAGACACATACTGTGAAAGCATTTCAGCCAGGGCTGCGCTAAGGATGCAAGAATCCAGTCCTTGGAAAATATGTCCTCATATCCACGCATCAATCTTGGATCGATGGGCTACTCTGATGTTCGCAACCGAAACGGACTATACCACCCCACTTTCTTGCTGTGAGAGGAGATTCTCTATTAGGATTCCTTCCAGGGAGGAATGGGCCAGTGGTATGGTAAACACGGAAGTGGGACTGGTAATCTATACCGATGGATCCAAAATGGATACCGGTACAGGAGCCGGAGTCTACTTCGAACCTCAGGAAGCATGTCACTCCTACAGACTTGATGATGGCTGTAGCGTCTTCCAGGTTGAGATCATTGCAATAAAAAAAATGCGGATCTGATTCTTAGGGAGAATTTCTCTACTAGTGGTCCCTAAGGCAATGCAAAAAGAGATCATTCGAAGTGTACACGAACCTGGTCACATCAATGCTCAAAAGGTAGAAAAAATCATTGGGAAGGAATATTACTTTCCTCGTATCCAAAAAAGAATTGCGGACGTTATTTCGAATTGCGTGTCTTGCATCCTCGCAGTTAAGAAAAGCGGAAAACAAGAAGGTTTTCTAAACCCTATAGACAAAGCCGATATACCCTTACACACATACCATGCAGACCATCTTGGCCCGTTGCCCTCAACCGCTAAAAACTATAAGCACGTATTTGTCATTATGGATGGCTTTACAAAGTTCGTGTGGATTTTCCCTGTAAAAACAACAACAAGTGATGAAGTTCTTAAGAAAATGGATATTGGAAACCCATATCGAATTATTACGGATAAAGGCGCTGCCTTTATATCGACGGCATTCAAAGAGTATTGCGAGCGGAGAAAAATTCTAAACGTTCAAATCACCACTGGAGTTCCTCGGGGCAATGGTCGATTGAAAATCCACTTAAATGGTATCAACAGGTTTCACGACTGCAAAGGACTATTAACTCAACAGTATTCAGAGCTACGAAAAAGACGCCATTTGAACTTCTGATCGGTGTACCCATGAGAAATGAAAAGGATATTAAACTTTCGGAAATGATAGAAGAGGAGATAAGGAGCGAGTTTGAAGCCAACAGAGTTGAACTACGAAAAGATGCTAAACTACAAATAGAAGCGTTGCAACAGGAAAACAGAAAAAAACTATGACAAGAGTCGGAAACCAGCTCATAAATATGCCGTACACGACCTTGAGGCAATACAACGTACACAATTTGGGCCAGGACTTAAAGTTCAACCTAAGTACCTCGGTCCGTATGAAGTGACAAAAATCAAAAGGAACGACCGCTATGAACTGAGCAAAATTGGAAATCACGAAGGACCCAATAAAACATCATCAGCTGCAGATCTAATGAAGCGATGGATGTGTGATGACGACGATACCGAATCTGATTCATCCGAGACGGATTCAGCACAGGGTGGCCGGATGTAGGATGCGCCTATTGGCAACACCCCCAATCGACGCACCATTCTTCGTCAAATCGTGGTACCGTTCAAGCTATCGGATGATCGATAGCCGAAAATCGACGGGAAAAGAGAGACTAGCGGCAGAACGATTACGACCACGCAACGGCTACGACGTATCGCGACGCCTCGTCATTTTTGTGTTCAATTTCCCTTAACCCAGAACCTTGCACTTTAGAAATAAATAAATAAGAAATACTTTTAAACAATTAAGATCGTGTTTTAATAGGCGCACCACTCCCACATATATATAGTTACGGCAACGACTTACGTCGCGCCTCCCAAACACCCACACAATCTTCTGAACGGCTACAGCAACCGCAAGACAACCGTGGTATAAGCCATGAAACAGTGATCATCCATACGATGCATTCGCATCTTCATAACGCACCAAATCCGCTGACACAAGAATGTACACCCACTTCCAAGATCATGAAACAATGATCATCCATACGATGCATTCGCCTCTTCATAACGCACCAAATCTGCTGACACAAGTATGTACACTCACTTCCAAGATCATGAAACAATGATCATCCATACGATACATTCGCATCTTCATAATGCACCGAGTCTATTTGTTGACACAAGTGCATCCGCTTGAAAAGAGAAACGAACATCGGTTTATCAAGAGATCATGTTACACTCCAATCAAGGGCAGAGATACAAGTTCAACATGAAACCAATATAAGGGCTGGGATTCCCCAGCGGCGAACTAGTTCGTAGCGTCGTCGAAACTCAAATTCATCTTCTGGCTCCAGTCGTCACCAAAAGCACAGAATAAAAGCAATACAACGTTAAAACCGACCGTGTTTAATTAAAAGCCCAAGTGTTGGGGCTAGAGATAATCTCTTTTTTTGTTACGCTCCCCGCTCGATACGTAACTATATATATAAAAAGAAAATATCGAAATTCGTGATGTCGGTGTCGGATGTCGGTTCAATCAGCTTGTATAAGCTAGATTGTGGCAAGCAATCAACGGCTTAGGGAATAAAGTGAAATAGCAACAACAATGTATGGGAAGTGTAGATAATGAATGATTAGATTGTTAGAGGATTAATAGTAATGACTGTGCAACTGATAAAATATTGATTTAGTGCATATTTGTTTGTAAATGCAGCGTGCCGTGTGGAAAAAGGTATTTATTTAACGACTGTGTCGGACACCGGCGATCATCAGTTTTGTCTTCAAGTTTGGTGAGGTGTGTAGTGTATCAAATATTGTCCGGCAAATTTAATTCAAGTAAAAATAATAATGGAGAAAATTGTGAAATTATTTCTGGATCTCAAAGTATTGAACAACCTACAAATTAGATTATTAGAACTATTGGTGGACCTGAAGGAGCAACAAAACCATTTGCCAGAGGAGAGATTGACTATCGAGTTTCTCGAGACGTACTATCCCGAAGAATCTTCACAAATATTCGAACTACTACGCGACACCGTAAGGTCATTAGCAGTGTTACTCTCAAAGGAGAGCGAAATGAGGTTAATGCGCTACTTACTATGTTCGAAAATAGAGCAACCAGTGCACTGTTTAAGTGGTTTATTGAGCACGGCGACCACATCCATGTCGTCCATGACTGCACCTACAGCAATGGGTGTTGCAGATGCTTTAACAAGTACAAGTGGGACCGACGATCTCGTCGAATTATATCGACACAAAAGCTTAGCCAAGAAGACATTGTCCTTCTCATCAAGTATCACTTTGAAGTTGGACGAAAAGTCCGTAGTGTATTCATCGGACAACACAACTTCTCCAGATTATTTATTGGACTTGAAGATATACGACCTGGACAAGATAGCACCCGAGAATCGAATGACGCAGAATATGTGGAAAGATGCGATCATACGGATGAAATTCTTTGGAACACAATTATTCGACAGTTCAATCTCTCAGACAGCGAGGCGGATGACTGCGGAATCAGTGAAGATACTTCAGAAAAGGGAAGTATAGTTGAGCGAGTTCGAAGGGAAACCACCAAAGGCAAAACGTCACAAGAAAAACAACAAGAACGACTAGAAAAATTCATCATGTCCATCGGTAAGGTACCATTACAGGATTTTATTACTGTTGAAAATAATACTTTGTTGTTGTCACATTTGTTTCATATAAAACTAAGTAGTTCATTTTATTTCATTCCAAAATAAACATCTCTGAATTCTTTTCATTCGAGAAATATTAATCAGATCGAACGAACAACAATTCCTTTTATTCTTTTTGTTCGGCAAATATTCTTCAAGCAATATTATAACTTTAACAGGTTATGGGCCCAGGTCGACGCTGAGAAATACATAGGTACAAAGGAATTATGCGATCTTGATTGATATTACGGGCTGGGAGCTCAACAGGATTTTTTTCTGCTCAACAAGGAGTGACGCCATTTTTTTTGTACATCGATAGCGAAATTTTTCTTTGCTTGCAATTTCCTTGATAATTGCTGGAGGCATTGGTAAAATTTCCGGGCATCGGTCAAAAATTGGGAAGAGCGTTATTGTTAGCGAAAATAAAATTTGGAATGGACAAGGAGACATCAGCAATTGAGAAATTCATCGACCCTTCGCAATGGATGATGTGGAAATTCCAAGTTCGAGTGAATTTGTTAGCATCGGAACTCTATGGCCTGGTAGATGGAACAAAAAGGAAACCAACTGATGTGAAAGACGCAAACTTCGCGAAAGTTTTGGCAGAGTGGGCTAAAAATGATGCCAAAGCACAAAAACTAATCGTGAATTCGTGCGGATCGAAGATACTTATACATTTGTGCACCTGTTCAACATCGAAAGAAATGTGGGAAAAGTTGCATTCAATATATGAGCAGAGCAATGATTCAGCCAAGCATTTAGTGGAAGAACAGTATTATGCATACAGAAAGGATCCGGGGCACGATATAGCTACACACATTTCATCTTTGGAAAACCTAGTGCAAAAGTTAAAAGCTATGGGAGTCACAATCGATGATAGTATGTTGATCACAAAAATACTGATGACGTTGCCATCAGAGTATCAACACTTTTCTACAGCATGGGACTCTACAGCGAGGGAGGAACGGACGATTACAAATCTAACAAATCGACTGATGGTTGAGGAAAGCCGGTTGGGGGTTCAGGGACTAAACTTAAGGGAAGTTGGAACGAGCGAGGCACTATTGGCCAAACAAAATACTGGTGAAATAAGAAAACATCATCATATGGATCATAAAAGGAAAAATAAACCAAAGCGAACTGGCAAATGCTTCAAATGTGGGTCAACGGAACATTGGAAACGGGATTGTAAAGCACAATTTGCAACAGAAAGTGCTCAGCCAAAGAAAACTCATGGGGACAAAGCTTTTTTTGGCAACATTGCCCAGTCTTTGGCAAAGAGTGATTCCTGGTTTGTTGATTCGGGTGCCACGAACCATATGTGTAAGCGCCGTGAGTGGTTTATGACGTTTACTCAATTAGATGAACCGATTAAAGTACTACTCGGAGACGGAAAATTGATGCTGGCAACTGGACGTGGTGATCTAAAGGTGTTATCATTTAACGGCAGCAAGTGGATCGAGAAAACAATGAAAAACGTTTTGTATGCACCCAGTTTGGTTGCGAATTTGTTTTCTTCGACAAAGGCGATGGATAATGGGCATACTAGTTGGTCAAGTAAAGAATTGTTTAAGCTCTTGGATGGTGACAACGTTGTGGCAGTGGGAGCAAGGCAGGGAGGTATGTTTCAAATGCTCTTCAGGGTCATCAAACCGACATTTGACAAATCAATGGTGGCTGTTAAAGACAGCTCTCTGCGCGTTTGGCACGAGCGCTTGGGTCATCAAAATCTGGCTCATGTTCGTAACTTGTTGCGTAGTAATGGGATTGGTTTTGTCGACGAAAACTTTGATTGCGATGGCTGTGCATTTGGGAAACAACATCGATTAAACTTTGGTTTGCGACCAGATAGATCAACAAAACGCGGTGAAATTATTCATGCTGATGTCTGCGGACCAATGGAAGAAACTTCGTACGGAGGCTCGAGGTATTTTGTACTTTTTAAGGATGATTTCTCTAAATTTCGATTTGTCTTTTTCCTCAAAAATAAGTCTGAAGTAGTTGAAAAGCTTAAAATAGTTCTTAAAATCGCTGAAAAGCAGTGCGGACATGCTGTTGTAAATCTTCAAACAGATAATGGGCTAGAATTTGTGAATTCTTGCATGAAACGGCTCTTGGAAGAAAAGGGCATTCATCATCGTCGTTCAGTCGCATATACGCCTGAGCAAAATGGATGTGTTGAGCGTGAAAATCGAACAATCATGGAATCTGCAAGATCCATGATCCATGCAAAGGGTCTCAACCCAAAGCTATGGGCAGAGGCAGTACAAACAGCTGTTTTCATCCTGAATCGGACGGGGACCAGTACAATGAAGAACAAAACTCCATACGAGCTTTGGTACCGTAAGCCTGCACGGTTTGAACATTTTCGTATTTTTGGATCAGAGGTTTATGTACATATACCAAAACAAAAACGTACCAAGCTGGATGCAAAATCGAAAAAATGCATTTTTGTTGGCTACGATGAAAGGCAAAAGGGATATCGTATTATGGATAAGTCGAATTGCATCTTGGTAGTACGTGACGTGAGGTTTTTGGCAGAAGAACCGTCTGCAGTCACAATTATCGAGGAAGATGATGCAGATTGTGACGCACATATAAGTGATAGTATCCAACAAGACGATAATGAAAGAGGTGAAGCTCGAAAAATAATAGAGGATGTACGTCGACGTCCGATAATGTTGCAAGACATTGATGAAAGCAATATATTGGAAACACGTTTACGTAACCGTCAAGAGAGTGCTTCAATGGCGATGGCCTTGTTGTCAGTCAATGAGGATCCACAATCATACGAGGAGGCAGTCAACTCATCAGAAAGTGACAAGTGGTTACATGCGATGAAGGAGGAAATCGATTCAATATTGGAAAATCAAACCTGGGTGCTGGTTCAAAAACCAAACGGTCAAAAGTTAGTGGACAATAAATGGGTTTTTAAGGTGAAGAAAAATCCAGGTGATTTGACTCCACGCTACAAGGCACGGTTGGTATGTCGTGGATTCACTCAAGAATACGGCATCGACTATTTGGAAACATTTAGTCCAGTGGTTCGATTTACATCATTACGCGCAATTTTGGCTCTGGCTGCAGAAAAGGGGATGCATATGAAGCAGTTTGATGTTAAAACGGCTTTTCTTAATGGCGATCTTGAAGAAGTCGTGTATATGCAACAACCTATTGGTTTCGATGACAACAGTGGACGCGTTTGTAAACTGCAGAAGAGCCTATATGGCCTGAAGCAAGCTTCACGCTGTTGGAATCGTAAATTCAAATCATTCATCGAGCTCTTCGGGTTTAAGGTTTGCAATTCAGACCCCTGTGTATTTGTGAGTCATCGTGAAGAAAATACGATAATTTTGGCGATTTATGTGGATGACGGGATCGTGGTAGGCGACGATATGGCCATTGTGACATCGGTTATCAAGCACCTGCAGAAACATTTTGAAATAAGAACGATGCAGGTGGGTTGCTTTCTTGGATTTGAGATCGATCAACGAGGCGATGGTTCTATTTTTATGCATCAGACTGCGTATGCACGAAAGGTTTTGGAACGATTTCATTTTGAGGACTGCAATCCGGTTTCTGTTCCTAGCGATCCAAACCAGGTCTTATCTAAATTCGATGAGTCGGGGCCAAGTAAGTTTCCATATCGGCAATTGGTTGGAAGTCTGATGTACCTAGCTATTGCAACAAGACCAGATATAAGCTACGCTATCGGGAACGTCAGTCGATATCTAGAAAAACCAACACTGATTCATGAGAATGCAGTGAAGCGTATACTGAAGTATATAAGGGGCACAATCAGTTATGGGGTTCTATACAAACGTGGTGGGCATGGCCGTCTGTGTGGCTTTAGTGACGCGGATTATGCTGTTGATGTTGTGACTCGAAGATCAACGTCAGGTTTCGTTTTTAAATATAACGATGGCATAATAAGTTGGAACAGTACACGGCAGAAATGTGTTTCGCTTTCTACGACAGAAGCAGAGTACATTGCGGCATCTGAGGCAATTAAAGAACTAGTTTGGTTGCAACGGTTGTTTCTAGAATTAACACCCAACAAGATTGATGACATCACTTCATTTTTTATGGACAACCAAAGTGCTATCCGACTGATAAAGAACCCCGAGTTCCACAGGAGAAGCAAACATATCGATGTAAGATACAATTTTATTCGTGAGAAATTCGAGGAAGGTTGCTTTGATCTCCAGTATGTCTCAACAAAAGAAATGGTCGCAGACGTTCTTACAAAAGCTCTACCAAAAGAACGTTTTCAGTTCCTGCGTGGACTGATGGAGGTTGTTTCAGTGGAAAAGTAATTTAAAGTTTTTGGTGTGGTGCATTTGAAATAATGAAGATTTTGCACAGTTTGAATGTTGACAAAAAGTGGGAGTGTTGAAAATAATACTTTGTTGTTGTCACATTTGTTTCATATAAAACTAAGTAGTTCATTTTATTTCATTCCAAAATAAACATCTCTGAATTCTTTTCATTCGAGAAATATTAATCAGATCGAACGAACAACAATTCCTTTTATTCTTTTTGTTCGGCAAATATTCTTCAAGCAATATTATAACTTTAACAATTACAACCTCAGACTTTTTAGAATCCGAATGGAAATATCATAATGATCTATCCACTTTATTTAAAAATGCTATTAATTATGTGAAATACAAATTTTATAAATTTCAATTGAGAGACTATAGAAACTATTATGAAAATTTGTCTATTTTACCTTATTGGGATACGTCAAGTAGAGATATGTTTACTGAACATTACCTATCGTTTGAAATTTCAAAAAAAATGTTATATAAATTGTTAATATGGCAAACTAACGATGATATATGTATGACAGACCTAGATAATGGAATTATCAATGTTGATTTCGATTGGAAACCCAATTTTTACGAATATGTTAAAGATTTAATATTGTTTATTGACAAAAAGCGTGGAAAACTAAATACTGATTGTTACATAAGTCCACCTTGTGCTGGGAAAACATTGTTTTTAGATTTGGTTCGTGACTATCTGATAAACTGTGGACAAATGTTAAATTGGAATAGGAATTCAAACTTTCCTTTACACAGTTGCGGTTTCACTAGAGTCATATTTTGGAATGAACCAAATTATGAATCTGCTGTTGAAAAAAACTTACTAAAGTTGTTAGGAGGCGATAGTCTAAATGCAGCTGTTAAAAATCAAATGGATGTTAACATCGAGAAGACTCCAATCTTCGTATCAACCAACAAGGACCCATTTCCAAAAACTCCAGAATTTAATTATCGTGTTAAAAGATATTATTGGAAATATGCTCCATTCTTACGTTTAATATCTGGTCGTAAATTTCATCCTTTAGTGTTTCAATATTTAATTAATGATTGCGAAAATTATTATAGTGATGATATTACCAATTATCAAGAGAAATATGTAGAAAGCGATAACAATTTCTTAAAAAGTTTAAATATTTACACTCCAGTTCAGATAGTAAATGCAACTACTGATACTGACACAGACACACATGTCGAGTTAAGCGATAAACATGAATAAATAAACATTATATACTTTTATGAAGAATTTCTTTGTGTTTGTATTTCATTTGAGTATAAATGGAAGGTTCGGGTGAAATTCTCAGCAGTATGCCGCAGTTCACTTTTCCAGGTTATAAGTAGCTGTGACCAGGTAATCCGATTAATAACGGCGAACCGATAAATAGTGCTGATTTGATAGCGCGCTCACATGACATTGAGTACTCGAAAGCTAAGACAAAACAAGATATTTTCAACGCTGATAATAGAGCTATTCAGAGATTCTATAACGACTTTATACAAGAACCAAAGATTGGAAGTATACTTGGCGCAGTTGGACTAAGTATAAAACGCGGAGTCGAAAAATCATTAGATAGCATAATCTATCCTAAACTTTCAGGTAAATATGCCACCACCAAAAAAAAAAAAAAAAAACATACGGGGGTATGTTATTAATGCCATTCAAAAAAAAAAAAAAAAAAAAAAAAAACGCAGAAAATAAACGTCAAGCAGATCCGGCTTCCGCAACTTCAAAGAAAAGTAAACGACAGGTTTTGAAGAAAATCTTGATCAATTCGAGTCTGACGCGAAGAAGAACATCTCAGGAATCTCGCATCTGTCTTTCAGACTCTAGACAGAGCCAATATGAAAGTACAGATAGATAAATGCGAATTCCTCCAAACTTCGGTAGAATTCCTTGGCTTTGTCGTCAGTGATGAAGGCATTAAGACCAATCATATGAAGGTTAAAGCTATCGTTGATTTTCCACCGCCAACAAACCTTAAGGAGTTAAGATCCTTTTTGGGTATGTCAGGCTACCACCGCCGATTCATTCCCGGTTACGCTAAGATCGCGCAGCCTCTAACAGTACTCCTAAGAGGAAAGGAGGGAAACGGACGAGTATCAAAGAACTGCTCAAAGAAAGTACCGATTCGGTTAAACGAGGAAGGACTTCGCGCTTTCCAAGCTCTGAAAAACTCTCTTTGTTCCCGAGAAGTAGTATTGGCCTATCCAGAACTAAACAAAGATTTCGATTTGACAACCGACGCATCCAACTATGCAATCGGTGCAGTGTGGGAAACTAATAACCTACATATCTATCCCGAACGCTTAGTAACACTGAGGCGGCATACGCTACCAACGAAAAAGAGTTACTGGCCATCATCTGGGCTCTGAACAGCTTGAGGAACTTCCTGTACGGATTAAAGAAGGTTAATATATATACCGACCACCAACCGTTAACCTTCGCACTCAGCAACAAGAACCAGAATGCTAAAGTGAAGCGATGGAAATCAATACTTGAAGAATACAATCACGAAGTCATTTACAAGCCTGGCAAAACGAACATCGTTGCAGATGCCTTGTCTAGACCACCAACGCAAACCTTGATAAATTCCATGACAGCTTCACAACACAGTGATGATAGCTCATCACATAGTTTGATACCATTTGTTGAAACACACCTTAACGCCTTTAAAACACAATTAATCCTCAACCTCGGAGAATATAGCCAGTACCAACTCCTAAGACCCTTCCCACGGTACTGGAGATACATTATTACCGAACCACAATATACCAAAGAGAACCTAGTGGGCATATTTAGGCGATTCCTGAACCCCCACGTCATAAATGGGATTAAAACAGAAGAACACGTAATGGGTCTTATCCAACAAATTTATCTCCTCTACTTCAGCAACTTTAAAGTCAGATTTACTAGAATGCAAGTAGAAGATGTATGCGACGACGCACGACAGGAAAACATGATAATCGAATGCCATAAAAGAGCTCACAGAAGGGCTCATGAAAACAAACTTCAAATTTTGGAAACACATTATTTCCCCAAAATGAATTCAAAAATAAAAAAGATTACCAAACAATGTAGTGTATGCAAAAGCAATAAATACGACCGTTACCCAAATAATCCAGTTTTAGCTCCTACCCCTATTCCGGAAATCCCAGGACAAATTCTTCACGTGGACATATATTCCACACAATGTCATCTCGTCCTAACCGCTATCGATAAATTCAGCAAACTAGCTCAAACAAAAATAATAAAGTCCAGAGCAATCAGGACATAAGAAAGCCCTTAAGAGACCTTTTGTTCTTCTATGGAGTCCCTAAGTAGGTGGTAATTGACAACAAAAAGTCATTGAACTCCGCTTCTATCACCTTTATGATGGAGGACCAGCTAAACATCAAAGTATTCAGAACACCATCTTATAAGAGCGAAGTGAATGGACAGGTTGAACGCTTCCATTCCGAAATTATGAGGTGCCTTAAAGCTGATGCAGTGGAACTAGTGGAGAGGTTTGCCTGCAAGCGTTTTCATCAGTATCTGTGTGCCAAAAGGAATATAATTATAGAATCTGACCATCTCCCATTACAAACAATTTTTAAAAAAATCAATTTTGGAAACATCAAAACGCTTACAATGCATGAGACTGAGCAACGTTATGATATCAAAATAGTGTATAAAAAAGGTAAGGAGATGTACTTGGCTGATACCTTGTCTAGAGCCGTATCTCCGATACGTAAATCTGATGACTTATGCCCACACTTTGAAATTTATATGCTAAATCAAATAGAAGAATTATTTTCAGATATCGCTCAAATAAACACGATAGATGACTTGCACATAAAAGACAGCCGGATAGAAATAATAAAACAAGAAACATTGTTGGATACTGTTGAAAGAATCATCCCTTAAACATACACTGCCACAATAACATCATACGATCCTGACTTATATACAAATATTGTTACGCTATCTAACACACTTGCACCATGTATTTATTTTTCCTTACATTGTACCTCTCATTTCTTTGGCAAATATAGTCTTCTTTGTAACGTCATTGAGATCGGTCGTGTCATTTTTATCATTTGGTGCCGAAACCCGGGAAACGCGAAATGGAAGTGGCGGCTCGTGGTGCATTTAGGTCGCAATTAACGAAAGTCGCAAAGACGGCGTCCGTCTTTTCTGGAGTCAGAAGACTCACGCATTATCGGTCAAGACGTGGAAGTGCTAGAGACAATTGAAGACGAACTGTGTACTCTGATTGCACGATTAACGGCAGTGTCCGATAGCATTAAAACCGCCGATCAGCAGTAACATAGCAAAAAATTTCGAAAAATAGTTACGTATGAAGATACCGCAGTGTCGATAATATCGCGTTTAAAAAATCGGTTAAAAAGAGTGCGCGACAGATTAAAGATCATTGAGTGTCCTAAGGAGCTCATCAACTGGAATCATCCTAAGCCAACGTTAGCCGTGAAATTGCCTCAATTGGAACTAAAAAAATTCGGTAGTGAATTGAGGGATTGTTTGCCCTTTTGGGATCAATTCAATACGGTAATAAATCAAAATGCTGACCCCGCCGGTACAGATAAATTTCAATATCTGGAAAGTGGATTGTATGGGGCGGCCAAACGCGTAATAGCAGGACTTACCCCATCGGCAGCTTGCTATGACGCAGCTGTTCCTCTGCTTTTGGAACAATACGGTAATAACGACAAACTTGTAGACAACTACATGAAAAAAATATAGAATTTACTCCCCGTTACTTTAAAAACGGATGTCCTTGGGCTGAGAAGTTTATATAGCACAATTACTACCACAATAAGATCTTTGACAGCATTAGAAATACCATCAACCCAATATCGCGTAATGCTAAGGTCATTCTGCGTTGTTTGCCGGTCGGCTTACGTGTAGATTATTATCGTATAGTGGAGGGGAAGTTCCCAGATAATGATGAGAGTGCAACAAAACATAGTGATTCACCAACACAAACACTCCTTTGCGACGACAGCGATTCGTATGTACAAAATATCTTGCGGTACCTTAACCCTCACGTGGACGGAAATTTAAATGTACCCACATGGACAGTATCTACCAGGGTAGATACAAAAAAATCGTATGCGTTCTCTATAAGTTTTTTTCAGCAAGCTACAGTTTTTCTTTGAATATTAGCTTTTTGCACTCATATTTCTTTCAAGTTAAGTTTTTTTTTTTTTTTTCGTTCTTTTGTTTTGTTTTGAGTGCATCTGTCGAGCTCTTTTGCATTTCAGAGTAAAGTTTTTCACTCATTGGCTTTACTTGGGTTCTTGTTTTATTATCTCTCCAGATAGCCGTTATTTCTTCAATTAGGTTCATTTGGAAGTATTTTTTTCAGTGAGTAGTCGATTGCTAAAGCACGCACTTTTTGTACAAATGGAGGACATTGAAAGTGATTTTGAATACCTTTCAGTAGCAGCTGTTTCTAGGTAAAAAAAAAATGCTAGCAGGGTTTATAAAATCGTAGTAATTATTCTTTCGATAGGTTGTCTTATGACAATCAGCAGACATATTTTGAGCGACTTCTTGAAGTAATTGCCTCCGATTCAGAATCAGAATTAGAGGAAGGTGACACAGATGCTGACCCTGAAGACAACTTGTTGCCTGTAGAAGCAAGTGTTCCAGACAGAAATCAGCAAATAGAAGTAGAGCTAAATAATGATTGCGATTCTGATTCTAATTCTGATAGTCAAGATGACAATGTATCGGTAGATGGGTTATTGTGCAAGAACGTTATCGCTGATAGCGAAGGATCAGGCATCACGGAAGCAGGACGTAGTTTTTGGACTGGTAAGGATGGTACTAAGTGGTATAAAAATGCACCAAATTTGCAACGTCAAGGGGCGCGTAATATTTTCCGGGACACGCTATTTGTGGGCCCAAATCCTGTTAGAAAAGGTCTTACAGATGTGGACACTTTCTTCTGTATAATGAGTCCTTCTATTCAGGATATAATTTGCCGTCACACCAACAAAAGGGCTGTTAGTGATTTGAATAAATGGAATGAACAGCATCCTGAGAAAACTCCTTTAGAATGGAAACCTCTTCACGTACAGGAGTTTTCCGCTTATCTGGGTATTTTGCTTGTGATGGGCTGTCACCGATCTAACTATGAAACAGTGGAAGAGCTGTGGAAAAGCAAAGCGCTTCCCATTTATCGAGCAACGATGTCGGTGAGGCGCTTCAAGGCAATTTCGAGGTTCATTCGGTTTGATTCAGATGCAACACGTGCAACTCGGCTGGCCACTGATAAAGCTGCTGCCATAAGTGATATCTTTGATATGATAAATGCAAATTTAAAGCTCAACTTCAGACCATACGAATCGATCACAGTGGATGAGCAGTTGTTTCGTTATAGAGGTCACACGAGGTTTACCCAATATATGCCTTCGAAGCCGGCCAAGTACGGAATCAAATTCAGCTGGGCTTGTGATTCCGCAACAGCATACCCACTAAATGGGCAAATTTACACTGGGAAGATTAGTAGCACCAGAGATGTAAACCAAGGTGAGCGAACAGTGAAGCAACTGGTAGCTCCATACAAAAATACTGGACGAAACGTGACTATGGACAATTTTTTCACAGCCCTCCCACTAGCAAGCGAATTAGTTTCTTGGAAATTGTCGATTGTTGGAACTATAAAAAAAAAACAAACGCTGCTTTACCTCTTGAGTTCAAGCCGTCGAAGAACCGGGTTCCTTTGTCTTCTGAGTTCGGGTTCAGTCAAAATGCTGTGTTGTGCTCCTATGTACCCAAGAAAGACAAAGCCGTTGTTTTGCTCTCCACTTTTCATCGTGATAAGTCTGTTTCCGGGCCCAAACAGAAACCAGAGATTATACACTACTACAATCAGACTAAAGGGGGAGTTGATGTCATGGATAAAATGTTGAGTCAATATACAACGAAAAGAAAAACTAACAGATGGCCCAGGCTATATTTTATAATTTGCTGGACATTTCAGGGCTTGCAACTTATATAATTTTTTCGAAAAACAAATTTCAAAGTCCGGCCGATGTAAAGAGTAGCCAAAGACGTAAATTTCTTGAACGATTGGGAGAGAATTTGTGTATGCCACACATCGGGTGTCGAGCCCAGAATCACAGAGTGACAGGCATTTTTGCAATAAAAAACGCTATGGAATGTTTGTTGGGTCACTCAATAAATGCAAACGAGCCTGCAGATGAAGATTTCATTCCTAACGACCCAGAAGATCGGGACTCCAGCGGTCGTTTACGGCAAAAGGGTGGATGTTATATGTGCTACCAGCTGAAGAAAAAAAAACGTGCTACGCGACAAGCCTGTGTTAGGTGCAAAAAACCTGTATGCGCTGAACATAGTCTCACTTAGACAAAGTGTGAAAAATGTTACATGAGTAAATAAAAGTATTATATTTTTGTGAGTAAATTTGTGGATGTCTTTATTTTGCTATGGTTTGCTACTTCGCTAGGTGTTTGTTTTTTGATTGTTTATTTGTATACTTTCTAGCTCTATTTGGTGCACGTTCTTATTTTCGTATCGAAACCAAATAGTATTCATGTAACGTCAACGAATATCTACCTGGGTAGATACTGTCCATGTACGACAAAAAACAGACAAAATTAAAAAAATGGTGAGAAAGGATAATCTCTTAGTAACTTTTTGATAATTATCTGCAATAAAACAAAAATGTAGTCACTGATTCGAAGCTGCATTAAAATCTAATAAAAAACCAAAGAGATATTTAGAAATGAAAATTCAAATATCTACCCGGGTAGATACTGTCCACGTGAGGGTTAAGAAAGAAGTAGAGGCTTTGGAAAAAAGGAACATCACTCCACTCCCTACACGTGCAAAGCCAACGGCATCGACAACTGCTGCAAGTCTGTTAGACCCATCATTTAAAAAATACTAAGCAATAAGAAAACGGGATGTAATCTCTGCGCGTACACTCATGGCTTCAATTCTTCGAATGTGTTTTTAAGTGCAATTCGACAAATCATTGATGGCGGTAGTCAACATACATACATATATAAAGGAAAGCTCAGTGGAGAGACTGATGTTATCATACAGTGGTGCGGTGGAAATGGCCATTATTCCCTTTGGTGCAACGGCTCATAATCAAACATTAAACAAATTTCGAAAAGTAAAAGTGTCACTAAAGAGCCAATACAGTAACAAGATGATAGTGGTAGAAGCAGTTGTTGTGCCGGAAATATGTATGTGTCGACGTTTTAAAAGTTCCGGATAGTTCTTGTCGTCTATTTCGCAAGTTGAAACTGGCAGATCAAGCAGTTATTGACATGGAAGCCGAGGATGGTCTGAGCCTGCTTATTGGCTCCAATTACTACTGGGAAATGGTCAGTGGTAGACAATGACGCCTGTTACCCCAACTGAGAGCTGTTGAGACTATTTTTGGATGGGTGCTTCAAGGACCTCACTCATCGGCGGATGAAGTTGGCAAGTGTACTCATTCTGCCGTTGTAACAAATGCGCTGCGTTTGCCAGACTTTACCAAACCGGATCTGTCTGCCATTTGGTCCCTGGAGTCTATCGGAATACGAGGAGAGGAAGAGGAGAAGACGCACATAACTGCGGAAAGTCGGAGCTCGCTATGAAGCCAGGATGCCTTGGAAGGATCCACACTTAGTGTTTGAAGACAACCGAGAGCTTGCGGTAAGTCGGTTGAATCATTTAACAAAACGCTTATCTAGGCATCCGGGGAAACTAAGAGAATATGACCTGGCTGTTTGTCGGATGAGGTCATGTCAAATGTATCCTGACTTATATACAAATATTGTTACGCTAACTAACACACTTGCAACATGTATCTATTTTCCTTAAATTGTGCCTCCCATTTCTTTGGCAAATATAGTCTTCTTTGTAACATCATTGAGATCGGTCGGGTCATTTTTATTAGGTGCTTCCTTACAAAAGCTGGAGAAAATTGTTCTTTATGGATGGCCACCCGACAAGCACGGTATGAATGATGACGTCAGCTGCTACTGGAACTACAGAGAGGATATAACTCTTCAAGATGGAATTTTGTTGAAAGGTGATCGCATACTCATTCTAAGTAAGCTGAGAAAATCTGTATTAAACAAATTACACTACAGTCACCAAGGCATACAGGCACCCTGAGAAAAGCCAGAGATTCCGTTTTTTGGCCAAATATTAACAATCAAATAAAAGAAGTATGCATGAAATGTGAAATTTACCTAGAAAATAGACCTAATCAACAGAAACCACCACTTCAGTGTCCCGTATTACCGGACTTGCCCTTTCAACGAATCGGATTAGATATTTTTGAATTTTTCAACAATACAAAAAAAACTGTATTTTCTAGTTACCGTGGATTATTTTTCAGATTATTTTGAAGTAGATGAATTGACCAACTTAACTGCTTCTTCAGTAATCTGTGCGTGCAAAAAGAATTTCAGTCGCCATGGCATCCCACAAGTTGTTGTCTCAGATGGTGGTACGGCATTCAACAATAGAGAGTTCGAACAATTCGCAAAAGAATGTGTATTTCAACACGCCAGGAGCTCATCTCATTACCAAGAAGGAAACGAAAAAGCAGAGTCAGCTGTCAAAATAGCTAAAAGTCTTTTGAAAAAATCAAAAAGATCTGGAAACTGTTTTTGGAAAATCGTTTTGGAGTACCGTAACACAGAAAATCATATTGGTGCTAGCCCTAATCAACGTCTAATGTCGAGAAGAACTAGAAGCTCAATTCCGGTCACAAAATAAAAGCTTCAACCGATGCTGCAACCCAACGTTAGGGAAAAAATAATTCACCATAAACAAATAACCAAAAAATATCATGATAAATCGAGCAAAAATTTACCGCCTTTAGAATACGGACAGGTTGTGATGGTTCAACTTAAGCGAAAACCAGGATATGCCACCTGGACCAAAGGTAATATTACGGGTATAAAATCTAACAGAACGGCAACAGTGCAGATTGGGAGTAACCGCAAACATATATTACAATGTCCAGCCAATAACCCTATTCAAAACAACTCTTACAATGATGAATTGAACACTGGAACAAGCTCACAACAACAAACGAAGAAGATGAGTCAAATGATAAAGAACGGTGTTTTAGAGAACAGATGGATGAAAGATTTACCAATGAAGATCACCAAGCAATGGTAGATGAAACGGAACCCATGGGAAGATCCAAAAGAAAAGTTCGTCGACCAAAACGGTTTCAACAATGAACTCATGTTCAATATAGTATCTGTATTTGTATTTGTATTTATTCATTTTAATTCAAGTACAAAATTTATATTACAAGAGTTAGTTGGTACTTTCAATAAATTAAAAAATGAATTAGATGGCATTTTGTATTTTGTGCAAAAAGATACTAAAATAGTGTTAAATGCCATTTCTAATGGATTTTTATATACATTTTTTTTAAAGAAATGAGATGTGGGTGGGGTGACCCTAAAAACTCGAATTCAGAATTTAAATTTTTAAATTTATAGTGAAAAGAAGAAAGAAAAAAAAAAAAAAAAAAAAAAAACAATGGAAATACAGCGTTATTAAATAACAGTAAGTTACACCAAAATGTTAGACAACAGGTTTTCCAAGTTAATATAATACAAGTCTAAAAGCCAAACCTTAACACACTTTTCGAACCTTCTAGAAAAAGTTATTGTTCTAATCGACAATGGAAGCTTATTAAATAATCGGCACGACGAAACCAAATAAAAGTTACGAAAAGCAGATGTACGGAAAGGAGGTACGGTGACGACATTCAAAAGGTTTCTACGTAGATTGTAGCTGGAAAACAGTCTGAAATTAAGATATCCTGATCTTTTAAAGAACGTCTTAAGAACTTTAAAGCAATACATGTGACGAACTGGAAGAATTTTCATATCTTGAAAGAGTGGAAAACTAGCACACCGACGGTTCTTGAAAGATATTATCCTTATAACACTTTTCTGTAGAGTAAGTAAAGGCATAATTTTATTCTTATAAGCCCCTCCCCAACAAGTAATTCCATACTGAAGTTTGGAATGAAAAATGCCATAATAAATAGTTTTTAATAGCTTTTTAGAACAGACATTTCTCAGATAAAAAAAATTCCGTAGAGTACTGCAAAAGTATTTTCTTAAAGCTTCAGTATGGCTAGAAAATGACAACTTAGAATCAATCAGGAGACCCAGGTATTTAAACTCATTTACTTTCTCTATTAGGAAGCATTTTTCATTACAGTTTACACTGCTAAGGAAAGGTGGACAAATTAGGTCAGCATCACACTTACAACATGATAGTTTGAACCTTGGACATTCCGGCACATGAAAATACACATTCGCATAGGCTCTAGCCGAGGAAGATAAACTGAAATACATAATTTTAGTTTTCGAACTTATGCTTAAATGATGCCTAGCGAACCAATTACGTATAAGGCTAAGATCCCAATTATTATCGGCTACAAGATCCAGTGCACTAGGAGAGCCGTACGCGCAACCCACATCATCTGCAAACGCAGTAAGTTTACTCTTTATGTTTAAAGAGAACAAAGAGTTGATATACACAAGGAACAAAATAGGTCCCAGCACAGAGCCTTGAGGAACACCCAAATTTAAAAAACCTAATTCACTCCTCGTATCATGAAACTTCACTCTTTGACATCGGTTTGATAGGTACGATTGAAGCCAATCGAGCATAAACCCTCGAAATCCAGCTTTTTCAAGTTTTTCTAATAGTATGCTATGATTAACCAGATCGAACGCCTTTGTTATATCTATGAATAAGCTAGCAGTAAACTTATTCTCATCGAGATTCAAAAAAATATTTGAACAAAAGTCTAAAAGTGCATCTTCGGTAGATATATAAGGCTGAAAACCAAATTGTCTAGGGCTGAAAAATTGTACCTTTTGTAGAAAAGATACTACACGTCCTTTGATAGCTTTTTCAAACACTTTACTGCAAACAGGAAGAAGCGAAATAGGCCTATAATTTTTCATATCCAGAGCAGAGCCTTTTTTAAATAATGGTACTACATCGGCACATTTTAAAGCCTCTGGAAATATTCCAGAGAAGATGCTACGGTTAAAAATGTCTGCTAGTACATCTACTACAAAGCATGCTATTTGTTTTAAAAGTTTGTTCGAGATGCCATCATAACCACAAGCATTGGAGTTTTTCAGAGACCCGATTATTTTTAGAAGTTCCAATCCAGATATAGGCTCAAAAACAAAACTATTAGTTTGAAATTGATCACAACTGTCCAAGTTATTACAGGAGCACTGAAAAGAATGAGCAGAGTATGTTGGAGAGCTATTCGCTATGGAAGTAAAGAAGGCGTTAAAGGCATTCGCAATGCCCAGCTTGTCAGTAACCTCACGGTTGTCAACACAGAGCGAGAGCGGTCTTGAAGTAGGAGAAGATTTATTCAGAATACTATTAACTACCTTCCACTCAGATCTAAGATTGCCCCTAGAGGAAATAAACTTGTTCCGATAGTAATTATCGCGGATAATACGAATTTCTTTTTTAAGATCCAAGGATATCTTTTTAAGCTTATTTTTAAAACGAGAGTTTAAGGGATGCTTGGAACACTTGATCCTTAGCTTGTTTTTTGTCCTAATTTTGTAAATGAGCTGACTAGTAATCCATGGTTTTAGTCTTACCAATGGCTTTTTTATAGGGACAGAGGACGAGCAATTGGAGATATGGTTAGTTAAGGAAGTAATAAATAAATCGTAAGAATCGGATGCATTACTCGAAACGTAAACTCTATTCCAAGATTCGTAAGACAGATCCTGCCTAAGTTTCCTATAATCAATTATATTCCTCTTCAGAGGAACAACATCCCTACGTCTTGTTCTTTTGCAAACAAATGCATCCACTATTAGAGCCGTCATTGCGTGATCCGTAATTTGAAAATCAAATACACGCTTTTCACAGGAGTCTAGAGAGCAGTTCATGAAACTAGCGTAAATATGATCAAGGCAACTATTAGAAGTTAATCTAGTGGCCTCGTTTATTAGACTAGCCAGACCGTGCGAAGCTAATAGCGCCAAATATCTAGATGTAAATTCGGTGTTATCAAGTAGATTTAAGTTGAAATCACCCAAGACTATTAAATTCTTTGATTTTAAATTATCTAAAAGATATGACAATTCCTCCATAAACGACACAACATTGAATTTATGCAGTCTATAGACAGACACAATCACTAACTCAATCTGCTTAAACCTTACAGAAACCTTCAGTACATCCGCACTTTGAAAATTTACACAATTGACATCGGTCACAATTAAGCTTTCTTTAACGAAGCAGCCTACACCACCTGATGCGTAACTTTCATTTGGATTCGCGTAGAAAACAAAACCTGGTAAATGGTAGTCGTTTAATTCAAACCCATAGATCCAAATTTCGGACACAACAACTATATCAGGAAGGCAAAGAAATGAATTAAGATGGGTAACGAGAGAAGAAAAGTTTTCTCTCAGACTTCTAACATTCTGGTGTATAACAAACAATTTATTAAAACAATAGGAACTATCTGTAAAGAATTTGTCACTATTGGAGCTACTGATATCAAGGATGGAAAAGTCGTCATTTGAATTATGGTTGTTAGAATTCATAGAATAAGCAAACAAAATATATGTATGTATGTAAATAAATGTAAATTTAAATAAGTGCAAGATCATCAAATGACCTTATACAAATGACTTTTCCACCCTCCGTTTTTCTGAGAAGAATTTGGTTATTGTTAAACCAGACAAATTTATAGTTTTTATGCTTTCTTACTTCCTTGGTCTTCAAAAAGAGGGCACGGGTGTAAGATGTGAGTGCATCATTAATATAAATTCTGGTTTCTCCTTTGCCGCCGCTGCTGCCGCCACTGTTGTTTGGTTGGTCATTTTTGTTGACATCAGTTCCCTTAGTTGTTTTGTTTATTTTCTTCCTTTTCTCCTTCATAATGAGCTTCTTCATTGACAGGTTAGCGAACTTCACACATATGATGGATTTGTTGGAAGGACCTCTGTTTTCATTGTCTCGTTGTTTCTTCACATAGCACTGTTCAATTTCAGCATCAGGAACATCAATAGACAAAGAATTTTGAAACAGTTCTTTCGCCTTGTTGAGAGCATTACTGTTGTTGGCATATGGCACACCAACAATTTCAATGCTATTGTTTAGAAGGTGTTGTTGTTGCCAATTAAGTCTGCTCTCCAATGAATTTACCTTCTTTTTTAAATTCAAATTTTCGGTTTGTAGCTCGTTGATAGAGGCAAGAAAACGGCTGTTTATTGCCTCTAACTCGGTGAGCTTTAGGTAAACCATCCGAAGAGTGAATTCTGGTTCTGTTTCAATCTGTGGTTGTGAATCCAGAAGTTCTGCAGTGGTTTTGTTTTTGCTGTTCTTGCTGTTACCCTTACAGCTAGCATTCGAAGAGAACGGAAGGCTGTTGGTTGATTCAGCGTACTGCTTATTGTTGTTGCAAACAGGTGCTTCAGGCAGATGCATAGATCTTCGCCGAAGAACTTCACATTTGTCACAACGAAATGCCTTTCCGGCAGAAATCATGTAGTCCGCATCTTGTTCACTTAAGTTAGCACAGGAAAAGTGAAAGAATCCCAAGCATATACTGCAGGAGATCTTTGTTGAGCAATTTCTTTCGATTTTTTCCGAACAAACTGTACACTTCATGGTGAGAAGAGAAACGTTAACACTACTCGCTTTGAGATGTTCACCCCACAACACTCAAAACAACACTGTATCCATGCATCTATTATAATGTTAATTTAAAGTAGATAGGGTGTTATAGCATGCAGAACAAATACAGTTAACTTTAATACATATAACAGTACCATGAAACAAATGATATATTGAATAAAGCGAGTCAGTCAATTTCTAGTGCTCGAATTGGCATGTCGTTTTACTGACTTTACAACAGGGCTATTATAGGAAATTCATTAAAAGTTTCGCCGAAATTACTAAACACTTAACTGAGTGCCTAAAGAGAGGAAGATCCGTCGAACTGAACGAAAGACACATTAAAACATTCCGACTTTGCAAAAATATCTTAACTAATGATCCTGTTCTCGAATACCCCGACTTTTCGTAACCCTTCGTACTCACTACAGATGCCAGCACCTTTGTTATTGGCGCCGTTCTTTCCCCAGGACCCATCGGAAGTGACCGACCCATTTGCTTTGCCAGCAGAACTCTTACAGATATTGAAATCAATTATTTCACTACAGAGAAAGAACTTCTCGCCATCGTTTGTGCTACAAAGTATTTTCGCCGTTACCCTTTCGGAAATAAATTCCAAATTGTCACAAATCACAAGCCTTTAACCCGGATAATGAGCTTAAAAGACTCTAATTCAAAGTTGGTGAGATGGCGATTGAAGCTGGAAGAGTTTGACTATGAAATATTCTACAAAAAAGGTACAGCTAATACAAACGCAGATGTCCTTAGTAGTGTCGACAATTCCCTCCGCACTTGAAGACTTAAACGACAGTATACCCAATACCGAATGACCCCTTAACGAATTCTCTCTCCAAATTATGCTTCAGAAATACAGTAAAAGTTGCCCTATGACACTTGAAACCATATTTAATCCGGCGTGAGTTAGGTCGGGTATGTCATATCCGAGAAGTTTTAAGGCGCAGATTATTTAATGTAACTGTAGCCATACGAGTCCTGTCGTTGTAGTGAGTGTGAGAGGGAAGTACAGCTTCGAGTTTAGTATTTCGACGGCGGTGACGGGAAATAGACGTGCGCAAACGTGGCTGGGGTACGTCATACCCGACCTCAAAGTCGGTGTTACATTTTTGTGTTGACAGTAAAGTTATGATTTATGGATATTTGTAGTATTTAGTGATTTATTTTTAGATTTTTAAGATGTCTTATGAGGAAAATGAACGTCGACTACAAGAGTTTTTGGAAAATTGCTCAAGTACTAGTTCCTGTGACTCCGAGAGTGAAGATGAAATTGACAGCGTTTCTCCGAGAAGTGAAGAAAGTGATTCGGAACAAGAGGATAATTTGGATCATTTGGAAGAGCCGGAGTGTGTCCCAGCGACTACTAGTCAGTCGCCTGCGGTAAGTGGGACTTTTTATACATCCAAGGATGGTACAAAATGGTCAAAAGATTGTCCTAAACAAAGCGTTCGAGTTCGATCTGAAAATATTATTACTAACGCTCCAGACGTAAAAGGTACTGCAAAGCTTGCTAAAACAGGGATTGAAACTTGGGGTCCCTTTACTATAGATAGTATGTTAAATACGGTACTTACATACACAAATATTCAAATAAACAATAAAAGGGAAATATATCCAGAAAATAGTAAGCAGTATTACATGAAACATGCAACTTTGGACGATTTGAAAGCATTTATAGGACTTTTGTATATAGCTGGCCTAAATCGCTCAAACAGACAAAATTTAAACGATTTGTGGCGTACAGATGGTACCTACAGGAGTTGAAATTTTTCGGACTACAATGCCACTGCAAAGGTTTTACTTCCTCCAAAATTGTTTGAGATTCGATGATAAAAGCACCCGGGGCCAAAGAAAAAAGACTGATAATCTAGCTGCAATAAGGGAACTTGTGGACAGTTTTGTTCAAAATATTCAAAAACATTACGTGCCTTCCGAGAACCTTACTATTGATGAGATGCTGTTATTTTTCCGAGGGCGATGTCCTTTCCGGGTATACATTCCTAACAAACCAGCCAAATATGGAATTAAAATTCAAGCCCTTGTAGATGCGAAGAAGTTTTTCATTCTCAAACTCGAAATATACGCAGAAAAACAACCACCAGGGCCTTACCAACTAAGTAACAAAGCCTTTAACATCGTGAACCGTTTAGTGGATCCAATAACAAAAACGAACAGGAATTTGACGTTCGATAATTGGTTTACTGGTTATCCTCTTATGATTCATCTGTTGAAAGAACATTCATTGACCTCTGTCGGCACAGTCCGTAAAAACAAGACAAGTGTACCTGTGGTCCTCAAAAAGGGAACAGAAGTAAGTTAACGCGACAAACTGTTTCGCTCCCACGCTTCCCACTGAAACATACGAATACCTTCATCCGATCGAGACATGACACCGTACGTGATAATATTTGCTGGCATCACGTCTACTTCGCGACAACAACCGATGCACCTCAACAACGGCAGCGATACCTGATGTCATCGTTGGAATCCAGAGCACTTCACACTTCCAGCTTCCGTTCGAGCGTCGCAGCATTAGTATTTAAGGTAGTGGATAAGTAATTCTGTATTCAGTTCTTTACGGGTTGTAAGGGGTACCTCTGCCCAAATAGAGGTAAGTAAATAAAAATTATTTTTTTAAGGTTTTTTAACTAGAAAAAAACTTAATTGGCGCCCGAGCAGGGACCGGTGGTGATCGCGACGCGTAGTGTGTAAGAAGTAAATCCAGTGCATCCGTTGCGTATAGGACCAGTAACCTCAAGTAGCTTTCGCGTCCTTACCGGTCTGCGTACGCGTCCGTGTAGTGGAGCCAGTAACCTCAAGTAGCTTCCGTGCCCACAGAAATAAACGCAACGTAACAACCCCGAATAAAAGGGTGGATCGAAAACACTATCTCGTCCGAAATCCCACTGGTCCGAGACAGTAACCGAAAAAGTGGAACAAAAATAACAATAAAAAAAGGAGAAAGTGTAGAAACAGTGAAATTAAAAATATGTATATGAATAAATAGTGCAAGTGCAGTTAAAATAATAATATAAATAAAAAGCAGTAAGAAAGAATAAAAAGTGAATAGAACCCCAGTGCATCCTTTAGGGAGCGGTAAAGTAAAACAGTGAAACCCCTTAGGGTGGCTAGAAGGTCCTAAGAACGCCTCTAGTCGCGTTTTAATAATCGATGAATTAAAATACATAAAGATATATGAAGAAATTTCAAATCAAATATTGAAACGAAAACTTAAAACGATATCGTGCCGTAAGTCGTGAAAAAACTCAGAATAGAATAGAATAGAAACTTAACTTTATAGTAGCATAGGAAAAGAATTAAGAACTGTAGATAGTAAGATAAATAAAGATTAATAAAATTTATACCAGTACGAAAATAGTAAAGAAATCCCAAAGTAAGAATGCCATTGACCAGATCTCAAGCATCTAATCCACAATTGGATGTGCCATCCGCCACTACCTCTGATCCCGATATGATTTCCCTTCCACCCAATCGGCTAAGTGTTGGTTCGATTACCGACATACTAGGCAGCATGAACGCTAACGCTTCATTCCGCTCCATTCCAGCTAACCAGTCAAATGGTGGGCCGGCTGCTGACATGCCAGGCAACACAAACACAAACGCTCCGCCTCGCGTTACTCCTATTCGTGAAACCTCGGAGGGTCAATCAACTCCTGAATTCAGTTCTCTAGTGTCATCTATTGTACGTCAGGTGCTCACCGAGCAAGGCCAGGATATTATTCAGAACATTTTAAACCCAAATGCACAACGTTTCAGCGGAGAAGACCAAACCATACTCCCGCAGTATCGCAACAAGTTGGACGATCTCGATAAGATCCCCGATGTAGTGCGATGCCTAAGAGAATTCTCCGGAAACGCTAGCGACTTTTCCTCCTGGAAAAAGAGCGTTGAACGCGTTCTTCAAATCTACGAACATACAAGAGGTACGCCGAAATACTATGGCATCCTGAACGTAATCAGGAACAAGGTGATTGGATCGGCAGATGCAGCTCTCGAAGCGTATAATACTCCGCTTAATTGGGAGAGTATTTGCCAATGTTTGACGATGCATTATGCCGATAAGCGAGACGTTAGCACATTGGAGCACCAAATGGCCTCCCTCGTGCAAGGTAACAACTCGATCCAAACCTTTTAGCAAACTGTATACTCCCACCTGACCCTTATCCTTAATAAAATATTGTTGACCCAAACATACAGGGATAAGGTTTTGGACACCTTTATCCGAGGCCTGAAGGGCGACCTACCAAGATTGCTAGGGATTAGAGAGCCCTATGATCTACCTCAAGCGCTGAGTATCTGGATGACCCAAACGATGAATCATCGATGCCTGAACTGGAACATTGCGATGTTAATTTTTTAGGCTAAACGACTCTTCCTTGCCATACATAGAGTGCAAGACGAAGAGTGGTAAAATGCTTAAATTTTTGATTGATACAGGATCATCTAAAAACTATATACAACCATCCACACGCTAATCAATCTCTTTAATTTGGATAACGTAACTCTCAGGTTCTTTCTCTTGCCAACTTTACACACTTTCCACGGTATCCTAGGAAATGACAGCCTCAGGAATCTGTCAGCTGTTATACACTCCAGGGATAACCACATGACAATATTCGGTTCCATAAAAATAAAATTAAGGCAATTAAGCTCTCCAACGGTAAATGGTTACATGTCAAAACTGATAACAAGTTCACAGTGCAACAAAACGTATTAAATTCAATTGTTAGTCGATTTCCAAATTTATTCTCAGAACCCGACGAAAAATTGACCTTTACGACCAAGGTCGTGGGGGAAATTCGAACCACTAACGATTCTCCGGTTTATAGCAAATACTACCCATTCCCTATGTCACTCAAAAGCGAAGTCGAAAGGCAGATTCGCACTCTCCTAGCCGATGGCATTATTAGACCTTCTCGATCTCCATATAATTCTCCCGTCTGGATCGTCCCGAAAAAACCAGACTCAACGGGAGCAAAGCAGTACAGAATGGTGATCGACTATAGGAAACTTAACAGTGTCACCATGAGCGATCGTTACCCTATTCCCGATATTAATGAAGTACTCTCACATCTTGGCGAGAACAAATACTTCACAGTTCTTGACCTTAAATCTGTTTTTTATCAGATCCCGTTGAAAGAATCCGACATAGAAAAGACCGCATTTTCCATAAACCACGGAAAATACGAATTCACAAGGCTTCCCTTTGGCCTGAAGAACGCGCCATCGATCTTCCAAAGGGCACTTGATGACATCCTTCGGGATTACATCGGAAGAACCTGTTATGTCTATATCGAGGATATAGTCATATTCAGTAGGACAGAAAGCGAGCATGCTCGGCATATAGAGGAGATATTTGAGACTCTCTATGATGCCAATATGAAAGTGCAGCTCGATAAGTGCCATTTCTTTAAAACGGGAAGTGGAATTCTTGGGATTCCTCATTTCATCGGAGGGGATAAAGACAAATTCTGCAAAGGTGGAGACTATAAAGAATTTTCCTGTACCACAAACCCTTAAAGACTTACGGTCATTCCTTGGTCTGTCAGGCTACTATCGTCGCTTTGTTAAAGACTATGCAAAGCTAGCAAAGCCCCTGACATCCTTTTTACGAGGGGAGGATGGACGACTGTCCAGACACCAGTCCGCAAAAAAACAAATATTTCTCGACTCGAAAGCCTTAGAATTCCTTAACAAAATTAAAAATTCTCTTATTTCAAAAGATATTCTTCTGACCTATCCGGACTTTAAAAAACCTTTTGAACTAACTACCGACGCTTCCAATTATGCAATAGGGGCAGCCTTAGCGCAAGACGGGAAGCCGATCACGTTTATTTCGCGAACGCTCAACTCAGCCGAGGAGAATTACGCAGCCAATTAGAAAGAAATGTTGGCAATCATTTGGGCCTTGAACTCTCTGCGTAATTACTTATATGGTTCTGCACATGTCCAGATTTTCACCGACCACCAACCTCTTACTTATTCTCTCAGCAGCAAGAATAACAACAGTAAAATGAAGAGGTGAAAGGCAATTCTGGAAGAATACAACTACGAATTGCATTATAAGCCCGGTCGTAGTAACATCGTAGCAGACGCACTATCTCGACCCCCTCAGCCTTCGCAAGTAAACTCCCTAACGCCCACAGTACATAGCGATGAGAGCTCATCACATAATCTCATCCAAAGTGTCGAAGTCCCAATCAACCCCTTAAGAACCAAATTCTGATCCAGATTGGTGAAGTTTCCAACCTCAAATTCGAAATAGTTTTCCCCACCTACCACAGGCATACAGTTGTTGAGCCAGAGTTCACTGAGGAAAAATTGAAGGCAATACTGATATAAGTTCTCAATTCTTCCGTGGTGAACGCCATTAAAACCGAAGAGAGAATCATGGGCTTCAGTCAAAAACTGTATCCATCCAATTTCGCAAAGTGTAAAATAAGGTTCACCCAATTACAGGTTGTAGATGTTGTAAACGAGCAAGAGCAAGAAAGACTATTTATCCGAACCCATACAAAAGCTCATCGGGACGAACAAGAAAACAGGACGCAAATTCTCAGAGAATACTACTTCCCAGCGATGAGGCACAAAATCAGGAAAATAGTCAGGATGTGCACGGTTTGTAGGGAAAACAAATATGACCGCCATCCAAACAAGCCTGAATTAAAAGCAACTCCAATACCCCAATATCCGGGACATATCGTTCATTTGGATATTTTTTCTACCGGTGGAAGTCTTGTCCTCACATCGGTGGACAAATTTTCAAAGTATGCTACTGCTAGAGTCCTGAAGTCCAAAGCCATAGAAGACATCAGGCAACCGCTTCGAGACATTCTCTTTTCATACGGTTTGCCTGAAATTGTCGTTGTTGATAACGAAACATCCTTCAGTTCAGCATCAATCAGTTTTATGTTGGAGAACGAACTCCAAATAAAAGTCTTCAAAACACCTCCCTACAAGAGCACTGTAAATGGTCAGATCGAACGTTTCCATTCAACTCTTATCGAGATTATGAGATGTCTAAAAACGGAAAGCGTGCACAGTTCCTTCACGGAGCTTCTGGAGAGAGCCGTCCATGCATACAACTCATCCGTACACTCCGTCACGGGAAAAAGACCAATCGATATATTTTTTGGACGCGGTGTGAGCCTAGATGCAACACTCCATGAGGAAGCGCGATTGGAAAATATGCAAAGGCTTATCCAAAAACAGACGGCTGATCTAGAATTCCATAATAAGAACAGGAAACCACTGATAGACTACGCTCCGGGTGATGTGATTTACGTCAAACAAAACAAACGTTGAGGCACCATACTTACTCCACGATTCAAAAAGGAAATTGTCGCTGAAAATAGAACTACAACCGTTCTTACTAAATCAGGAAAAACAGTTCATAAAGCCCACATCAAAAATATCACTGAATGACATACGGTCGCTTTTAACTTCTCGTTTTAGCTTGCTTTTACGATTGAGTGTTGGATACGCGAAAACCGACATTATAGATTATTCCAACTCCCAGCTAGTGGCCATACAGACAGGAACGGCGAAATTACAGACTGGGACGTTCAAACTCGTTCACGTGATAGACCTGGAAGAGCCCAAACGACTTATAGACGGCATAGAGGCGGACATCGAAAAGAACCTTTTCAATCATCCTTTACATCCCTACCTATTATATGTAATCTCCCTTATCCGAAGTTATTTAATGAGGTCGGCATCCAAGACCCTGCATAAACGTTCATTAAATTTTATCGGCACCGCATGGAAATGGATTGCGGGCAATCCTGACCATGCAGATTTCCAAATTATTACTGCCAAAGTTAACAATGTCCTTAGAAATAATAATAACCAGGTAATATTTAGTCGTCTTACTTTGGAAAAAATAGCGAAACTAACTAACACAACAAACGAAATAATTAACATTGTAAAAGAAAGCCATAGCAATAAAAACGAAATTGTGAACAAAATCAAATTTAAGTTAAACATAATTAAAGAAGACATAACACATGTAATTTACGCCCTGCACTTATCAAAGGCAGGAATTGTTAACCCATTAATTTTAAGCAATGAAGAGATTAACTTTGTAAAAGAAATATTAGAAAAGGAAGATATAAATTTCGTAAATATTGAACAAGCAGCAGATTTTGCAGAAACCAAAATCGCCTCAAATGGCTCCACCTTAATATATATTGTAAACATTCCAAAAACTAGTGATGAAGTATGCAAGCTCTTCACTGTCAAGCCACTGAAAAAATCTAATTTTATTCTTAAGATAGGTTATGGAAATGTTCTATGTTGTAAGGATAAGTTTTACGCAATTATCAATACATGTAAATCTAGCAATAGTTTATCAATATGTAATAACAATAACTTCATAGACATAACGAGTACAGGATGCATCCCAAACCTACTTCAAGGTCGACCAAACGATTGCAGTAAAACCAGTAATCAACACGTCACAGATGTAGAAGAAATAGTTCCTGGTACTCTATTACTCAACGGATACTACGGTATTATTAAGATTGATAATGACCCACTCCAGCTCAGCGGCACATTTATCATCTGGTACAAGAATGCAACTATAACCGTAAGGGAGAAAACGTTTGCATCATACGAAGCTACAAAATCACGGCTTCTGCCTCCAATCGTTCAACCAGAGTCATCAAACTCAAGCGTCGAAAAGGTACTTTCCCTGGAAATGGTCAACGACCTGAGTGTCAAGAACACCGAGACCATCGAGCTACTCCAAGAGAAAAACAAGTGGGGAATCACTATCAACCTCACCCTTGTGCTGCTTATCATAATATCTGGAACGCTTATAGCCCATAGGATAAGGAAGATGCGGCAGCCAGCTGATTCACAAGGAAATACTAAGACAGAGGAAGTACCAGCAGAAATAATGCCACCCAACTCACAAGCTACCATCCCGGTCAGTCAACCTCGGACGTCATCGTCCAAGATATGTCAAATCAGCAAAATACCTCTCTTTTAATTCGATCAGCAAACGGGGGCGTTTGCATTTAAGGAGGGAGGAGTTAACGCGACAAATTGTTTCGCTCCCACGCTTCCCACTGAAACATACGAATACCTTCATCCGCTCGAGACATGACACCGTACGTGATAATATTTGCTGGCATCGCGTCTACTTCGCGACAACAACCGATGCACCTCAACAACGGCAGCGATACCTGATGCCATCGTTGGAATCCAGAGCACTTGACACTTGCAGCTTCCGTTCGAGCGTCGCAGCATTAGTATTTAAGGTAGTGGATAAGTAATTCTGTATTCAGTTCTTTACGAGTTGTAAGGGGTACCTCTGCCCAAATAGAGGTAAATAAATAAAAATAATTTTTTTAAGGTTTTTTAACTAGAAAAAACTTAATTAGTATATAGCTCTCGATTTGGGTTCCAGAACGATATTATTTTGGTGTCCTATGTACATAAAAAAAATAAAGTTGTGCCAGTTATATCAACATTACACCATGATAAGAATACATATGAATCAACAGGCGATAAAAGAAAACCGGAAATGATTACTTATTATGGTAAAACTAAAGCCGATATCGATGTCATAGATGAATTGAGTGCCACTTATGATGTCTCGCGTAACAGCAAACGTTGGCTTATGAGGATATATTATGGTATGCTCAATATGGCTGCCATAAATGCTATCATAATCTACAGAGAAAATAACACGGGTGACAAAACACGCACGAACCGCCGAGACTTCACTCGTAATTTAGGTCTGAATCTAATAAATAATAATCTTCGGAACAGACAACAGAACGCACATCTTCCAAGGGAAACACAACAGAGAATTGCTGACCATCTAGGGGAACCTTCAACATCAATTCCCAAACAAAATGCTAAAAAAAAGGTATAGAAAAACGAAACATTGCTGTTCAAAGTGTGAGAGGCCAATATATATGGAACGCGCAATTTTTATGTGCGGAGATTGTGCTGATTTATTTATGTAACTTTGGTGATATGTTGCATGATCTCATAAGTATTTTGAGTTCCTTTTTTATTTATAATTATTCTTCTTCTTTGGTGGCGTTACAGCCCATGAAGGACCAGAGCCAAGCTTCTCTCAATCACCCATGCTGTGTGTGATTTATTTTTCGCACAGGTGAAAGGGACCTACAGTTTAATGCCGATTCCGAACGGCGTGAGTCGAGAAACTTTTTCAAAGTTTCAACATCAAACTTTGATGTTCAATTCTTAATTCTTTGATTGTATAATTTGCATTTTTTACTTCATTTATATTAATAATCCATTTAACAAGATCAGTAAATAAAATACTGACATTAAGTACAAAAAGCATTATTTTTTATTGAAATAACAAAGTATCTATATTTTCTTTGAAAAAATACAAGTGTAGGTAGTCCAGCTTTTTTTCGCATAGAAATCTAACAAAAATCCAACTTTTTTTGTTAAATCAACATAAAAATAGTATCTTCTAATTATTATAAATTTTGAGGGCGCCGTGGCGCAGTGGTTAGTGTGTAGGACTCTGACGCACGATGAGCGAGTTCGGATCCCGATAACACCAACGCCATCTCGCGGCGTCCCTCCTCGGCGGGGTACTGGCAAAACCCCCCGTAGTATAACTTGCCTGAAAAAAGCTTCTCGACTTACGCCGTTCGGAATCACAACACAACTCACACACACCATGGGTGATGAAGAGAAGATTGGCTTTGGTCCTTCATGGGCTGTAACGCCACCAAAAGAAAGAAGAATATACGATTAACGGCAAATCTATTTGAACGATTGTAGACAAATTTTGCAAATTTGCTGCCGGTTATACCTTTACTTCTCGTAATAGTATACTAGTCCCACTACCCGTTAATAAGACAAGGGAAATTATTGCAAAACCATATATGTATGGTATTTAACGAGCAAGATATCCAATATTTTGACTTCAGATGCCCTCGATGTCTTTGTTTGTCGGGAATCTCCACATCAGGAATCAACGCAAGAATCTATATGCATCGGAAACATCATGAAGAACATCTCAGCGAACTGTGTAGTCAACGATATCGGCGAAGCTGTCTTTGTCACCCAATCAGAAGATTAAACGTGAAGGCAGCTATATTTTCCTCGCCATAGTTTGCATCGCATCAGCATCCATCATACTTATCGTTTATTTTTCGCAGAACAACTAACCTTCAGTTTCGCTCGAGCCCAGCTGTTCTAAAACTATCTGGCCCTCGCTTCATACCAAGGGGGGAGGTTGTTACAACAACAACCCCTACAATGCCAACACTCGCAGCAACGATCGAATGCTACGCCGATTGGAAAGTGCAAACGTCATTGAGATAAAATTTGTAATTGCACAAGTGACCTAATTAATTGAAGAGTCAGCATCTGACAAATTTCCGGCGAATATGACCTGTTCAATTCATTAGACTCACTTTCGCAAAGCGTAGGTTTCGTGCGAAACATAAAATTGTAGTCAAGTTAGTTAGTATTTTGAGTGAGTTAAATAAAGTTGTATTTTTTTAACCCCCAGTCTTGTAATTCGCGTTATCCTTTGTTTTACCAGAATTCGGTTTCTTTATTGTTCGTAAATGTAAGAGTATGTAGATAAAAAAATGGACCGTACTTTCCAACCGTTTCATAAAAATCGCGTGACAAACGTAGCAAACTCGCGTGACAAACTTAGCTAACTCCTTCGTTGTCTGGCGTACATAACAAGAGTGAGTCTAAAAGGTTAACAGTTTTAAGACCGTATACAAGTTAAAGTTAGAAACACATACAGGCTTGAGCGCGCGCCGACTTTTGACAGGCTTTGTACCGACTTACGATATAATGTGTCAGACGCACGCAACCACAATTCGCAACACACAATCTGGCTTCAAGTCAGCTGCACGTAGAGAGCTTAGTTTCACAAATTTCTCACAACACAAAGAAATACATCTGTCAAACGCAAGTCCGAGTAGAGAGTAGCTCTACTCCGGCACTTTGCTCGACTTTACGATATGAAGTCGAGCAAAAGTTGAAGTAACATTATGTGTTACTTCATAGGATATCGTTGGTCCTACTTATGCTGTCAAAGTCGGCGCGCGAGTTACGACGATGATGTCTCAACCCGTCACCCCCTAACCAGCCCACAACCCAACTTCCCGCTGCATCAACAAACATACGCCACTCCACACCACTCCAGGTCATGCCTCAACCCGTCGCCTCCTAACCGGCCAACAACCAAACTTCCTGCTGCCTCATCAAACATGTGCCACTCCACACTACCCCTCAAACCTCACATAGGATAGCCATTTCCCACAAAACCATAGGACACCGCCCCGTCGGACATTCACCGAGGGAACCAAACCAAAATTGCAATGACATTCAATATTGTAATTGCACAGGTGAGAACACGATCTTGCAAAGTCAGCGTGTGAACGAACTTCGCCCAATTCAGTACTGCAAGCTCGTGGGACCACTTTTGCAAGATAGGTTCCTATATAAAGGAATTAAAAATTGTAAAGTAGTTCTGTAGGTATTTGAAGTCAAGACCAAATGGTCAGAAATAAATTGTATTTTTTTAATCTTCCGTATTCATATTTACATATATAACTTGCGCGCAAGCCAGTATGTGTTTCTAACTTTAAAGCCCGTATCACAATACTTCGTTCACGCATGCGTTTAACATCCAATACAGGCAATTCAATGGGGCAATACACAATACATATTGCGTTTGCGTTGGCTTACGTTTGTTAAAAAATGAGAGAAAATAAGAAAAAATGAGAGCGGCGAGAATACGTAACCTCACGTAACAAAGCATGCAAAAGTCCAAAAGTGTCGTGCGTTTCGATGTCAGTTCTCGTTAAATTTGAATTTGTCGGCTAAATAACATTTGCTTATTTTTGCGAATTTTGATGAGAACACAGCGTTGGAATAGAATGTGAAGGTAAGAATTTATTAATTTTATTACTTAACAGCAACTACCTGATGAGCGATCGAGTTGCAATACGCTGCGCTTGCAGTTTTACTACGCGCGTGTACGTGCTACCGTGGGAACCAGGGCCGCCCGAACTTAGATTTAAGATTATGGATTATGTTCATGTGAATTCATTCGTTGGTTGGCGCTGGCCACGTAAATACATTATAAACATATCGTTTACAACGTAATTCGAAGTTTTATTTCTAGTTGTTGGGCACGGAGTAATCCGTGCGTTTCATTTTTTAAAGGACTAAGTTACAAGGACTTTAACTTTATTAAATAAAAGCATGCATTTAAAAACAAAAACATTATTTCAGATCTCTTTCGATGAAAAGCTGATTGCCCTGGTAAAGGACAACGGATTCCTTTACAATACAAAACCTTAAATGTATACAATAGTGTTGAAGAGGAATTTGCGTTGGGACGATACAAAATACATGTATGTATGTAAGTACATAATATATTGCACGAGTCTTTTCTCTTAAACATACATATATAAATTAATATTTCCTTTAGGAAAGGAATGCAAACAACGCTGGGGAAGTCTCCGGGATAGATACGTGAGGGAGAAAAGAAAATTGGATCTCCCCTCGGGAAGTGGAATTGCGGATCTGGAGAGTTGGGCGTTTTTCGACTCCATGCAATTTTTAAATGCATCGCTGCTGTTGAAGCAAATTTGAACCACCCTCTACCCATCCCGGAATTCCATCACCACTTCCTCTATTTCCCTACAGATGTCCTCCGAAATGCTTCCAACCCACGCCACCAAAGGAGATCCTTTGTCCTTTGTCCTATGTCCTTTGTCCTTTGTCCTATGTCCTTTGTTCTTTGTCCTTTGTCCTAAGTCCTTTGTTCTTTGTCCTTTGTCCTATGTCCTTTGTTCTTTGTCCTTTTGTCCTTTGTATATTTGTCCTTTGCGTCCTTTGATTATTCGGATCCCTACACTCAACTGAAGCGGTTCGTCTTCCAGACTGTCACGAAAAACTAAAAAAAAAGAAAAGTTGTGGAACCGGTCTCAAATTAATTTACAATAAAGCAAACACAATTTGGAAAAACTAAATGAAGTTTTGTAATTTCCACCCATCAAATAAAGGAAAACAGTCCCACCAAAACATTGGTCCTTTTCGAGCCAGATACGAACACATCTCAACCACCAAGGATCCACCACCAAGATCTATTTAATCGGAACACATCTCAACCACCAAGGATCCACCACCAAGATCTATTTATTCACAACACATCTTAACCCAAGGATCTTCATACACACATACATATTTCATCAGCATCCCAGTACCCGGAAATCAAAAAAAATCAAGAAACACAAGCTAATCAGGTGCGTACTTTGTTTTTAGATAAGTGCAGTTATAAGTGATTGGATTTCATTCTGCTCGTTGCGGGTTGTTTAACCACACGGTAGCATCCGCGTTTATCTCTGTAATTGTCCCCATCCCCTCACTCATCCACTTTAATAAGTTAAGTAATATATTTGAGAGAAATGTCGGCTTTGGACGACTTCATTTTTGCATCGGACCAACTCGTTGAGTTCTCTACGGATTTTAGGAGTAAAGCTTCTACAACATACACTGTCAATTCGTTAGAGACACTCAAGGAAGAAATAAAAGAATTGTGGGCCGATGTTAAGAAAACGTATGCACTTTGTGTACGTTCGGAGGATTGTTCCTCCAACGAAAGTCAGTTGGCCACTTTGAAAGGCAAAGTATAGGCAGTGCTCCGACGAGTATGTCACGTGTTTGAGTGATTTGGGTCAGAAACTCAAACTGATAAAGGAAGATAACGGACCTTCCCCGAAAACAAATGAATATTCTAATCTCAAATTACCCCCATGTGATACCGATGTATTTTCTGGCGATTATCTCTCGTGGCCTTCGTTTCGAGACATGTTCACTGCCGTCTATATTAACCATCCGCATTTAAATGCAGTGCAAAAGCTTTTCCATCTCCGTGCGAAAACTAAAGGGGAAGCCAATATTATTGTCAGTAAGTTTCCACTTACATCCGAATGTATGTCCTTAGCTTGGGACGCATTGAAAGAACGGTACGAAAATAAGCGAATCCTCGTTAACAATACACTTCGTTCACTTGCAGCTTCCGTTCGAGCGTCGCAGCATTAGTATTTAAGGTAGTGGATAAGTAATTCTGTATTCAGTTCTTTACGAGTTGTAAGGGGTACCTCTGCCCAAATAGAGGTAAATAAATAAAAATTATTTTTTTAAGGTTTTTTAACTAGAAAAAACTTAATTAGTATATAGCTCTCGATTTGGGTTCCAGAACGATATTATTTTGGTGTCCTATGTACATAAAAAAAATAAAGTTGTGCCAGTTATATCAACATTACACCATGATAAGAATACATATGAATCAACAGGCGATAAAAGAAAACCGGAAATGATTACTTATTATGGTAAAACTAAAGCCGATATCGATGTCATAGATGAATTGAGTGCCACTTATGATGTCTCGCGTAACAGCAAACGTTGGCTTATGAGGATATATTATGGTATGCTCAATATGGCTGCCATAAATGCTATCATAATCTACAGAGAAAATAACACGGGTGACAAAACACGCACGAACCGCCGAGACTTCACTCGTAATTTAGGTCTGAATCTAATAAATAATAATCTTCGGAACAGACAACAGAACGCACATCTTCCAAGGGAAACACAACAGAGAATTGCTGACCATCTAGGGGAACCTTCAACATCAATTCCCAAACAAAATGCTAAAAAAAAGGTATAGAAAAACGAAACATTGCTGTTCAAAGTGTGAGAGGCCAATATATATGGAACGCGCAATTTTTATGTGCGGAGATTGTGCTGATTTATTTATGTAACTTTGGTGATATGTTGCATGATCTCATAAGTATTTTGAGTTCCTTTTTTATTTATAATTATTCTTCTTCTTTGGTGGCGTTACAGCCCATGAAGGACCAGAGCCAAGCTTCTCTCAATCACCCATGCTGTGTGTGATTTATTTTTCGCACAGGTGAAAGGGACCTACAGTTTAATGCCGATTCCGAACGGCGTGAGTCGAGAAACTTTTTCAAAGTTTCAACATCAAACTTTGATGTTCAATTCTTAATTCTTTGATTGTATAATTTGCATTTTTTACTTCATTTATATTAATAATCCATTTAACAAGATCAGTAAATAAAATACTGACATTAAGTACAAAAAGCATTATTTTTTATTGAAATAACAAAGTATCTATATTTTCTTTGAAAAAATACAAGTGTAGGTAGTCCAGCTTTTTTTCGCATAGAAATCTAACAAAAATCCAACTTTTTTTGTTAAATCAACATAAAAATAGTATCTTCTAATTATTATAAATTTTGAGGGCGCCGTGGCGCAGTGGTTAGTGTGTAGGACTCTGACGCACGATGAGCGAGTTCGGATCCCGATAACACCAACGCCATCTCGCGGCGTCCCTCCTCGGCGGGGTACTGGCAAAACCCCCCGTAGTATAACTTGCCTGAAAAAAGCTTCTCGACTTACGCCGTTCGGAATCACAACACAACTCACACACACCATGGGTGATGAAGAGAAGATTGGCTTTGGTCCTTCATGGGCTGTAACGCCACCAAAAGAAAGAAGAATATACGATTAACGGCAAATCTATTTGAACGATTGTAGACAAATTTTGCAAATTTGCTGCCGGTTATACCTTTACTTCTCGTAATAGTATACTAGTCCCACTACCCGTTAATAAGACAAGGGAAATTATTGCAAAACCATATATGTATGGTATTTAACGAGCAAGATATCCAATATTTTGACTTCAGATGCCCTCGATGTCTTTGTTTGTCGGGAATCTCCACATCAGGAATCAACGCAAGAATCTATATGCATCGGAAACATCATGAAGAACATCTCAGCGAACTGTGTAGTCAACGATATCGGCGAAGCTGTCTTTGTCACCCAATCAGAAGATTAAACGTGAAGGCAGCTATATTTTCCTCGCCATAGTTTGCATCGCATCAGCATCCATCATACTTATCGTTTATTTTTCGCAGAACAACTAACCTTCAGTTTCGCTCGAGCCCAGCTGTTCTAAAACTATCTGGCCCTCGCTTCATACCAAGGGGGGAGGTTGTTACAACAACAACCCCTACAATGCCAACACTCGCAGCAACGATCGAATGCTACGCCGATTGGAAAGTGCAAACGTCATTGAGATAAAATTTGTAATTGCACAAGTGACCTAATTAATTGAAGAGTCAGCATCTGACAAATTTCCGGCGAATATGACCTGTTCAATTCATTAGACTCACTTTCGCAAAGCGTAGGTTTCGTGCGAAACATAAAATTGTAGTCAAGTTAGTTAGTATTTTGAGTGAGTTAAATAAAGTTGTATTTTTTTAACCCCCAGTCTTGTAATTCGCGTTATCCTTTGTTTTACCAGAATTCGGTTTCTTTATTGTTCGTAAATGTAAGAGTATGTAGATAAAAAAATGGACCGTACTTTCCAACCGTTTCATAAAAATCGCGTGACAAACGTAGCAAACTCGCGTGACAAACTTAGCTAACTCCTTCGTTGTCTGGCGTACATAACAAGAGTGAGTCTAAAAGGTTAACAGTTTTAAGACCGTATACAAGTTAAAGTTAGAAACACATACAGGCTTGAGCGCGCGCCGACTTTTGACAGGCTTTGTACCGACTTACGATATAATGTGTCAGACGCACGCAACCACAATTCGCAACACACAATCTGGCTTCAAGTCAGCTGCACGTAGAGAGCTTAGTTTCACAAATTTCTCACAACACAAAGAAATACATCTGTCAAACGCAAGTCCGAGTAGAGAGTAGCTCTACTCCGGCACTTTGCTCGACTTTACGATATGAAGTCGAGCAAAAGTTGAAGTAACATTATGTGTTACTTCATAGGATATCGTTGGTCCTACTTATGCTGTCAAAGTCGGCGCGCGAGTTACGACGATGATGTCTCAACCCGTCACCCCCTAACCAGCCCACAACCCAACTTCCCGCTGCATCAACAAACATACGCCACTCCACACCACTCCAGGTCATGCCTCAACCCGTCGCCTCCTAACCGGCCAACAACCAAACTTCCTGCTGCCTCATCAAACATGTGCCACTCCACACTACCCCTCAAACCTCACATAGGATAGCCATTTCCCACAAAACCATAGGACACCGCCCCGTCGGACATTCACCGAGGGAACCAAACCAAAATTGCAATGACATTCAATATTGTAATTGCACAGGTGAGAACACGATCTTGCAAAGTCAGCGTGTGAACGAACTTCGCCCAATTCAGTACTGCAAGCTCGTGGGACCACTTTTGCAAGATAGGTTCCTATATAAAGGAATTAAAAATTGTAAAGTAGTTCTGTAGGTATTTGAAGTCAAGACCAAATGGTCAGAAATAAATTGTATTTTTTTAATCTTCCGTATTCATATTTACATATATAACTTGCGCGCAA